>CM055128.1:131510462-132110462 GCA_029206835.1 Rana muscosa
ATACAGGTTTCCTAACTAACAACTGGGATCAGCCTAGTGCTGTCCTAGTCCCTAAGTCCCTGGTTTTAAATGTCCAAGCAAATAGCCACACAGGCTTTGTCTCACCGCACAGGGGTTCACTCTCCCTAGACAGTCCACACAGGTCTGGTTCCAGGCATGAGCTAACATCTAATGAAGCTGGGAGTTCTTATAGAGGCCTAAATGAGCTGACAAGCTTCAGCTGGTCTCATCAACTCCCTGTCTGCACGACGCCCCACACTCTCCCTAGAGGTATGAATCATCCATGAGCCCACTAGCCTTATACAACTCTCCACCTAGTTGTATAAGTCGGCGTAAAGCCTGAATCTGGGCGAAATATATCTACCCCCCTGGATGCAACCAGGTGACTTTACCTTCCTGCTGTCACAAAGTCTAGACAGTTTTTGGGGATGTCTGCACCCCTGATAGGGTGAAGACAACTCCCAAATTTGGCCACTTTATCCTTCCAAATAATTCACTTCCTGTCACATAGCCACACATGAAGTGAGGGGAAATCCCTACCAATGTCTTTCCTTGGGGACACACAGGTCAATCTAAATACTTTCCCCATTATGTACATTGCACTCCAGCATTTTGCGGGGTACACCCCAAATTATTAGGTATTTTGGACTTTGGGGTTTATTTACTAAAGGCAAATCTACTTTGCACTACAAGTGCACTTGCTGGATATCCGAGGGGGACATGCAAGCAAACAAAAAAAACACCATCTTTGCTTTTACATGATTGGATGTTACAATCACCAGTGATCCCTCAGATTTTCAGCAGCTACACTTTTACTGCAGAGTGGATTTTTCTTTACTAAACCCCAAACTACCCCATGATTTGGGGTGTACCCAACAAAGTGCTAGAGTGCAATTTGCTTAATGGGGACACTAGTTGGATTGATCTGTGTGTCCCCAAGAAAAGACATTGGTAGGGTTTTACTTTCACTTCCTGTTTAGCTGTGTGACAGGAAGTGAAGCCAATTTTACTAAAATGGGGACACAAAGCCCAGCCTAAAAAAAAAACAGGGGTTCTAACACTTACTTTGTTTCCCTCAAAATGCCCACAATTAGAATCGTATTGCCTTGAGCTATTTTTAAGTGCAGTGCTCTAAATCAGTGCTTCTCAAGTATCCCCAACAGGCCATGTTTGCAGGTTTTCCTTCATCTTGTACATGTGCTTTAAATCAAAGTCAATGGTTTTGAATTTTGGACAGCAATTCTCAATAAGATAAATTCACAAAACATGTCCTGTTGGGGGTACTTGAGAACTGAGGCTGAGAATCACTGCAGTAAAAAGGAAAATTGAAAATTGATACTCATGGTGCAAACGTTTCGTAAATCAGCCCCAAAGTGTCTATCACTGCAATACACAAGAAACAGGCTACCACATGCTAGCTTCTGCTCAAACACTAATGAAGCTGAGCTCCAAGCACAAACACTTTCATTTGAATATATTCCTCAATAGTCGCAAAGGATATAAATACGCTAAATAATTACCTAAATATTGAACCCAAAAGCAAACATTTTGCCATATATTGCCTTTTACCAATTTTTAGATGTGATGGCTGCATTCGTTTTCTTGTTTAGGCTTTCTTTATTTTATTTTCATCTGGTGATCTGGCCAGTAATTCTGTTGTTTTTCAATAGGCCAAGCTCTCCTGCAAATGTATCAGTTAAAAGTGTTGCGACAAACCATTCATCTAGATGCATTGTGCAATGTGTGCCGGGTGCTATACGGGTCCAAGGCAGTGGAGTTCAGTCCTTGAAGATTACCCCTCATCACTAGGGATGAGCTTCGAGTTTGAGTCGAACTCATGTTCGACTCGAATATTGCCTGTTCGCCCTTTCACCGAACAGCGAACAATTTGGTGTGTTCACGGCCGAAAAGCCGCGGAACACCCTGTAAAAGTCTATGGGAGAAATCTAAAGTGCTAATTTCAAAGGCTTATATGCAAGTTATTGTCATAAAAAGTGTTTGGGGATCCGGGTCCTGCCACATTCTCTGTATTGCCGGGAGCCGACAATTCATTATAGCCGCGAGTGCTTTTAAATTACTTTTTTTCCTTCAGAAATGACACTTTGTGCAGGCACAGTTCTAAGCACGGGAAACAAGTGCTGCTTTACTGGCATACTATACACACCCCCTCCCCCGTACGAAATTTAAAGGAATATTTCACTTTTATTGTTTCACTTTAAGCATTATTAAAATCACTGCTCCCGAAAAAACTGACTTTTTAAAACTTTTTTTTCCATTGATACATGTCCCCTGGGGCAGGACCCGGGTCCCCAAACACTTTTTATGACAATAACTTGCATACAAGCCTTTAAAATTAGCACTTTAGATTTTTCATGTTCGAGTCCCATAGACTTTAACGGTGTTCGGATGTTCGAACTAATTTATTGCCTGTTCGCAAGTTCTGGTGCGAACCGAACTGGGGGGTGTTCGGCTCATCCCTACTCATCACCAGAAAGACCGTGGGAGGTCTTATGCCTGACCAAAATAGGTAAAGATACTCTGAGGGTCCTATGAGTCCAACTCCCAGACCCATATTGCTGGGCCTAGATTGGCTGCAATTTTATACAGACTGAGCAAGTACTGTCTGCCAAAAAGCCCCTCCTTTGCACACAGGGCATCATCTTTGTACTCCCACGTGTGCGAGTGCCATCTTGCTTCCACTGCACACATGCGTCTGGATTTTAGAAGCCAAGGCGTATGCGCAGGCACCATTTTTGAGCCTGGTGCGTTGAGACCAGCAGCATCAAGTGCTCCCAGACAGGATCACTGTACGAAGCACCAGCAAAAAAAACAGACTACCAAGGTGGCCGGTAGCAAGGAAGCAGCACATAGAAGGCTTTATGGACAGTGATTTATCCACAGGGGTTTGGACACGGCAGACCCACTACCTAACTGAGTTAGTGAGTAACTCATAGGGACAACATGGAGGACTCTAAACACAGAGGGGTGTTTAAGAGTAGTGGGTCACTTCCTATAAACCCAATCATTGTTTTGTTCCAGACAGTGGACCAGGGAATAGGAACTTCCTTTCCTATGAGAAAGTAAAGGCTCCCCTTATCTTCCACCTGGGGGGCAGCATCGTCCAAGATTACGCTGCCCCCACATTTTTCTTGTTTGAGCAAGGAAGAATTCTACTCTCAAATGTATTCTCCAAGAACAAGATGGCAAAAAATTTTTTAAATTGGCTAAAAAGCTAGCCCATCGGTTTCCTCTCAACCCTCTGTTTCAGAGTCTTCCAACTGGTCAGATTTAGAGGAGGATAATGTAACCAGAGCAGACACCTCCTCTGACTCCTCTGACTGATGATTTGTCCGTGTTCTATCACAGTGTTGCTAATACTAAAACATACCATTTCAGCGCTAATCCCAAAAAGGAGGTCAGCAAATATCTTAAACTAGACTTAGCCTGAGGACCCAAAAGTAACCAGCATGAGCTCTATGAAACAGAAAAAAAAACACCTAATGCTTTTCCTGTTCACGCCTAATCAAAGATATTTTGCATGCAGATTGGAAACATCCAGAAAAGGTTCCTGAGGTAGACCCAGCTTATCTCTTGCCTCAGTAAAACTCTGATGGTTCCAGTTGAGGACTTAAATACTTTCATGGGCCCTGTGGATAAGCACTTTCAGACTCTGCTCAAGGCTTCCCTTTCCCTATCTTGACTGACTGCACAACCAATTGTGGTTTGCATCGTGGTGTGCTAGACACTCAAGGTATGGTCCAGGCATCTGTCTAGGAATCATAGCAGTATTAGCGATAGCCCTTCCTTTCAGCGTTAGTTGGACCTGTTTCCTGGCAGCTTTATGCATGAGCGTATTAGCAATGCATCCCATCAATTACAGTGCCTTGCAAACGTATTCACCCCCTTGGCTTTTTACCTATTTTGTTACATTACAGCCTTTAGTTTAATGTTTTTTTAATCTGAATTATATGTGATGGATCAAAACACAATAGTCTAAGTTGGTGAAGTAAAATTAGAAAAATATATACATAAAACTATTTTTCAGAAATAAAAAACTGATAATTGGCATGTGCGTATGTATTCACCCCCTTTGTTATGAAGCCCATAAAACGCTCTGGTGCAACCAATTACCTTCAGAAGTCACATAATTAGTAAAATGATGTCCACCTGTGTGCAATCTAAGTGTCACATGATCTGTCATGTACATATACACACCTTTTTGAAAGGCCCCAGAGGCTGCAACACCTAAGCAATTTATGATCCCTAGGAGCACCATCAAATCTATCATAACTGTAGCGGGGTCTCCTTTAAGGCCTCGGGACTACATTACCCATAACCCCGTTTGGCACCCAGGGTGCAGTTCTGCCACGCAGAGACTCATGGGTGGGACTATATAAAAGGAGGGTGAGGCGGAGCTCGGCCTCTTTGGACACTGCGCTGCTATCAACAGGTCTTCCCGTGCGGATCTGCTGCAGTGCAGGGCCTGAAACCAGGGCCTTGCACAACTTCCAGAGAGCCTTCCACCCCACTGCGAGCCTGGGTGGCATCCGACTTCTCCAAGCTGCGGACATTAGTTGGACCGGGGAGCCGGCCGTTGCAGACGCTGTGTGCGGAGACACAGTCGGTGGACGTCCCGGACTGGGATCGCGTCCGGAGTGGTGAGCGAACACCTGCTCCATCCATCAAAGTACTTTACCCTGATTAGGCCTAGAGACTGCCTTGGCCCACCAAGTTTTATCTGTTGTTCCACCGGAGACTAGTAGCAGAACTGGGTTGTTTAGTCTCCGGTGAAGTGTTCTTCTATTACCTATCGTGTGGATTACAAATACTGTTTCTTTCTCTATGTGCACCACTGTTCAAGCTGCATGCGAAGAAATTGTTCCCTAAGAGACTAAGTTATATCTGAGTCAGGCCTGACCAGGAGTTAGAACTTTTATTGTTGCTGCGCCATAAGGGCGCATAGATAGAAAAAGCCACACTTGGCGTGTAATCGCCAGCATCTTCAGAGTGTACTATATTTACCATTGCAGGGCCCTGCAGATAATATATGTGTTATGTGTTAACCTATGCCTTTTACACAAAAGTAAACTAGTTATACTTTAATACCTCGCTCTCAGTGTGTTATCATTGTTCATATATTGCTAGATTGTGATAAGATAACAACCCTTAGACTAACTGTGCCAGAAACAAATCCAGCGGCTCTCTTAACTGGGGGTAGCGCTACACGTGGGGGCTCTCGAGTCCGGGATCCTGATACAGCAAGTAACGTGCCAAAAGCACCGGCATGGACCCATTAGAAGTGGAACGGTGGTGCGCAGTGACTGGCACCGATTCAGCCGCGGCGGTAGTTATTGAACTCCCGGGGATCTGGCAAGAAGTAGCGGTAAAGCAGCTAATAATGTCGCTGTCCCCACACCAGAAAGCATGGGTCATGGATGTCAGGTCGAATTCTTCGCTGACCCACGCACTGATAGAATAGAAGAATTAAATCCCAGAGCATTTCAAAAGTCCAAGCATAACAGCAATGGATGATCATACCTATAGCTTAATGCATGCGCTGCCAGTCAGAGGAGGATGGTTTCAGACACCAATCCCATCACCTCCACAGATATCTCCAGTGCAGTCCCCAAAAGCAGGAAGGCATAAGAAAGAGAGTCCCGGATCACCACCGGCCACCCTCAGTGCAGAACTATGCGTGGTCCTGGGGGAGATTGTAGCCCAGTGTAAGAAGGATCCTACAGACTACCCGATGTCGGGATACAGAAAACTTAGGATATTTTCTGGAAGAAAGCCTTTATCTTCGGGAGAAGAGGGATTTGAGGAGTGGCTAGACGGCGCCACTCAGGCTTTAGAAGAATAGGAGGTCCCAGAACACCGAAAGAAACAGAGAATCACAGAGAGTCTGAAGGGGCCTGCCTTGGAGGCCATACGCAACCTCAAGCTAAGCAAGACAGACTGTGATGCACAGGATTATCTAGACATTCTGCAGAATGTGTTCGGTGGAACAGAAAAGGTCACTGAGCTCACTTACCAGCTGGAACACTGCTATCAGAAGACAGGAGAGAAACTGTCAGAGTTCATGAGGCGTCTGGATAAGATCCTACATAAAATTATACTGAAGAAGGGGATTGACCCAAGGAAGGTGGATGAGGCCCGTGTTCAGCAGGTGTTGAGGGGAGCACAACCCCTGGACCCCATCGCATTGGCGTTATGCACTCGACAGGACGGGAAGAGCCTGGAATACCCTGATTTAATCCAAGTGGTCAGAGAAGAAGTGGCTATGTTGGAAGAAAAAAAGAGGAACCAATCAGTAGAGCCAACCAACCCTTCGGCAGTGATGGTCAGGACAGCCATGACCCTCGAGAGAGACTCAGAGGTGGATACCTTGAAGTCACAGATGTCCCAAGTATTGGGGATGCTGACCTCTATTATGGCCAAGGATCAAGGGGTACCAGAGAGGGAAAGCCCAAAGAAGGAACTGTTTCCAAACATCTCAGCGCCCGCATCCCTACAAGATTGGGAGGATGTGATTTGTTTCAACTGTGGAGGAGCTGGCCATTTCGCCAAAGTGTGTTCCAGCCCAAAGAAAAAAAAGATGAATAACCGCAAGCCGGCGGAAAACTTCAGAGGGCCCCGGTGAAGGAGTCAACCGGGTGCCCATCATCTCCAGTGAGCTCCAAACTGAACGAGAAGCACAGGAAAAGAGTGGAGAAAACCCCTCAGAAGAAACACAGGGTTCCTCAGTGGGAACGCACACCAAAGAAAGAGAATAATGTCCCTCAGCGGGTAGTTACACCCAATAAAAGGAGGGAGATCAATGCATACCAGGCCCAAGAGAGACTTAAGTCCAAAGAGAAATGGAAGAAAGAAAGTCCAAAAGGGAAACACAAAGATCCAAAGAAAGAGGCCCCTTCGAAGCGGTATCCAGAGAAGCTGGTAGGCCCCTCCCCGATAGTACCTGTCCAAGTGGAGGGAGTCTACACCAGAGCCATATTGGATACTGGGGCACAAGTGACCCTGTTGTACCGAGACTTTTATGACAAGCATCTAAGTCACCTACCCATCCAGAAGATTGAAGAGTTGGAAATATGGGGGATTGGGACTGAGAGTTTCCCTTATGATCGCTATCTGCCTATAAAACTGACTTTTGACCCGTCCATAGCTGGGAAGGCTGAAGTGTTTGATACCTTGGCTGTGGTATACCCCCGACCGCCTGAAGCTAACAAGAGTTCCCTAATAATAGGGACCAACACGGATCTTGTCCGAAGACTCTTGGCCCCTCTGACAAGAAGAAAAGACCCCACAGTCACCAAGATCCACCCAATGCTGAAGGCAGCCTATCAGCAACTGATCTTGGAACAGAAGGCCCCAGAAGAGGGGGTAGGGAAGGTCTGGAGGCTGGGAAGAAGAGGAATGGTGCTGCAGCCCGGTGAAGTGGCCTGTTTAAAAGCCACGGTGAAGCTCACTTGGGAGCAGCCGGGACCCTTTGTCGTGCTGGAACCCGACCCAGGGGGAGAACGCTCGGGCTTAGAAGTGGTCCCAGAAGTGGTCCCGTTGAGGGCCCTGAAGAAGGCACACTGTAAAGTACCTGTGAGTGTCAGGAATACTACGGATGGCCCCATGGAGATCCCAGCCAGGATGTTGCTGGGCCAGGTGAGCCCTGCCACCCCAGTTGCTTTGTCGGACATGGAGAAGGCAGAGGGAGATAGGACTGTGTGGGAGAAACTTTCCATGGAGAACCCAAACCTGCCCAGGGCTTGGAAAGAGAGAGCCAAGGCCCAGTTGACCAGGTGGGCGAAGATCTTCTCCCAAGATGAGTTCAATGTGGGGTGTGCAAAGAGTGCCACCCATCGAATCCGCCTCCAGGAGGACAAGCCCTTCAGAGAGAGGGTCAGGCGAGTTCCGCTAGCAGACCTTGAAGACTTGAGGGAACAGCTCGCCAAGCTAAAGCGAACTGGTGTGATTCGAGAGTCTAGAAGCCCCTATGCCTCCCCGATAGTGGTGGTCAGGAAGAAGAATGGGTCGTTGAGGCTGTGCATAGACTACAGGACCCTCAACAGGAGGACCATACCCGACCAGTACACCACTCCGAGGATAGAGGATGCCCTACAGAGCTTGTCTGGAGCCAAGTGGTTTAGCCTCATGGACCTCAAGAGCGGTTACTATCAGATCCCTATGCATCCAGAAGACAAGGAGAAGACAGCTTTCATAACCCAAGTGGGGTTCTTTGAATTCAACCGGATGCCCCAAGGTCTGTCTGGAGCCCCGGCTACCTTACAACGTCTCATGGAAAAGACTGTAGGAGACATGAACCTCATCGAAGTCCTTGTATACTTGGATGAGAACCTTGGAAGAACACGAAGAGAGGCTGGAGAAAGTTTTGAGAAGACTCAGTGAAGAGGGACTCAAGCTCTCACCTGAAAAGTGCCAGTTAGCTATCTGGGACACAGTGTCTGAGCATGGGGTAGCCACAGACCCTGAAAAGTTGGAGGCAGTCACCTCCTGGTCAAGGCCCACCACTGTGACAGAACTCTGTTCTTACTATAGGAGGTTCGTGGAAGGGTTTGCTCGGATAGCAAGGCCTCTGAATGAACTGCTCAAGACGGAGGGGGAAGAGGATGACTCGGGCCCTAGGAAGCCAGGGGAGTCAGTCAAGGACCAGTGGAACGGAAAGTGTGAAGAGGCCTTCCAGATGTTGAAGAAAAGTCTAACCACTGCCCCTGTCCTGGCCTACGCAGACCCAAAGAAGCCTTATGAACTCCACGTAGATGCCAGTCATGATGGTCTGGGAGGAGTGCTTTATCAGGAGCACGAAGGGCAACTGTGACCTGTTGCATATGTGAGCAGCAGTCTGACTCCCTCTGAAAAGAACTACCCTACTCATAAGTTGGAGTTCCTGGCCCTCAAGTGGGCGGTAGTTGACAAACTCAGAGACTATCTGTATGGGGCAGAGTTCACCGTGAAAACCAACAACAACCCTCTTACCTATCTTTTCACCACAGCAAAGCTGGATGCCACAGGACATAGGTGGCTGGCAGCACTGTCTGCCTTCAATTTCAGCCTAAAATACAGACCTGGGGCTGGAAATCGAGATGCAGACGCTTTGTCTAGAAGATCTCATGTCCCCACCAGCAGTACAGAAGACTGGACCCAAGTGGCACCCGACGGGTGCGGGCCCTCTGTCAGGGGGCTGAACTCCAAGCCAGTGGCGGCTCAAGAGCAGAAGAAATAGGGGTCACTGTAGTAGGGGTCCCCAAACAGTACTGTGGGGTAACCCAGTTGGAGGAAGATAACTGTCAAAGAGGGAGTTGAGATGTGACCAATTAGAAGACCCAATGGGGAGATTGGTCTTAGAAGCCTTGGAGAGGCAGGACCCAGATAGACTCTTGCGTCACTCTTCAAAGGAAGCTCGCCTGTTGAGGAAGGAGTGGGACAGGCTGCAGGTGCGTCAGGGGGTGGTCTACCGAAGGGGCCCCTCTGATGACCTGGAAGACAAATGGCAATTGTTTCTGCCCGAGAAACACAGAGAGACTGTCTTGGTTGCTCTGCACGACAACCATGGCCACCTGGGGCCGGAAAGGACCTTCCAACTCGTTAGGGACTGTTTCTATTGGCCCTGTATGAGGGCCGAAGTTGAAGAATACTGCCACTCGTGTGCAGGCTGCATCCAGAGAAAGACTTTACCCCATCAAGCTGCCCCAATGGGCCATCTGCAAAGTCAAGGCCCACTAGATTTGGTATGCATTGATTTTCTCTGCCTCGAACCCGACTTGAGTGGGCTAGGAAATGTTCTGGTAGTAACCGACCATTTCACCCGGTATGCCCAGGCCTTCCCAACCAAAGACCAGAAGGTTTCTACTGTAGCCAAAGTACTTATGGAGAAATACTTCGTACACTACGGGCTACCACAACGACTTCACTCAGATCAGGGAAGGGACTTTGAGAGTCGGCTGATCAGGAAGCTCCTGGATTCCTTGGGGATCAAGAAGACACGAACTACCCCCTACCATCCACAAGGTGATGCTCAGCCGGAGAGGTTCAACCGAACCCTGCTAAACATGCTGGGGACCTTAAGCAGTGAAAAGAAGCAGCATTGGAGCAACCACATAGCAGCAGTTGTGCATGCATACAACAGCACCACCAGTGACGCTACAGGGTACTCACCCTATCGACTTATGTTCGGAAGAGAAGCAAGACTACCGGTAGATCTGGCCTTTGGCACCTCCATAGACCATTGTTCTGCCACTTCTCACAAAGGATATGTAGATAGGCCAATTTTAAATTGTGTCTGAGTCTGAGCAGTCCCAAGCAGCCTCAGAACAAAGGGGGGCTCGCAACAAGAAAAACTTTGATCTGAAAGTTCAGATTCAATATTTACAACCCAGAGACAGAGTGTTGCTACGGAACTTGGGGGTCCCTGGAAAACACAAGCTTGCAGACAGATGGAGATCTGAACCCTATGTTATTTGCAAGAAACTGAAAGACTTGGCATCGGAATCACCTACTACCACTAGCTGAAGCAGTCCGGATTCCCCCTGCGATGGGTTCCCCTGAGCCAACTTCCATTCTGGATACTCCCAGGCTTAACACTCGGTCCCAGACCCCTCGGATTGGAGATACAGAGACTTCGGAGCTAAGTGGAGATGAGGAAGAAGAACTTGATTGGCTTTGGCCTTCCCAGGCCCCAGAAACTTCTGCTATTGATCTTCCACCTGATGAAGACACCATAGACAGTACACTGAATGCAGAAGCTACTGAGTTCATCCCGTCCAGTCCTTTGTCAGATTCTTGGGAAGGTTCCTGTGACTTACTCTTAAAGGAGGATCCAAGAGATTCCATGTATCTCCCTGCTCCTGAGTCGGTGTCCCAGAACCAGTGGAAACTCCCAACTCGGTTCCAGAAGAGGAACCTGTATTATCAGAACCAGAAATCCCAAGAGAACGAAGGATGAGAAGGACCATAAGGCCCCCCCCCGAAAATTGACTTACCCACAGATGGGAAAGAGCTCAGAAGACACTGTGGTCACTGCCAGGAGGAGTGTGGAAGACCCTGATCCCTCCACTGTTCATTTGGTGGGGAGCAACCCCAACTCACCCGCTGGCACAGTTAGGCAGGCCACGATTGACAGTGTGACCTGTGGGCAGGGAAGTATACCCCCTCGGTTTTGGTGGGAACTTCCTCTGCTGATAACATACGCAGCCTTGTCAAATGTTGTGCGTAGCATGTGTTAGCTTTTATCTTTGGGGACCAAAGAGTTTAAGTGGGGGGAGTGTATAGCGGGGTCTCCTTTAAGGCCCCGGGACTACGTTACCCATAACCCCGTTTGGCACCCAGGTTGCAGTTCTGCCACGCAGAGACTCATGGGTGGGACTATATAAAAGGAGGGCGAGGCGGAGCTCGGCCTCTTTGGACAGCACGCTGCTATCAACAGGTCTTCCCGTGCGGATCTGCTGCAGTGCAGCGCCTGAAGCCAGGGCCTTGCACAACTTCCAGAGAGCCTTCCACCCCACTGCGAGCCTGGGTGGCATCCGACTTCTCCAAGCTGCGGACATTAGTTGGACCGGGGACCCGGCCATTGCAGACGCTGTGTGCGGAGACACAGTCGGTGGAAGTCCCGGCTGTCAGGGTCACCTGTGGCCAGGTGACAGATGCACACCGTAGGGGGACAGGAGTGCACCGCGAGGTAGTGAACCCTATGGCTGGCTTCTGTGGATAGGAAACTGGGTGGTTGTGGAAAGCGGGACCAGAGGAGCACAACCGGGATCCCAACGGAAGCGAGAGCCAAGATTCCCCAGGGCGCGGAGTCTAAGACCCAGCTGGTCTTCTCCAGGGCCTCTAGTGGTGAGGATGTTACGCTGCAGGCTGGGACCAGGTCGCGGCCCCTGGAGTTTCCTAGCTCACGCCCCGTAGGATAAGGGGAAGCAGCAGCACACGATAGAGAGAACCGAATAACAAGCCGAAGGTCAGGGGCCACAAGCAGACAAGGATAACGAAGAACGAGCCGAAGGTCAAGGGTCACGAGCAGACAGGGATGGTCGGGGACAAGCCAATAACGTAACAGAGAGACAGACGTAGCACACGGCAGGCAGGAACCCAAACACACAATGCCTAACAAACACGTTGATCAGCAAAGCAGGCTTGCAGTGCACAGGTTAATATAGTGTTCAGTGATAGGGCCTGGGGTGGAGTCAGGCTGGGAGGAGATTATAAAGGAAGCCAGGTGAAGGAGGTCTGGTCTCTAGATGAACACATGAGGAGGAAGGTAAGATGGCAGACAGACATTAATGCATATCCATGACAGTACCCTCCCTCTTACGAGGCCTCCCCCTTCCCCGCCTGGGCCCAGGTTTAGAGGGAAACTTCAGATGAAACTCCTTTAACAGACGAGGTGCAAAGACCTCAGATGCAGTGATCCAAGACCTCTCCTCAGGACCAAACCCTTTCCAATGAACGAGGTACTGAAGAACGCCTTTACAGAGTCGGGAGTCCAGAATTTGACTGATCTCGTACTCCTGATTATCCTCAGAGACAGGCGCCACGGTAGGAAGAGGACGAGAGAATTTATTGAGGACTAAAGGCTTTAGAAGAGCAACATGAAAGGAGTTAGTGATTTTAAGGCTCTTAGGAATCTGGAGTTTGAAACAAACCGGATTCAGTTTAGCAGTTACCGTGTATGGACCGATGAATCGTGGAGCAAACTTCAGAGAAGGAACTCGGAGCTTGATGTTCCTGGTAGAGAGCCAGACTTTGTCCCCTGGCTGAAGAGAAGGCGGTTTACGCCTGCGGCGGTCGGCAAAGCCTTTGAATTTTTCAGCAGCTGCCCGGAGGGAATCATGAACGTGACCCCAAACGGAATTGAGAGACTCCTGAACCGAAGCCAAAGCTGGAATGTCTGGAGAACAGATCATAGGAAGAGGAAGTTGAGGGTGTTTTCCATAAACTGTGAAAAAGGGTGTCTTCTGCGAACTGGTATTCACATGATTGTTATGGGAGAATTCTGCCCACGGGAGTAGAGAGGACCAATCGTCATGGTGAGAAGACACAAAGGTGCGAAGAAAGACCTCTAACTCCTGATTAACCCTCTCAGTCTGTCCATTGGATTGGGGATGGTAAGAAGAAGAAAAATCCAAGACAATATTGAGGGATTTGCAAAAGGCTCTCCAAAAACGAGACGTGAATTGGACTCCCCTGTCGGAAACAATATGAGAAGGGACCCCATGTAGGCGGAGAATTTCTCGAATGAAAATGGGAACCAAGGCAGGGGCAGAAGGAAGACCAGGAAGAGGAACAAAATGAGCCATCTTGGAGAATCGATCGATTACCACCCAAATGACTGTATTATTCTCAGACAGTGGGAGATCGGTGATAAAATCCATGGCAATATGGGCCCAGGGTTCCTTAGGAATAGGCAAGGGCATGAGGAGACCAGCAGGAGCTTGTGTGGAGGATTTGGACTGAGCACAGACATGACAAGCTTTAACGTAGTCTTTGACGTCTGAGCGGAGATTAGGCCACCAGTAGTGACGACTGATGAGTAGGAAGGATCGGAGGAATCCAGAATGCCCTGCCACCTTGGAATCATGTCCCCAACGAAGGATCTTAGCTCTTAGCTCAGTGGGGACAAAGGTCTTACCAGGCGGAATTTTAGACTTCAGGGTGGTAGAGTGGGCAACAATGCATGAGGTGGGAATGATCGGCTCAGGTTCAGGGGCGGACTCCTCGTCCAAAGTGTCAAATGACCTAGAGAGCGCATCAGCCCGACCGTTGCAGGAACCAGGTTTGTAGGTAATCGTGAAATTAAAACGGGCAAAGAAGAGACTCCACCTGGCCTGTCTAGGATTCAGACGTTTAGCATTCTGTAGATACTGTAAATTCTTGTGATCGGTAAAGATCGTTATGGAGTGAGGGGAACCCTCCAAGAGATGACGCCACTCCTCTAACGCCAATTTAATTGCGAGAAGTTCCCGATCACCGATGGCATAATTCCTCTCTGCCTGAGAAAATTTTTTGGAGAAGAACGCACATGGTTGGCGTCTCTTCTCAAAGATTTGAAGAAGCACAGCTCCCACCCCCATTGAGGAAGCGTCCACTTCAATAAAAAATGCATTCCCAGGATTTGGTCTCCTCAAGAGGGGGCCAGAAACAAAGGCCTGTTTCAGGTTGTGAAATGCAGAGACAGCTTCGGGAGGCCAGTCTCTGGCATTCACACCCTTCTTGGTCAAAGCGATAATAGGCGCGGCAATGGAAGAGTAATTCCTTATGAACTGCCTATAATAATTAGTGAAGCCAAGAAAGCGCTGTGTGGCCTTGAGGCTAGCAGGAAGAGGCCAGTTGGTGATAGCCAAGACCTTCCCAGGGTCCATACGAAGCCCCGAACATGAGACAAAGCACCCCAAAAACAGGACCTCAGAACATTCAAAGGAACATTTCTCCAGCTTGGCATAGAGATTGTTCTCTCTAAGACGTTGAAGTACAGTGCGGACATGGTTTCTGTGGACGAGCAGATTTTCAGAAAAGATCAGAATGTCATCCAGATAGATGACAACAAACTGGTACAGCAGATCTCTGAAGATTTCATTGACAAAGTTTTGAAACACGGCTGGAGCATTACACAGACCAAAAGGCATCACCAGATATTCGTAATGCCCGTCTCTAGTGTTAAATGCAGTCTTCCATTCGTCACCCTCCCGTATTCGAATGAGATTGTACGCGCCTCTGAGATCCAACTTGGTGAAAATGGAGGCACCCTTCAACCTATCGAATAGCTCAGATATTAAGGGTAAGGGGTATCGATTTTTAATAGTAACCGCATTTAAACCCCGATAATCGATGCAGGGTCTTAAGGTACCATCCTTTTTGGCAACAAAAAAGAACCCTGCCCCTGCAGGCGATGAGGATTTCCGGATGAACCCTCTCTCCAGATTCTCTGCTACATACTCCGACATGGCCTGGGTCTCTGGGATGGACAGAGGGTAGGTACGACCCCTGGGTAGAGTTGCTCCGGGGACAAGATCAATAGCACAGTCAAAAGACCTGTGGGGAGGAAGCACCTCAGCTGATTTTTTACAGAACACATCCCGGTAATCGCTGTATGCGGCGGGAAGATCAGAAGAAACAGAAGTGGCAGCAACCGGAAGACTCTCCTTGGGGGTCACCTTGAGAAGACACGACGAGAAACATGAGGAACCCCAGGCCAGGATCTGCCCAGAGACCCAGTCCACATGTGGAGAGTGGAGCTGTAGCCAAGGGAGGCCCAATACAACTGGGGTAGAGGCCTTGGGTAGAATAAGAAAGGATATCCACTCCTGGTGGAGAATCCCTACCGACATCCTAATGGGTAGCGTCTGGAAGCGAATAGGGCCCCCTGGGAGAACAGTGCCATCAATTGCCGAGACTACCAATGGGGTAGTGAGAGGTGAAAGGGTAAGCTTCATAGAAGAAGCAGTTCTCCAATCCATGAAATTGCCGGCAGCCCCGGAATCCAGGTATGCAAGGGTTGACTGAGGAGAAGTGCCTACATGAAGGGACACCGGCAAGAGCAGGCGAGAAGGTGATGTTTCTGGGTCCAATACTCCACCTTCCAAATGTATTAGACCCGAGCGTTTCCCGGACGAAGCGAGCAGGAGTCACGAAAATGACCCTTGCCCCCACAAAAGAGGCACAAGCCCAGAGTTCTGCGCCTAGCACGTTCTTCGGGGGTTAGTCTGGTCCGGCCCAGCTGCATAGGTTCTTCAGCAGGTAGAGGATGCTCCACGGAATGAAGGGAGGGGAGCTCAGACTGGCTAGGACCCAGAGAGTGCTGGCGTCTTTTTTCTAAGGACCTCTCTTGAAAACGAATGTCGATCTGGTTGCATAATGAAATTACATCGTCCAGACCGACGGGAATGGCTCTTCCCGCTAATTCGTCTTTCACTCGGTCAGAGAGGCCATGTAAAAAGGTAGCGACCAGGGCCTCATTATTCCAGCTCAATTCAGCTGTGTGGATACGGAACTGAAGAGCATATTGCCCCACTGAACTAGATTCTTGGCGAAGACGTAAGACAGCACTAGCCGCTGAAGAAGCCCGAGCCGGCTCTTCGAAGATATTACGAAAGAGCTTCAAGAATTCGGACAGACTGGAAACCACCGGATCGTTCCTCTCCCACAGGGGGGCAGCCCAGGCCAAAGCTTCACCGGAGAGGAGGGAAATGATATAGGCTACCTTAGCCTGGTCAGATAGGAAGCTTTGAGGCTGAAGCTCAAAATGAATAGTGCATTGGCTGAGAAACCCCCTGCAGGCCTTGGAGTCCCCAGAGAAACGGAACGGAGCTGGCAATCTTAGTGAGTGTGAGGCTGCGACTGGTGCGATAGGTACAGCCGCTGGTTGTACTTGGGGTTGCGGATTCGGGGTTCCCAAGGAGACCTGAAGCTGCTCGAATCGAGAAGCCAGATCCTGGAGGAATCGCAACACCTGGGTCTGATTTGATTCCTGGGTCTCAAGTCTGCGAACTATGCCCTGCAATGGATCATCCGCGGGAAGCGGGATGTCAGCCGGGTTCATGGCTGATCAAACTGTCAGGGTCACCTGTGGCCAGGTGACAGATGCACACCGTAGGGGGACAGGAGTGCACCGCGAGGTAGTGAACCCTATGGCTGGCTTCTGTGGATAGGAAACTGGGTGGTTGTGGAAAGCGGGACCAGAGGAGCACAACCGGGATCCCAACGGAAGCGAGAGCCAAGATTCCCCAGGGCGCGGAGTCTAAGACCCAGCTGGTCTTCTCCAGGGCCTCTAGTGGTGAGGATGTTACGCTGCAGGCTGGGACCAGGTCGCGGCCCCTGGAGTTTCCTAGCTCACGCCCCGTAGGATAAGGGGAAGCAGCAGCACACGATAGAGAGAACCGAATAACAAGCCGAAGGTCAGGGGCCACAAGCAGACAAGGATAACGAAGAACGAGCCGAAGGTCAAGGGTCACGAGCAGACAGGGATGGTCGGGGACAAGCCAATAACGTAACAGAGAGACAGACGTAGCACACGGCAGGCAGGAACCCAAACACACAATGCCTAACAAACACGTTGATCAGCAAAGCAGGCTTGCAGTGCACAGGTTAATATAGTGTTCAGTGATAGGGCCTGGGGTGGAGTCAGGCTGGGAGGAGATTATAAAGGAAGCCAGGTGAAGGAGGTCTGGTCTCTAGATGAACACATGAGGAGGAAGGTAAGATGGCAGACAGACATTAATGCATATCCATGACACCGGCCTGGGATCGCGTCCGGAGTGGTGAGCGAGCACCTGCTCAATCCATCAAAGTACTTTACCCTGATTAGGCCTAGAGACTGCCTTGGCCCACCAAGTTTTATCTGTTGTTCCACCGGAGACTAGTAGCAGAACTGGGTTGTTTAGTCTCCGGTGAAGTGTTCTTCTATTACCTATCGTGTGGATTACAAATACTGTTTCTTTCTCTATGTGCACCACTGTTCAAGCTGCATGCGAAGAAATTGTTCCCTAAGAGACTAAGTTATATCTGAGTCAGGCCTGACCAGGAGTTAGAACTTTTTTCTTTCTCGTACATCACGGGACACAGAGCGACATAGTCATTACTAATGGGTTATATAGATACCGTCAGGTGCTGGAACTGGCAACTTCCAAAACCGGAAGTACCCTCCCCTATATAAGCCCCTCCCATCCGGGAGCACCTCAGTTTTTTGCCAGTGTCTAAGGAGAGCAAGGTTTTGCCTGTAATGCTTCTCTTAGGAGAGCTGGACCCTGGGATCCAGAGCTCTGGTCATACCCACGACCAAGATGTTTTCTGTGCAGGGTGCTATACAGGTCCAGGGGAGTGGAATCCTTGGGAACCCGGTCCCTGAAGGTTTGATTACAATGCCTGCCGTGATAGGTGAAGTTTGGGCTTTTGTGGACCAAACAAAGTCCTGCGGCGGGGAACAGGTAAGTGGGGGCCCCCAGGAACTTGGTTCTATTGGGGGACCCCCAAGCCTAATTTGTCTTTCTGTCTGTTACCTAATGGTATTCCCGCAAAATTCTGTGCATGCCTGTAACTACTAAAAAAATGTAATAATTTTTAATGGTGGTCAAGAAAAAAAAATTTTTTTTTTTATATATATTTAAGATATTAGACTGCGGTACCTGTGTTTGTCCACTAGAGGCCGCTGTGGAATGTTTTCTTGTCATGTGGACTAGTTTCTTCTCAGCAGAGCAAGTCCAGGCAGATGGTGAGTTCTCTTATGGGAAACTGCTTCCTCTGCCATGTTGCAATGCTCGTCCATCCCCCGGCCTGCGGCAAAGAGGGGCCCTGGCTCTTGTCCCTAGTCTCCATTTTTCAAAATTAGCGCCGAAGGCGCACGTGGCCGCGCGCGTGCGCGTGCACGCGCCTCTATATATAGAGGTGAGCCAGGAAAGGGGGCGGAGCCTGGGGGATGACGCTCTGTGTGCGCCGCAGCGCTTCTGCGCATGTGCGGGCGTCCCAGCATGTAAAAACCACAGTTTTGTGTGGTGAGCTGGCTATGAAGTACAGAAACAGAGCTGGCAACATTTAAAAAAAGGGCATACAGCAAGCGGTTGATACAGGCATCCCCTAGAAAGGCACATTAGTAGACACCAACTGTGATATAGCAGCAATTGTGCTAGACTATTCTCAGTAAAAGTGGTGTATTACGGCTGGAATACCTCAGCTTTAGGCTTAGGAATATGCCGTCCAGAAGCTCCGGAACTGAATCTTCCAGGAAGCGAAGGGGGTCTCATCGGGCTCGGAGGATCTTGGGCATACTTCTGCTGCACCAGTCTCCCCTGAAGTTCAGAGGTAAGTGACCGTAGAGACCCCGCAGGGGTACTTGGTACTGTGGCTGTCCTCAGTTCACCTGCTCCTGTGTATGTAACAGAGGAGGTTTTTTCCTCAGCTCTGGGAGGATTAGAGAGAGATTGTCAACATTTATCGCTGCCTCCCTGTCAGGGAAAGCACGCCCGATCTCCGTCTCCTCCTTCAGAGTGCCTGTTAGCAGAGCAACAGTCCCATACAGGGATCGACCTGCCTGAAGGGGATCAGGATGAGGTTGATTCTGTTATAGAGGAATCAACAGTGGGGGAACCTTTTCTCAGCATCTCAAGCTGAAAGATTATGGGTTCAGTCTCTGACTAACATGGTCCGATCAGCATTTAAAAATGCACCTTGCGGAACCATCAACCACTACTGTATCCTCGTTGGGGTCGCTAGAAGCCCCCAGACTGTTTGTTCTTTTCCACTTCACCCTTTACTGAAAGGGCTCATTTACCAGGATTGGGAACGTCCTGAGAAAATATTTATTCCCCCAAGAGATTTCCGGTGGTCTATCCCATGGAGGATAAGTTCATCAAAAAAAAAAAAAAAAATGGAAGGTCCCTACAGTGGACGCAGCCATCTCTTGTATGTATAAATCACTGACATGTCCAGTGGATAATGTCCAAATGTTCAAGAACCCAATAGATAAAAGATTGGAGTCCTTATGAAAATCTGCTTGGTGATACAACCAGCAGTAGCAGCTATTGGGGTCTGCTAAGCAGTGAAGGATCAGTTGAAACAGGTCTTGAGGGACTTGACAGATCAGCAGGCTTTGCCCTAGCTGATCTACCTAGAGCCTTAGGCTTTGCGGTTGACGCCATAGAGGATTCAGTCCATCAGGCCTCCCACCTTACGCTGTCTATAGTACATATGCGTAGGCTCCTATGGCTCAAAAACTGGTCTGCTGAAGCTCCCTGTAAAGAATGGCTGGTTAGCGTCCCATTTCATGGTGAACGCTTATTCAGGGAAAACCTGGACAAATATATCCAGAAAATTTCCAGCGGTAAAAATACGCTCTTGCCGGTTAAAAACAGAGTTAGAGGTCCCTCTTTAAGAGGCCTGCTTCTCCAGTCCCTGGGGCATCGGCTGTGTAACAGTTCCGACGGCCTCCTCGGTCAATTCCCGGGGGTAAAAAACAGGGACAGTAGCAGGGTAATGAGAAACCCTGGGTCAGGGGAGGTACAAAAACCTCCCCCAAAGTTAAATTCACTGAAGCCCCCACTCAGTCGGGTGGGGGGAGGACTCCAGTTGTTCGCAAGAGACCTGGCGGGACACGATCAAGACAGATAGGTGCTCTCCGCAGTAGGTTTGGGATACAGTTTGGAGTTAAAAGACTCTCCTCCTTCCCATTTTTGAGGTCAAACGTGCCAAGGGATCCCCGGAAGAGAGAGTCCCTCCTGTTGGCACTAGAACAACTATTGCTCCAAGGAGTAATTATGGAGGTTCCCCTGGAAGAATGAGGGTTCGGTTTTTACTCAAACCTCTTTACAGTCCCGAAGCAAACGCGGACGGGAGGCCCATATTAATTCTAAAAGGGCTATACAAATTCCTGTATATCAGGACTTTCCGATGGAGTCGATCCGATCGGTGGCCACTGCCCTACAAGGGGAGGATTGGTTAGCCGCGATCGACATCAAAGATGCTTATTTGCACATTCCCATCTTTCCAGTCCACCAAAAATTTCTACGCTTTGCAGTAGAAGGGCGCCATTTTCAGTTCAGAGCCTTACCCTTCGGTTTGGCCACAGCACCACGAGTGTTTACAAAAATTCTGGCCCTTTATTGGCCAATCTAAGAACACAAGGTGTAATGATAATGGCATATCTGGATGACTTGTTGCTGATAGACCACTCAGTGAAAAAACTAGACGTGGTCGTTCACAAGACGATCAAGTATCTGGAATCTCACGGTTGGATTATCAACCGAGACAAGTCAGCCCTAAAAACCAGTCAAAAGTCTGGAATACTTGGGGCTAAGGTTGGATTCAGGCCAGAGAAAAATATTCTTGCCTCGAGGAAAGGTGTTGTCTTTGAAAGATTTGATCCACTTAGTGGGTACAAAAAAGACAGCCGTCCATACGCCGGTATATGAGGCTGCTGGGAAAAATGGTGGCATCATTCGAAGCAGTACCCTACGGTCAATTCCATTCAAGGAATTTGCAAGGGGCCATACTGTCAGCCTGGAAAAGTTCAGGCCCTAGACTTACAATGTCCTTGTCCCCTTCCGTTCGCAAGAGCCTCCGTTGGTGGTTGGTTCCCCAGAATCTGGAAAAAAGGAAATCCTTCAGTCCGATTTCTTGGAAGGTGGTCACTACAGATGCCAGCCTTATAGGCTGGGGAGCAGTACTGGAGCAATAGTCTCTCCAGGGCAGATGGTCGGATGCAGAAAAGGCCCTGCCCATCAATCTCTTAGAGATACGAGCAGCCCGGTATGCCCTAGTAGCATGGACATCCAAACTCCAAGGGTCCCCTGTCAGAGTTCAATCAGACAATGCCACAGCAGTGGCATATATCAATCGTCAGGGGGGCACCAGGAGTCGTGCAGCCCAAAGGGAAGTAAATTACATCCTGAGATGGGCAGAAAGATATTTCCAGGGGTGGAGAATTGGAAGGCGGACTTTTTAAGTCGCCAACAATTATGCCCAGGGGAATGGTCCCTTCATCCCGAGGTTTTCCGGACAATATGTCAGCGGTGGGGAACACCGGATGTAGATCTGCTAGCATCCAGATTCAACACAAAAGTGGACAGGTTTGTCTCTTGGACAAGGGATCCCCTAGCTTGCGGCTCGGATGCCCTAGTGTTCCCTTGGGATCAGTTCAAGCTGATATATGCATTCCCACCGCCACAATTGTTACCTCGATTACTCCGCAGAATCAGGGTAGAAAAGAAACCAGTGATTCTGGTGGCTCCAGCGTGGCCCCGAAGAGCATGGTACGCGGAGATTGTAAAAATGTCTGTGGGGAGTCCTTGGACCCTCCCACATCGTCCGGACCTGCTTTCGCAGGGACCGATATACCACCCTTCCTTACCAGCCCTAGGTTTGACGGCCTGGCTATTGAAGCCCACATTCTAAAAAAGAGAGGGCTCTCTAATGCTGTGGTGTCTACCATGATCAATGCCAGGAAACCGGTATCCAGGCAGATCTACTATAGAATCTGGAAGGCGTACATCGCCTGGTGTGAGGCCAGGAAATGGCATCCACGTAAATCCGTAATAGGTAGGATTCTGGACTTCCTACAATGGGCTGTAGATAGGAAGCTTGCCTTGAGTACTATCAAGGGTCAGATTTCGGCCTTGTCAATATTTTTTCAAAGGCCCTTGGCTTCGCATTCACTAGTCAAAGCCTTTATACAAGGAGTGATGCGTATTAGTCCTCCGGTTAATATTCCCATATGTCCATGGGATCTAAACTTGGTTTTGTCGGTTCTACAGAAACAACCATTTGAACCACTACAGCATATTTCCTTGGTGCTTCTCACCAGGAAATTGATTTTTCTAGTAGCCATTTGTTCGGCTAAAAGAGTATCGGAATTAGCAGCTATGTCCTGTAAGGAGCCATATCTGGTTATCCATAAGGACAGAGTAGTGTTACGTCCTCATCCAGCCTTTCTTCCTAAGGTGGTATCGAGGTTTCATTTGAACCAAGATGTGGTTCTTCCTTCTTTTTTCCCCAGACCTACTTCGGTAGAGGAAAAGTTATTGCATTCTTTGGATGTAGTAAGAGCAGTTAAAGCTTATCTAAAAGCCACTGCTCAGATTCGCAGAACGGATACTTTGGTTATTCTGCCGGAAGGCCCCAGAAAGGGTCAGGCAGCGTCAAAATCTACTTTAGCCAAGTGGATTCGACAGGTCATTATGCAAGCTTATGGCTTGAGAAGGAGACCGCCTCCGTTCAAAGTTAGAGCGCACTCCACGAGAGCAGTTGGAACTTCATGGGCAGTGCATCACCAGGCCTCCCTGGCTCAAATCTGTAAGGCCGCAACATGGTCTTCAGTTCACACGTTTACTAGGTTCTACCAGGTGGACGTTAGAAGTCAGGAGGATGTCGCCTTTGGGCGCAGTGTGTTGCAGGCCGCAAAAGATCCTCATGTCTGATAGCGCTCAGCTTATATATGGTGTATCCCCCCCCTCATTTGGCATTGCTTTAGGACATCCCATTAGTAATGACTATGTCGCTCTGTGTCCCGTGATGTACGAGAAAGAAAATAGGATTTTTATAACAGCTTACCTGTAAAATCCTTTTCTTGGAGTACATCACGGGACACAGAGCTCCCGCCCCTCTTTGGGGACACTTATTGCTTTGCTACAAAACTGAGGTGCTCCCGGATGGGAGGGGCTTATATAGGGGAGGGTACTTCCGGTTTTGGAAGTTGCCAGTGCCAGCACCTGACGGTATCTATATAACCCATTAGTAATGACTATGTCGCTCTGTGTCCCGTGATGTACTCCAAGAAAAGGATTTTACAGGTAAGCTGTTATAAAAATCCTATTATTGTTGCTGCGCCATAAGGGCGCATAGATAGAAAAAGCCACACTTGGCGTGTAATCGCCAGCATCTTCAGAGTGTACTATATTTACCATTGCAGGGCCCTGCAGATAATATATGTGTTATGTGTTAACCTATGCCTTTTACACAAAAGTAAACTAGTTATACTTTAATACCTCGCTCTCAGTGTGTTATCATTGTGCATATATTGCTAGATTGTGATAAGATAACAACCCTTAGACTAACTGTGCCAGAGTGGGTCGAGTAGATTGCCGGGGGTTGGCGGTGCTGTATTCAGGGCCTGAAACAAATCCACCGGCTCTCTTAACTGGGGGTAGCGCTACATAACCAAATGGAAAGAACATGACACAACAGCAAACCTGCCAAGAGACGGCGGCACACCAAAACTTATAGACCGGGCATGGAAGTCATTAATCAGAGAGGCAGAATATCAAGGGTGTGTTCTTACACATCCTGATCTTTCCTCTATACCAAACTTTCTTTCGCTTTGCAGTGGAGGGCAACCACTTTTACAAGATTTTTATTGAAGGTACAAAACATGGTGTAGCGCCCCTGTACTTTGCTTTTATTGATAGGTTCTGTTACTTTGTTTCTGCAGGTGTTGTACTGGTGTGCAGTTCCCTGTGGCCTGTAGGTGGCACTGCCATGACAGGTCAGGGTTGAACCACTGGTGACAGTGCTGTGCCTTAGGGTGTCCTCGGCAGTAGTACAGTGGGCGTGGTCAACCTGCTGTGCATGCCGGGAGAGGATACATAAGGGCAGATGCCGCCTGGAGTCGGGAGTTCTGAAATTCGGGTCGGGTGACCTGGCCCTCCAGGCCAGGGGTGCGCGTGTGCATCGGTCCCAGGCACCTTTAGCCTGGGGCTGAAGCTTCGCCATTGGGCCCAGCACCTTTAGCTGGGGCTCATCTCTAAGAGGAGGAATCCCAGGGTGCCCCTGAGAGGGGACCCGCTCTAAGAAGAGGCCCGGTAAACTTCTGGAGGGATTCCACTGTTCATCCAAGGCCTTGTAATATGCAGCAACTTGCACCTGTTCTTGAGTTACAAGCGCTGAGAAGTTCGGGGCTTAGAGATTCTGTGGCAGAGGATCTCCCGATCGTATCTTCAAAGAAACTTAAGTGAACGCCCGAGTGTCATTCCGGTTGCTAGGACCGTGAGAGGGGACTATCCGGATAAGCAGAGCCACTGGGGATTGAGTGGTGAGATTAAGTGCCGTGTGCCTGAACCTGCCTCCCTGTTCCTTTATTCGACTTCAACTTTCCTATCCAGTTTTCAGCATAAAGAAAATAAACCATCCTTCATTAAGGTTTAACCTTGCCTGGACATTGGCCTTATTGGTGCACCTACAATAGACTCTTCCCTACACTCTAGGGGTGAGAACCAGACCAGCTGAACGGAGGTAACTCGCTGCAGGACCCAACAATTGTGAACATTGCTTAACCTCTTCAAACAAGAGGGTACGGGCATATAGTATGGTGTGCCTTATCTCACAAGTGAGCCAGGTGAGAAAAAGGTCCGTGTGCTACATGTGGGGGCTCGAGTCCGGGATTCTGCAGCTACTCCCCCCCCCCAGAGGTTGGACTGTTTTTCGGCCATTGTGAAAGTTGGACTGCGCCACATTTTACTGAAGAAAACGGAGGTACAGGACTGTGTTTGAGTTTTTTCTAGGTGCGTAGTTCGTGGGCGTGTCCAGAACTAGGAAAAGCAAGCAAGCTGTGTGCGGAAAAGGGGGAGGAGCCCCACCTAAAGTGTGTGTTGTGCGTGGTGTCTTTGGCGCCAAAGGGACAGTACGAGCCAAACCAGTGGAGAAGAAGCATCATGTCCGCCAATTCATGGATTCCTCTTCCACCGGGACCCCGAATGTTCCCGACTACCTCAGCCATGGATATTGCTTCCATCACTGTCCCCCTGATGGATACGGGGATTCGGCTCAAGCCCTGGGGGCCGCTTCGCACTTTACACCTGCCGGGATGCGGAGGTCCTGGGAGTGCTCTGTCCGAGTTGCCAAGGACTAGCCATGCAAATACGACCGTTCGGAAAATGCCTGATCTGTGGGGAGTTTTTGTTCGAGGTATAACAACTCACCGAGTCACCCCAAGTGTACCAGGTCAATTTTGTTACGGGGTTGCTTACTTCAGAGGAAGAGAAATATGCCCCAGTGGCTGGGCCCACGCGCATCACTATGGCTGTAGCGGGTGTAGAGGATGAAGTCCCAGCCACCGCAGAGCCAGCGACAGATGTTACAACAGATGCTGCCTCCGTTACTACCGAGACGTCCATCCCGCCTGCCAAGAGAAAGGTGGGCTACGTAACAGCCTCCCGCGGTCGAGGTCGAGGTCTACCCCAGCGCCTGCCTGAACCGGAGATCCAACCCGGAGGGACCTCCAGGAGATCCACGTCAGGGGACGGTATGGAGGCTGGGGACATTGTGGTGAAAAGTTTGCCGGGGAAGGGGAAGAAGCTCAGTGTCAATACCATTTGGGATGCTCTGATACCCGACCCGCAGAAACTTTTAAAAGACAGTGAGTCTGTGTCTACTAGAGACTACCTGCCAGCGGAGGAGTGTGACACTTCCGATTTGGAAAGAGAGGCCCGGTAAACTTCTGGAGGGATTCCACTGTTCATCCAAGGCCTTGTAATGTGCAGCAACTTGCACCTGTTCTTGAGTTACAAGCGCTGAGAAGTTCGGGGCTCAGAGATTCTGTGGCAGAGGATCTCCCGATCGTATCTTCAAAGAAACTTAAGTGAACGCCCGAGTGTCATTCCGGTTGGTACGTGCGCCTGAACCTGCCTCCCTGTTCCTTTATTCTTCGACTTCAACTTTCCTATCCAGTTTTCAGCATAAAGAAAATAAACCTTCCTTCATTAAGGTTTAACCTTGCCTGGACATTGGCATTTCTGGTGCAGCTACAATAGACTCTTCCCTACACTCTAGAGGTGAGAACCAGCTGAAGGGAGGTAACTCGCTGCAGGACCCAACAATTGTGAACACTGCTTAACCTCTTCAAACAAGAGGGTACGGGTATATAGTATGGTGTGCCTTATCTCACAAGTGAGCCAGGTGAGAACAGGGTCCGTGTGCTACAATGGTATATGAGAACTTTTTGAATTTGTCAAGAAGTAGGCAGCTAGAACGCAGCTGCTGAGAATGTAAAAACATCCAGAAGGGCAACCACATTCATGGGTCTCCCATTCAGTCTAGCCATGGCTTCCCAAGTCTTTATGAATGTCATGACATCGGTGCTGGCTCTGTTGTGATCCAAAGCAGTAGTAAACCACTGGGTGTTTTGTTTTTGTTTTTTAAACCTGAAAGGCAGTGTCATAATGTGCTATTATGTGAAACTTGCCTAAAAAATTAAGCCTTCCAGCAGCATGCTGTCGCCGCTGAAGGCATTTCCATCTTCACCCTGTCTTCCTTCCAGGTTCACGGACTCCGAATGTGTGAGTGGCAGGAGCCACGGTGACATCACTCCCCACGAGTGGGAGCCTTCAATTATAGCAAAGGACTCTGAAGGAACGGCACAGGTTTTTTCAGAGCGCATGTGCCGTTGACGTCACCGGCTGCATGTACAGTAAATATCTCCTAAACGGTGCGTGTTCAAGAGATATTTACAGTACCTATAGGTAAGCCTTATTATAGACTTGCCTATAGGTAAAATTAATGCATGGGAGTTTACTCCCACTTTTAAGATGAACTCCAGATTTTCCTCTGCAAAACAACAGATTTATTTTGTATGTGAATGAATCACAGCCAAACTGTCAATTTGTGTGTTACTTCCCTCCTTTAGATTTATACAGCAAGTTTTTGTGTCTTGTGACCCCTCCTCCTGGCTGAATTTCAAAGTTCTCTGACTTCCTGTTTCCTTCCTTCACAAGTTCTGATACTACATGATGTGGGTGGGTGTTTCTGGGCATTTCTGTGGGTGATGAAAGGGGAAGGATGGAATTGTATTATCACCGCCCGCCCACACTTCATTCCTCTGTACAGTGAATGGTGTGCTGTACAGCAGGTACTGTAGGTAACAAGCAGGAAGTGTAACCATACTAACCATCTCCTGGACAAGAAATGTGCGATCACAGACATAAATAGCACACAGACAAGACTGATCACATGATTATGTTTTTCTTTCTAGTCTGATTTCATTCTTTTTTTTTTTTTTTTTTTTTTCACAATCAAAGTTTTATTGAGGCTTGGTACAGATAACAGGTAATAAAAAAGAAGCAATCATATCACAACAAAATATTTTTTTTTTTTTTTTAACATCTAGGGCTTAATCATTATCAAGCCCGTAAAATGATAAAGGCGCAATATGAAATAGGTATATGCTGTACATAAAATTTAAGAAAATGTGGCGGGAGGAAATGGGGTGGGTGAGAGGGTAAAGAAAAGAGGGTAAGAAAGGGAAGGGTGGGGGGTGGGGGGTAGTAGCAGGATCAATAGAGCATGAAGGTACAGGGTATACAGATACATTAGCAGATCATCTCGAATACATATTCAGTGTATTATAGCTTAGTCTCAGCAAGTGTGGACTTCACAGTCAGTCTCATTTACCTAATGTAGGGAGTGAGGAGTTATGCAGTAAGCAGCTGGAATTCGGGGGAGAACGAGAATAAAACCCAAGGTTGCCAGGTTTCATTAAAGTTGTTGCTGATTTCTCTTTTCATGGCTGCTATTTCTTCCATTTTGTGTATGTGTTCTACTCTATCCAACCAATCTCTGATTTTTGGTATCCGTTTGGTCTTCCAATGAAGGGGGATGAGTGTTTTTGCTGCAAGGAGGAGGTGTCTAGTGAGAGGTTTCTTATATTTGCCTATAGTGAGGGTGTTGACATTAATCAGGCAGGCAGCCGCTGTGAGTTTTACAGTGGTTTCAGTTATGAATTGGATCCACTTCCTGATCTCAGCCCAGTACTCAAGAATTAATGGACACTCCCACCAAATATGGAGGAAAGTGCCAACATCCTGTTCACAGCGCCAACATGTATCCGAGGCTGCGGTGGACCACCTCCCGGATCTCTGGGGTGTAATGTACCATTGAGTGAGGATTTTGTAAGAGACCTCCTGATATTTGGAGCTGATGGAACATTTGTGTGTCATAATACATGCCTTCTCCCAGTGTTTTGTCGATATTTTAGTTTTAAGGTCACTTTCCCATTTAGCCTTATGTTTCAAGTCATCTGTGTGCTGAGCCTCCATTAACCAGGCGTAGGCTAGGGAAGTGGTATGTGCTACTGAGGTTCTCTTGAAGCAGAGATTTTCGAGTGGAGTCATTGGCAAGCAGTATAATGACCTACATCTGCTATTAATCAAGAAGTCTCTTAGTTGTAAGTAAAACCAGAGGCCAGGGAATGGTCCCTTCCAGTCTGCCCGTAGGGCTTCCAAAGATTTAACCTTTGAGTTTGATAGGCATTGGGAAGTCGTGTATGGGGTCGCAACCATCAAGAGGTGTCCCGGGATAAAATCAGGATTGTTGGTGACCGGAGTTAGAGGACCAGGTATGGAAGCAATGTTGTGTTTGACTACAGTTTTGTGCCATACATAAAGGGTGTTTGCTACTAAGGGGTGCGTCTGATTTTTGCCTCTTTTGGAGTGTAGTGTCCAGGGGTAGAATAGTAGGTTGTTTGGAGTTAAGCTTTGTTCCAATTGGATCCAGTCCTTGTCCTGTCCGTGGCAATGCCAATCAAGTATTCTAGTGATGTGGGATGCTTGGTGATATTTTTTAAAGTCCGGTAGACCTATTCCTCCTCTATTTTTGGGACGTGTCAGCAAGTTGAAGTTGATTCTTGGTTTCCTGCCTGCCCATAGGAAATCTCTCTGTGCTTTAAGAAGGCTCGTGAAAAAAGCCCCTGGGATTTTAATGGGAAGTGCATTAAAAAGGTAGAGCAACCTCGGGAGGATTGTCATTTTTAAAATTGAAGCTCTGCCGAACCACGAGAAGGTCTTGGAGGACCATGCTCGTAGCTCTTTAATCAGTGAGGTAAGTAACGGCTTATAGTTATGTTGATATAGAGAGTCTAAATTGTTGGTCAGGTTTATCCCTAGATACTTCAGTGTGTTTTGATCCCATCTATAATTGTAGTTGTCTTTTATTAAGTTTAGTTGGTCAGGGGGTAAATTAATATTCAGGGCTTCAGATTTAGATTGGTTAATCTTAAAGTTGGATATGAATCCAAACGTCTCAAAGATTTTTTTTAAGTTAGGGATGGAGATATGTGGTTGTGATATAAAAAATAATAAGTCATCTGCATAGGCAGCGACTTTGTACTCCCTCTTTCCTATCTTAAATCCTGATACATCAGTCGACAGGTTTATTTTCCTTATCAGGGGCTCCAGTGAGATGATGAAGAGAAGGGGGGAGAGGGGGCATCCCTGACGTGTACCGTTGTTAATCTTAACGGGGTCAGAGAAGATATTGTTGACTTTAATCTTTGCGCACGGGTTTCGGTAGAGGGCTGCGATCCATGAGAGCATGTGTTCATTTAAGCCAACATGGGCGCATGTAGCCATCATATAGTCCCAGGAGACTCTATCAAAAGCCTTCTCAGCGTCGGTGGAAAGCAGCATACCTCTTGTTTTAGAGTTTCGGGAGAAGTGTATTAAATTTAATGCTTTGGTGGTATTATCTCGTGCTTCTCTACCAGGCATAAATCCTACTTGTTCTGGGCCTATAATTTTTGATAATAAGGGTTTCAGTCTGTTAGCTAATATTTTGGCCAATAGTTTCAGATCAATATTCAGTAGGGAAATGGGTCTGTAATTTCCACATTCAGAATGGTCTTTATCTGGCTTGGGTATTACTGCAATGTCTGCCATGAGGAAGGATTTCGAGTTATGTTCATTTGTAGCTAAATAGTTGAAGGTGGATCTAAGGGGCTTTACAAGGAGATGTGTGTACGTTTTGTAATACTGTGACGTGAAACCATCTGGTCCCGGACTTTTCCCTGTTTTGAGGCCTTTAATTGCCAATAGAATTTCTTCGGTGGTAATGGGTTCTTCTATTTTTGCCGTGTCCTCCTGATTGAGTGTGGGCATTTTGCTATCCTTAAGGAATTCATGGATCGTTTCTTGTTTCGTGGTTGTTATATGTGGGGGTCTGTGTTGTACTGGAAGATTATATAGTTTTGAATAAAACTTATGAAAAAGGTCTGCTATTTCAGTAGGCTTGTGTTTGGGGGTACCGTCTTTGTCCCTGATAGCGTATATGCGTCCTTTCATAGTAGTGTCTTTAAGTGCTTTGGCTAACAATTTCCCGCTTTTATCTGCATGCTCAAAGTAAATGCTTCTCTTGAAGAAGAGGGCCTTTCTGATTTTAAGATCAAGTATAAATTTGAGGGCTTCCCTACAGCGTGTCAGCTCTTCTTCTACCTTGATTGAGAGTGATTGTTTGTGTTGTGACTCCAGTGTGGCTATCTGTGAGGACAGTTTAGTTATTTCTTTCTCCCTCTCTTTTTTTTTCCTGGAGCCCCATCTCATAAGTTCTCCTCTTATAACACTCTTATGAGCCTCCCAGTTATTTAGTGGGTTAGTGTCTGCGTCGCTATTGGTTTTAAAGTACTCATTAATTGCTACATGAATGTCATCTTTAATGATCTGGTCAGTCAGGAGTGAAGCATTGAGTCTCCAGTTAAAGGTGGGTTGTTTCGGACGGTCGAATTTCAATGAGATGGCTGTAGGGGCATGGTCCGATAAGGAGATTATACCTATCTCAGCCTGAAGTAGGGAGTGCAAGTCCCTTTGCGAGATCAGAATCAGGTCGATTCGCGAGTATCGTTTGTGCGGAGAGGAGAAAAAGGTATAATCTCTCCCAGTAGTGTGTATAGATCTCCAGGTGTCTACCAAAGATAAGGATCTTAAGAGTGCCTTAATTCGTTTGAGGATCTTATATGTTACTGCCATGTGTCCTGTAGAAGTGTCCTTGAGGGGAGAGAGGGGGATATTGAAATCTCCTCCCAAAATGATACAACCTTCTGCAAACCATTTAAGCTCATTGATTATCTTGTGGCAGAATGAGATGTGGGCGGTATTTGGGAAGTATACATTAGCGAGTGTGATGGAAGTACCTGCCCATTCGCCTTTAAGGAAAAGATAGCGACCATCGGGGTCCGTGAGGTGTTGTTTGACTACAAAAGGGGAATCTTTGCCAATTAATATAGAAACTCCTTTAGTCTTGGCTAGGGGGTTTGTGGCATGGTACATTTTTGTGAATATTTTATCAGTGAATGTAGGGACATTTTTGCTCTTAAAATGTGTTTCCTGCAGGAAAACTACTGATGGGCGAGCTTTTTTAAGTTCTCTGAGCAGCTTAGATCTCTTCTCTGGAATATTAAGACCATTAACATTGTGGGATATTAGTGTAGGAGATTTCCCTAGATGAGTGTAAGCCATGATCTAAAAACAGGGAGTTACTAGATAGTACTGTATCTTGTTATTAATAGGGTTGGGGTAGGGTAAGGACGGGGATAGGGATTGTGGAGAAGAAAAAGGGATGAACAGGAAGGGGAGGTTAAGTGGATGCTCGAGTCACACCTAAAAGGTGAGGAGCAGATAAGTCGTCTTTGAAACGAGACGTCTGTGACAACTCTGAGGGTTGAATGGGAGGCGCAACAGAACAGATGTGGCCGTGAGGTGGTGATTCCTAAAAAAGTATCACTAAGGTGTGTTGTGTGTGAGAGTGTATCTCCTAGAAAGTGAGACAGATCCGGGAGACCTGGGGAGTTGAGCATCGTAAAGTCATATTGTGATCTTAAACCGTTAACTGACAGAATAGTAACAACATTGTAGGACAGGGGGGGAAAAAAAAAAAAAAAAGGGGGGGGGAATGGGGGGGGACCCAGCTGTCTTCCAAGATTATGTGGAACAGTTCATGCTTCTCATGGTAACAATGAAGCTGTCTCACTAGGTTAAGTGGAACAGTTCATGCCTCGCATGGTAACAGTTAGAGTCTTTAGATAGTTAGTATCATGAAAAAGTCTTGTCCCACTATCTCACATGGTACAAACAGCTTGTTGCTCCGTGCAGGATAGACAGGAGAGAGCGCTTAGAAGCCCAGAAAGAGGCTTGTACAATTGAAAAATAACACAAAACGGATAACAGCAATCATAAAGAGAGGACCCACATCTTCCAAATAACAATAGTTTCCTAAGAGTGGTGGCATGTTGGCGGATTACCCCTAACAAATTTGTGGGAAAGTCTGTCTCCACCAGTAACTGCCGATATAAGTGGGTCCACCAATGCGTGTAAAAGCAGTCAGTGTCTGTGCGACATAGCTTATGTTTGCAGATGTGAATTTGGTGCACCCTCAGATATCCAGGGAGATAATTCTCACTATATCTTTAAGTGTAGCCCGTTAGAATACTCACTGTTCTGTCGGATTGGAGAAAGAAGTTCTCGTGAGAGTGTTGCGTATTCTGGGCACCCAGCCCGAGGTGGTTCCCTGGAGAGCTAGTCTCAGGAATTTCGGGGTATAGAAAGAGAAGAGGCGAGTAGAAATATTGAAGTCGTCAGTTCCCGGCCTGTTCACTCGTCTCACCCCTCAGTTGGGAGGGGAGAAATCGTGCAAGTACTAATAAATCCTTTGAAAGTAGTCTCCCCTTGGGTTCTATTCCTAAGTCGTCGTACGCTGTGGGTACAGTGTCCTTAGGTTGCAAGTTTTATGCACGGCGGATCGGGTCAGGAGAGGGAGATAATTGAGCGATGTGAAGAGGGTTGACTGGTCGCCTTCATGAAATGACAGCAAAGCCAACTGGGCTTCAAAACAGAGGTTACAGTCTTGGGCTTCCTGGGGAGGGAGAAGAAAAAAAAAAAAAAAAAACCCTCCCCCCTACAAAGGGGGGGATGGAGGGGGGGGATGTGTGGATGTCCCCTGTCCGTGTTGTGGGCGGATGCTGTAGAAGTGAATATTGGTCTTTTTACATGAGCTTTGGACTTTTGGTTCCTTTGGCGGAAGAAGGAGGATCAAAATTGCTTCTGTTGGCGTTTCTGCGATAGGATCCTTGTTGGAAAGGTGATCGGGAGGGTGTTGATCCAGAGCTGGTTTGGTAGTTGTTGATTTCCGGCGGCAGCAAAAATTCCGCATACCACTCAGGAAGATCAATCGGAGCTATTTGTAGGTTTTCGCAGAATTTTTTTAAATCCTCTGGGATTTTGAGCAGGTGTTGTTTGCCCATGTAAGAGGCTTGAAGTGCAAACGGAAATTTCCATCTATAATTGATGCCTTTTTCTCTTAAGACATCCAGTACTGGCCGCAATGCTCTTCTGTTCTTAAGAGTAATTGGTGACAGATCTTGAAACAATTGAATTGTGGATTCGTTGAACAGGATTTGGTCTTTGGATCTTGCTTTTTGGATGACATCTTCCTTCAGGCCGAAATTGGGTAGGCAACATATGATATCCCTAGGTGGGTTTCCCTCTGGTGCTGTAGGTCTTAGAGCTCTGTGAGCCCTGTCAAATTCTATGGGAGATTGTTCAGGTCTGTCAAGGAGACTATTGAAGATGGAAGTTAGTGCTGGTTTAATTTGGTCTGGAAGGACTGTCTCAGGAACACCTCTGATTCTTATGTTATGTCTCCTCCCTCTATTATCCAAGTCTTCCAGGTGCCTATTCATTACAATCAGGTGTTGGGAATGGGAAGCGGTAATGTCATCCAATCTGATCAATGCCCTGTCTCTTCTTTTCCCTGCACGTTCCGTCACAGCCATTTGTTCTGAGAGCCTAAGCAGCTCAGTTTTAATGTCCGTAATGGCGGAGGTGAATGATCTTTTGATGTCCGCAGCTATGTCTGTCATGGTAGCATAGGTCAGAGGTCTGTCATCATCGTTGTGACCCGCTGCAGAATCCTCAGATGGAGGGAGGGATACTTCGTCTTCATCCAAGTCCTCTTCCATATTATGTCTGTGGGGTGTCTCCATTTTTGAGTTTCTCCCTCCTCCACTATATCTGTACTTGTTCAAGTTTGATGATGATAGCCGCCTTTTGGGGGTAGTCAGAGAGCGGAGAACGTGGTTATGTGTCCCTTTTTTAATCTGTGTGGACATATTCACTGTGCGTACGGTTTGTTTTCAGGCCCAGGTCTCACAGCGACTCAGGATTCACTCACATATCTGTTATCAGCTCCACGCGCCAAGCCATTATCCCTGATTCCTGAGTGAAGGTTGTAGAGCGGAGATCTGTCGTGCTTGGGTAGGTGCACGGTCTGAGCGTCGGTGTGACGTGTATGCGAGTTGCGTTGGGGAAGGAATGATTGCTGCGAAAGATCGCAGATACCTGGTTACAGTCCAATAGGAAAGGCCCAAGCTGCAGCGGTCTGTGCGTCCCCCCTGGACTGTATGCCGGGCTGCTGCTGCTAATTAGGGGCTGGGCTGAGTCAGACCAGGGTGATTGGGCCTTTGCTGCTGTTAGGTTAAAGGTGTAGCAAGCTGAGGCCCAGTTAGCAAGTCCCTCCTTCCCTGCAGCTACTTTGCGGGTTGAGCGTCAGTTTTGTGCCTTGACAGTTAAATAGGGTGGGTATTAATCCCTCTGGGGCACTGAAACTGGTGTAGAGGTAGCTGTGGGGGGATGGAGTGGGATAGGAGCGGAGTGCCGGGAGTAGCAAGATGGCCGCTGACTTCCGAGGGTAGGCCGAAGCCGCGGTCTTTCCTGGGGATGGAGGCCGATCGAGGGTGCTTCGCTCGGAATAGGCCTACGGTGTCCCCGCTAAGAACCCCTCCAGTGCACCCGTGGACAGTCACTTCAGGGGGCGTCTCGTTGTGGCAAGATAGGGCTGTTGCCCTGCTACTTACTGCGCTCCAGAGAAGGGGAAGTCCGGGTCGGCAGGCCGCAGGATGGCGTCAGGCAGCTGGATGCTGGAGCTGGAGGCCGGGATCTTCGGGTAGTTCTGTTCTGCAGAACGCGACAGCGGCAGCTGATCGGTCGGAACCGGGCAGTCTCCTCGTCTCTCGATCACGGAGGTAGAGAGCTGAGGGCCCCGGAGGGTCAGCAGGCCTCAAGATGGCGACGTGTCCTTGCAGTGCGGGTCTGCTCGTCTGCCCCGAACAGGCACCGTTTCTGTTAATAGCTAGCCTGGGCTGTAGCAGGGGAGGCCCAGGTGTTATTGATGGCGGTTTTAAGCCTCAGTTGGTGACCTAGGGCGAGGATGGCAATGGATTCGCCACGCTTGTGTGGAGCTCAGCTCTCACACGTCTTCCCTGTCCTGCGTCCGGCCACGCCCCCCTTCATTCTTTTTTAAATAGTTGAAGGTATGATTTGTAATGTGTGACTCTATATAGTGTGATTTAAAGTGGAACTTCACCCAAAAGAGGAAGTTACACTCTTCCCCCTCCTGCCCCTCCTCTGCCACATTTAGAATAAAAAACATTTTGGGGGGGGGGAGAGCGAGTACCTGGTTTTGACAGGTACCCTTTTCCAGTTCTGGTCACATCATTATGGCGGATCCAACAGAAGTTCTCTTTCACGCTTTGTTTTGCTTTTGGTGTTGGGTTGCTCTTTATAAGTTATAGCCGACACTAATGCTGGATGAGGGTATAGGGTATGGACATTACACTTTATATTTGCAGTGGAGTTCCTCTTTATGATCACAGCGGACCCTAATTCTACATGATGACCAAAAGGGGAAGCTCTGCTTGTTTGCTTCCTTCCCACTCCGCTGGCACATTTGGCACCATTTGGGGGGGAGCGGATACCTATTAAAACCAGGTACCCGCTCCCACTTCCGGGTAAGATTGCCGCAAACGTTGTGCGGCAATCTCCGAAATGTCTGGCCCCTCCTTCCACCCCCGCTGCCTTCTGGGGGTCATACAGGTCCCTACCTACCAAATCCATTGAGATCCTCTCAAAGGGGACCTCAATGATGGGAAGAGATACCAGCGGGTTACGGAAATGTGGCATAGGTGCCGACTTCTGACACACAGGGCAGGAGGAACAATAATTTTCTGTTTCCTTCATGACCCCAGGCCAATAGAATCTCTGCAATTCTCTCTCTCGGGTTTTCTCTGTCCCCAGATGACCTCCAAGAATGTGCCCATGGGCCAACTCTAACACCAACTTCCTGTAAGGTTTGGGCACCACAAGTTGCTCAATGGTTTCTTCTGCACTTTGAGTCACCCGATACAGTAGGTCCCTTTCCACGATGAAGTACGGGTAAGTGCAGGTCTTATCTGGGTTTACTAACTCGCCATTTATTTTCACTACGTTTTTCTGTGCCTTTATCAGGGTGGGGTCTTTTAACTGTTCTGTGGCAAAATTTTCCTTGTGAACCTCGAGATCAGAAAACTCCACAGACGGCATGTTTTCGTCTGAGGATGTTGGCTCCTCCCCAGTTTCTCGAGTCTCCCCTGCCAATACCAGCAAGGGAAATTCTGCAGAGTCCTCACTACTCTCAGAGGAATTCTGGTTATCACATTTCTGGTATATAGGGGCACCAGTGGGGGGTTTAGAATAATCCCATAGTTCCCGGAACTTTGGAAAATCCCTTCCCACAATGGCATCATGTGGTAAGTGAGACACTAACCCCCACCTGATGAGAGAGGTTACCTTTGGAGGTCTCAAAAACACACTGTAGTCACAGGATACTCTCGGGTGTCCCCATGCACACAAATAACAGCTAGCTTGTTATTCCCTAAGACCTCTGTAGTAACCAATTCAGCTTTTATCAGTGTCACCAGGCTACCTGAATCCAGCAACACAACAACATTTCTACCATTAATACACATTTTGCATAAATGTTTCTCAGTTCCCCCGAATGGCAGTGCATGCAACTGTCGCAAACAGCGACTGACGTCTGTCCCTTAGAAAGTCACATTGCATAGGTTCATCCACAACCGGCCAATTTGCTGCAATATGTCCCTCTTGCCGGCAGCGGTAGCAAACAATCTTTTTTGCTGCCTCTTGAGGCCTTGACTTCACGGGCTGTTCTCGCCAGACATTAGCTAGAACTCCCACCCTCTCACTCTCTCCACCCTCACCCCTTGGAATCATCTTACCCGCCACTGGGGATGGTCTGGTCTTAGGTTGGAAAGTCCGTGAGTCTCTGGAAGAGGCAGTCAGGTTCTCTGTAGCCAAGTACCTCTCTACAAGCTTATTGGCCGTTTCTGGGTCTCCATGGCTTACCCACTTTTGGATGGCAGTAGGAAGAGCTCTCAGGAAGCGATCCATCACAACACATTCCACAATCTTTGGTGCAAACAAAGTCTCTGGCTGTAGCCACTTCCTGCTCAGGTGAATGAGATCATACATTTGAGACCTGGGGGGGGGTTTTCCAAGCTGGAAAGTCCAGTTATGCACACGCTGAGCCCGGACAGCCAGGGTGACACCCAGCCGTGCCAATATTTCAGTTTTTAGCACCACATAGTCTTTTGCTTGGTCAGGCTCTAGGTCATAATAAGCTTTCTGCGATTCCCCAGTTAACAGAGGGGCCACCAGTCCAGCCCCCTGCTCCTTAGGCCACTTTTCCATTTCAGCAGTCCTTTCAAATGTGGTCAAAAACACCTCTGGATCATCCCCTCCAGTCATTTTTGTCAGTAAACGACTCGCCCCAAAGGATGCAGTATTAGTGGAACCACTTGCCTCACTGGTTTGTGGACGTTGCTGCATTAATGTCTCCATTTGTTTTTGTAGTCTCTGCTCTTGCTTCTGCAACAGGTCTATGAATCAGGCCTCAGATTGCTGCTGGGCTTGTTGCTGGGCTTACAGACTCTGCAGGTGAGCTTGCTGCTGGGCTGCGAGGCTCTGTTGTTGAGCTGTAAGGCTCTTTTGCAAACCTGCATTTCCCAGAGCCAGCTGTTTCAGTATCTCCTCCTTGCTGCCACTGGTTCTCCACCAACTGTGAGGGGGTTCGCTCGGCAGCAGGTGTGTGTGACCCCCTGGTTGGGTTCACCACACAAAATTAGGCACAGCAGACAGTGGTAGGAGAAAAAACAAAAGTGTGCGGTTTTATTTGAACTATAAACATAAAAAAAATATAACAGAAAACAAAAGAAACAGGAAAAGAAATCCTGGTCAACTTGACCACTCACTACACACGTTGGTGTCCCTAACTAATGTAGCGGGCCTCACTCTCTCTCTCTTGTATCGGTTGTTCTTGGCTGTTGTCTAGGGGTACTCTGGAGGAGAGAGTGCAGGACACTACGCCCAGCTCTAACCCTGACATGTATATGAGGTTTGAGCAAAGTCTCTTTAGATTACCTTCGGGTCTGCATTCTGCATATGGAGCCTCCGCTTCTTCCGTGGAGGTGTATCTGCCAGTAATAGAGCCCCACACCATTCAAAAGTTCAACACTCCTTTATTTCTTCAATACCAGAATGAACATACTCAGTTGAACTTCCATAACAGACAGACAGGGGTGTGGATACGAGTAGGCCCAGGCACAATGAACTCTCCTATCCCTTTCTCGTGCGGATAGGCCTGGCGCATGGTCTCTGCCACCGACCGTGAAGTTGGTAGCTGCCACCTACCGGGTGAACTATTTGGGGCCCCTGCCACAGGCCTGAGTAACGGTCTTTGCCACTGACCGGAGTAGCGGTCTCTGCCACTGACCTTAGAACACGGACCAACTTCCGTATGAATATGGCAAGGACATCCATCCCGACGGTCTCTGGAGGCCCGGTCCCAGCACTGGCAATCTGCTGCACCAGATCTACGGGAAGGTCACCTGCGCGGTCCCTTACCCCTGGATTCAGACACCCGATTCTGTGGGTGCCTTAGGACGATTCCTCCCGGGCAGGTCCCAGTGAAAGAAGCTGGGCCCCAGGCCTGAATGATGCACCTCACTCCAGACTGAGGGTGTCTGGGGTGACTCCCGAACTCCCCGTGTCCAGGCCTAGGCCGCCTGGACACCGACCGCTGGACAGCAGCCCTCAGGCTAAAGGTGCCTGTGACTCCGACCTCGTGGAGAAGACGTCCGCCCCTTTTATAGCCTCTCCCAGCCAGCACAGCGGATTCCCCGCCCCGCCGTACAACAGCCGCAAGAGACCAAAAAGGGTACGGCACTCCAGTGATGGTTCAACCCCGGCCCAAAGTGACAGCACCACCTGCTGGGCCGCAGGGAACTGAACATCACTGATGTCTCCACCCGAATCAGCATACTGAAAAGGTACCTACCCGCTACACTCTCCCCCCGGTTATTTGACACTGGTCCCCAGTGTCTGGGGTAAACTATGCCAAAAACTGACATAGCCTAATCCAGAAACCAACTAAAAATTTGAAAAATACAAAAAGTTTTTTTTTTCAAAAAAAAAAACGAACTAAACCGTTGTGCCTGAGCCGAACATGAAAAGGGAGGGAAGGGAAACAAACAACAACAAACATATTCACAAATCACAATAACATTTTCCCCACCCATCCTAACTAAGACCCGCCCCTTACTCGCTGTCTTGATGGGACGTTCTCCTGCAGAGGGGAAAAAAACATTAACACACATAACCCTGACACATGTATTCGTGTAAGAATGAAAAAACGTCTCCATAAAGAAATCCTTTCCTTCTGTAAGTGTGTGTTTGAAAAGTGAATATCGATGTGCAACACTGCCACCTGGTGACAGTGTCGCTGTAACTGCACCTGTTGAAGACTTTTTTTTCTTTTTCTGCAGCTCTAACTACCCCAAAGTTCACAATCACTCTGTGAAAAGGAAAACTGAAGGACAACAACGGCAACAGTCCTCCAATCCCTTCAAGGAGCACAAACACCCGTTAAACTCGGGTACAGTCACTGGGTTTCCAAGTAACAGAACAACAACCCCGGAAAGTTCAGCAGCAGTAGACTAAGCAAGAACAGAGTCTTTTTCTTCCTACAGCTAGAACCTTGGGTGCGGCAGGACAAGAGGCTTGAAATGCTGGTCCATTGTCTCTAAATGGTACTCACCATCCTCCCCTTCTTTCCGTCGAATCAACTACTTATCCGCGTGGATGTGCCGACCCAACATCCATTCTGCCCCACAGTCCTTGAAGCATTGAGATGCTTTGGGGGAACACGCGAGGTACCTGCGGGCATGTGGGACCTGAAGGTGCGTCCACGCAAAGTCATTGAACCAGCGCTCCCTGCAAACCTCCACCTCATACAAAAGTTCCTTAGACAAATACGGGTATTCCCACCCATACTTGCTGGCAATCTTTTGGCAGAAAAGGCGTTGTAGTCTCGCTAACGGAGGCATGGTATGGCGATCTCCTTCTCCCGGCAGAACAATAGCATCCGGGTGCCGAGGCACTTTGATCACCTCCATCCTGGGCATAGGTGCCCGCAATAACAGTCTCTTTCCCCCGGTACTAGATGCAGGTGGCACCGGGGGTGAAAGGGCAGACTGGGGACAGGATCCCTCCTCAGGCGCTGGTGCCTCCACCCGGGGTGTACTATCCCCTGTTGACATAGGTGGATCCCTGACTCTGCGGGACGAGGAGAGAGGCATCTTGTCCCAACCCTTTTGAGCAAAAAGTTTGTCTATGACGATGTCGTCTCCCAACTCAGAGAGCGACTCTAGGTCGGAGGTGTCACACTCCTCCGCGGGCAGGTAGCCTGTAGTAGAGACTGAATCGCTACCTCCCGTGAACACACAGGGCCGTGACTCCCCGACACCTCCACCCGAACACCAAGTCCCTTTGCCCGGCTTACCTCGGCCCATACTTGATGAGGAGGGATGTCCGGGACTCTTCCTACCAGATCCATCCGGGCCGGGCGTAGGCGGGCAGGATGATCCACCGCGACCACTGGACGGGGCTACCATGCCGGTCTTCCTCTTCGGCGGTGGATGCTGGGAAGCAGTGGTGACCGAGTCAGCATCCTCGGATTTCTCCCGTATCTCTCTAATCACGACCTCCCCTGCGGTCGCTGCAGTGCACACAGGGACGACTGTCAAACCAGTGATTCCTCCTTCCTGAGTGGTGGCGCCTGTAGTGCGGTTGAGGTGGATGGTTCTTGGCTTCTCGACAGGTGGCTCCACCTCAAATAAGAACTCCCCGCAGGCCTTGCAGCGCCCAAACGGCTTCAGCTGACACATAAGTCCCGAACAGCCGGGACAAATCAAACCCAGGGCCTCAACGTCCATGCATGAGTACAGGGCGAATTGTCCCTGGGGCTTTAGCCGGATCCCCGTATCCGTTATCGGAGCAGCAGCAGTAGTCAAACTCGTGGTAGAAGGATGAAGTGGAATCCACAATGTATTTCCGAACATGGCGACTCTCTGCTGATCCATTGCGCACTGCAAGGTTGGCGCCAAACTCCCCACGTGTAGTCCTTCACACGACTGGACTCCTCCCATTTTTTGCCACTGTTCGCGGGCTTTCCCCTCTCGGCCTAGGTCACGCCCACGAACTGAGCAGGGAGGGTGTGCCTCTTGATGCAGTGGCCAACATGGCCGACCTACTCGGAACTCTTCCGGGCAGACACGTTCAAATTCCACAACTTCAGCTCCATAGTCACACGAACACATCCCGGGCACGATGCCCCCACGTGTAGCGGGCCTCACTCTCTCTCTCTTGTATCGGTTGTTCTTGGCTGTTGTCTAGGGGTACTCTGGAGGAGAGAGTGCAGGACACTACGCCCAGCTCTCCCCTGACATGTATATGAGGTTTGAGCAAAGTCTCTTTAGATTACCTTCGGGTCTGCATTCTGTATATGGAGCCTCCGCTTCTTCCGTGGAGGTGTATCTGCCAATAATAGAGCCCCACACCATTCAAAAGTTCAACACTCCTTTATTTCTTCAATACCAGAATGAACATACTCAGTTGAACTTCCATAACAGACAGACAGGGGTGTGGATATGAGTAGGCCCAGGCACAATGAACTCTCCTATCCCTTTCTCGTGCGGTTAGGCCTGGCGCACGGTCTCTGCCACCGACCGTGAAGTTGGTAGCTGCCACCTACCGGGTGAACTATTTGGGGCCCCTGCCACAGGCCTGAGTAACGGTCTTTGCCACTGACCGGAGTAGCGGTCTCTGCCACCGACCTTAGAACATGGACCACCTTCCGTATGAATATGGCCCCCTGTTTGGCGAGGACATCCATCCCGACGGTCTCCGGAGGCCCTGTCCCGGCACTGGCAATCTGCTGCACCAGATCTATGGGAAGGTCACCTGCGCGGTCCCTTACGCCTGGATTCAGACACCCGATTCTGTGGGTGCCTTAGGACAATTCCTCCCGGGCGGGTCCCAGTGGAAGAAGCTGGGCCCCAGGCCTGAATGATGCACCTCACCCCAGACTGAGGGTGTCTGGGGTGACTCCCGAACTCCCCGTGTCCGACCGCTGGACAGCAGCCCTCAGGCTAAAGGTGCCTGGGACTCCGACCTCGTGGCGAAGACGTCCGCCCCTTTTATAGCCTCTCCCAGCCAACACAGCGGGTTCCCCGCCCCGCCGTACAACAGCCGCGAGAGACCAAAAAGGGTACGGCACTCCAGTGATGGTTCAACCCCGGCCCAAAGTGACAGCACCACCTGCTGGGCTGCAGGGAACTGAACATCACTGATGTCTCCACCCGAATCAGCATACTGAAAGGTACCTACCCGCTACACTAACAACTGGGTACAGCCTTGTGCTGCCTCAGTCCCTAGCTCCCTGCTTTTAGACGTTCTTAGCAATAGCCACACAGGCTTTGTCTCACCGCACAGAAAGCACACTCCCCAGTCTATACACACAGATCTGGTTCCAGGTTGGAGCATCTCCCTTAGCATGCTGGGAGTTTTTGTAGAGGACCTAATGAGCCCACCTAATTCAGCTGGGCTCATCAAGTCCTCCCCTGCAGGACTCCCAGCACTCCCCCTAGAGGTACAACCTGGCATAAAGCCGGAGTCTAGGACATATATATATTGCATCCTGGATGCAACCAGGTGATTTAACCTGTCTGCTGTCACAACATGTATAGAGCCATGACAGGTCCTCTTTATACTTCTATATACATGTATAGAGCCATGACAGGTCCTCTTTATACTCCTACATACATTGTGAGAGTGAGAGCCCCTGTCTGAGTGAAAATGTGTTTAAAATGGACACAGGACTCTCAAAGAAGCAATTTGAGAAGTTCCAGCAAAAGATTGGTGAGCAGAGAAAACTTTCTCTGGATTTTGTAAGTCTGGACTGGGGCTGGAAACTTGAAGACTTCAAAGAGCATTGGGAGGGATGGAGTCTTCAGTCATGTGTCCAGGTTTTCCAGAAGCTCTGCAGGTTGTGTGTGTGTCCAGGTGCGCACATCCGTTATAAGGCAGAGCTGAGCATAGCTCAGTGTGTGTGGGAAAGGAGTTGGTGTGCCAGCAGTTGCTGGAAGGAAGTGGGCTACTGTGTAAGAACTCAGGCAACATCCTTGAGACGGTACTCCATGTGGGAGAGGTTCCAGGTCAGTGGACTGAGAGAGTTGGGCCAGCTGAGAGATTCGGGGAGACTATATCTGAGACAACTGGAAGAGAGAGTCTTGGGGACCAGAGGGAACCGTGAGTCTTGGAGGAGTGTGGAAGCCTGGAGTGTCAGGAGAGACCCTTCCTAGAGGCCAGGAGTGGGCCTGTGCAGCAAGGAACTGCGCCCAAGGCTGAGCGAGCCTTAAAAGCCAGGTGGATTTGCATTTTTCGTTTGTTGATGTTTTTGGGAGAAGAAACCAAATGCATGTGTGAACTTTCATCTTTTTGTTACTTTCAATAAGTGGGCTACCACGCCCTTAAACCTTAGTTCCTGTTGGCTGTGAACTCACTTAAAGCGGAAGTAAACCCATCGATTTAACAGTTTCAAAAGGCAGTCACATTACCGGCATGCCGGGAATGCCAACTGTCACATTGGTTGTGCTCTCAACCTAACTGTCAAACCATCCAATGGCTGGTGTCATAACTGATCACATGTGCAGCATCATGGCAGTTGAAGATTAAACAGAGGCCAAGATGGCAGCTTCCTTGTCTGAAAATGATAGGAGGGTTTACTTCCACTTTAAAACGCATCTATCACTGAGCTAGACATCCCCCAATGTCACAACATGTATAGAGCCATGACAGGTCCTCTTTATACTTCTATATACACGTATAATGCCATGATCGGTCCTCTTTATACTCCTGTACATGAATAAAGCCATAACAGGTCCTTTTTATAGAGCCAAGACAGGTCCTCTTTGTACTCCTATACATGTAAACAGCCATAACAGGTCTTCTTTATACTCCTATATACATGTATAGAGCCATGACAGGTCCATTTTAGTTATGATATAAAATAATGGATTTGGGGCACTTTGGTGGGCGTGATTTTTTTTTTTTTTGGGGGGGCATTTCATTCTTGGTACCAGGCAGCACAATGTCTTGGGTCGGCACTGATTGCAGTCTTAAGCCCCGTACACACGGTCGGACTTTTGCCCAACAAACTTCGTTTTGAGCAAGTTGGACCAACAATCCGACCGTGTGTACGCTCCATCGGACAAACTTTTTTCGTTTGGTTTTGGATTTCATCGGACAAACAAAAGTTGGGTCTGCAAACGGACAAACTTTTGCCCAACAAAAGTCCAATGGAGCAAAGTCCGACCGTGTGTACAGATAACCATCTGACTTTAGTCCGATGGACAAAACAGCTAATGTTAAAATCAACCAACAATAGCAGAAGTTGACCAAAGGGTGGCAGTAAAGATCAGAAAAGAGCAGAAAAAACACGTGATGTTGTAAGAAGTTTTAAGAAAGTTTGCAGAAAAGTCCGAGCGTGTGTATGCTATGGGTGTTCCCAACCAACTCTGTTCGGACAAAAAACCACGGAAAAGTCAGATGGAAGTCCGACCGTGTGTACGAGGCTTTAGTCCCCATTCACATCTGGCGCCTCAAACGCAGCAATCTCAGCAAACAGCATCACGCAAAGTTTGGCGCCCAAAGAAGCTCCTCCTTTTTGGGTGACAGCCTTCGTGTAATGTAGTTTGCAGCAATTGCCGTGCAATTCTGTTGATCAACAATTGTGGCAAAACTGCACGTTGTGTGAGGTGCTATTAAAAATTAATGACACGCATTAGAATCTCAAGCAGAATTACAGTGATTTTGCCTGTGATCCCAAATCGCCGGATGTTAATGGGGCCTTATGCCGCGTACAAACGATCGGATTTTCCGTCGGAAAAACCTTGGATGGTTTTTCCGACGGAATTCCGTTCAAGCTTGGCTTGCATACACAAGGTCACACATAATTTCTCTGAACTTTCGACCGTCAAGAACGCGGTGACGTACAACACTACGAAGAGCCGAGAAAATTAAGTTCAATGCTTCCGAGCATGCGTCGAATTTGTTTCCGAGCATGCGTCGTCAGAATTGCTACAGACGATCGGATTTTCCGCCAGGAATTTTTTCTGTCGGAAAAATTGAGAACCAGCTCTCAATCCTTTGCTGACGGAAATTCCGACAGCAAAAGTCCGCTGGAGCATACACACAGCCGGAATTTCCATCCAAAAGCTCACATTGGACTTTTGCTGGCGGATTTTCTGACCGTGTGTACGCGGGTTAGGGTTTGTTTACACTAGTGGTTGAGTTGAATATTTAAGCCTACCCACTACCACCACTCCCCCTTTACCAGAAGAGGCATCAGCTGGGGTGTACAAATTGCGTTGCTGCGATACTGTGCTTCATGACTGTTGTGGAAACTACAGTTCCTTGAAAAAGTATTCATACCCCTTGACATTTTCCACATTTTGTCATGTAACAACAAAAAACGTAAATGTATTTTATTGGGATTTTATGTGATGGACCAACACAAAGTGGCACATAACTGTGAAGTGGAAGGAAAATGATTAATGGTTTTCAAGATTTTTCACAAATATCTGAAAAGTGTGGCATGCATTTGTATTCAGCCCCCTTTACTCTGATACCCCTAACTGAAATCTAGTGTAACAAATTGCCTTCAGAAGTCCCCTAATTAGTAAATAGAGTCCACCTGTGTGTAATTTTAATCTCAGTATAAAAACAGCTGTTCTGTGAAGCCCTCAGAGGTTTGTTAGAGAACCTTAGTGAACAAACAGCATTATAAAGGCCAAGAAACACATCAGACAGGTCAGGGATAAAGTTGTTGAGAAGTTTAAAGCAGAGTTTGATAATAAAAAAAATATCCAAGTTTTGAACATCTCACAGAGCACTGTTCAATCCATCATCCGAAAATGGAAAGAGTATGGCACAACTGAAAACCTACCAAGACATGGCCATCTACCTAAACTGACAGGCCCAGGCAAGGAGAGCATTAATCAGAGAAGCAGCCAAGAGGCCCATGACAGCTGTAGAGGAGTTGCAGAGATCCACAGCTCAGGTGGGAGAATCTGTCCACGGGAAAACTATTAGTCATGCACTTTACAAATCTGGCCTTTATGGAGTTGCAAGAAGAAAGCCATTGTTGAAAAAAAGACACTAGAAGTCCCGTTTGCAGTTTGCGAGAAGCCATGTGGGGGACACAGCAAACGTGTGTAGCGCCCTGTTCCTGTTGACCAGGCGCTCGCATGTAAATTTAGTGGGTTATCTGTTCTGTACATAGTTCAGATTCAATTGTGGCTAAATTAGCCTCTGTTCCAGCATTGGCTGTGTTGCGTGCAGTTCCGCACTGTCGCCTGTGGGTGTCGTTGTCACCACGGGCCAGTGATGGAAGGGCAACAGGCTAAGGTGTATTGGGTGTCCTTTTCCCCAGAATCAGCCCAGTGGGAGTGGTCTCCCCACTGTGCATTCTGGGAGAGGATACTTAAGGGGCAGACGTAGGGTTGCCACCTTTTCCTCAAGCCAAACCCGAACACTTTAGCGGCGCATGGCAAATTTTGTTGTGGTATACACTATAGGATTTTAAAGACCTGGAGAAGAGCCATAACGTGTCACGCTCAGCGTGGATGGTAACTACTGGTACCATCCACTGCCCTACTGACACCGTCCACCTCCCTCCCCACAGACTCCCCTCCCTTATATCGGTCCCCTCTTGATTATATCAGGGAACCCAACCATCAGTGTCCCCTGCCCCGAAAGACCCCCATTAGACTGCCTTAACGAGAGCCGCTTCGAGCCAGGAAGTGTGGGAGCTGGAGTTTTGGGGTGGAGCTCCTCTACTGTAGTGCTGTTTTCCTTCCTTCCATTGGTGGGGAACCTTGGGGAGAGGTGTGTCGGCAAGACACAGGATTCGGGACACATCCGAACTGGTGCGCTCACTCACAGGGATGCTGTTAGCAATTATTGGGGCCCCATACAGCCATCCTCATGGGGCCCCCACCCCCTGAGGGAAAGAGGTGGGGGGAGGGAGGTGAGGAAGGAGAAGGTGAGAGAGAGGCGGCAGTGAGGGGGGTGAGAGAAAGGGGGGAGGAGGCAGGAGAGAGAGGGGGGGTGGGGTGAGATGGTGGGGAAGAGAGAGAGAGAGAGAGAGAGAGAGAGATGACACAGAGGAGGGAGAGGTGACAGAGGATGGGGAGGTGACACAGAGGAGAAGGGGGGTGTGACACAGAGGAGAAGGGGGGGGGGGTGATACAGAGGAAGGGGGGCAAGCTGACAGAGCAGATGAGACCTCAGGAGAAACACATGGTGAGGCAGGACTCCGGGAGCAAGCAGGCGTGATTATCGGATCCACAGTCCAGCCCCGCCTCCACACGTGACCAGCACCAGCTCCGCAGGGCCATTCACAGACCCCAATGTCTGCCGCCCCGCACATGGCCCGTTCAGCCAATTACAGGGCACCCGCTGGCTCAGAGCGCACCGCTGTGTGACAATGATAGCGGGCACGGGATCATGCGCACCGCCTCTCTAGATGTTGCGGCCGGGGACAGAGATCCGGCTGCCACTGGCCACAGGACGGTGGAATGTGTGCCTGGGTTTGCAGCGGGTGGAAACCCGGGCACATGTGTCAAAACCCGGACTGTGCGGGTCAAAACCGGACAGGTGGCAACCCTAGGCAGACGCCATCTTTCTCGCTCCCTCACCTCATGGCCTGCCTGGCCTAAGGTATGTGACAACTCCTCTTCTGGCCTCGGGGCCTGCTGGCCCGAGGCTACGTGACTGCAGGTAGGCCCAGAAGCTGTCTGGGGCCTACTGGTTCAGAGGTGGTCCTGTGCTGTCTGTCCTGCGGGATGAAGCCAAGCAATTGAAGGATCCGGGGGAGGACTCATCTTGGAGAGGACCGAGTGCAAGGCTGGTATCTTGAGAGGAGCCTGGTGACTCAATTGGAGGATGCACCCTAACCAACCTACCTCACTGTACTGCCGGATGGCTTAAAGGAACTTTGGTACTGTGTTGCTGTGTTCGTTGTTAATATCCTGTGGCAGAGGATTGTTCATCTAACACTAAATCCTGTGGCAGAGGATTGTTCAACTATTATTGTTCTCATCAAGTCTGTGGCAGAGACTTTTGTTCGTGCATCATTCCGGCTGATAGGTCAGTGAGAGAGGCCTATCCGGGTGAGCAAGATCCGCTGACTGAAGTGTATTTGTCTCCGGAATCTGAAAGTTCCTCAGTGATCTGCACCAGGTATCTGAACCTTCCCCTAACCCTCCATCCCTCTACTGCTCAAGTTGTTCAATAAAAAGCATTGGAAAAAGAGCTAAGTGACTGTGCATACATCTGTGGGCGCAAGGCCCAGTATAGACTCTAAGTTTCTAGCCTGGTGAAATGTGGGTAAGGGTGATGACAATGACCCAAAATAATAACCAGCAGCTCCTACGGGGGTAGTGCTACATGTGGAAGAATGTGCTCTTGTCAGATGAGACCAAATTGGAACCTTTTGGCCTAAAAGCAAAACGCTACTTGTGGCGGAAAACGAACACTGCACATGGGGGTGGCAGCATCATGTTGTGGGGATGCTTTTCTTCCGCAGGGACAGGGAAGCTGGTTAGAGTTGAACCTGTTAGTCTGCAAAAGACTTGAGACTGGGGCAGAGGTTCACCTTCCAACAGGACAAGGACCTTAACCACTTGCCGACGGCTGCACGCCGATATACGTCGGCAGAATGGTAGTGGTGGGCAAATGGACATCCCCTTTAAGAAGCCGCTCTCCGTGACCGTGCCCCGCGAACTCGATATTCGCCGGCGGCCCGCGATCGTGTCACGGAGAGGCAGAACGGGGAGATGCCTATGTAAACAAGGCATTTCCCTGTTCTGCCTAGCGACAGGACAGAGATCTACTGCTCCCTGTGATCAGGAGCAGTGATCACTGTCGTGTCACTTGTAGCCCAGCCCCCCCACAGTTAGAATCACTCCCTAGGACACACTTAACCCCTTCATTGCCCCCTAGTGTTTAACCCTTTCCCTGCCAGTGTCATTTACACAGTAATCAATTCAATTTTTTAGCACTGATCGCTGTATAAATGACAATGGTCCCAAAATAGTGTCAAAAGTGTCCGATATGTCTGCCATAATGTCGCAGTCGCGATAAAAATCGCAGATCGCAACCATTAATAATAAAAAAATAAAAAATGCCATAAATCTATCCCTTATTTTGTAGACGCTATAACTTTTGTGCAAACCAATCAATATACGCTTATTGCAATTTTTATTACCGAAAATAAGTAGAATACATATCGGCCTAAACTGAGAAAAAATTAGCTTTTTAAAAAAAAAAAATTGGGATATTTATTATAGCAAAAAGTACAAAATATTTTTTAAATTGTTGCTCTTCTTTTGTTTATAGCGCAAAAAATAAAAATTGCAGAGATGATCAAATACCACCAAAAGAAAGCTCTATTTGTGGGGAAAAAAAGGACGTCAATTGTTTGGGTACAGCGTCGCACGACTGCGCAATTGTCAGTTAAAGCGGCGCAGTTCCGAAGCGCAAGAAATGGCCTGGTCATTCAGCAGCCAATTCTTTTCGGGCTGAAGTGGTTAAACATACAGCCAGAGCTACAATGGAATGGTTTAGATTAGGTAGATCAAAAGCATATTAATGTGTGAGTGGCCCAAGTCTAGACCTAAATCCAACTGAGAATCTTTGGCAAGACTTAAATTGCTGTTCAAAGATGCTCTCCATCCAATCTGACAGAGCTTGAGCTATTTTTCACAGAAGAATGGGCAAAAATGTTAGGCCTCGTACACACGGCCGAGATTCTCGTCAAAAAAAACATGTCGTTTTTTTCGACGAGATTCTTGGACAAGAAAATTGTCCCGGCCGAGTGTACCCACGGTTCTTTGAATGGAGCGTACGCTGTGACGTAATCGACTACGACGAGCATGCGCTCGTCACATTCGATGCCGTCGCCGCCATTATGGTATACCCTACGTATGCCTAGGAAGCTACTGCGCATGCGTCGAATTCATTTCGAACATGCGCGGGCTTCCCGGCGGACAGGTAAGTGTACACACACTCACTTTTCTCGTCGAGAAACAGGCTGACGAGAATCTCGACGAGAAAATAGAGAGCAGGTTCTCTATTTTCTCGTCGAGGTTACTTGTCGGTTTTCTCGACGAGAAACCCGATAGCCGCGTACACACGACCGATTTACTCGGCAAGACATCTCTGCCAGCAAGTTTCTTGCTGGTTCTTGCCGAGAAAATCGGTCGTGTGTACGAGGCCTTACTCCCTAGATGTGCAAAGCTGGTAGGAACATACCCAAAAAGACTTGCAGCTGTAATTGCAGCAAAAGGTGGTTCTACAAAATATTGACTCAGGTTGGCTGAATACAAATGCACGCCACACTTTTCACATATTTTATTTGTAAAAAAAAAAGTGAAAACCATTTATCATTTTCCTTCTACTTCAGAATTATGTGCCACTTTGTGTTGGCCTATCACATAAAATCCCAATAAAATAAGTAGCGATACCTCTATGTCTCTCCTCAGACAATATGGGCCGCCAATTTCTTTCTCTTGGGTCCTGCAGCGAGTTACCTCTCTCTGTTGGAGTCTTCACCCTAGTATGTAGGAAGAAGTCTATTTTCTTTCTTTGCTCTAAGAAGGCCAATGTCCACACAGTAGGTTAAACCCCAATAAAAAGTTTATTTTTATACGTTGCTTGAGGAACTTGACAGGGAAGTTAGAATGAGAGAATATGAACAGGGAGGTAGGTTCAGGCACGCGAAACTTAAGTAACACTTGTCGCCACTCAAGCCTGAGTGGGCTTTTGCTCACCCGGATAGTCCCTCTTACAGTGGTCCTAGCAGCCGGTGTGGAGCACGAACAACTACTTGCAATTTTCAAGGGATACGATCAGGAGATCCTCTACCTCAGAATCCTTAAGTCCCGAACTTCCCGGCCTAGTAACAATAAGACCTTAGGTGCCAATGGGGCACATTACCAGGCTTTTGGCGGATAGGAATCCTTCCCTCTGTCAGGTAGCCAGGCCTCTCCCGAGACAGCAAATCTTTCACTAATCCCTTTTGGGACCGATCCTCCCCTGACTTCCTCTCCTTCAGAGCTGGTAACCCCTCACTTGGGTACCCTGGGAATCCTCTTCAGGTGTAGGCCTCAGCTAAAGGTGCTGGGCCTACCTGCAGTGATGCAGCCTCGGGCTAAAGGTGACCGAAACACAGACACGCACCCCCGGCCATGAGGGCCATCAAAGGTGGGGTACGTGCCGAACAGGACCAAGGGGTTTCCTGGATCTCTCCTTGCCCAATGACGTCTGCCCCTTAAGTACCCTCTCCCAGCATGCACAGTGGTTTGACCACGCCCACTGTACAGCTGCCGAGAGAGGACACCCAATGGTGTTGCGATACTCCCTGTGGTTCCACCTGAGCCGGAGATGACAGTGCCACCTACAGGCAACAGGGAACACTGCAGCCACGCAATATCACACCAGAGCATTTACGTTTTTGGTTGTGTAGCACACTCTACCATAGGTAGGTGCTAGAATAGGATTTTTCTAGGGAAAACTGTCAGCACAGGCAAATTTAGGCAGGCCTAGCTTTGGCCTAGGCCTGCTTGTTTTGATCTGGGGCTGGGAGTGGTTAGTGTAGCAGTGGGTGTGACCACCTGTGCTCTGGTTCTGAGGTGCCTCCCATGCTTCCAGGGAGATTGTTCTGGAAGAGGGGCAGGGCTTAATGCTGGAGTGGCAGGCAGCTCATGTGAGGAGCCCTGACCAATCCCCACTTGGTATTGGCAGGGGGCAGGCCTCCCATATAAGCTGAGGTCACATGCTGCTAGGGAGTTGTCGACCGAGAGAAGTGGAGGACGGAATACTAGGCAGTTGCTGTAGGGCATCCCCATCTGGGGAGGCAAGCCAAATGCGGAGTGGGCCGGGGAGAGCTGTGAGGGAACTTCATCCTTACACGATCATGGATGAGGTCCGATTCTGTACACGGTCACAGATGAGGAATTCCTGGAGCAGAAGGGCAGGAGATGCTGCTGGAACGTATGTCCGGATAAAGTTCTCCATCATGGACTTGGGGTAGGAGAAGGTCAGTGTGTATACCACAGTGGAGTGCTGGGTGCAGAGGCATGCTAGGGAGTCTGGGAGGTAACTTTATCCTTACACTGTCATGGATGAAGTCCTCATCTTTACACGGTCATAGGTGAGAAATCCCGGAACAGAGGAGAGACTGTGTCAAGTCGCTGTGGCATGAGGGCGCAGGATTTGCAGGTCGGACTGACTGGGAGCAGTAGTCCATCTGTTACCACGTGCTATTAAACTGCTAGGCCACCGGGGAGAGGTTCTGCAGACCTCTGGCCTAGTAACTGCACTTAAAGTGGATGTAAACCCACTCTCATCCTTTCTAATCTCCTGCCATAGTGGTGATCTATAAGTATATACATGCCTCCTGTATGTATCCTTACCTGTCAAATGTCTAACCTCTGTCTGTTATGAGAACTGAAAAACTGCAGATTCTGTGGGTGGGTCTGTTGTCCGGAGCTCGGTGGGTGGAGTTGTGATGTCAGTAGACTCGCCGCCCTCCTCTACACTCCTCTTGTCAGCATGCATTTTCTCCTGTGTATTTCTTACACTAAATTCTGCTATGATCAATAACATCCAGTCAAAACCCAGAAAAGTAACCATATGACTTCTCAGGCTCGTGCATGAGATATGTAAATCACCTGTCACTCACAGCAGGGGGGAAGAACAGACAGGGGTTTCTCCATTTGTATGTTTTAGCTCACTGAAAAAAGATAAGAGAATTGCTCAGAGCTGGATTAACTCTTTGTGGCAAGACTGGGCACAGATGATCTGAAATCCTATACTATACATTGTGCCAGCCCAAAAAAATAAAAAATAAAAGTTGGTTTACATCCAACATCATTCAAGTAATACTACAACAGTAACTAAGAACAGCCAGCCAGCTGCGGTTATTCAGAGTGATCCCGTTAGATTCCTGCATCCATCATATTCAGTATGTCAAACAGTTTTACAGTGCAAGATTTGTGCAGGAGGAGAAAAGTCCTGGGAGTGATATTCTTCAGGAGCTAATGCAGAGGAGGATGAGCAATAGTCTGCATGGAGATATGCAGGGGAAGAGACTGTGAATGTTAGGCCTCTTTCACACTGAGGCGCTTGAAAAACTGCCAGTAAAACACTGAGCGCTTTTGAAGAGCTTTTCAGGCGCTTTTGAAGAGCTTTCAATTAATTTCAATGGAGAGGGGTGTTTTTTCACCGCTCTGTCAGCACACTGCCCCAGTGTGAAAGCATTCATTGATTTTAATGGAAATAAGTTTTCGTAAGCTTTTCAGATGCTTTTTTAAAAAATAGCACCTGCAAACCGACCCTAAACAGCAGCTACTGTTTCTCCAGTGTGAAAGCCTGAGGGCTTTCACACTGGAGCGGTGCGCTAGCAGGACCGCTCAAAGTCCTGCTAGCAGCATCTTTTGGAGCGCTGAGAGGAGCAGTGTGTTTACCGCTCCTCCACCGCTCCTTCCCATTGAAAACAATGGGAAACTGCGGCTATACCGCGGCTAGCGGCCGAATACCGGCTAGTGGCCGAATACCGACGCAATTTCGACGGTATAGCGCCGCTAAAAAATAGCGGCGCTATACCGCCAGCGCACCTCCCGCCCCAGTGTGAAAAGGGCCTAAATGTGATGGTAATTCAACAAGTTCTATGGGCATCCCATAATCCCCCTTTACCCCAACCAAGTTATATCCCCCAATAAACAAAAAACAAAACAACGCAAATGACTGCTCTTTGTCTCAGAAGTGATATATGGAGGGTCTGGCAGCAGGGTGATTTGGTGGATGTTTGTTACTAGTAGCAACCATGCGCTACAGTTGTAACATGACAAAATGTGGAAAATACCTCCTGTTGTGCTCGGTGGGCACTATCGCCTGTTGAACGCAACTCATTCTAGTAAATGGAGCCACGCTGCAATTACACCAAAACTGCTCACAATGTGAATGTTTGCAGTGCAGTAGTCTGGTATGCAGAGACTTTGTTGCAACTTCTGAGGCAGTGCTTTTTTTAACCCTCACCTCTCCTCCCTGGTCATCCTTGCTGCCTAAAAACGTCCTCCCTAGCACATACCATTCACACCTGAGCATAGTGGAATGGCACGTGCCCATTCACTTTTTTTTTCCCCGTGTTTTTTCACGTGTAAACATGCATTGCATATAGGCATGGGCGTCACCAGGGTGGGACCTGAGGGGGCCACGTCCCCCCCAATTTTACTGTGTGCCCCCCCAAGTTAAGTTGTTGGTTTTAACACAAAAAATGTCTGCCAGCGCCGCGGCTATCTGAGTTTCCATCCGCGGCGCTGAATGACTGAATCGGACTCACTACAGTAACAGACGTCAGTCTGTCACGTGACGTCGCGTCTGACAGCCGCCGCTATCGATTATGGGAATTGTAGTCCGCGGCGCTGGCTACGTCGTGCTCAAGCTCCCTGCTCCAGGGGGGTGGAGTCAGTGAGTCACTGAGAAGAGCAGCGCAGCCAGCCTACCGCGTGCTAACTCCCATCGCCGCGGTAGGTTAGCATGAATAATTGATCATATTTTGCCCGCCAACTCCAGTCCAGTCACGAAATAATATTTTGGGGCACTCTTGGTCAAATCAAAAAGCACCACATCCCATTTTGACTTAATATTAAACAAAGGGGGGACAATGGGTATACTCAATACCCTGGGATTTTTTGAAAGAACGGTGCTTGGTAGAGATAAACACAGAAATCAAATCTATAAAAGATTATATTTTATTACATAAAACAATGAAAAACAATACAAAAAAGTAACCATCCTTGAAGATATAAAGGTCAGTTATCAAGAGATGCAATTCGCTGCTTAGTTTCCACTCAACTAGTTTCGCTCCAAACGGAGCTTCCTCAGGAGTGTTTAGAACAATAGCAGATTAAACTGTAAATACAGGATATATAACAATTAGTAACATAGAATGGTTAAAAAGTTACAAACTATAGTGTTAAACTTTAGAAAAAACTAGTTGACATGCGTGGGCACGTTAGTGATCAAATTATTCATAGGGACGAATCATTGAAACATTGATCAATTCATATTAAGATCATGGCCCATGCTGAGCATCAAGCAGAGTGCCCATCCCAAGCCCTTGATTTCCAGTGTGCCCTATGGGCAATACCTCAGACTGCGGCGGAACTGTAGTAGTCAACAGGACTTTGAACATGAGGCCAAACTGCTGAGGGCCCGCTTTCTAGAACGAGGCTATAGTAATAAATGCCTCAAAAAAGCATATGCCAGAACCAAGAAACAAAATAGAACTGCTCTTCTACATGGTCCTAAGAAAATTAAATCTGACCCTGGTATACGGTTAATAACCAAATTTTCAAACCAACATCAACAAGTGCGCCTCATCCTACAAAAATATTGGTATTTACTAACCAGTGATGATCAAATTTCCAAATTCATTAAACCGTACCCACAGATTACCTATAAGAGAGCTCGATCCCTACGAGATACCTTGGTTCATAGTCATTTTTCTCCATCACCATCCAACGCCACCCCGTTTAGGGGCACCAGGCCTTGTCATAAATGCAAATACTGCAGATATTTGCATTCCTCATCTATTGTTACTCTTCCTGATGGACAAGTACACAGACCTTTGTTCTCAGTCACCTGTCAATCCATTGGCATAGTATATTTGATGCAATGCCAATGTGATGCGTTTTATGTCGGGAAGACCAAAAGGCCATTTTTTCACCGTATCAGAGATCATGTCTCTTTGATAAATAAGAAAAAAATGGAAACACTAATAAGTAGACATGTAGGTCTGTTTCACCAATTCGACAGTGCAGTAATGCACTTTTCTGCCTTAGAACACATTCCTCCAGGAGACAGAGGGGGTAATTTTGACAAAATTCTGCTTCAGAAAGAGGCCAGGTGGATTCATAGACTATCGGCTCTCAGGCATCCGGGTCTAAATGATGCCTTTAGCTTCAAGCCCTTTCTATAGAGTTCTGTTGACAATCATCATAATATGTACCTTCATTGTTTTCATAACATTCATATTTCCTTCTTTCTTATATTTGTTTTTTTTTTTTTTTGTTTTTTTTAGAATACCACATCTCGCATCTCTCAGACTCCAATGCATGTTTCATCTAGAGTGTATAATATCATTTATAATGTATTGAACATGATTGATGTATGTCACTTTGTGACTTGACTTGGCATATTGTATGTTCATGCTCCATCCTGAGCTTTCCCAATCTCACCAGTTTGTATTCATTATAGACCATTGCTATTAATTGCATAAAGTTTTAATCAACATCATTGTACCACTTTTCTTGAAGGAATGGCAACTGAACTTCCTAGCATTATTTATCTATATAGTTAATATATGTCTATGCATATAATTCATTTGCACTAAATTTCCAATTAATTTTCTTTATATTCCACATGGCATTTCTTGACTGGCTCAATTTATGATCCACCGAGTGCAACCATACGGACGCCCAGGGGCCCCCAAGTTTGATTTGACTCGTGATGCCAATCGAGTTTTCAACTGGGTGCCCCAATACGGATGATCAATGCTGACAGTCACCCCTTAGTTCCATCTGCGCTGCTTCACCACTTTTTTCAACACCTTTTTCCCACCATTATGTATCAGATTGCGGGTTCATTCTGTTTATTTTCCCAAACTTAAGATGGCGCGGCTGACCTCAGCAGCAAACGGCTGGCCAGCACACACCCCTTTGGACGTGTGACGTGCCACGCTGCCCGCTGTTCTAATGACGCTTGCGCCAGTCCAACCCATGGACGGCGCGCGTCATCATTGATCTACCAATAGACGTCCGCATCGCGGCGATGACGTCAGACGCCTCCGCGATGGGGGTATTTTAAATGCGGCTTTAGCCGCCGACAGTCTGCCAGGATCTCTCGTCGCTCTGGGGCATTGAGACGTGCATGCTCCAGCCTGATCGATTCTGATTCCCTATACTCACCCAGGTAGGATGCTGTATGGACAACATTTCGTCCGCTGTGTTGATTGTTTTTCTCCTCGCAGCGGTCGCGGTTGCTCATTACTTTTTCCTTTCTTCTTTTTTATCTACAGCTGATGAAAAGTTCATTGACCCTACTTAGTCTCCTAGGGTGAAGCCTAGCTATTGAAGTCTCCCCACTTTTTGATCTCTAATATTCCAGCCTGAGGGTTTTCCTTTTTCTGAGCCAAAAATGTCTTTGCCATTTAAAATGCTCACAATTCCCTATTGGCATATTGCTATTGTGAATGAGTGACACATAGAAAAAACCTCTCAAGGTAAGAGGCTGCATCCTTACCCATCCCAGGAACTACATTCCTGTCCCTATTTCTATGCAATTGTGACAGTTTTGTTGGATATATATATCATATATATTCTATATTCTTATATTTCAACAAGAATTTTCTTTACCCCTATGGTTGCAATCATTTTGGGTTGTTTTATTAGATTGGGTCAGTCGGCTGAGTAGACCAGTGGAAAATGCCATTTTTTTCCTTCAAGTCTGTGGTTATGTTGCAAATTGGTGAGTGCTTGTATATATTTCTGTATGCATGATGCTCAGCATGGGCCATGATCTTAATATGAATTGATCAATGTTTCAATGATTCGTCCCTATGAATAATTTGATCACTAACGTGCCCACGCATGTCAACTAGTTTTTTCTAAAGTTTAACACTATAGTTTGTAACTTTTTAACCATTCTATGTTACTAATTGTTATATATCCTGTATTTACAGTTTAATCTGCTATTGTTCTAAACACTCCTGAGGAAGCTCCGTTTGGAGCGAAACTAGTTGAGTGGAAACTAAGCAGCGAATTGCATCTCTTGATAACTGAACTTTATATCTTCAAGGATGGTTACTTTTTTGTATTGTTTTTCATTGTTTTATGTAATAAAATATAATCTTTTATAGATTTGATTTCTGTGTTTATCTCTACCAAGCACCGTTCTTTCAAAAAATCCCAGGGTATTGAGTATACCCATTGTCCCCCCTTTGTTTAATATCCAGTCCAGTCACAGTGCCTCTGCCACCAGTGCTGCCACAGGAAAGGTAGGTCAAAAAAACAGTAAAAATTTGCTTGCATTACCATTTATAATCTGAAATAAATAGCTGGTGGTTCTGGTGCAACAGTAACTTCAAAGATACATAAGACAGAGCTCTCATGGAGGTAACAGAAAAAATACTTAACTAATATTAGAAAAGCATGATGAAAAGATGAAGTAATATTGACTAAATAGTATATAGGAGGCTTTGTTTTTTCTTTTTGCAAAACCCAAACCAATGTGTGTTTTAGAGGTTAAAATATATATCATTGACCCCCAATATATAATATTAGTTAAGTATTTTTTCTGTTACCTCCATGAGAGCTCTGTCTTATGTATCTTTGAAGTTACTGTTGTCCGGCACCAGAACCACCAGCTATTTATTTCAGATTTAGGCTCAGTTCACACCGCTGCGATGCGGGAACGCTGCGAATCCACTGCGGGTTCCCGCATCGCAGGTTTTCCCGGCAGCAGTTCACACTGCCCTATGTGAACTGCTGGGAGTGTCAAGTAAAAGTTAATGACACCCCCAAATCGGTTAACATATCGCAGTGCAATCTGCAAACTCGGACAGGAATCGGATCGCATGGGTGTGAACACCCATGCGATCCGATTCTGCTGCGGACAAAAAAAAGGGTCCTGTGATGTGCACTTGCAGTGCGGTGCGGATCACATGCGAACTCTGACATCGCAGCAGTGTGAACCTAACCTTAAATGTGAACTTGCATGCGTGTCGGGTGCGATGCGGGAATCCGCAGTGGATTCGCAGTGTTCTCGCAACACACCAGTGTAAACCGGGCCTAAGAAATATTTTTTCAGTTTACAAAATGCATGCAATGATAATTGATAAGGATTAAACAATAAATTGGTATTTTACCATGAATGAGTTAAAATTTGCTGACAACGTAGGTGAACCGTGAATTAAGAATTCAAATTTCATATTTGTGCGTTTCGTGTACATTGTCAGGAATATTTCATGTTCATGCGTTTCGTGTGCATACACACACACACACGTTTTATGGTTGGCCCCCCTACTTTTGTCCTTGTCCCACCATGTGCCCCCCCTAAATATGAAAGCTAGAGACGCCACTGCATATAGGGCCACTCAATCACTTGAATGGGCTGCCCTACCTGCGAGAAACGCCCCATAGTAGCTCAAGAACCTTTTCAATTGTGGAGAATCACGCATTTTGGCAGCAAAATACACATCAGCTAACAGCGATTGGGGTGTCATTAACAATTAGCCTGGATTCACAACTGTGCGTTTCCAAACACGTGTAGCGATAGATTGCTACGAGTTACAAACATTCACCAAATCACCCTGCTGCCAGACCCCCATATATCACCTCTGAGACAATGAGCAGTCATTTGCGTAAGTTTTGTTGCGTTTATTGCGGGATACAACTTGGTTGGGGTAAAGGAAGATATGGGATGCCCATAGCACTTATTGAATTTCCATCACATTTGTAGAACATTGGTTAGTAGATTTAGCCCTGAAAATGATGCACTTCTAACATTCACAGTCTATTTTCCCTGCATATCTTCACTGCAGACTATTACTCCTCCTCTTCTGCACTGTCTCCTGCAGAGTATCACTCCTCTAGATTCCTCTCCTTGTGTACAAATCCTTTGCTGCAAAACTGTTCGATTCCTGTCGCTTCACTTCCAGTAAGACAAAAAGGGATCACTCTGAATGGGTTACAGCTTGCTGGCTGTAATTTGGCACTGTAATAAAGTCTCTTGAATGGTGTTGCTTGAGCAAATCTCTAAGCCAGAGGTATACAGTACCTCTCCCCGGCGGCTCAGTGATTTTAGTAACTACAGTCTCTTGAATGATATTACCTGAGTGCTTTACTAGGCCAGAGATACTCGGTACCTCTCCCCGACGGCCTAGCAACTTGACAGCACATGGCAATAAACAGACTTCTGCTCCCAGCCAGTCCATAACTGCAAATGCTCTGTTCCCCGGTCACAGCATTCTGCACTACTCTCAACAATCTTCCTCTTGCTCCAGTTCTTCACTGTAGTATGCTCACTGACCTTCTCCCGTATCAAGTCCATGATAACTCAAAAGTCCCTCTGTTCCTCCTCCGCGCTCGGCGCGTCCCCCCACGTGGGGACGCCCTGCAGCAGCTGCCTATAACTCCATTCTCTTTTCTCCAGCTCGCCAGAATCCTCCCTAGCAGAATGTGACCTCAGTTTATATGGGAGGCCTGCCCCCTGCCAATACCGAATGGGGATTGGTCAGAGCTCCTCACATGAGCTGCCTGCCACTCCAACTTCAGGTCCAACCTCTGTTCCAGAACAATCTTCTTGAAAACAGGGAAGGCGCCTCTGAGTCAAAGCACAGGTCTGCCTAAATTTGCCTGCACTGATAGCTTAAACCCAGAAAAATCCTATTCTAGCACCTACCTACATTCAGGACAGTTTATGTACCAGCAAAATTGTATGCCATGCATATACTTTTATAAAATATTATTTTTGATTGTGTATCAATAAATATTGTTTTTATATTTCAAATCTATAAATGTGTGTTGTCCTAAGAGTGCCAACTAAAGTCCCACTTGGGAAACAACACATTTTCAGCTATTCTATCAGGCATGTGGCACTGATCAGAATCCACCCACCATTATCAATCATAAAATCCCTTGGGCATCATTTAGGCTGCATTCACATTTCTGCATTAATGAACGAGCAGCAACCCACACAGAGAATATGCGCTTTGCCGTAGTTTTCAAAAAGTGTGGCAAATGTGTGCCGTGCTTGCATTGCCATTTGGGCAGCATTTGCATATGTGTGTTTCACAAGAGCAATACGCATTTACAGAGCATTTCTGAAAAGTGCAGCTAAGAACACGTTTTGTGTGTGGGTTGCTGTGCATTTCGAAAACATGCAACAACGCACCTCACGCTTGCATTACCATGTGTCAGCATCTGCATGTTTATGAATGCATGCCAACCCGCAAAGAAATGCATGCCTTGCCGCGCACTTTGAAAACTTGTAGCAATATGCATCACGCTTGCGTTACAATAGAAAGGAAAAGTTTTTGGGACTTTAAATGAAGCTAGAACCAAAGGGGTAACTGCCTCCATCCCTGTTATCATTTGTTAAAGAGGGGGAGAATGGGTAGTGGGACTTTAAATGAAGCACACAGCAGTAAAATATAAAAATATGAAGTCAAGCGACTGGGAAAATCATGTTTTATTTATATTTTTAACTCATGTAATATTTTATGGGCATACAACCTCTAATCATTAACCATTTAGGCTGCATTTGAGTCTGCACATTTCTGAACGTGTGGCAACCCACACAGAAAATTAGTTTAGGAAACGTGCATCACAAGTGCCTTGCCATTATGGCAACACAAGCGCAATGCGCATTTACAGAGCATTTCTAAAAAAAGTGCGGCTATGCGCGCATTTTCTGGGTGGGTTGCCATGCATTCGGTAACATTCAGATGAAATGCAGTCTAATTGTTAATCTCACCCCAATCACAATTAGCAGACGAAAACACGACAAAACGCGCTGCAAATGTGCATTAAAAAAAAACTTGACACTCCACGACAGAAAACTACTTTGGGGAATTTGTCGCACATAGGGCTCTGTACACTTGATTGTGTGAAGCACATTTATTAGTGGGAATGCTCTCCAAGCATTCCCAGTATTGTTGTTCGTTTTTTTATTTATTCTTATTCGGATTATTTTTATTCCGTATGTTTTTTGGCTCTGCGTAACTTCTGCATACTTTCAGCTATTAAAACCATTCAACTTTTAAAATGTTCAGCTTATTCAGCTAATGATGGGACTTCAATTTTGTTTGTACTATTTATACTTTTTAAAATATTAAGCTTTTTATCACTTCAAATCCTTCAAATCTTAAGTTTAGTCATCATTTCAGGAAATTTTATCGATTTAACAGAGTGTCTATGGGGTTGTTTAGAGTGGATGATGTCATCGCTACAGCACAGAGCTTTAAAAAAAATTATCTTAGTTCCTTCTCTATAAATTGCTCTCACGCCCACAAGATCTACTTGTCATACACAATTTATACAACAAAACGTAGGTATTTGTCTAGTTTCAGTTTTGTGATACGCCTTTTAGTTTTGGCTGGTTGAGCTTCCAAATGACAAGAGTTCTACACTTTCTCTCATTGACTGTCCGGTATAAAAAATAAATTCTAAAAAAAGAAAAAGGAAAAAAAAAAGAAAATCCTTTTTGAAAAAAAATAAATCATTTAAAAAAAATAAAACAATTTATAAAAAATAAAAAAAACCTCTTTGAAAAAAAAATCATTTAAAAAAAAAAATTTAAAAAAAAAAAAAATGATTTTAATTGATCAAAGAGAGGCTTTATAAGTACTGATGGCACACTGCTTGTATGTCCTAAATATAGTGTAGTGGTTATGGTGAATGGCTTTGGTGTGGGCTTGGCAATTCAGCTATTCAGCATTCCCACGCATTTTCTGCAGAAAATGCATTTTCTAGTTATTATTATAATACAGAATTTATATAGCGCAAACAGTACAGATACAATTCAATACAGAAGGAATCAAGGGGCCCTGCTCATTAGCGCTTACAATCTAAGGGAGGATCAAGTGATACTATGCTTGAAAAACGCACAAAAAAATGGAAGTGGGGACACGTCTTTTTACCACGCTCAGGTGTGGATGAAATGTGCTTGGGAGGAAGTTTTTAGGCAGCAAGAAAGACCTGAGAGCTGAAGGTTAAAAAAACACTCTTCCATCAAAGTAATAGGAATGCTTCTTATCAGTAAGCCCTGGTTCACACCAGTGTGATTTTGAAGCAGTGTGATTTAATGTGCAGCTACTGATATCTGTGCAACTTCATTTAACAGATGTCAATGAAAGTCACACTGAAATCGCACAGAAATAGTGCTGGAACCTTTTTCAAAGTCACTGCAACTTGAGTTGCAGCAATTTGAATGGTTCCATTGCCACAAATAGGGTGCGACTTGTCATGCAACTTTGAACTGTCAGGTCGCATGACAAGTTGCACTGGTGTGAATCAGGGCTAAAGTTGCTTTGAAATTGCACTTGGTTGCCTGGAAATCAAAGTCTTACTAGTGTGAACCAGCATAGCTCCCAACTGTCCCTGATTTGGTGGGACTGTCCATGATTTGGAACAATGTCCCTCTTTCCTCCTCATTTGTCCCTCATTTTTGTCTGATCTATATAGTTGTATATAAAATGCATTATTTATCTTTCATAAAGTATTTCTCAGTGCTAAACCTTTCATCCAATTTCTAAATGGCTGCATTTGTAAATTTCAGAAGCCAATATAAAGGAATAGTAGTGGTAAAAAAAAAAAAAATACTTGTGAGTTTAACTAATAATTTTTTTGCATTTTGGTTAAAGACCAGGCCCCTTTTTTGCGATACGGCAATGCGTCGCTTTAACTGACAATTGCGCGGTCGTGCGACGTGGCTCCCAAACAAAATTTGATGTCCTTTTTTTTCCCACAAATAGAGCTTTCTTTTGGTGGTATTTGATCACCTCTGCGGTTTTTATTTTTTGCGCTATAAACAAAAATAGAGTGACAATTTTGAAAAAAATGCAATATTTTTTGCTATAATAAATATCCCCCAAAAATATATAAAAAAACGTTTTTTCCCTCAGTTTACGTATTCGTCTACATATTTTTGGTCAAAAAAATTGTTTCTAACTGAGGGGGGGTTGGGCTCTGTCACATGACACCGATCCCCGCTCCCAATACACGGAGCCCAGATCTGTGTGATTGTCACTAGGCAGAGCAGGGAGATGCTTGTTTATACAAGCATCTCCCTGCTCTATGCCTCCGTGAGACTATCGGGGGATCCCCGCAGCGATCAAGTCCACGGGACCCGCGGTCCGACTCACGGGGAAGGCAGCAGGGCGCACGCGCGACCCCCACGTCAGGCAGTTAAAGGGGACGATGTGCCTGTACGTGCCATTATGCCGACGTATATTTACAGGAGGCGGTCGGCAAGTGGTTAAGGGGCGTGGCAGGGGGTGTGTCCTTACGTAATTTTGCTGATAGGTGTCCCTCGTTCCCATCTTAAAAAGTTGGGAGGTATGTGAACCAAGGCTAATTGTGATCCATTCAAGTCTGCCCAGAATCAACACAGCTATCTTTCACAGCAGGCTGTGTATGTATTTGTAGCGGGTATGTACTTTCCCGTGTGTAATTTAAACCTGGCAGAGACAACAGTGATGTGTAATTCCCTGCGGCCCAGCGGGTGGCGCTGTCACCCTGGGCTGGGGTTTAATCATTGCTGTGTGCCGAGTCTCCTTTTTGTCCTCCCTCGGCAGTGGTATGGTGGGGCGGGGAACCCGCCGTGCTTGCCGGGAGAGAGTATAAAGGGGCCGGCCATCTTTGTCACGGGGTCGAGTCCCAGGCACCTTCAGCCTGAGGGCGGTGGTTCATGTGGGTCCTCTAGGCGGCCTAGGCCTAGAGGACATCCGGAGGTCGTGTTCCATTGCAGGCACCTTTAGCCTGGGGTGAGGTACTTGAATGGAGGTCTGGAGCTCAGTGCCCAACACTGAGTTCCGCGAGGGACGGAGATCCTAGGGAACCCAGGGATTGGGTTCCTGAATCCGGAAGGCGCAATGAACCGGGGGGAGCTCCTCACTCGAAGACCGGGTGCAGCAGACTGCCAGTGACGTGTGTGCCTCCCATCGGAGGCCGCCTGGAAGGAAATTCCCCTCTCGCTAGGAGACCGCAGCTCACTTTTAGGGAGGAAAGTGGAGAGTTCATTGTGTCTGGGCCTGCTCGCATCCACATCTCCTTGTCTGTTCTGTGCTCTAATGGAGTCTAACTGATTGTGCTGTTCACTTGAGAAGAATAAAGGAGTGTTGGACTTCAATGGTGTGGGGCTCTTTTCTGGTGGACATTGTTCAAGGTAACTCCAGGTGCACAACACTGACCCGAAGGTAGAGAAGGAACTTTGCTTACACCGCACGGACACCTGTGGTTAGGGATGAGCCGAACACCCCCGGGTTCGGTTTGCACCAGAACCCGCGAATGGACCGAAAGTTCGCACGAACGTTAGAACCCTATTAAATACAATGGATGCGAAAGTTCGAAATCTAAAGTGCTAATTATACCGACTATTATGCATCTTATTGTCCTAAAAAGGGTTTGGGAACCCGGGTTCTGCACCAGGGGACATGTATCAATGCAAAAAAGTTTTAAAAACGGCCGTTTTTCGGGAGCAGTCATTTTAATGATGCATAAAGTGAAAAAAAAAAAGTCAAATATTCCTTTTAAATATCGTACCTGGGGGGTGTCTAAAGTGTGCCTGTGAAGTGGCACGTGTTTCCCGTGTTTAGAACTGTCCCTGCACAAAATTACATTTCTAAAGGAAAACAAGCCATTTAAAACTGCTTGCGGCTTTAATGTAATGTCTGGTCCCGGTAATATGGATGAAAATCTTTAAGAAAAATGGCATAGCTACCCCATCACCCCCCCCCCCACCCCAGCCCATTACCAGCCCCTTTGGGTCTTGTATGGATATTAAGGGGAACTCCGCACACAAAATAAAAAAGGCCCTATATACTCTGAACAGCCGTATACAGGCGGTGCATACAAGACAGGGACTGTAGGTTTGTTCTTATGTAGAATCTGTTTGTAATTTTGAACAGGTACATTGTTTAAGTGTAGCTCCAGCCAAAAAATCTATTTTTAAGCTTTTTGGAAAACTTAGGGAAGGGTTATCACCCCTGTAACATTTGTTTTGCTGTCTGTGCAGTGTGCACCTGTTCAGAACAGTTCACCTCACTTTCCGTCCTAATGACAAATGTTTTTTGAAAATTTGGGGTTTTTATTGAAACAAGAATTGGTGATAAAGCATCAGTGAAGAGGAGACACTTTTTTCCCATATTAACTATTATGCCGCGTACACACGATCATTATTCACGGCGGTTAAAAAACTGCCGTGAATAATGTCATTTAAAACGGGGGAACAGCTTGTTCCCCACACACGGTCGTTTTTCACGTCATTTTTTTCTCTTGACGAGAAAAACGACCGTCTGTGGGCTCCGCGGCAGTGTTTCCCTATGGGAAACACTGCCGCGGAAAACATGTCAAAAAAAAAAGACGAGAAAAATTAGAACATGTTCTAATTTTTCTCGTCGTTTTTCTCGTCGAATGGGAAAAATGTCGTGTGTACGCGGCATAACAGGAGAGAATTTGCCTTACTAGGGGTAGATTTCTTCTCACTTTGCAAGGAGGAGTCGTTTGTAAGTTGGATGTTTGAAAGTAGGGGCCTGCCGTATATACGCTGCAGAAATTTGCCCCTTAGGTGTTGGTGTTGCCACAACACTGTAAGCCCTCACAGTTACTCTTGGTGGACGCATGAATGGGCCCTGCTGTGAATTGTAATTACATGCCCCTGTTAAACAGGGGCAGAAAAATTGGGCCTTAGGCACTGGTGCCACAACACTGCAACCCCTCATAGATACTGTACTTGGAGCACAGCAATGAGCCCTGTTGCAAAGTATTGCATCAAAAATTGTAATTACACGCCCCTGTTAAACAGGAGCTGAAAAATTGGGCCTTAGCCACTGGTGGCGGCACCCAGAAACAAAAATGTTCTTCCAAGCTATCATCATCAATCGGATCATTGAGGAGGAGGAGGATAGTCAGTCAACATAACAGGACAGTCACTCAGCATCAGTCTTGAAGGGATGTGACATTTGAAAATAAATTAGTCTGTTATATCAGCTTCAGGTGTTTGGTAGCTGGTGGTGATCCAAGACTGGTTCATCTTTATGAAGGTCAGTCGATCAACCGAGTCGGTGGACAGGCACACCCTGTGATCCATGACAAATCCTCCAGCAGCACTGAATGTGCGTTCTGAAAGAACGCTGGATGCAGGACAGGCCAGTAGCTCAATTGCATACTGTGCAAGCTCTGGCCAGTGATCCATCCTCAAGACCCAGTAAGCCAGAGGATTTTCGGTGGGGAAGGTGTCCAAGTCTGACCTTGCCCCTAGGTATTCCTGCACCATGTATATCAGACGCTGGCGATGGTTGCTGGAACCGATCATACCTTGGGGCTGCGGACTAAAGAATTGTCTGAACGCATCGGTCAGATGGCCACCTTCCCCACCGCTCCTTCTTTGACTGACCGAAGCCTCAGCAACTCGTTGTCCAGGACCAGGAGTTTGTAACCTCCCAGTCTCTGGGAACGCGTTGCACAGACCTTTCTGCAAGGCCTTCCGGAGTTGTCTCATCCTCTGCTCCCTCTGCGACGGTAAGATAAGGTCCGCAACCTTACCCTTGTACCATGGATCAAGGAGAGTGGCCAGCCAGTAATGGTCCCTCTCCTTGATCCGAAGAATACGAGGATCCTTCCGCAGACTTTGCAGGATCAGGGAGGCCATGCAGCGTAGGTTAGCTGAGGCATTCGGTCCGGAGTCCTCTGGGTCACTAAGGACGACATGATCCGCAGCCACCTCCTCCCAGCCACGTACAAGTCCACGGGTTTCTTGGGACTGTAAATCATCCCTAAAAGACTGCTGCTGATGATGCTGAGTGCCAGGCTCCACCTCCATGCTGACACAATCCTCCTCCTCCTCCTCCTCCTCTTCCTGTGCGATGGGTGGGACAGAAGGAACACTGTCTGGGTAAAGGGGGTCTTGAGAGGCAAGGAAGTCCTCCTCTTCCTGCCTCTGTTCTGCCTCAAGTGCCCTGTCCATTATTCCACGCAGCGTATGTTCCAACAGGTGGACAAGAGGTACAGTGCCACTGATGAATGCACTGTCACTGCTCACCATCCTCGTGGCCTCCTCAAATGGTGCCAGGACAGTGCATGCATCCCTGATCATGCCCCACTGGCGTGGTGAAAAAAACCCGAGCTCCCCTGACCCTATCCTGGTGCCGTAGTCGCACAAGTACTCATTGATGGCCCTAAAATGAGAAAAAACCTCTAGTTTGTGGGATTTTGGAGGCAATGTAAAAAATATGAAAAAAACTCAATTAAAAATTTGAAATATTTATTTATACACATGCCACATAACGCGGACACATATATGAAAAAAAAAAAAAAAGAACAAATGGTACAAAAAAGCACATATATATGAAAATTGTACAGAAACTACATAGATCTGACATGATACAAATCTTCCGAAGATGAATACAATAGCCTGAGTTGACCGCTCCAGCCAGAAGCAGATCAAGGGAGGCTTGTCCAACGCGTTTCAAACTGTAAACGTCCTTCTTCAGGGAATTCAAATGCATTCACTTCTACGAGAATAAATTTTCTATTAAATACAGAAACAATAAAATAAATTTCCACTTTAATTTCAACTGTTATATGGAATACAGCGAAACAGCAAAAAAACTTACACAAAAAAAAAAAAAAACTCATATGAAAAAATGTTCCATCAATGCTCCCACATGTGCATCTCAGGTTCCAGTAACACTGTGTTGTGGATTCCCCGATGCCCTCAAAGTTCCAGGAAAACTTTTCCATCAGAAACAAGTCCATATAAGAAGTACGGACATATGAAAAAATTGGTCCAAGATAGGTGCCTTAAATAAAAAATAAAAAATAACATACATAGGTATGAAAGTAATTCCATTGGGGAGTAAAATAAATCTCCCTAAAGAAAATGGATATGGTACCTGTAGATGGAAAATGGAAATCTACAATTCGGATTCATCAGGTAATATAACTCATATAGGAGGACAAAAAACCAGTGGATTCTTGAGTCCAAAGATATATGTCCTAAAACATCAAAAGATATATATGAAATAAGATAAAGATTATTCTATCCATCAAAAAGAGAGAGAAGAAATTCCTCCCTCTCCTAGGTGGAACTTATAAAATATTACCTGTCAAGAGGATCAAGAATCACGATTGATATCCAAAAAAGATTCCATGCAACAGAGGTCCATACTTTTTCCATTTTCCATCTACAGGTACCATATCCATTTTCTTTAGGGAGATTTATTTTACTCCCCAATGGAATTACTTTCATACCTATGTATGTTATTTTTTATTTAAGGCACCTATCTTGGACCAATTTTTTCATATGTCCGTACTTCTTATATAGACTTGTTTCTGATGGAAAAGTTTTCCTGGAACTTTGAGGGCATCGGGGAATCCACAACACAGTGTTACTGGAACCTGAGATGCACATGTGGGAGCATTGATGGAACATTTTTTCATATGAGTTTTTTTTTTTTTTTTTTTTTTGTGTAAGTTTTTTTGCTGTTTCGCTGTGTTCCATATAACAGTTGAAATTAAAGTGGAAATTTATTTTATTGTTTCTGTATTTAATAGAAAATTTATTCTCGTAGAAGTGAATGCATTTGAAATCCCTGAAGAAGGACGTTTACAGTTTGAAACGCGTTGGACAAGCCTCCCTTGATCTGCTTCTGGCTGGAGCGGTCAACTCAGGCTATTGTATTCATCTTCGGAAGATTTGTATCATGTCAGATCTATGTAGTTTCTGTACAATTTTCATATATATGTGCTTTTTTGTACCATTTGTTCTTTTTTTTTTCATATATGTGTCCGCGTTATGTGGCATGTGTATAAATAAATATTTCAAAATTTTAATTGAGTTTTTTTCATATTTTTTACATTGCCTCCAAAATCCCACAAACTAGAGGTTTTTTCTCATTTTATACATATTTGGGATGATGGCAATTACATGTTGGGTTGCATGAGGTGTTACATTTTTTCTCATTGATGGCCCTCTGCTGCGTGTGCAGCCGCTGCAGCATGGCCAACGTTGAGTTCCACCTGGTGGGCAGGTCACATATAAGGCGGTTCTTGGGCAGGTTCAACTCCTTTTTGAAGCTCAGCCAGGCGAGCACTGGCATTATAAGATCTGCGGAAATGCACACAGACTTTCCTGGCCTGCCTCAGGACATCCTGTAAGCCCGGGTACCTGCCCAAAAACCGCTGCACCACCAGGTTAAGGACGTGAGCCACACAGGGCACATGGGTCAGTTGTCCCTGTCGGAGGGCAGAGAGGAGGTTGGTGCCATTGTCGCAAACCACCATTCCTGGCTTAAGCTGGCGTGACGTCAACCACCTCTCGGCCTGCCCCTGCAGAGCAGACAGAACCTCTGCCCCAGTGTGGCTACTGTCCCCCAAACACACCAGTGCAAGCACGGCATGGCATCTTTTTGCCTGCGTACTTGCGTAGCCCCTTGAATGCCTACGGAGCACCGCTGGTTCCGAGGACAAAGCACAGGAAGAGGCCATGGAGGAAGAAGAGGGGGTGGAGGAGAGAGGTGTGTCACAACCAGTAGTAGCATTTTGGAGGCGTGGCGGCGGAACAACCTCCAACACTACTGCACCTTGTCCTGCATCCTTCCCAGCTGCCAAAAGAGTGACCCAATGGGCCGTGAAAGAAAGGTAACGTCCCTGTCCATGCCTGCTGGACCATGAGTCAGCGGTAATATGCACCTTACCGCTGACCGCCCTGTCCAGCGAGGCCAAGACATTGCCTTCCACATGCCGGTAGAGAGCCAGAATCGCCTTCCGTGAAAAAAAGTGGCGTTTGGGAACCTGCCACTGAGGAACCGCACATTGCACAAACTCACGGAAGGGGGCTGAGTCTACCAACTGAAAAGGCAGCAGTTGAAGCGCTAGCAATTTAGCCAAACTAGCATTCAACCGCTGGGCATGTGGATGGCTGGGAGTGAACTTCTTTCGACGGTCCAGCAGCTGGGGCAGGGAAATTTGCCTGCTAGAATCGGACGTCGGTGTACTGCTAGCAGAGTGCCCGCAAGTACTTGGCTGTGACACACCTAATTCTACACCTTCATTCCTCTCAGTGCAGGTTTCAGAGAGGACTGAAGGTATAGTGGGGTTGGAGATCCCAGCTGATGCGGTGCAAGGAGAGGTTCGCTTTGTTCTTTGGTGTGGGTTTTTAGGTAGGCTTGCCAACGAGCTGCATGGCAGGTCAACATATGTCTGGTCAAGCATGTGGTGCCCAAGCGGCTGATGTTTTGGCCACGCGATATACGCGTGAGACATATGTTGCAAACAGCAGCTGTGCGATCTGATGCACTTGACTCAAAAAAGGCCCACACCAAAGAACTTTTTGAATAACGGGCAGAGGCAGCGCCCTGCACAGGCGGAGCTCTGCGGTGTGATTCCGTCGGTGTGCTGCCCTTACGCTGGCCCCCCGAGGGCATCCTGCCTCGTTGATGTGCCTCCTCCTCCTCCTCCTCCTCCTCCTCTCTCCTACTAGGCACCCACGTGGAGTCAGTGACCTCATCATCCCCTCCCTCCTCATCACTGGAGCCAATCTGGCAGTATGCTGCAGCTGCTGGAACATGACTGCCAGATTGCTGTCCTTCTTGAGCATCCCCTCTCTCTCTGCTCTCACGCTACTGCCTTCCTCTAGCTGGGTATCATCATCAGACCCTTCGAAACGCTGGGCATCCTCCTGGAGCATGTACCCAACACTGTGCTCAAACAGTTCGGGGGACTCCTCAGGAGGACATGGTGGGTCTAGGGAAGGTGTGGCTGATGATGACATTGATACCAGGGAAGAGGACGCTTTGGCAGCTGCTTTGCCAGTACCCTGAGCCTGGGTGAGAGAGGATGAGGAGGGCTTGGTCATCCACTCTACCAAGTCTTCGGCATGATGCGGCGCAACACGTCCAGCTGCCGAAAAGGACAAGTGTGTCCCACGGCCACGTGCTGATGGCGATGCACCGCGTCCACGACCAGCACTGTTGACACAGAGCCTGCTTGCCCTCTTTTATTGGCTCCTGACTGTCTGCCTCTCCTTGTTTGCCTTCCAGACATTCTAATGGCCTGCAGGGAGATGGGAAAACCAGCAATAAGGCCTAGCTTCAGGAGTATATTTTGCAGGAATCACACTACGCCTGCTGTAAGTGCTGAAAATGCCTGTTGGTGTAACACACTAGGAAAACACAGCAATAAGGCCTAGCTTCAGGAGTATATTTTGCAGGAATCACACTACGCCTGCTGTAAGTGCTGCAAATGCCTGTTGGTGTAACACACTAGGAAAACACAGCAATAAGGGCTAGCTTCAGGTGTATACTGTGCAGGAGGCTTAGCAACAATGACACTGACACTGTCCCCTGCCTATCCTCCTATCTCCCTGCACAAAAGGTTTATCAAAGAATATGACACTGACACTCTCCCTGCCTATTCTTCTCTCTCCCTGAACACAAGGTTTAGCAAAGAATATCACACTGACACTCTTCCTGCCTATCCTTCTCTCTCCCTGCACACAAGAATAGCACAAAGAATATCACACTGTCCCTGCCTATCCTTCTCTTTCCCTGCGCCGGAACACACTACACAAGGCCGACGCGCTGGCGGCCTTTTATAGTGTGGGGCGTGTGCTTAACCCCCTGAGCTATAATTGGCCACAGGCAACCTGACTGTGGCCAATTATGGCTATCCTAGCTGCCGGCGCTGTGATTGGCCAAGCATGCAGGGTCACAGTGCATGCTTGGCCAATCACAGCGCCGGGATTGCACTGCGATGGCGCAGTGTATTGTGGGCCGTTCGCGTCACTCGAATTTGGCGCAAATGGCCCAAATCGTTCAATGTTCGCTGAACGATCGAACAGCCGATGTTCGAGCTCATCCCTACCTGTGGTGAAGGTTTGGCATGGTGACCCTGCTCTCTCCCCTCTAAGGTACCCCTAGACAAGAGAAAGACAAGCTGATTCAAAGAGGGGAGTGAAGAGGCCGCTACGTATGTATGTATGTATGTATGTATGTATGTATGTATATGAAGGCGTTTCCTTCTTGAATATAATGCTATGATCTGTGAGGCAGGACTTGGGGGTTTGAATGCTTTCTGTAGGTGTGAATGTGTGGGATTGAATGCTAAGTAGAATGTATTCAACCCTCACAGCTTCAGAGCTGTGAGGAAAAGGGACATAATTTACCGTCTGAAAGACTACAAAGAGGAGTTAAAGACTCTGGTCACTGCAGGAAGTGGCTGTGGAAGCCAGTATATGCAGTGTGTCACCTGACACAAAGCAAAAACTAAACCCATCATATCAGGGGATCTGCAAACAACTGAGCTACATGGTGCAGAGGTATAATCTGTGCTGGTATTGATAATTCCATTCCGTTCTAGTAAAAATAAAGTTGGAATTTAGGTTTAAGGGAGAACCTTCATTGTTTTTTACAGATCTTGCAGAGCTTTGGTTGGACCCTCAACCTACAGTTTTAGAACTGTCCCAGCATCCGGAATACCTGGCGTTAGTGCTGAATACGATTCAGAACAGGGCATTCTTGTTAAGTCTGTCATGGGAACTAGCCTGATCTTTCCTTTCATTGAACTGGATATTTCTCACTATAGATGCCAGGCTATCATGCTGGGGAGGAGTGCTGGGGACAGCCACGGCACAGTGGACTTGGAGGCGGAGGGAGGCTTGACTTATGCCGCGTACACACGATCGGAAATTCCGACAACAAAACCGTGGATTTTTTTCCGACGGAATGTTGACTCAAACTTGTGTTGCATACACGCGGTCACACAAATCTTGTCGGAAATTCCGAAAATCAAGAACGCGGTGACGTACAAGACGTATGACGAGCCGAGATCAAAGTAGTTCAATAGGCAGTTTGGCTCTTCTGCTTGATTCTGAGCATGTGCGTCGGAATTGCATACAGACGATCGGAATTTCCGACAAGAACTTTTCTTGTCTCGTATGAGACCCTTCGCTTGGCCATTCACAGAGGGGTAAAGTCTGACCTACCACTGACATTGTCCATGAAAGCAACTATTAAAGCATGGGAGGAGGCGGTTGAGCTAGCTTGCCCGAGTTACTTGGTACTCTCGCCACAGACTCCGCTGTGGGGGAATCCTAAGTTACCTCATTTTCACTCATTCCCGTAACTTTTGATCAATTCAAGGCCAGACATGATCTCCCCAACTCATATTTCTTCGGGTTCATACAGCTTCGTCATGCCTTCCAGGCTCAATTCCGGGAAAGGGCGATTGAGTCCATCCCATCAGCCCTGGAGGATATGCTCATGGTGGAGGACCTTCCTAAAACCCTGTCTGTCACATATAAAGAGCTGTTTAAGAAGAGCCCAGTGGCATTAACAAAATTAGGGAGCGGTGGGAGAGGGAAGTCCCTGGGATAAACGGCGAGGACTGGGATGATTTGTGGGATCACCCCTTTTAAACACTTGGTTTCTGCAAGAGATAGACTGATACACTTTACATTTTTACACAGGATATACAGTACTTCACCCCTGCCAGGCTTTCAGTTATCTACCCGTCTGTCTCCTCGGAGTGCTGGAGATGCTCCTTTTCGCCAGCTGATGCTACACACATCTTCAGGGAGTGCCCCTTAGATCAAGGTATTCTGGGAGGGGGTGGCTTCCTGCATAGAGGACATTTTGAAGGTTCCTATCCCCCTATCAGTTCGGGTATGTCTTTTGGGCCTGGTAGAGGAGGTGGTCCCCTCCAGAGCTCTCAGGACGTTACTGAACATCCTATTCTTTTATGGGAGGAAGGCCATTTTGCTCAAATGGAGATCACCTGCTTCCCCGATTATTGCCTTTTGGAAGGGGCTTGTGAATTCCATGATGCCCTACTATAAGTCAACGTATTTCTCCAGGGGGTGTGAGAAGAAGTTCGACAAAGTATGGCAAGCATGGTTTAATTTGTGATACAACTGTTGGATAGGTCGGCCAGTTGTCTAGCCTGCTATGAATAACGGACCCCTGGGCCAGATCTGGTGGTTCACTGATATTGCCCTGATATGCTGAGGGGTGGCATTCGTATCTACTGGTCAGTCTTCTGGTAATGGTGTCAGTCTGCTGGTGTTGGAAATACATTGTCATGTTGTTTTTTAGCCACAAGTGCATGCCCGTGGTCGGTAGACCTGTGTATCCCCTTATTATTGGTGAATTGGCCATCCAAGGAATGTGGTGAACTGAGTTTTGGGTGGTTGGGTGGTTTGTGGGGGGTTGGGGTTAGGTTTTTCAGTAATTACACGCAGTCAGTTGCCTATGTTAGGTAGATTGTGCTAGTTGTGTATTGTTGACCATGTTGGTCATAGAGGGGCCTGGTGTTTTGCCTAGGTCACCCTTTTAAATGTTTGTATGTCTTGTATAAAATGCTTTAATAAAAATAAAAAAAAATAAAAACTTTTCTTGTCGGAAATTTTGAGAACCAGCTCTCAAATTTTTGTGGTTGGAAATTCCGACAGCAAATGTCCGATGGAGCCTACACACGGTCGGAATTTCCGACAAAAAGCTCACATCAGACATTTGTTGTCGGAATTTCCGATTGTGTGTACGCGGCATTACAATCAACATGCTGGAGCTGACAGCAATTTTATCTTTCCTCTAAAAATGTATCTTTCCCTCCTTTTTAGGGATCTTCCACATCATTGGTTTACATAAACCACCAAGGAGGCACTAGAAATTATGCAGATGTCATCTTAAATTGGGCCGAGACAGATGTTCCAGCTATATGCGCTGTGCACATGGGAGTGGAAAATTAATCAAATGATTTTTATTTAAAAAAAAATCCATTATACAAAAAAACTCAAAACATCAATTAACCCCACTAAACAACTACAAAAAAAAATTCCAAAACAAAATTAATATTTGCACCTACCAGTTTATACTTTAACTATTGTCATAGACCTTTTATCATATCAAGTTTAATAGTTACATTCTTCCCACATAAGAATAACAGCAATATGGAGTTAACCAGTATTTTCAATTTAATTATTGCGCCTTTATTGGAATATTATTATACACGATTTATATAGAGACCAACAGTTTACGCAGCACTTTACAATGTAGAGGGGTGGTAGCACAATTACAGTTAAGTTCAATACAGAAGGTACAGGAGGGCCCTGCTCGTAGAGCTTACATTCAAAGGGAGGGGTTGGTGGTACAAAAGGTAATAGCTGCTGAGAATGATTTGATGGGGGTGGCTCGGGGACAGTTGTTAGGTGGTTGTGGGATAGGCTTCCCTGAATAAATTTAGTTTTCAGGGATCTCCTAAAGGTGGACACGGTAGGGGCTGATCGAACATACCGGGGCAGGGAGTTCCAGAGGATGAGAGAGGCTCTGGAGAAGTCCTGAAGGCGAGCATGGGAGGAGATAACAAGAGCTAGAGAGCAGGAGGTCCTGGGAGGAGCGGAGGGGACGATTTGGGCGATATCTGCAGATGAGGTTGCTGATGTAGATGGGGGCGATGTTGTGAATGGCCTTGTATGTTGTGGTTAGCATTTTGAATTTTACATGGTGGGGTAGGGGAAGCCAGTGAAGGGATTGGCAGAGAGGAGCAGCAATCACGAATCGGTTAGTGAGGTGTATTAGTCTAGCAGCATAATTAATAATAGACTGGAGGGGGATAGCCTGCGTAAGGGTAGGCCATTAAGGAGAGAGTTGCAGTAGTCAAGGAGGGAAATAATTCAGGAGTGAATAAGTTGTTTTGTGGTGTCATTAGTCAGGAACTCATAGTGCGCTGAGATAGGTAGGAGGAGAACCCGGATAAAGCAGAATTACGGAGGCCAAGGGAGTGTAATTTGCTGAGGAGGAGCAGGTGGTCAACTGTGTCAAATGCAGCAGAGAGGTCTAACAGTATAAGTATGCAGTAATCGCCATTGGTTTTAGCAGTTAGTAGGTCATTGGTGAGTTTTAGTAGGGCAGTTTCAGTAGAATGTTGTGGGCAGAAGCCGGACTGTAGGGAGTTGAGAAGGTAGCGACTCATTCGGTCATGGACAAGGCGTTCTATGAGCAAACGGGAGCTGGGAGATGGGTCTTAAGTTATTCAAACAGGGTTTTTTTAAGTATGGGGGTAACCATTGCATGTTTGAGCGGGGAAGGGAAGGTGCCGGAGGAGAGGGAGAGGTTGAAAATGTGGGTTAGGGAATTGAGGATAGAGCGGGAAGGTAGTCGCAGTAATTAAGAGGGGACAGGGTCCACGGAACAGGTAGTGAGGTGGGCCATGGAGAGGAGTTTATCAACTTCATCGGTGGTAACTGGGCAAAAGGAGGAGAGTATTGAGTGTGGTGTTGGACCTGATGTGTTGGGTAGGGGAGGAATTTGAATGCAAATTGCGAATTGTGTCGATTTTGCTTTTGAAATGGTTGGCAATCTGTTAAGTGGTAAGCAAGTTGGTGGGTGGGGTCAGTGGGGGGTGAAGTAAGGAATTAAGCGTAGAAAATCGCTGACGAGGTTTGAATGAGAGGGTTTTGATGAGAGTGTTGTAGTAGGTTTGTTTGCAGTGTGAAGGCAGGAGTTGTATTTGAGAAAGGCAGATTTGTAGAGGGTAAAGTCTTGCAGGGATTTAGATCCACGCCATGCTCGCTCAAGAGCACGGCTGCATCTCTTGAGACTTTTGGTGTCGTCTGTTTGCCAGGGTTGTGGCAGATGGGCTCTGGTTCTGCGCATAGAAAGAGGAGCAAGAACGTCTAGGGAGGATGACAACGTGGTGTTGTAGATGGAAGTGGTTAGGTCTGGGCAGGACAGAGGTGCGTAAAGGCCATCAGTAGCAGAGTGAAGAAGGGAACTGTTGAGGTGGCAAAGGTTTCTGCGGGTAGTGGTTTGTGGGTTGGCAGCATGGGAGGTAGGAGACAAGGAAAGTGTGAAACGGATAAGGTTGTGATTGAAGAGAGGAAAGGGTGTGTTAGAGAGGTTGCAGGGAGTGCAGCGATGGGAGAATACGAGGTCGAGTGTTGCTGTTGGAGTGAGTGTTGGTTTGTGTCCATTGTGTTAGGTTAAAAGAGGAGGTTAGGTTGAGTAGTGGTTGCAGTATTAACATTGATTGGAATGTTTTTCCCCTAGGATGATGGCAGGCACTTCAGACAAGAGAAAATAGGGTAGCCATGCAGAGAAGTCATCCAGAAAGCGTGACAGTGGTCCCTGGCCGATAAATGACTGCGACCCTCAGACAAGCTGGAGAGAAGACGAATGCAGTGCATTTTGAAAGAGCAGGGGGAAAGAGAGGGAGGTGTGGGAAGAACCTGGAAGGTACATTGTGGGGAGAGAAGTCTGACACCACCTCCTTTTCATCACTGGGTCTGGTGGAGTGAGTCCAGAGGAAGCCACTGTAAGACAGGGCAGCTGGAGAGGTAGTGTCGAATTCCTGGAGCCAGGTTTCGGTAATAGCAAATAGATTAAGGGATTTGGAGAGGAAAAGGTCATTGACAGAAGCTAGTTATATAGGCATATATATGCATGTGCAGTTATCCCCCTCCAAAGATTTATCTCATTACTGACTTTCCTCAACATCATTAGTATACTCAACTGACTGTTCCGACAGATTGGAGACTAGCCACCAAGACCAAATTCACAAATTTTTAAGGGCTCCTCCTATGTTTACATGTCAATTCCTCCCGCCTTAAGTTAAGATTAATCGTTTTGAACCATTGATTTATTGTTGGATGATTTAATTTCCATTTTTGTAATATAAGTTTACGGGCTATATGCATAGATCTCAACCACATCACCTGCACAGGGGCGGATCCAGGGGGGGCAACAGGGCAATTGCCCCCCCCCCCCCGAGACCATCTGTCACACTCACTTGCTTGCTCTGTTTGTTTTTTTTTTTGCGCCTGATCTCCCGAAATTTGGGGACCCTGTACCGACCGGTCATAGGCCCCCTGGACCCCAAACGTGGCACACATGTAGCCCCATGTCTCCTCTACAAGTTTAAACCGGGCACCCCTTCCATTGACTCCAATGTTAAACTGTAATTTCTCCGGTGATTTTGCGGACCCGGTACCGGCCGGTCGTGGGTCTCCTGGACCCCAAACGTGGCACACATGTAGCCCCATATCTCCTCTAAGTGTGCAAAGTTTGGTGTCTGGGAGACCTATGGCCGGGGAGAACCGATTTTTCAAAGCCGGGCAATCCTTCCATAGACTCCCATGTTAAACATCAGTCTAAGCATGGGCACAGTGAAGCATGGGCACAGTGAGGCATGGGCACAGTGAGGCATGCAGATGGACACCCTAGGCTTATACTCGAGTCAATACGTTTTCCCAGTTTTTTGGGGTAAAATTAGGTGCCTCGGCTTATATTCGGGTCGGCTTATACTCAAGTATATACAGTACTTGTTCTGCCGCTGCCTCTCTGAGTCTCTCTCTGTTTCTCACATGAGCCGATCAGCGGCGCCAAGAGAGAGAGACTCGTCTAATGTAGTTACGCGGCGCACTGACACGATACCAGGAGCGGAGGAGGAGGTGGGTGGAGCCTCTTCCCTGCACTCGTTGCTAACGCCTGGGCCGCTTGGCGTCTAGCAACGAGTGACGTCAGTGAGTCACGTTGGGCTGCTCAGCAGGCAGGTGCGATAGCGTGCGGCTCCACAGACGGGTAAGAAAGCGGGCGGCTACGTTTGCGGCGCGGTTTGTGGGCGGGCGGCACGGTTCGTGGGCAGACTGTGCTGCTCAATGTGTTGGCAGCGCAGGTGAGAGTGAGAGAGCAGGCTCAGAGTGGCAGCTGGCCAATCAGCTAGCCGGGAGCGGGGGAGCAGAGAGATGAGATCATCTCTCACCGCCGGTGCCTGCCCTGCATTCCTGAAGTGACTTCCGCCCTCACTGTGCAGGCAGCAGAGAGATTACATTATCTCTCTGCTGCCTGACTCTGGGAGTCTGGGACACAGCAAGAGACAACCAAAACTACACCTTAGCAGGCAAGTTAGTGACAATCCGCAAGGTGTGGCAGGCGATGTGGCAAGTGACAATCCGCAAATTGTGTCAGGTGACGTGACAAATGACAATCTGCATCTGGTGGCAGGCAAGTGACAATCAGCAAGGTGTGGCAGGTGACGTGGCAAGTGACAATCCGCAAGGTGTGGCAGGTGATGTGGCAAGTGACAATCCACAAGGTGTGGCAAGTGACAATCCACAAGATGTGGCATGTGACAATCCGCAATGTGTGGCAAGTGACACGTTCAGGGCTCCCACTAATTGCAGGCGACGGTGGCAAGTGACACACTTGGGGCTCCCACTGATTCTGCATTGAACTATTTATTTCTATCATTACATTGTAATATAAAATTAATGTGCTTCAATCATCCTGACACCATAACAACCATGGTGCCGGGATGATTGAAGCGCCGACACCAGCCATTTCCCCGATAAATTTCCCACAAAAAAAACATATTTTTTGGCAGTGCCCCTCCCGAGAAAAGACTCTGGATCCGCCCCTGCACCTGCATTTCAATTGGGGGAGTGCCTTCCGATACAATGCTATTTTTGGATCAGGGTGAATCTGTGTAAAACATACAGTATTTAAAGTATCAAATACAGTGCCTATTTTTAGCACTGATCCCAGTGTTGGTTTCACTGGTCCCCAAAAAGTGTCACTTGGTGTCCAATTTTACCACCGCAATGTTGCAGTCCCACTAAAAACCGCTGATCGCCGCCATTACTGGTAAAAACAATAAAAAAAATAAAAAGTCCCTAAATATATCCCATATTTTTGGACGCTATAACTTTTGCGTAAACCAATCGATATTACTGGTAAAAACAATAAAAAAAATAAAAAGTCCCTAAATATATCCCATATTTTTGGACGCTATAACTTTTGCGTAAACCAATCAATATACGCTTATTGGGATTTTTTTTAATGTAAAATATGTAACAGAATACATATTGGCCTAAATTGATGAAGAAATTAGATTTTTTTTTTATTTTTTATTGGTAATGTTTTATAGCAGAAAGTAAATATTATTTTTTTATTCAAAATTGTCAGCCTTTTTTTGTTTATAGTGCAAAAAATAAAAACCACAGAGGTGATCAAATACCACCAAAAGAAACCTCTATTTGTGGGAAAATAGGGACATTAATTTTGTTTGGGTTCAGCATCACACGATCGTGCAATTGTCAGTTAAAGCAACGCAGTGCCGTATCGCAAAAAATGGCCTGGTCAGGAGGTGGGTAAAACCTTCCGGAGCTGAAATGGTTAAGGGAGCGACTCATGGGACCCTGATTTAAGGGAGTGACTGTGGGGACCCTGATGTAAGGAGGGCGGCTCTGGGTACCCTGATGTAAGTGAGGGTGACTTGGGGGACCTGACATAAGGGAGGGGACTCTAGAGACCCTGATGTTGGGTGGAGACTCGTGGACCCTGATGAAAGCGGGGAAGCTGGGACTATGGGAACCCTGATGTACAGTAAGTGGGGGACTCTGATGTAACGGGGAAGGCTCTTGGGACCCTGAGGTGTAGGGACAGTGATGTAAAGGGGGGCTTCTAGAAACCCAAGGCAACTATAAAAACTCTGCAGACCCTCCTTTAAGGGAATGACTCTAGGAACCCTGCTGTAAAGAGGGGGTGGGGCTCTGAGGACCCTGATATTGGGGGTAACTCGGGTACCCTGACATGGGGGGGTAACTCTCAGGACCCTGATGTTATGGGTGATGCTTGGAATTCTGAGGCAGAACTATGATGGGGAATCTTAATGTAAAGGGGGGGGGGAATTTCCTACTCCCACAAGTCCCTCCAACTGGTAGACAAAATCTGTCCTCTGCGCCACCTACTACTGACTTCTTAACTCTGCCTCACATATTATTGATCTCTGAACTCTACCTCATTTACTACTGGTCCCTGTCTTCCACCCCCCAGGCCCAGTACACTGCCATTCTGACCCCTGTCCTGCGCCCTGCTGGCCTTTGTACACTGTCCTACAATCTAATGGTCTCTGTGCACTGCAATAGAAACTGCTGGTCCTATCCAGGGATGAGCCAAACACCCCCCTGTTCGGTTCGCACCAGAACCTGCGAACAGACAGAATGTTTGCGTGAACTTTAGAACCCTATTAAATACAATGGACTTGAACGTTCGAAATCTAAAGTGCTAATTATAAAGGCTTATATGCAAGTTATTGTCCTAAAAAGTGTTTGGGGACCCGGGTTCTGCCCCAGGGGACATGTATCAATGCAAAAAATAAATACAAAAATTGAAGTTTTTATGTTTTAATAATGCTTAAAATTAAAAAATAAAAGTGAAATTTTTCCTTTAAATTTCGTACCTGGGGGGTGTGTATGATATGCATGTAAAGTCGCGCATGTTTCCCGTGCTTAGAACTGTCCCTGCACAAAATGTCATTTTTGAAGGAAAAAAAGTCATTTAAAACTCACTCGTAAAAAACTGTAAAAAAAAAACACACAAACACCTTGGAAAAGTCCTTTATTAAAAATATATATATATATATATATATATATATATATATATATATATATAAAAAAAAAAACATTCAGGTCCGCTCAGCCAATGAATAGGTGTAAGGCTAAGCGGACCAGATGCGGAACGTGAGAAGGGGCGGGTCTATTCATGTATTACACAGTGAAGGAAGTTCCCCCATCAGGTCCGCTCAGGCCAATGACGTAGGCGGGGTCTGACATACCGAGGGGGCGGGCCTGATGGGGAACTTCCGTCACTGTGTAATACATGAATAGACCCGCCCCTTTTCACGTTCCGCATCTGGTCCGCTTAGCCTTACACCTATTCATTGGCTGAGCGGACCTGATGGGGAACTTTAGAAGGGGCTGGTCTATACATTTAATAGACTGCGGAGGAAGTTTCCCATCAGGTAGGCTCAGCTAATGTCGGACAGCGCTGGACATCGGATCGCCGCGGGACATTGGATTTCATCGCTGGAATGTTTTTTTTTTTTTTTTTTTTTTTTAATAAAGGACTTTTCCAAGGTGTTTGTTTTTTTTTGTTTTTTTACACTTTCTTCGTGAAATGGTAGGGGTACAATGTACCCCTTACCAATTCACATAGTTCGAGGGGTGGGATCTGGGGGTCCCCTTTGTTAAAGGGGTCTTCCAGATTCCGATAAGCCCCCCGCCCGCAGACCCCCACAACCACCGTGCAAGGGTTCTGGGGATGAGGCCCTTGTCCCCATCAACATGGGGACATCCTCCCCATGTTGAGGGCACGTGGCCTGGTACTCTCTCGTCCCCCCCTCTTTTCCTGCGGCCTGCCAGGTTGCGTGCTCGGATAAGGGTCTGGTATGGATTTTTGGGGGGACTCCACGCCATTTTTTTTTAATATGGGGTGGAGTTCCCCTTAAAATCCATGCCAGATCTGAAGGGCCTGGTATGGATATTTGGGGGGAACCGCACGCATTTTTTTTTTTAAATTTGCGACGGGGTTCCCCTTAATATCCATACCAGACCTGAAGGGCCTGGTAATTGAATTTGGGGGCACCCCCACGCTTTTTTTTTTTTCTTTTTTATCAATGACTCTTCTATGTATTGCCGACAATTCATTAATAGCCGCGAGTGAGTTTTAAATGACTTTTTTTCCTTCAGAAATGACATTTTGTGCAGGGACAGTTCTAATCACGGGAAACAAGCGCCACTTTACATGCATATTATACACACCCCCCAGGTATGAAATTTAAAGGAATATTTCACTTTTATTGTTTCACTTTAAGCATTATTAAAATCACATGAGTTCGACTCAAACTCGAAGCTCATCCCTAGTCCTATCCTTTGAAGTGCTGAACTCCCATCCTCTGCTCCCTGACATTTTTTACTGCAACCCTACATCAAACAGGACAGATCTGGCCCTGTCTACCAATAGACTGTTTTTCTGGGTCCACCCTATAATATAGTTGTATTACCTGTTGATTCTGCCAGTAAGTCTGTTTTTCAACTTTCTTTAAGAGCTCAAGCTGTCTGGCAAAAGTGACAGAGGGTTGAGACAAACCACTTAAAGCTGAGCTAAATATACCTTTTTGCCAATGATCCCTGTTCCTCGTTGGCCTCTTCGTTGACTGGCATGGGATGACTAAACTCCTGCATAGGAGTCACTTACTCTGCCACATGGGGACCGTGCTGGCAATGTAAGTTGATTTGTGCATGTACAGCTCATGTCTCTTCTGCAATAAAAACCTGCCTGCTCACAGTTTGTGACAATGGAACTTTAGTTCTGCTTTAACACCGACAGGGGAACTTGCATAGTTTAGGATGTAAGTACCGAGGAGGCATCAGATTGCTTCCTCACTGCCTGTCAGTAGCCTCTGGAGCAAATCCGAGTGTGGATGGGTCTTTAGAGGCATGGGAGATTTAGACGCATGTCTAAATCTAGCCTTAAAATACTTTTTAGCTCCAGTCTGTAAATGCTGAATGCAGTTACTAATGGGAGTGCTGATTGCCACTTTAAACAAGTTGCTAGCAGGCTTCAGTGCTTCTTGAAGCTTGTTGAAGCCTTCCAGCAGCTCACTTAAAATGTCAATCCATACTCCCATTAGCTTCTGTGTTGAACATTTACAAACTGGAGCTCAGTGGTACTTTAACTACTTGACCTCCAGAAGGTTTTAGCCCCTTCATGATCAGGCCATTTTTTGTGATATGGCACTGTTACTTTAACTGACAATTGCGCGGTTATGCAACACTGTACCCAAACAAAATGTATGTACTTTTTTCCTACAAATGGAGCTTTGTTTTGGTGGTATTTGATCACCTCTGCGTTTTTATTTTTTTGCGCTATAAACAAAAAAAGACCGACAATTTTGAAAGAAAAACAATATTTTTTACTTTCTACTATAAAACACATCCAATAAAAAAAAATGTAAAATTAAATTTCTTCATCAGTTTAGGCCAAAATGGATTCTGCTACATATTTTTGGTAAAAAAAAATCTCAATAAGCATATATTGATTGGTTTGCACAAAAGTTATAGTGTCCAAAGACTTTTGACACTTTTTTGGGAACCATAGCCACTAATACAGTGATCAGTGCTAAAAATATGCATCGTCACTATACTATACTGGTAAGGCCTTCTAGGGCGATCAAGAGGTGTGGCCAACATGTGTCACTGTGTACTGTTTGCTGCTTTTATTAAGAGAGTCCTGGAGCAATGACAAAAGGGGAAATAAGCGGAGGGACGGCATGACAGGTGAGACAGGCAGTAGCCAGCAGAGGTTGTGTTTCCCTTTAAGAGAAGGGGGTGGCCGTGGGGAAGAAGGGGAGGGGGAGCGCAGTTAGTCAGGGAGGAAGTGACGTTTTCTCACTTCCTCCATTTCACTCACGAGGTAGAAAGCTTCACAGCCGGTGCTATGGCTGATGTGGCTGAGCTATTAGCGCAATTGCGGGCCGCGGTGGCCGCGCAGGGGGCAGATTGGCTGCAGGAGCAGGTTGCTGCAGTGGTGGATGAGCGGGCGGCGGCGCCCGCCGGGGGGGGGGGTCGCTCCGGGGCGCGCTAGGCGGTCCAGGCCGCCTGAGCGGTACAGTCCGGAGGCATCCCCGAGTGGTTCAACTTCCGTTCGGAGACCCGTTGGGGGCCCTCCGGCCGCATCCCCTGGCCGCACGCAGCCTGTGTCGGCGGGGGGGGGGGCGGGAGGAATCCGCGCCGTGGACGGAGTTCGGCGGTGGGGGAGACGAGTGGCCCTCTTGCCCCTCCCCCTCCCGTGCGTCGGAGATGTGGGGACATCGCGGTCGAGGCTGCGGGGGATGCCCGGAACAGCCGTGCGGCCCAGCGTGGAGGATCCAGTTCGCGGGCCAGTGGCCGAGAGGCGGTGGCGGTCAGGGGTCCGGCGGTGCCAGCAGGACGAGCGGTGAGGGGTTTGGCGCCTAGAGTGACGGATGGAAGTCGAGCGGATGACACCCGGGCCAGGGGGCGGACCCGCAGTCCGTCGGTGGAGGTTGCGAGTGGGTCAGGTGTGCCGGGATCGAGAGGACGTGAGGCCCAGCCGCGACAACCCTTGCCACGTGGGTCGCGTCCGCAGGGTGTGCAGCCAGCGCTTGTGTCGGCGGGATCGGATGACAACAGGTCTGAAGGGGAGCTGTCCGGGTCAGACGGTGGCGAGGACTCGGGACAACTGGCTTCGATGAAGAACAGTTCGGTGGCTGGTGGACCCAGTCTCAGGCAGCCCGGTAAGTCCCACTCTTCGGTGGTCATTTGTTCCTTATTACAAGATTTATTGGGTCAAGGGGGTGTTGGGGGGGGCTTAGGCGCGACACCTGGGTCGCGTTCTTCCCCACCGGGGAAAAAAGCGGCAGGGGAGACGCAGGACTTGTGGTCTGGGTTGGAGGATTTGGTCAGGCGTTTTAAGCCGGGCGGGGGCGACATGGGGTCGCCCGCGGCGGCTTGGGGGAAAACAGGGGGTTCATCGCAGGGGGCGGGGCTTTCGGATGCAACCGGGGCCCTAGGCGTGCAAGCGGTAGAGGTGTCAGAGGGGGTGCAGGCCCCATTGGAAGGGGGGGCGGCCACAGCAGGGGGGCAAGTGGCTACGGGAGAGAAAAACAAGGAGGTGATCAGGCTGGCGGACGCCGCTAAGAATGAGATGTACATTTGTTTTGAGGCACCGTTAGGAACTCACCTCAAGCCGGAGGTCAGAGAAAAGCTGTGGAAAGGTGAGTACGTGGAGATCTTCACGTTGCTCCCCTTGGACAAATTCAACCTGGATAGGGTGAAGCCGGAGGAGAGCAAGAAGGAGGACGAAGAAAAGAGGCGTTATCGTCTTATACCCCGTACTTTCACCAATTGGTTGCAAGCGTTTGCGATCATGGCTTGTGTGATAGGGCAGAAGGCCCCGGAACATTGTTCTGGGCTGTTCATTTATTTGGAGGCGGTTAGCGAAGCGTACAGGACGTATGGTGGCGTAGCCTGGTTGAGGTATGACGAACAGTTCCGGCAGAGGATGGCCATGAGACCAGGACTGCGATGGGATCACAAGGACATCAACTTGTGGATGCGACTGATGACAGCGTCACGGGCATCCAATCAGTTTTTTCAGGGGGGGGTCGGAGGTGCTGCGGCCTCAGGACAACCGACCGAGAAAAGGTGGGGCTACTGCTGGCAGTTCAACGAGGGCACCTGCAAGTACGGAGCAAGCTGTCGCTTCAAGCATGTGTGTTCAGGATGTGGGGGCAGTCATGCCTTGTCCAAATGCTTTAAGCGAGGCAGGGGTCGCCCCGGGGATTCTGGGGGAAAAGGGAACGACGCCAATACGGGTGGAAAGGATGCTCCCCTTTCTCAATAGGTATCCTGACAGGTGCGCAGCCAAGTTGTTGGAGGAGGGTTTCGCCGGTGGTTTCAGAATTCCTTGCGCGCCATTTGCAGTCCCCCCGGCAGCCAAGAACCTCCGGTCTGCATTGCTACATCCTTTGGTGGTTTCAGAGAAGCTGGAGAAGGAGGTGCAGTTAGGGCGGATGGCCGGACCGTTCACAGATGCGCCCATACCTGATTTAGTGGTGTCTCCCTTGGGGGTTGTCCCCAAGAGGGAACCTCAAAAATTTCGCTTGATTCATCACCTGTCCTTTCCCAGGGGTGGGTCGGTGAACGATGCTCTTGCGCCGAAGGACTGCACGGTATCGTACACCTCCTTCGATGCGGCTGTGACATGGGTGCGTAGGTGTGGACGGGGAGCGCTGTTGGCAAAAGCCGATGTTCAATCTGCTTTTCGGTTGCTACCAGTACACCCGGACAGCTTTCGTTTCTTGGGCTGCATGTGGGAAGGGGCTTACTACGTGGACCGTTGTTTGCCCATGGGTTGCTCCATCTCTTGCGGGCTCTTTGAGACTTTTAGTTCGTTCCTAGAATGGGTGGTCCGGGACGTGTCGGGGATCAGTTCGATCATCCACTATCTGGATGACTTTCTGTGTGTGGGCCCGCCGGGGTCTACCGTTTGCAAGGTCCTGCTGGGGACGCTGCAATACGTGGCCGACCGTTTTGGGGTCCCTTTGGCCCCTGAGAAGACAGAGGGCCCCACGTCATCCTTAGTTTTTCTGGGCATAGAGCTGGATTCAGAGAAGATGGAATGCCGACTGCCGGAGGATAAGCTGGAAGCATTGAAGGAGGAGGTGCGAGGTGTTATCGGCCGTCGTAAGATTCAGTTGCGACAGATGCAGTCACTATTGGGTAAGTTGTGTTTCGCTTGCAGGATAATGCCCATGGGCAGGGTATTTAGCCGCAGGTTGTCGGCTGCGACAGCCGGGGTGCGGGTTCCTACTCATTTTGTAAGCCTAACCAGAGAGCTTCGTGAGGATTTGGAAGTGTGGCACGGATTCCTGGAATCCTTCAACGGGCGGGCGTTGTGGATGAAGGGGCCCGTTAGCAATTTCGATCTGGACTTGTTTACAGATGCGGCTGGCTCCACGGGGTATGGGGCGTTCTGTCAGGGAAAATGGAGTGCGGCTCCATGGCCAAAGGAGTGGGAGGAAGCGGGGTTCTTGAAGAACCTGGTACTATTGGAACTTTTCCCAATTGTGGTGGCGTTTGAGTTATGGGGGGATTCATTCCGGAATAGCAAGGTGCGCCTGAACTGTGATAACATGGGAGTGGTTCAGGTAGTGAATAAAGTGTCGGCCACATCACAGCCAGTGGTGCGTTTGCTGAGGCATTTGGTTTTGCGCTGCTTGCAGTTCAATGTATTTGTGTACGCAGTACATCTTCCTGGGGTGGATAACACCCTGGCTGACGCGTTGTCTCGTTTTCAGTGGGACAGGTTCCGGGAGTTGGCACCAGCAGCGGAGCAACGAGGGGTTACCTGTCCCGACTGGATGTGGGACATTGCCTTGACAGCGCAGCACAGTGGATTAAACGGTCGGTGAGTGGGGCCACGTGGAATGCCTATGCTAAGGTGTGGCAGGAGTGGGGGTCATTTTTTTGGGGGCTGGGAGTTTCCCCGGGGGGTGGAGAAGAGGGAGCGGCTCTGATTTATTTTCTCACATTGAAAATGGAGCAAGGCGTTTCTGTGTCCGCGGTGGACCGTACACTAGCGGGTTTGGCGTTTTCTGTTCAAATGGCAGGGTTGCAAGGACCATACTAAAGAATTTTGGTGAAGCAGGCAGTGAAGGGGTACAGAAAAGGTCGGAAGGCGGCTGATAGCCGCAGGCCGGTCTCGTTCAGAATGTTGGAAAAATTGTTTCTGCAGCTGCGCTCCGTGTGCAGTTCGGAATATGAGTGTCAGTTGTTCCGGGCAGCATTCGCGCTTGCCTTTTTTGGGGCCCTGAGGGTAGGAGAGCTGGTCAGTTCTTCCAAAATGGCTCCGGGGGGGTTGTTGGCGCAGGATGTGGAATGTTCGGGAGATTCGGTGGGCATATGGGTAAGCAGGTCCAAAACGGATCAAGTAGGAAAAGGTATGCGGCTTCAGTTGTTTCGCATCCCAGAGGCGTCAATCTGTCCTGTACGGGCGGTGGAATCCTTTTGTTCCATGCGTCCGGGACTAGAGGGTTCTTTTCTTATGCATCGGGATGGGGCAGCGTTGTCAAGGTTTCAATTCATAGCAGTGTTCAAAAAATGTTTGGTGGCAGCGGGGTATGACCCGACGGGTTATGCCTCTCACTCCTTCCGCATTGGGGCAGCTACAGAGGCGGCTAGGGCAGGACAGCAGGCGGACGCGGTGAGGAAGATTGGGAGGTGGGAGTCTGATAGGTTTCGCCTTTATGTTCGCCCTCAGCTGTTACAGGAGTAAAGGGCATTTGGGTAGGTGTTGTATGGGGTCTGGGCGTTGGCAGTTTAGAATGTGCCATTAATTCGTTGTCCTAATGTTATTTCCATGTTTTTCAGGTGGTGAACCCAGACTAGTTTGGATTTTGGGTCACTCGTACGTGTTCTGGGGGGCGAAACGGGCCGATGTTCGGCCCAATGGACGGCAGTTAGGAATTCCCTTACGAGAACCACGGGTCCGTTGGATCGGGGTGCCGGGTATGACGTGGAGTGGGGTTATGCCGGAAATACAGAGGTTCGCTGGTCGGGAGAGGGCACCGGATTTATTGGTGCTACATGCGGGAGGCAACGACATGGGGGCCAGATCAATGCACCAACTGATACGGGACGTTAAGTCTGATTTTTTAAGGTTGCGCACTACATTCCCGGGTATGGTGGTTATTTGGTCGGACATGGTAGGCAGGACATCCTGGCGGTGGGCATGGTCGGTGGACAAAGTCAATAAGGCCCTGATAAAAGTCAATAAGGAAGTGGGGAGATTTTTTGTGAGGAACGGGGGCCTGGTGGTGCGCCACCGCGAATTGGAGGTGGATACGTGGAGGTACCTAAGGGGAGATGGGGTCCACCTGAATGCAGTGGGCATTGACCTGTGGAACATGGGTTTGCAGGAAGGAATTCAGCAGGCCCTTAGGGTGTGGGGTTGCTCGCAAGGGTAAGGTTTTACCCCTTGCGAGCTGTGGCGGAGTTTGGTTCCTGGAAAAGGAGGTAAAAGGGGAAGGTCTGGAGAAAAAGGTGGTACCCATAGGTGGTATGGGGGTTTTTGAGTACCTTCTGGTCAACAAGGGTTAACCAGGAAGGGGGGTAAATGGTAGGGCACTGCGGCCAGGTGTACCGTCTCCGAGTCGGTGTCTTGCGACTGGAGGCCTAAGGGATATGTTAGTCCCAGTGCCCAAGTTGGGAGTTGGTGGTCTATAAGCCCACCAGTGGTATTGGAAGTGTTATAAATGTTATTTAAACGGTTATTTAAGTGGTTATTTATTTTATATAAAGTTGTTAAAATAAATAGGCCGGAAGGCCAATTTTACTCCACAACCTTGTCAGTCGTTATTTATTAGAATGGTACAAGGGGGTGGGTAAGGTGGTAGAGGGTAAGTCAAAGCGAAGGATCGGTCTTTAACATGTCAAGCAGTGTGTTATTTTTTAATCCCTTTGCAGGAAGAAAAAAACAGCACATTGCTGCTGTCAGAAGAGAGCCTTGTATTTGCTTACCTACACTGGGCGTTTTTAGGTTATTTTCATGTACAATGATTATTATTTTAGTAATCCTTCAGCCATTTGTTGAGCCCAATTGTTGCTGTTGGCTTTGGCCAAAGTAATAAACAACTATTGCTGTGGACATTTTGTGTTTATTACTTTGGCCAATTTTTCTGGCCAATGGATGTTTGTTTCTTTGGCCAATTGTTGTGGCCACTATTTGCTCTGCAATGTTAAATTTTATTTTGGTTGTTTGGTTGCTTGTGACTTTAGCCAATTGTTCTATACAATTTTTGTTTATAACCCAAAAAAAAAACATATTGCAATTTGAATAAACAAACAGTAGCATCAATTCAAACAGACTTTTGATCAAGGATGAATTTAACTAGACATACTTATATTGCCAATGTGCCTCTGGGGGAAAAAAGTAATCTGCAAACTGCGGTTTAGTTGAGTCTCTTTTCTTCTCAATTAGAAAATTATGTAGCACGTAGCATGCCAGCACGACTTTTATGACATTTTCAACATCCAATTGGATGGCAGAAAGGAAAACTCTCCACTTTCTCCACTTTGCCTTACAGACTCCAAATGTACATTCATCTACTCCACTCAGGGCCGCTGATACCCTGTTGTACTGGGCCCGGCCAGCAGGGGGGCCCGGGCAAACTCCACAGAGTACTAATTAATGTATAAAAAAAAAAAAAACTTCTACAGCCCTGACCAAACATCATTATCTGCCACAAGCAATCCGGCAAACAAACCCCCCCCCCCGTGTTTTTATTTTTTTTTATTTCTGATACCCCTCGATACCTGCAGTGTTCGGTTCGTGCAGGAAGGGACTATTTTTTCTATTTCGGGCGCGGAAGAATGTCTCTTCTCTCCTGCGCCCGCTCCTCGTGCTGGCTCAAGTCCCGGCCAGCATGTCCTTCCCTGGCGCCGCGGAGTGATTCCTCTCCCTCTGCTCTTGGCGCTCTGCTCTTCGCTCGGCTGAAAGAAGAAGCAGTGAAACATACGAGCGCCGGCTTTAGCAGAAGAAAAAAAAAAGCAGCATCTTTGACTGTGAGTGTGACACAGACTGACACTCCAGTGAGGCCAGGCAACAGCACTGCAGGATCAGGGAGGAAGTGACTCCTGGGGCCCGGCTAACAGGTATGTGCTTGCTTGGGGGGGGTTGGATTCAAGATCTGTGTATTGAGAGTAGTGCCGAGCTGTTGGAAATTGGTATACTAATCCTCTATGTCAGTTCCTAATTCACAAATGTGAAAAAAATTAAATCCTGGAAAATATTAGTTTGTTCCTATACCACTATGGTATTAGCAGTAAGTGCTGAAACTATGTTGAAGTGCAAAAGTGCATTGTTAGCGCATAAAATCCGTGTATATGTGCATATAAAACAATATCTAAGACAATGATAAAGTGCAAGAAAAGGCACATATACTCCGTGACATAAGGTGTAAGCAATAATAAAATAATGATAAAGTGCAAAGAGTGAAATCCGTGTAGAGAGATGGTACTGAGCAGTACCTGTACTAGCAGCAATGCTGCAGTATGGTAAAGTGCATACGTCTATCCGTGACTTAGATTACTAAGCAGTATAAGATGTGCAATTGCTGAGTCCATACATGACTGTCCTTAATAAATATATGTGCAAAAAATGCAAAGATGATATTGCAACAGAAGAATCCAAACAGTCTCTTAAGGTGAAGGGTGATGTTAAATTAAGGTGCTGAGTGATGTTTATTGTGACTTCCACGCTGTGCTTCTAATAAAGGATGGCCCCTTACCTCACTGCTGTGAGGTTACAGCATGTGATAAAACCCTCTATCGTTCCTGCTTCCTGCTGTCCGGATGGTACCTTGGAACATGGGGGTGTGTAATGCCTGGTGGGAGTTGATCCTCTAGCCGTGGGGTCTCCAGGATGGTGTGCATAAATGGGGGGCACTGTCTGCAGCACAATATGGCAGTGGCCGCATAGGTGGCACTGTCTGCAGGTAGCACATGCGTTATGGCCCATAACGCATGTGCTGCCTGTAGAGACAGTGCCGCCAATGCCGTAATGTGTTGCAGACAGTGCCACCCATGACGCTAATGCCATAACGCATGTGCTGCATGCAGAGACAGTGCCACCCATGCCGCCAATGCCGTAATGTGCTGCAGAGACAGTTTCAAGGCGGGTCTGGGGTGGGGCCAGGGGTGGGGCTGAAGGAGGGACCAGGGGCGGGACCAGGGTGGAGCTTAAGGGGGCCCCGTCAGGCAGGCTGTACGGGGCCCCATGATTTCTATCAGCGGCCCTGACTCCACTAGTATAGCTCAGTCGGTAATTGAATATTTTTTTGCTGATGGTTTAGTCCATGGGCACTGTAGGGCCACATTAAGTTCTCCACAAGTCCAAAAGCCTCATCTGCCATGATGACAAAAGGCATACTTGGCTCAGTGGTGAATCGGGAAGGCCCTCTGGGTGGAATCCTTCGCCGTTTTTCATACAGCCAACAGCTTAAAGTGGAGTTCCATCCTCTTTTTCAACTTTGTTGCATCCTCTCTAGTAAAGTCCCCTTAAGAACAATTGGCATGTTGTTGTTTTTTTTTTTTTAAAACTCACTGTTTGCTATGAATCTTTTTACATCTCGCACCGCGGCCGCAGCAGCCTCTCCGCGTCATCCAGTGATCGCTAGGCCTCCTGGGAGATGTTTGTCATCATTCCCAGGAGGCCCAGGGCCGTAGTATCGCGTTATTTCTAAGCAGGAAATTACGCGATGCACAGCGACGCCCGGGGCCATTTTATGTAAGGGAAGCCTGCCTTTGTTTGCCAGTGTTTATCTACCTGGGCAGTCAGGGTGATCAGTGCGGTGGGAGAGTTACAAGCACTGATCACCCTGTATAGGTTTCAAATTCTGACAGCCGGTGCATTTCTCAGCGGCTTTCAGATGCTTTAGTGAAACCAGCGGTGATCGGTGCTTGTAACTCACACACGATCACCGCTGATTGTCCCTGCATCCTCCTCCAGCCCCCCTCCGTTCTGCTGCTGTCCCCCTCTGTGTCCCCCTCCATGCTGCTGTTCTCCATGCTGATCCGTGGTGTTCCCCTCTTCTCCTCCATGTCCCCCTCCGTGCTGGTGTCCCCTCTCTTCTCCCCCTCCGTGCTGGTGTCCCCAGCTCTTCTCCCCCTCCGTGCTGGTGTCCCCCTTCCTTCTCCCCCTCCGTGCTGGTGTCCCCCTTCCTTCTCCCCCCTCCGTGCTGGTGTCCCCCTTCCTTCTCCCCCCTCCATGCTGGTGTCCCCATCTCTTCTCCCCCCTCCGTGCTGGTGTCCCCATCTCTTCTCCTCCTCCGTGCTGGTGTCCCCATCTCTTCTCCTCCTCCGTGCTGGTGTCCCCATCTCTTCTCCTCCTCCGTGCTGGTGTCCCCATCTCTCCTCCTCCTCCGTGCTGGTGTCCCCATCTCTTCTCCTCCTCCTCCTCCTCCTCCTCCTCCTCCTCCTCCTCCGTGCTGGTGTCCCCATCTCTTCTCCTCCTCCTCCTCTGTGCTGGTGTCCCCATCTCTTCTCCTCCTCCTCCTCCTCCTCCGTGCTGGTGTCCCCATCTCTTCTCCTCCTCCTCCTCCTCCTCCTCCTCCGTGCTGGTGTCCCCATCTCTTCTCCTCCTCCTCCTCCTCCTCCTCCTCCTCTGTGCTGGTGTCCCCATCTCTTCTCCTCCTCCTCCTCCTCCTCCGTGCTGGTGTCCCCATCTCTTCTCCTCCTCCTCCTCCTCCATGCTGGTGTCCCCATCTCTTCTCCTCCTCCTCCTCCTCCTCCGTGCTGGTGTCCCCATCTCTTCTCCTCCTCCTCCTCCTCCGTGCTGGTGTCCCCATCTCTTCTCCTCCTCCGTGCTGGTGTCCCCATCTCTTCTCCTCCTCCTCCTCCTCTGTGCTGGTGTCCCCATCTCTTCTCCTCCCCCTCTGTGCTGGTGTCCCCATCTCTTCTCCTCCCCCTCTGTGCTGGTGTCCCCATCTCTTCTCCTCCTTCACCCCCTCGATCTGTCAGGATGGAGAGCGGAGGTAGGAGCAGGTAAATCCGGCTCCTTACTGTTTCGAATGAACAGAGTCAGTGATCACTGACTCTGTCCATTCACAAAACTGAAACATCGTAAACTGTGTTTACAATGTTTCAGTTTATGAATGGAGAGAGAAGCCGCTGTCTTCTCTCCATTGATTTTCAGCGCAGCTGAGGCTGCTGAGAAAGGGACTGGGAAATCTGTGTCCTTACCCCCAACAGGGCTGATAAAAAAAAAAAAAAGAATAAAAAGAATGGCAATAAATAATAAAAAAATGAATTGTAAAAAATAATAAAAAAAAAACAACAAAAAAACACACTGATACTGTCCACCCCTGTCCACCCCAGCCCCCCCCCCTTAAAATAATAAACATTGTAAAAACAAAAAATAAAATAAAAATAAATTGTAAAAAACAAAACAAAACCCTACTGACACATGTGCCACTGTCACATGAGATTAAAAAAAAGTATCGGTACTTGTACTCGGTCTTAAAGTGGTATCGGGACAACCCAGATTGGCAGATGATGGGATTGTATTCTATGGAACAGTAGCCAAATCAGCCCATTGTACAGGACTCAGGAACCATTAAATCATGTCGTATTTCTGATGCAATGTACTGTAAATGATGCGATTCGACATGCTGGGGGTGATTCAATGTTCTGTGGGCCATGCGATTCGATGTGCTGGGGGTGAGGCAATGTGCTGTGAGTGATGTGATTCAATGTGCTGTGATTGATGCGATTCTATGTGCTGGGGGTGATGCAATGTGCTGTGAGTGATGCGATTTGATTTATATATATATATATATATAAAAATAAATAAATATCCATAACTTAAAAATATACAACCATGGCCAAAAATATTGGCACTCCTACATTTCTGTCAGATAATGCACCAATGTTTAGGCAGTCTCATATTTATTTATTTTGCTTGTATTGGTATGACACAAAGTGGAGAAACAAAAATAGGATTTTTATAACAGCTTACCTGTAAAATCCTTTTCTTGGAGTACATCACGGGACACAGAGCGGCATAGTCATTACTATGTGGGTTATATAGTTTACCTTCAGGTGCTGGCACTGGCAACTTCCAAACCGGAAGTACCCTCCCCTATATAAGCCCCTCCCATCCGGGAGTACCTCAGTTTTGTAGCAAAGCAATAAGTGTCCCCAAAAGAGGGGTGGGAGCTCTGTGTCCCGTGATGTACTCCAAGAAAAGGATTTTACAGGTAAGCTGTTATAAAAATCCTATTTTCTTTCTCGTACATCACGGGATACAGAGCGGCATAGTCATTACTATGTGGGATGTCCTTAAGCAATGCCCAATGAGGGGGGGATACACCATACATAAGCTGAGCGCTATCAGACATGAGGATCTTTTGCGGCCTGCAACACACTGCGCCCAAAGGCGACATCCTCCTGACTTCTAACGTCCACCTGGTAGAACCTAGTAAACGTGTGTACTGAAGACCATGTTGCGGCCTTACAGATTTGAGCCAGGGAGGCCTGGTGATGCACTGCCCATGAAGTTCCAACTGCTCTCGTGGAGTGCGCCCTAACTTTGAACGGAGGCGGTCTCCTTCTCAAGCCATAGGCTTGCATTATGACCTGTCGAATCCACTTGGCTAAAGTAGATTTTGATGCTGCCTGACAATTTCTGGGGCCTTCCGGCAGAATAAACAAAGTATCCGTTCTGCGAATCTGAGCAGTGGCTTTTAGATAAGCTTTAACTGCTCTTACTACATCCAAAGAATATAATAATTTTTCCTCTACTGAACTAGGTTTGGGGAAAAAAGAAGGAAGAACCACATCTTGGTTCAAATGAAACCTCGATACCACCTTCGGAAGAAAGGTTGGATGAGGACGTAACACTACTCTGTCCTTATGGATAACCAGATATGGCTCCCTACAGGACATAGCGGCTAATTCCGACACTCTTTTAGCCGAACAAATGTCTACTAGAAAAATCAATTTTCTGGTCAGAAGAACCAGGGAAATATGCTGTAATGGTTCAAAAGGTTGTTTCTGTAGAACTGACAGAACCAGGTTTAAGTCCCATGGACATATGGGAATATTAACCGGAGGGCTAATACGCATCACTCCTTGTATAAAGGCTTTGACTAGTGAATGCGAAGCCAAGGGCCTCTGAAAAAATATTGACAAGGCCGAAATCTGACCCTTGATAGTACTCAAGGCAAGCTTCCTATCTACAGCCCACTGTAGGAAGTCCAGAATCCTACCTATTACGTACTTTCGTGGATGCCATTTCTTGGCCTCACACCAGGCGATGTACGCCTTCCAGATTCTATAGTAGATCTGCCTGGATACCGGCTTCCTGGCATTGATCATGGTAGATACCACAGGATTAGAGAGACCTCTCTTTTTTAGAATGTGGGCTTCAATAGCCAGGCCGTCAAACCTAGGGCTGGTAAGGAAGGGTGGTATATCGGTCCTTGCGAAAGCAGGTCCGAACGATGTGGGAGGGTCCAAGGACTCCCCACAGACATTTTTACAATCTCCGCGTACCATGCTTTTTGGGGCCACGCTGGAGCCACCAGAATCACTGGTTTCTTTTCTACCCTGATTCTGTGGAGTAATCGAGGTAACAATTGTGGCGGTGGGAATGCATATATCAGCTTGAACTGATCCCAAGGGAACACTAGGGCATCCGAGCCGCAAGCTAGGGGATCCCTCTTCCAAGAGACAAACCTGTCCACCACCTTTGCGTTGAACCTGGATGCTAGCAGATCTACATCCGGTGTTCCCCACCACTGACATATTGTCCGAAAAACCTCGGGGTGAAGGGACCATTCCCCTGGGCATAATTGTTGGCGACTTAGAAAGTCCGCCTTCCAATTCTCCACTCCTGGAATGAATACCGCGGATATGGCTGGGACATATCTTTCTGCCCATTTCAGGATGCAATTTACCTCCCTCTGGGCTGCACGACTCCTGGTGCCACCCTGATGATTGATATATGCCACTGCCGTGGCATTGTCTGATTGAATTCTGACAGGGGACCCTTGGAGTTTGGATGTCCATGCTACTAGGGCATACCGGGCTGCTCGTATCTCTAAGAGATTGATGGGCAGGGCCTTTTCCGCATCCGACCATCTGCCCTGGAGAGACCATTGCTCCAGTACTGCTCCCCAGCCTATAAGGCTGGCATCTGTAGTGACCACCTTCCAAGAAATCGGACTGAAGGATTTCCCTTTTTCCAGATTCTGGGGAACCAACCACCAACGGAACGGAAGGGGACAAGGACATTGGTAAGTCTAGGGCCTGAACTTTCTTGTTCCAGGCTGACAGTATGGCCCTTTGCAAATTCCTTGAATGGAATTGACCGTAGGGTACTGCTTCGAATGATGCCACCATTTTTCCCAGCAGCCTCATGCACAGGCGTATGGACGGCTGTCTTTTTGTACCCACTAAGTGGATCAAATCTCTCAAAGACAACACCTTTTTTCGAGGCAAGAATATTTTCCTCTGGCCTGAATCTAGCCTTAGCCCCAAGTATTCCAGACTTTTGACTGGTTTTAGGGCTGACTTGTCTCGGTTGATAATCCAACCGTGAGATTCCAGATACTTGATTGTCTTGTGAACGACCACTTCTAGTTTTTTCACTGAGTGGTCTATCAGCAACAAGTCGTCTAGATATGCCATTATCGTTACACCTTGCGTTCTTAGATTGGCCAATAATGGGGCCAGAATTTTTGTGAACACTCGTGGTGCTGTGGCCAGACCGAAGGGTAAGGCTCTGAACTGAAAATGGCGCCCTTCTACTGCAAAGCGTAGAAATTTTTGGTGGACTGGAAAGATGGGAATGTGCAAATAAGCATCTTTGATGTCGATCGAGGCTAACCATTCCTCCCCTTGTAGGGCAGTGGCCACCGATCGGATCGACTCCATCCGGAAAGTCCTGATATGTAGGAATTTGTTTAGCCCTTTTAGATTTAATATGGGCCTCACGTCCCCGTTTGGCTTCGGGACTGTAAAGAGGTTTGATTAAAACCCGAACCCCCATTCTTCCAGGGGAACCTCCATAATTACTCCTTGGAGCAATAGTTGTTCTAGTGCCAACAGGAGGGACTCTCTCTTCCGGGGATCCCTTGGCACGTTTGACCTCTCAAAATGGGAAGGAGGAGAGTCTTTTAACTCCAATCTGTATCCCAGACTTACTGCGGAGAGCACCCATCTGTCTCTGATCGTGTCCCGCCAGGTCTCTGCGAACAACTGGAGTCTTCCCCCCACCCGATTGAGTGGGGGCAACCCTTCATGCATTTGACTTTGGGGGAGGTTTTGTACCTCTCCTGACCCAGGGTTTCTTATTACCCTGCGATTGTCCCTGATTTTTACCCCCGGGATTTGACCGAGGAGGCCGTCGGAACTGTTTCACAGCCGATGCCCCAGGGACTGGAGAAGCAGGCCTCTTAAAAGAGGGACCTCTAACTCTGTTTTTAACCGGCAAGAGTGTACTTTTACCGTTGGAAATTTTCTGGATATATTTGTCCAGGTCTTCCCCGAATAAGCGTTCACCATGAAATGGGAAGCTAACCAGCAATTTTTTACAGGGAGCTTCAGCAGACCAGTTTTTGAGCCATAGAAGCCTGCGCATATGTACTACAGACAGCGTAAGGCGGGAGGCCTGATGGATTGAATCCTTTATGGCGTCAACCACAAAGCATAAGGCTCTAGGTAGATCAGCTAAGGCAAGGGCCTGCTGATCTGGCAAGTCCCTTAAGACCTGTTTCAACTGATCCTTCACTGCTTGGCAGACCCCAATAGCTGCCACTGCTGGTTGTGTCACCAAGCCTGCTGTAGAAAAAGCAGATTTTAATAAGGACTCCAATTTTTTATCTATTGGGTCCTTGAACATTTGGACATTATCCACTGGACATGTCAGTGATTTATTCACACAAGAGATGGCTGCGTCCACTGTAGGGACCCTCCATTTTTTGATGAACTTATCCTCCATGGGATAGACCACCGGAAATCTCTTGGGGGGAGTAAATATTTTATCAGGATGTTCCCAATCCTGGTACATGAGCCCTTCCAATAAAGGGTGAAGTGGAAAGGAACAGACAGTCTGGGGAGCTTTTAGCGACCCCAGCGAGGAGACAGTAGTGGTTGATGATTCCGCAAGGTGCATTTTAAATGCTGATCGGACCATGTTAGTCAAAGACTGAACCCATAATCTTTTCAGCTTGAGATGCTGAGAAAGGTTCCTCCACTGTTGATTCCTCTATAACAGAATCAACCTCCTCCTGATCCCCTTCAGGCAGGTTGATCCCTGTATGGGACTGTTGCTCCGCTAACAGGTACTCTGAAGGAGGAGACGGAGATTGGGCGTGCTTTCCCTGTGACAGGGAGGCAGCGATTAATGTTGACAATCTCTCTTCTAATCCTCCCAGAGCTGAGGAAAAAACCTCCTCTGTTACATACACAGGAGCAGGTGAACTGAGGACAGCCACAGTACCAGGTACTCCTGCGGGTCTCTACGGTCACTAACCTCTGAATTTTCAGGGGAGACTGGTGCAGCAGAAGCATGCCCAAGATCCTCAGAGCCCGATGGAGACCCCCTATGCTTCCTGGAAGATTTAGTTCCGGAGCTTCTGGACGGCATATTCCTAAGCCCAAAGCTGAGGTATTCCAGCCGTAATACACCACTTTTACCGAGAATAGTCTAGCACAATTGCTGCTATATAACAGTTGGTGTCTACTAAAGTGCCTTTCTAGGGGATGCCTGCATCAACCGCCTCTGTGTGCCTTTTTACTGTTGCTAGCTCTGTCTGTGCACTTCAATAGCCAGCTGTGATTGTGCTTTTAAACATGCTGCACGCCCGCACATGCGCAGTAGCGCCGCAGCGCACACCGAGCGTCATCCACCCGCCCCGCCCCTTTTTCCAAATCGCCTCTATATAGAGAGGCACGTGCCCGCGCACAGCGCGCGGGCACGTGCGCCTTCTGCGCCTTTTTTGAAAAAAAATAAGGAGCTAGATGGGAGCCAGGGTCCCTGCCGCAGGGCCCGGGGATGGATGAGCGCAGCAACAGGGCAGAGGAGACAGCTTCCCAAAGAGAACTTACCAACTGCCTGGATTTGACTTCGGAAGAAAAAAATCCACATTACAAGAAAAAGAACCATAGCGGCCTCTAGTGTTTAACACAGGTACCGCGGTCTTACATTTTTTTTTTTTTTTCTTGCCTACTATTAAAATTTTTACATTTTCTTAGTAGTAACAGGCATGCACAGAATATTAGCGGGAATACCTTAGGTAACAGGCAGAAAGACAAAATAGGCTTGGGGGTCCCCCAATAGAACCAAGTTCCTGAGGGCCCCCACTTACCTTTTTCCTCGCCGCAGGACTCTGTTTGGTCCACAGAAGCCCAAACTTCACCTATCACGGCAGGCATTGTAATTAAACCTTCAGGGACCGGGTTCCCAAGGATTCCACTCCCCTGGACCTGTATAGCACCCTGCACAGAAAACATCTTGGTCGTGGGTATGACCAGAGCTCTGGATCCCAGGGTCCAGCCCTCCTAAGAGAGGCATTACAGGCAAAACCTTGCTCTTCTCTTCAAGGCCCGGGTACCGACCGTTTAGCTATGAAGCTTTTTTGGTCGGATCCGGAATAGCTTACTGAGGCCCAAAAGAACCTGTACGCAAGCTCAGTGAAAAACACATGTTACTTCTTGGCCAACACCTTAGACACTGGCAAAAAACTGAGGTACTCCCGGATGGGAGGGGCTTATATAGGGGAGGGTACTTCCGGTTTTGGAAGTTGCCAGTGCCAGCACCTGAAGGTATCTATATAACCCACATAGTAATGACTATGCCGCTCTGTGTCCCGTGATGTACGAGAAAGAAAAGCCAAATATGACACATTCCATGCAAAACTCCCAAAATGGACTGGACAAAATTATTGGCACCCTCAATATTTGGTAGTACACCCCTTGGAAAAAATAACCGAGAAATCAATTGCTTCCTGTAACCATCAATGAGTTCCTTACACCTCTCTACTGGAATTTTGGACCACTCTTATTTCTCCAACTGCTCCAGGTCTCTCGGATTGGAAGGGTTCTTTTTCCCAACTGAATCCCTCCACAGGAGAGAGCTTGACTCCTTGCTGGCCAGTTCAGTACTCTCCAGCGCTTTGTCTTAAACCATTTCTGGGTGCTGGGTGTATATAAATGTGTACAAAAACATATCTGAGTGGAGTGTGACCAGAAGACTTTCCTCAGCTGACACACTCCTCCTCATTTAGTGTCCATGCAAGAAGAGCAAAAAAATTATGGACTTGAATGAGGCACAGATGAGGCAGGAATGAGGCACAGATGAGGCAGGAATGAGGCACAGATGAGGCAGGAATGAGGCACAGATGAGGCAGGAATGAGGCACGGAAAAGGCAGGGGTGAGTGCTGCTGCAGTCTCCCTCCTCTCCTTGCACCCTGTATCGATCATGTGTACAGCAATCGAGGAGAGAGCTGAACAGACATGCATCAGTTTGTTAACAAGTAATCGCTCCATCATTGGATGGAGCGATCACGTGGTAAAGGGCCGCTGTCATTAACCCTTTACCATGATCCGTGATGCACCAGGTCTGGTAAACCCAGTGAGCATGGACAGGCTTCCATGTCCCTGAGTTCCTTGATTTTGGAAAACCAGAGAGACTTCGATGGCGGGTGTACGCCCTCCCAGAATTAGCCGACCGCGCTGTAGCCGTCATTTGGCTATGACCCAGTCGACAAGTGGTTAAAGCGGTTGTAAAGTCGGAAGTTTTTTTTATCCTAATGCATTCTCTGCATTAGGATAAAAAGCCTTCTGCGTGCAGCAGCCCCCCTAATACTTGCCTGAGCCCCATCTCTATCCAGCGATGTCCACAAGTCCCTTGGCCGTCCAGGAATCTCCCACCTGATTGACTGAGACACAGCAGCGGCGCAATTGGCTCCCACTGCTGTCAATTAAAGTCAGTTAGCCAATCAGGAGAGAGAGGGGGCAGGGACAAACCACAGCTCTATGTCTAAATGGACACACGGAGGTGCAGCTCGGCTCGGGTGCCTCCATAGCAAGCTGCTTGCTGTGGGGGCACTCGACAGGAGGGAGGGACCAGGAGCAGCGAAGAGGGACCCGAGAAAAGGAGGATCTGAGCTGCCCTGTGTAAATCCACTGCAACAGGGCAGGTAAGTATAACATGTTTATTATCTAAAAAAAACAAAACAAGACTTTACAATCACTTTAATTCTCATTTCCCATATCATACCAGTGTAGCGGGGTCTCTAAATTTAGGTAGGACACTCAGGTGTGTAAGTATGGGAATAATGGACCATTTGTGTTCGTGGCGGATTGGACGGTGTAATAATCTCCTTGGCCTCTGGGTGGCGGGGTACCCGTAGGCTCAAGGTAGATTGGCCGTCACAGTGCTACCCTTTTTGTCCCTTTCCGGAGATGGTACGGCGAGGGCGGGGAACCTGCCGTGGTGTCGATGGGAGGAGATAAAAGGGGGAGACGCCCTAACCACGAGGTCTTCAGGAGGATCTTCTTCACGCGCCCAGGCACCTTAGGCCTGGGTGCGGGCGGTTCCGGATTCCGGCCCAGGTGCCCTAGGCCTGACCGGAATGGAGTTGAAGTCCATCCCAGGCACCTTCAGCCTGGGGTGAGGTACTGAACCAGGAGGCCTGGGGCCCAGTGACTTCGACTGGGTCCCGCGAGGGTGGAGAAGTCCGAGGGTCCCTGAAGTGGATGGGGCCCATGTCTGAGGTGAGGAGGCCGGGGAGGTTACCCATTCGGAGAGTCTGGAGCAGCATCAACCCAGTGACGGATGGGCCTCTGGTAACTCCCTTGGAGGGACATCTTCCCCTGACAGGGGCCGCAGCGCAGCGAAGGTACTCCTATTTATGTTCTCTTGAGTCGCTGGTAGAGACTCTCAAGTTCTAAGTCCTTCCTAGCTAATGCTATAGTAACCGCTGGCGAGATCGCAGTGGTTTAGCTGACAACCAGGATAGTGCCTCGACCTGCTCACCCCCCCCCCATATCAAAATGTTATCAAGTCGCAACCAGTTGGCTACTGAAGCACTGTTTATTGTGAGATATGCAATAAAACAAGAGTTGGACTGTGATCGGTATGTGGAACTCTGGTTAATGGGAGCAGAGGGAAGTGTTGGCACAGCAGGACTTGGTTCTAGACAAAAGCACACAGGCCCGAGGAAATATCTGGTACTGGCCTTCACCTCACCCACAGCTATGGGGAGGACATGGGCCGTAGCGCATCTCACCCTGTCGTATGACATACCCCTAGACAAAAGAGATGGGGTGAGGCCGCTACACCAGGAAAACACATAATATAAAACACCTTGATTGATTGCAGCATGTAACAGGCCACTGTCTTAGTGTTATTAAACCCAGAAAACTGCATTCACTATATCTGGTCTTCCACAGTACACAGAACATGGAAATGCAATTATTTTAGTAAATATAAACTGCTAAATACCCTTTCTCATCAGCAGTTACAGCAGCCTTGTGACTTCTATCAGTGTCTGGTTAAAGCTTGTAGGAGGAGTTTTCATTCTCCCACAATTGTCCTTTGAGAATGCAGGACCTCTGACCCTCTGTCTGGACAGTGCTGATTGGCCCTGTGCTGATCACATACACTCTCCCAAGAAAAATAAAAAAAACTCTCTAGCAATACACACCAAACTGAGCATGTGCAGCCTGTCCCCTGGCTCTGTAAATATCAGGAAATATATTGGAGTCAGTGGAAGAAGGAGATGAGGATTAACCCCTTAGGTTCCACAGTGAGTATAACATGCTTTACTGCATATACACACTGATTTTACTGTGGGTTTAGTAACACTTTAAAGTGGAGCTCCACCCTATTTTTCAAGTTTGTTCCATCCTCTCTAGTAATGTCCCCTTAATAACAATTGGCATATTATAATTTTTTTTTTTTAAAACTCCCTGTTTAGTAGTCATCCATTTGTATCTCCCGCCGTGGCCGCATCAGCCTCGTCACGTCATCCACTGATCGCTAGGCCTCCTGGGAAATGTTTGTCATCAGCCCCTGGGCTGTAGAATCGCGTTATTTCAAAAACCGGAAATGATGCGAAACCGGAAATGACGCCAGCGCCATCTTAAATGAGGGCAACCAGGCTATTGTTGCCAGTATTCACCTAGCGTCCCTAGCAGCGAGATCGTCGGCGGAGGATAGCAATGTGCTGTGCTGGGGGACATGTAATGTTTGCAATTGTGCTGTGCTGGGGGACATGTAATGTTTGCAATGTGCTGTGCTGGTGGACATGTAATGTTTGCAACGTGCTGTGCTGGGGGACATGTAATGTGCTGTGCTGGGGGACATGTAATGTTTGCAATGTGCTGTGCTGGGGGACATGTAGTGTTTGCAATGTGCTGTGCTGGTGGACATGTAATGGTGGCAATGTGCTGGAGATGGGATAGGCTGGGATGTGATGCAATTTACAGGGGATGATGCGATTTGGCGGGGGGCAATGCAATGTGGCGGGGCGGCAATGCGATGTGCTGGAGCGATGCAATTTGGTGGGGGGCGATGCAATGTGCTGGTGCGATGCAATGCAATTTGGCGGGAGGGGGGCAATGCGATGTGCTGGGGCAATGCGATTTGGTGGCGGGCGATGTGCTGGTGCGATGCAATTTGGCGGGGGCAATGCGATGTGCTGGGGCAATGCGATGTGCTGGGGCAATGCGATGTGCTGGGGCAATGCGATTTGTTGGCGGGGTGATGCGATGTGCTGGTGCGATGCAATTTGGCGGGAGGGCAATGCGATGTGCTGTATCGATGCAATTTGGTGGCGATGCACTGGTGCAATGTGATGCAATGCAATGTGCTGGGGCAATGCGATTTGGTGGAGGGGCGATGTGCTGGTGCGATGCAATTTGGCGGGGGGGGGGGGGAATGCAATGTGCTGGGGCCATGCGATTTGCTCGTATGAGGACAGCAGGGCTCAACAGCTTTTGTGTTGCCGACTCAGTCTAGGAGCAAGGGAGACAGTGGGATTCCAGAGAAGCAAGAGCTGAAGGACACCCACACCTCCAAGAGCCCTGCTGTCCTCATACGAGCAAAGACCGCGGCTGGGTCACAGCCGACAGTTTTCCGTGGGCTTGCCTCTGGTAAGCTGCTACCTTATTATGGTGGAGGGCACCTTTGTCTGCTGATATCACCGGGTGTTGTATATTTATCTACTGATTTCATCTTGCTATTTACTGGATTTCATATTTTTGCATGGGACTATCCATTCATCATTTTAGTTTTAGAATTTAGGTTATTGTGGTCAAAGTTTTTTTGGGTTCTTATTGCATCATTGGGTACTCATCTGGACTTTCATCATTATTTTCATTATATTTTTTCAATCTATGGACATTTATTTTTGGGATTTAGTGGCTGGTGCCTTTGCCGAGTGTGCACTGCTTTTTGCACATCAGCCCCTGCATGCTATAATAACATTTGTTTATTGGTGCAGTTTTTTCTGTTTATTTTTCTATTGTGTTTATTTCACCATAGCTGCTGCCTTTGTTTATTCATTTATTTAACCTACCCAATTTGCTATTAGAACAGCCTTTTTTCCATACTGTATCAGGAGATGGTATTGCACTCCTCTTCCTCCTCTCTCCACCAACTACCCCCCACCATACACTCCGCACTCCTCTCCTGTACATATTACCCCCCCCCCCGCCATACACTCCGCACTCCCCTCCTGTACATATTACCCCCCCGCCATACACTCTGCATTCCCTATTTAACATTACCACATTCTGCACTATATAAGTCATGTCAGACTCTCTTTAACAACACCCCCTTTAAGCTACGCCCAATATTTAGTGCAATTTAAGACCTGTCCACAGTTCACCACGACATGCTTTGCGCGCCATATTGTTGTTCTTCTTGATGCCTAGGGCCCACTTTTGATCTTGCACACATGTCCGCTGATTTCATACGCCCCTGTCCCTGAATGGCAGTTTGGAGATGTGGTCACCCTACATGTGCTGTGGGACATGTTTAGTGGGACATGTGCTGTGATGGGGGACATGTGCTCCTCCCCCCTCCAGTATGTAAAAGCAATAATATTCTAGATATACAGAAATCTGCTGCTAAAGGTAAGAGCTTTAAAAATATCCTTATTGTAAATTAAATCATTTGTTTCTGTGCAGATATATCTACATAATAAGATTATATATATATATATATATATATATATATATATATATAAATAAATAAAATCTTATTATGTAGATATATCTGCACAGAAACAAATGATTTAATTTACAATAAGGATATTTTTAAAGCTCTTACCTTTTAGCAGCAGATTTCTGTATATCTAGAATAATATTGCTTGTACATACTGGAGGGGAGGAGATGTTTACATAAATAGGGGGCGGCAACTTGCTATGAAACTGGAGAGAAAAGGTAACATGAAACTGAAACCTATTAGGCCTCGTACACACGGCCGAGATTCTCGTTGAAAAAAACATGTCGTTTTTTTGGACGAGATTCTTGGACAAGAAACTTGTCCCGGCCGAGTGTGCACACGCTCGTTTCAAAGAACCCGCGGTTCTTTGCAAGGAGCGTACGCGGTGACATCATCGACTACGTCGAGCATGCGCTCGTCACATTCGATGCCGTCGCCGCCATCTTGGTATACCCTACGTATGCCTAGGAAGCTACCGTGCATGCGTCAAATTCATTTCGAACATGCGCGGGCTTCCGGGAGGACAGGTAAGTGTACACACACTCACTTTTCTCGTCGAGAAACATGCCGAGGAGAATCTCGACGAGAAAATAGAGAGCAGGTTCTCTATTTTCTCGTCGAGGTTTCTTGTCGGTTTTCTCGACGAGAAACCCGATAGCAGCGTACACACGACCGATTTACTCGGCAAGACCTCTCTGCCAGCAAGTTTCTTGCTGGTTCTTGCAGAGAAAATCGGTCGTGTGTACGAGGCCTCACACTGCTTGTGCGAGATTTGCAAGCCTGATATCCAGGAAGAGATACAGTCTGGCTTCAGATGCCCAGACTTAAAATGACCACAGTCTATTTCTAGCTTATAAACTATCTAAATGCTGTAACAACCTAACAAAACGGACCTTAGTTTACAGACTAACTTTACTAGAATACATTGAGCTTGTGTATTCTAGGGGTATTTTTATTTAAAAAGTGTAATTTCGGCCGGAACACCACTTTAAGTTCTTGGTATTAATGTTTTTCATGTGTAAAACTCAAGAGGACTTTATAGTAAATACGCTGATTTGGCAATCCCACTTGTGAGTTTGTCCTTCCTTTTCTCTCTTGCCAAGAGAAAAAAAAGAGGCAGGACTTCAAGAAATCTCAGTGGTTTTCATTTGGCATTCTCTCTCTCTCTCTCTGTGTTCTTACCCAAAAATTAGGCATGGGGTTCTTGGAGGAAACATTGTTTCTGTAATTGCCATAGAAAAGAGGTGAGGATTTTATGAAGTGGAAGAATGTAGAGAGGAAAGTTTGAATAATCTTAAATCCTGTTTGCAGAGGTAAAACTAGTGAGGAGAGAACAGAAACTTTCAGATACATTCATGGACACACAGTACAGGAAGGAAGTAAAGCTCTGGAAAAGAAGTGTCAGAACAAGGTCATGCTTAAAACTGATTGCTGGGCGGTGCAGAGGAAATGTGTTGAAGCATTACTTTACAAATACCCAGATAGAGCTGTGGAACAGTTTAACAGGAGGGGAGGAAAACAAGCATTAAAACGCTGTATCACACTTTATATAGAGTGTTCGTTAGTTGTCATATTTGTTAAATGGCCACTAAGCATAAATCAACTGTGTAAAATATATTCATAATTTAATAAACTTATTAGAAAATAATATATAGCATGTGTATGTAATAGAACTGCAAACAATTTCCTCTCACAAATTACTTCTGCTAAAAAAAGCATCTAAATCAAAATTTCTTATTAAAGCTTAGGTAACTCTTAAAGCAGAGTTCCACCCTATTTTTTTGTTTTGTGTAAAATTTCTTTATTTAACCATAAGTTGCATTATACAAACCAAACCAAGAGTAATGCAAAATACAATTACGTAGTTATGCTGGTGTAGTGGGTGTTTGAATTTATGTGAGGACTCTGGGGGTGTGGGGTTCCTTGGGGCCTACAGGTGGCATTGTTGCTTTGGGCCGGAGCTGAACTCACACCGCAAACTGTGCCTTTTTGTCCTCCCCTGGAGCTGGTACAGCGGGGCGGGGAACCCGCTGTGACGCAAAGGGAGAGGTCATAAAAGGGGCGGACGCCCTGACTTTAGGGCAGAGAGTTGGAGGACGCGGCCGCACCCAGGCACCTTCAGCTTGGGTGCTGCGTTCCGGTGTTTCAGGCCTAGGCGCCCTTGGCCTAGCTGGAGCAGAGATGGAGTCCATCTCAGGCACCTTTAGCCTGGGGTGAGGTACTATGGCGGATGCCTGGGGCTCAGTACCTTCGACTGAGTTCCGCGTGGGTGGAGGAATCCGAGGGGACCCTAACTCCTTGGATGCCCGTGTCTGAGTTTGTGAGGACTGGTGCGCAGTAACTTCTCCGAAGAGCCCGGCGCAGCATCGCTGGTGACGGAGAGGCCTCCATTTCTCCCTTGGACGGATTTCTTCCTCTGACAGGGGCAAAGTGAGCGAAGGTAATTCACGTTCTATATTACCTAGTCAGTGGCAGTGACTATTCACCACTGGTGACAGCACAGTGGGCAGCAGCAAGAAGGGAAAGGATTGTGCCTCGATCTGTCCCCATGTTCCAAAGGAGAAAGATTGTTTTATTGCCTGGCAAGAAGAATAAAACTGAGTTGTACCTATTCACTGTGTGGAACTTGGGTTACTAAAGCAATGGAGTTAGGGACGAAGGACTGGACTTGACTCTAGGACACCTACACAAAAGCCCAATCTTCTGGCCTTCACCTCTTAGTTACGGAGGACATGGGCCGTGGTGTGTATCATCTCTCTCTCTCCCAGGTACCCCTAGACAACAGCCATATAACCGATAGAGAAAGGGAGAGGGGTGAGGCCGCTACACTGGTAACATACACAATGTCAGAGCTACACAGGCAGTTCAACAAAACGGAGCATGCACAAAACAATGAAATCTAAATTGGGCGGGTAGGAACATATCAGAGAAAGCTCAGTTGAAAACATGTCCAGGATTCCCAACATATATATCATAGCCCCAACTTAGTAATGCAACCTTGTGGGAAATAAAATGAAAAAATAGGAGAGAACCCCCCCATTGGCCAGTGTAGCGGGGTATTTTCACCCACAGACTACAGTTCCCAGCACGCTTTGAGGCACCCAGGGTGCATTTCCCCGCGCAAGGACTGCTGGGGTGGACTTTAAAAGGGGGAGGCGGGCCCCAGTTCTCCCTCTTTGGACACTGCCCTCCCAGCAAGAGGATCCCTGTGCTGACTTGCTGTGAGTGCAAGGCCTGAAGCCTGGGCCTTGTACTTGCTTCCAAAGAGTCTTCCGCTCCACCGAAGAGCCTGCGGAGCGTCCGATCCTGCTGTGAAGTGCTATCATCAGGAAGACCGAAGACCCGGGCATCGTGGGCACTGTGAAGCGACTCACAGTAGCGGAGGTACCGGACAGGAATCGGTCCGGTCGGGTGAGAGAGCGCCAGCTCGAAACCACATCTTGTTACCTTTGTTGCCTATTAACTTTATTCAGGCCCATCAGTGATTACAGCTACATTCTAGGGAGACTGTCTGCTGAACTGAGCTTATTAGTCTCTCCAGCTTTACAAAGTTAGCGGTCATCGCTACCCCATTGGATTACAGTTTTGTTCTTTATGTGCACCACGAGTTTTGCTAGCGAAGATTTCTTCAACAAAACTATACCCCAAGTTATAGTCAGGCCTGACTGGGTAGTATAGGACATTGCTGGGCGCCATATTTGCTCACGAGGGAGGATAGCTGCAGCGGGGTTTATTAAACTGTCATTGCATTGCTAAATGTTATACCCTTTTTTGATGTGTATACTTATATTGCAGGGATCTGCATGAGACACTGTATACTGTTTACCCTTTTTACTTTTACCAATAGTAAAGAAGTTATAGTTAAGTATATTGGTTGTCAGTGTCAATTACTGTGCTATGTTATAAAAGGGGGTTGTGCCATATAATAGTAGAGAGAGTACAATTATACGATCCCCTTTTCTAACTGTGCCCTGAGAGGTTAGAGCCAATTGCCTGGGGTTGATAGCGGTGCACTACAAGGCCCAGGAAAACAGGCAGCCCTCTTAACTGGGGGTATCGCTATACGTGGGGGCTCGGGTCCGGGATCCTTGTGGGTTGCACGCTGCAATCAAGCCAGTTAAAAGTACCGGCGTGGACCCGTAGGCAGTGACACAATGGTGCGCAGAGCAGGCTGTGGATCCAGCCCGGGCGGTGGCTGTTGAACTCCCAGAAGGGATCCAGGAAAAGGAAGAGGCAAAGCAGTTTATAATGTCAATATCGCCACAATGGAAAGCATGGGCGGTGGATGTAAAATCAGATACCTCAGGGGCATATGTACTAGTGGAGTGGACAAGGGGAGTCCCTGCAGAGTTCAGAGGGCAGAGTGTAAAGGCCATAGATGACCAAATGTATCGCTTAGTGCATACTGAGGCTGTGAAGAAAGAGTCTCCACGAACCTCCCCACCGTTATCTCCGTCACTCTTTTCTCCAAAATGGGAGGCAGTAGCGAGACGAGAGCTCCGGAATCACCTCTGACCGCACCTCTGACCGCCATAGGGCCGGAACTGCAGACTGCTTTGGGAGACTTTGTCACCAAGTGCCAGAAAACCAGCACGGTACATGTGGAAGCCGGTTACCGGAAACTCCGGGTGTTTTCAGGAACACAACCTGTGCCACCCGGGGAGGAAGATTTCGACACCTGGATTGAGCAGGCAATGCAGGCAGTAGAAGGTTGGGAAGTTCCAGAAGTGCAGAAGAAGCAGCGCATCAATGAAAGCTTGAAGGGTCCTGCTGCTGAGGCTGTGAAAAATCTTAGGTGCAGCAATACTGTGTGTACTGCGATGGACTGTCTATGTTGCAGGAGGAATTTGGCTAGCTGGAGAAGGTGTCGGAGCTGGTGTATCAATTTGAACATACCCTCCAGCAGCCGAGGGAAAAGTTGTCTGAGTATGTCCGGAGACTGAATAGAATGCTGTGCCAGATTGTACTGAGAAAGGGAATGCAGCCACAGGTCATAGACGCTGCCAGGATGAAGCAGATCCTGAGGGGAGCCTTGCGTTCAGATCCAGTTTGTCTTCACCTGAAGACCTCTGACGGAGTCATGGCTCTGAGTTACCCAGACCTTGTGCGGATCATAAGGGACGAAGAGGCATTGCTGAAGGATCAAGAGGAGGTTGAGAAGACCACTCCATCTGCTTCGGTGGGAGTCAGAACGGCAGTAGCTACCGAACGTGACTCAGAAGTAGAAACCTTGAAGTCCCAAATGGCCCAAGTACTGGATTTATTGACCTCTTTATTGGCCAAGGACTCAGGAGCCGAGGAGAAAGAAGAGCCCAAGAGGGAACCGGACTGAAATGTTCCCATTCCAACATCCCCAAAAATAAGGAAAGAAATTGTCTGCTTCAATTGTGGAGGAGCCAGCCACACTGGGAAAGTGTGCCCCAGTCCAAGGAAAAACTGAGGCACTCAATACCAGCAGGCGGAAAACTTCAGAGGGCCCCGGTGAAGGTGTGAGCCGGGCGCCCGCTACTTACAGAAAGCTCCAAGAAGATCCAAAAATAAGCAGAGCAAAAAGAGAAGGGAAACAATGCCCCTCCTGAAACCCCCCATACCGCCTGTCGGGAGTTGAAATTTCACAACCAGAAAAAGATCAATGCATACCAGGTCCAAAAAGGGTTGAGGTCCAGAGAAAAATGGAATAAGAAGAAAATACCACTAGGGAAATCAAGGAATGCAAAGGAGGAAATACCCCAAAAGAAGTTCCCAGATAAATTGGTCTCTGGTCTCCGTTCAAGTGGAGGGAGTCTACACTAAGGCCCTCCTAGATACTGGAGCCCAAGTGACTCTCTTATACAGAGACTTTTATCGGAAGCATTTGAGTCACGTGCCTTTGCAGAAGCTAGAAGACCTACAGATAGGGGGAATTGGCACTCGCAGCTTTCCCTACGAGGGGTATTTCTCAATCAGGCTGGCTTTTGATCCATCCGTGACGGGAAAGGCGGAAGTCTTTGACACCCTGGCGGTAGTTTGTCCTCGCCCGTCAAGGGCCAACACCAGTTTCATGTTGATGGGGACCAACACTGACCTGGTCAGGAGACTGCTGACCCCTCTAGTGAAGGAACGGAGTTCTCCCAAACAGAAGATTCACCCCATGCTGCAACAGGTCTTCCAGAAGTTGATCCTGGAAAAAAAGGCCCCGGAAGAGGGGGTGGGAAGAGTCTGGAGACTGTCCAGAAGAGAGAAGATACTGCAGCCTGGTGAGGTGACCTGTCTTCAGGCTAATGTAAAACTCTCCTGGGAGCAGCCGGGTCCCTTTGTGGTCGTGGAGCCAGACCCCTTCAATACTTATCAAGGATTGGAAGTGATCCCTGAAGTGGTCCCGTTGAGGGCATTGAAGAAGGCGAAGAACCAAATTCCAGTGAGCGTCAGAAATGTCACTAATTCTCCTGTGAAGATCCCAGCCTGGGTACTACTAGGCAAAGTGAATCCTGCTACCCCAGTGACCCTGTCTGAATTAAAGATGAAAGGAGGAGAAGCCACCCTGGAGGAGCTCTGTCTGGAAGAAACCACCTTGCCAATGAAGTGGAAAGAGAGAGCCAAGGCTCAGTTGACCAGGTGGAGAAAAATATTCTCGGAAGATGACTTTGACGTGGAGTGTGTAAGGAGTGCCACCCATAAAATCCGTCTTCAGGAAGACCAACCCTTCCGGGAGAGGGTCCGACGAGTTCCCTTGGCTAACTTGGAAGATTTGCGTGAGCAGTTGACAGAGCTCAAGAGAACAGGGGTCATTCGAGAGTCCAGAAGTCCATATGCCTCCCCCATCATGGTGGTAAGGAAGAAAAATGGGTTGCTGAGACTCTGCATTAGACTTGTGCACAATGGAAAAATTTGTTTAGTTTCGGTTCGTTTCTTGTGCACAACGGAAAAATTTGTTTAGTTTTGGTTTGTTTCTTTTCGGTCCTGTTGATTCGTAATCGTAATTTTGCTAGACGGGATTTTTCGTGTTCGGACTAATTTGTATTTTCGCAAGCGACATTTTTCATTGAATCGGAATGATTCGTATTAATGTAAGCCTTATTTTTAGTTGATTTATAATTCGTACTTTCGGTAGAGTACATTGTTTTTCGTTGATTCTGGACACAACTCCTACTTTTGTAACTTTTTTTTGGGTTCGTTGATTCGTAATTTTCCGTGTCTCTCTCACAACGACGCTGCCTAATATGCCTAATGTGCTTCGAATGGATTTGTACTTTTCTGAATACATAGCGGTTATTTGTAACGATTCGAAATCTCGTATTTTACTTTCGTTTTTTTTTCATGCGGCTATAGCCTCCGCCCCAGTACACCATTTTGAGAGGGAGTTCAGCACGGTGAGGTAGAAGCAGAGAGCAGAGCAGAGTGTTATTGTGCTTCGAATGGATTCGTACATTCATAACTTTTTCCATAACGAATTATGCCGAAGACATTCGGGCATTTGCTATTTGCGATATTTATTTCGGATTCGGTTTTATTCATAATTGCTTTGTTCGAAATTTCGAATGCTTCCGAATGTCCGAAAGTTGCTAAATTCGGACGAATTTCGATTCGTTACGAAGCAAATTGCACAAGCCTACTCTGCATAGACTACAGGACTCTCAACAGGAGGACCATACCCAACCAGTACACCACACCTAGGATAGAAGATGCTTTGCAGAGTCTGTCTGGGGCCAAGTGGTTCAGTGTCATGGACCTGAAGAGTGGGTATTATCAAATCCCAATGGACCCTGAAGATAGAGAGAAGACGGCCTTCATCACCCCAGTGGGATTCTATGAATTCAATAGGATGCCTCAAGGCCTATCGGGAGCCCCCGCTACTTTCCAGAGGTTGATGGAGAAGACGGTTAGGGACATGAATCTTATCGAAGTCCTGGTGTACCTAGATGACATCATTGTCTTCGGGAAGACTCTGGAGGAGCATGAAGAAAGGTTGGAGAAAGTCCTGAAGAGACTCAGTGAAGAGGGACTAAAACTCTCCAGGGAAAAATGCCAGTTCTACCAGTCCTCGGTCCACTATCTGGGACACATAATATCTGCAGAAGGAGTGTCGACAGATCCCGATAAACTGGATGCAGTCACCTCCTGGCCCAGACCAACTACAGTGACTGAGCTCAGATCCTTCCTAGGGTTCTGCTCTTACTACCGTAGATTTGTGGAAGGGTTTGCAAAGATTGCCAAACCCCTGAATGAGCTACTGAAGACGGAAGGAGAGGAAGATGATACTGGCCCCAGGAAGCCTGGAGAGAATGTGGAAGACCAGTTGACAGGGGAGTGTGAAGAAGCCTTCCAGATGTTGAAGAATAGTCTGACCACTGCATTAGTCCTGGCCTATGCTGATCCCAAGAAGCCATATGAACTGCATGTAGATGCCAGCCATGATGGTCTAGGAGGGGTGCTGTACCAAGAATATGAAGGACAGTTACGCCCAGTTGCCTATGTTAGTAGAAGTCTGTCACCAGCACAAAAGAACTACCCCACCCACAAGTTGGAGTTCCTGGCCCTAAAGTGGGCAGTCGTTGATAAACTCAGATTACCTGTATGGAGCTGATTTCACAGTAAAGACTGACAATAATCCACTCACCTATCTCTTCACCACGGCCAAGCTGGATGCCACTGGTCACCGTTGGTTAGCAGCCCTAGCCGGATTCAACTTCAGGCTGAAGTATAGGCCCGGAGCTGGAAACCGTGATGCAGATGCATTGTCCAGAAGAACTCGCGCACCCACCCACCATCCAGAAGATTGGACCCAGGTAAACCCGGATGGGGTACGGGCCTTGTGTCAAGGAGCACAACTTCAAGCTAGTGGTGGGTCAAGGGCTGAGAAGATCGGTGTTTCCGTGGTGGGGGTGCCCAAGTGTTACTGCGATGTGACCCAAGTTGGAGAGGATGACCTGCCAAAGCTGTCCAAATGCACATAAGAAGAGACCAGTTGGAAGATCCCTGGGGAAGATTAGCTTTGAGGGCATTGGAAGACCAGGATCCAGGCAGGCTTCTGAAGGACCCCTCAAAGGTGGCCCGATAGGTCCACAAAGAATGGGACAAGTTACAGGTGCATCAAGGGGTGGTCTACCGAAGGGGCCCCTCTGATGACTTGGAAGAGAAGTGGCAACTGTTCTTGCCGGAGAAACACAGAAGAACTGTCTTGGCTGCCCTACATGATAATCATGGCCACCTGGGGGCCGAACGAACATTCCAGCTTGTAAGGAATAGGTTCTATTGGCCTTGTATGCGGGCTGTAGTGGAGGAGTACTGTCACTCCTGTGCTCGCTGTATTCAAAGGAAGACATTGCCACGTCAAGCTGCCCCAATGGGCCGTCTGCAGAGTCAGGGACCCTTGGACTTGGTGTGCATTGACTTTCTCTGTCTAGAACCTGACTTAAGTGGACAAGGAAATATTCTGGTGATAACCGACCATTTCATCCATTATGCTCAGGCATTTCCAGCCAAAGACTTGAAGGCCTCCACCGTAGCCAAAATCTTGGTGGAAAAATACTTTGTGCATTACGGGCTGCCACAGCGCCTGCACTCAGACCAAGGGAGAGACTTTGAGAGTCGATTAATTAAGAAATTGTACCATTCTCTCTATATATAGAATGAGCACTTGGATGTGGCATTACCCTATCTATAAAGGAGTATGATTCCAGTATTGTTTGTACAAGTATAATAGATTGGAAAATTAAGACAGTTGATACTCTTGATGTATATATCCACAGTGTCATACATTTGTGATGTATAAGATGTAATGCCTTGTGCTCTCATTAATAAAAACCTTTTTTGTTGATTAAAAAAAAAAATAATAATTGCTGGACTCTTTGGGTATCAAGAAAACCTGTACTACCCCTTATCACCCCCAGGGTGATGCTCAGCCAGAGAGATTCAACAGGACTCTGTTAAATATGTTGGGGACTCTGAGCAGCGAACAGAAGCAGCATTGGAGCAAGCACATAGCAGCAATAGTGCATGCTTACAACAGTACAACTAGTGATGCCACTGGATACTCTCCATACAGACTAATGTTTGGCAGGGAAGCAAGACTGCCTGTGGATCTGGCCTTCGGCATATCAATGGATCACACTTCGACCACCTCACATAAGGGATATGTGGATAGACTGAGGAAGAGTTTGAAGCTAGCTTTTGAGAAGGCCCAAGTGGCATCCGAGCAGAGAGGAGCCTGGAACAAGAGGAACTTTGACCTCAAAGTTCGAATTCAGGACTTGCAACCAGGAGACAGAGTGCTGTTGCAAAACTTGGGAGTTCCAGGGAAGCATAAACTAGCAGACAGATGGAGACCTGAACCATATGTGATCTGTAAAAAGTTACCAGACTTGCCGGTGTATCAGCTAAAGCCAGAAGGAAAGATAGGGCCACTGAAGACATGGCACAGAAACCACTTACTTCCACTTTCAGAAGCGGTTCGGATACCTGCTGTAGAAGATTCTCCTGGACCCTCCGCAAGCTTGGATACACCTAGGCCCAACACTCGGTCTCAGGTATCTCAGTCAGGAGGAATGGATGTCTCTGATCAAAGTGAAGAAGAAGAGCTTGGATGGTTGTGGCCCTCTCAGTCCCCTGAGCCCATGTCTATAGATCTTCCACCCTCTGAAGGTACCCTGGATAGTACATTGAATGTGGAAGCCACTGAGTTTTTTCCGTCCAGCCCTCTGAGGGGTGGGAAGATGCCATATGGTCACCTTCTGCTGATCATCAAGAGGACTCTCAGCACCTTCCTGCACCTGATCTGGATGCTTCGGAAGTATTGGAACCCAATACACCTACTCCAGAAGAAGAGCCTGTGGTGGAGGAGACAGTCACCCCGAAAGAACAGAGAGCCAAGAGAACCATTCGTCCTCCTCGGAAGTTAACCTATGCCCAAATGGGGGAAAGTTCTGAGGATACAGTAACTACTGCTAGAAGGACAATACCAACACCTGGTCCCTCCACTGTGCATTTGGTGGAGGGCAACCCCAGCTCACTTTCTGGCACAGTTAGGCAGGTCAACCCCATTGATGTGACCTGTGGGCAGGACAAGCGCCGTTCCCCGTTTGGGTGGGAGTTTCCTCTGCCAATTTCTCTAGCAGCCCTCAATGAGTTTGTATTTTCTTACTGTTGATACTGTCTTTGGGGACCAAAGATTCTAAGTGGGGGGAGTGTGTAGCGGGGTATCGTTTTCACCCACAGACTACAGTTCCCAGCACGCTTTGAGGCACCCAGGGTGCATTTCCCAGCGCAAGGACTGCTGGGGTGGACTTTAAAAGGGGGAGGCGGGCCCCAGTTCTCCCTCTTTGGACACTGCCCTCCCAGCAAGAGGATCCCTTTGCTGACCTGCTGTGAGTGCAAGGCCTGAAGCCTGGGCCTTGTACTTGCTTCCAAAGAGCCTTCCGCTTCACCGAAGAGCCTGCGGAGCGTCCGATCCTGCTGTGAAGTGCCATCAGGAGGACCGAAGACCCGGGCATCGTGGGCACTGTGAAGCGACTCACAGTAGCGGAGGTACCAGACAGGAATCGGTCCGGTCGGGTGAGAGCGCCAGCTCGGAACCACATCTTCTTACCTTTTTGTTGCCTATTAACTTTATTCAGGCCCATCAGTGATTACAGATACATTCTAGAGAGACTGTCTGCTGAACTGAGTTTATTAGTCTCTCCAGCTTTACAAAGTTAGCGGTCATCGCTACCCCATTGGATTACAGTTTTGTTCTTTATGTGCACCACCGAGTTTTGCTAGCGTAGATTTCTTCAACAAAACTATACCCCAAGCCTAAGTTATAGTCAGGCCTGACTGGGTAGTATAGGACATTGCTGGGCACCATATTTGCTCACGAGGGAGAATAGCTGCTGCGGGGTTTATTAAACTGTCATTGCATTGCTGAATGTTATACCCTTTTGATGTGTATACTTATATTGCAGGGATCTGCATGAGACACTGTATACTGTTTACCCTTTTTACTTTTACCAATAGTAAAAAAAGTTATAGTTAAAGTGGTTGTAAACCCACTTTTTCAACTTGCACCTACAGGTAAGCCTAGATTAAGGCTTACCTGTAGGTGCAAGAAATATCTCCTAAACCTACACAGTTTAGGAGATATTTAGTTAAATGACAGGCGCCGCTGTCTACGGCGCATGCGCGCCGTAGATAACGGCGCATTCATGGGGTTAATTCCATTCACAAATTTGGCTACTTCCCAGCAATCGTTGGGCGTAGCCGAATGTGACGGCTCCCGCGCGCATGCGCAGAGTGACGTCTCCGCCGCTCCGGCCAATCACAGCGCCGGAGCGGCGCTGTGATTGGCTGGAGCGGCGATACCCGGAAGTAACCTTCCGGCTATCACCGCAGAAATGGCTACGGCTGAAGAGGGAGACGAGGACGGCTTTGGGGGCCCCGATCTAAGGTAAGTGATGCATAATGAGCTATTATGCTAGTCATATTAGCTCATTATGCCTTTCTCTTACAGGTAGTTTAAAAAAAAAAAAAATGATATAAGGGTTTACAACCACTTTAAGTATATTGGTTGTCAGTGTCAATTACTGTGCTATGTTATAAAAGGGGGTTGTGCCATATAATAGTAGAGAGAGTACAATTATACGATCCCCTTTTCTAACTGTGCCACGAGAGGTTAGAGCCAATTGCCTGGGGTTGATAGCGGCCCAGGAAAACAAACAGGCAGCCCTCTTAACTGGGGGTATTGCTATACCCGTGTAGCGCTACCCCCAATTAAGAGAGCCGCTGGATAAAGTTTTCGGGCCCTGTGTACAGCACCACCAACCCCCGGTAATCTGCTCGACCCACTCTGGCACAGCTAGTCTAGGGGTTATATTTTTATCAATCAATGGGTATGGTAAAGGCACCCTCCTTACAGTAAGACAACACACCAATGTTAAAGATTAAATATAACAGTTTACTTTGGTTGTAAAAGGAAAGGTTGAAACAGGATATAATACACACAACTGGCTTGCAGAGCCCTGCAGCAATCAATATAGCACACAATAATGGCGCTGCACGGTAATCCACCACGCGTAGCTATTATGGTATACACGCCCTGTGGCGCACTAAACAATATCCTATATCCCCATCCTGGCCAGGCCCGACCCAGAATAAATCTCAGTCCTTTCTATGGGGATTTCTTTGCATGCAAACTTTCGGTGGTGCACTTGATGAATGGTATTTGTAATCCACAACTGGCAATCACTAAGAACACTATTATGGGGGGGGGGCACTTTAACTCTGTCCTGCTACCGGTCCCCCCAGTGGAACAACAAGCAAACAATCGGTGAGCCACGGCAGTCTATAGGCCTAGAATCAGCAAAGTCTATTGGATTGAGCAAGTGCTCGCTCACCCCTCCAGGCGCGATCCCAGCCCGGGACTTCCACCTGCTGTGTCTCCGCACACAGCGTCTGCAACGATTGGGTCCCCGATCCAACTGATGTCCTCACTCTACAAGTCAGATGCCACCCAGGCTTCGCGGTGGGGTGGAAGGCTCTTTGGAAGTTGCGCAAGGCCCAGGCTTCAGGCCTTGCACTGCAGCAGATCCACACAGGAAGAAACTCTTGCTTGCAGCGCGGTGTCCAAAGAGGCCGAGCTCCGCCTCGCCTCCTCCTTAAATAACCCCTCCCATGAGTCTCTGCGGTGGCTAACTGCACTCTGGGTAACGTAGTCCTGGGGCCTTAAAGGAGACCCCGCTACACTCTCCCCCCACTTAAACTCTTTGGTCCCAAAAGATAACAAACTTAAATCACAGAACGTACAACATCAATCAAAGTTTCGTATGATGTTGGCAGAGGAAATTCCCACCAAAACCGAGGCGTGAACTCCCCTGCCCACAGGTCACACCATCACTAGTGTCCTGCCTAACTGTGCCAGAGTGAGCTGGGGTTGCCCCCCACTAAATGAACAGTGAGAGGGTCAGGCTCTTCCGTACTCCTTCTGGCAGTAACCACAGTGTCTTCCGCACTTCTCCCCATCTGTGGGTAAGTTAATCTTCTGGGAGGCTTTATGGCTCTTTGCTTCCTCTGTCCTCTTGGGCTCTCTGTTAGAACAGGCTCCTCCTCTGGAACCAACTCAGGAATTACTTCTGGTTCGGGAGCACTGGACTCCGGGGCAGGGAGGTACAGAGACTCCCTTGGATCTTCTTCTGGGAGTAAGTCACAGGCACTCTCCCAAGAATCTGACCAAGGACGGGACGGAATGAACTCAGTAGCTTCTGCATTCAGCGTCTGATCTATGGTGTCTTCCTCAGGTGAAAGATCAATAGCAGAGGTTCCTGGGGCCTGTGAAGGCCAAAGCCAGTCAAGTTCTTCTCCCTCATCTTCACTCATCTCCGAGGTCTCTGTATCCCCAATCTGAGGGGTCTGGGACCGAGTGTTCAGTCTGGGAGTATCCAGGATGGAAGCTGGCTCAGGGGAATCCGTCACAGGGGGTATCCGAACTGCCTCCGCTAGTGGGAGTAGGTGGTTCCGATGTCAGGTCTTCAAAGGTCCCACCTTCCCTTCTGGTTTAAGTCTGTAAACGGGCAGGCCCGGTAGTCTTTTGCAAACAACATAAAGTTCAGGTCTCCATCTATCTGCAAGCTTTTGTTTTCCAGGGACCCCCAAGTTCCGTAACAACACTCTGTCTCATGGTTGCAAATCCTGAATCCTAACTTTCAGGTCAAAATTGTTCTTGTTGCGGGCCCCCCTTCGCTCCGAGGCCGCCTGGGCCTGTTCATAGGCCAATTTCAAATTGCGTCTGAGTCTATCGACATATCCCTTGTGGGAAGCAGCAGAACAATGGTCTATGGAAGTGCCAAAGGCCAGATCTACGGGTAGTCTTGCTTCTCTCCCGAACATAAGTCGATAGGGTGAGTACCCTGTAGCGTCACTGGTGGTGCTGTTGTATGCATGCACAACTGCCGCTATGTGATTGCTCCAATGCTGCTTCTTTTCACTGCTTAGGGTCCCCATCATGTTGAGCAGGGTTCGGTTGAACCTCTCCGGCTGAGCATCACCTTGTGGATGATAGGGGGTAGTTCTTGTCTTCTTGATCCCCAAAGAATCCAGGAGTTTCCGGATCAATCAACTTTCAAAATCCCTTCCCTGATCTGAATGGAGCCTTGTGGTAGCCCATAGTGTATGAAGTATTTCTCCATCAGCACCATGGCCACGGTGGAAGCCTTCTGGTCCTTGGTTGGAAAGGCCTGGGCATACCGGGTGAAATGGTCGGTTACTACCAGAACATTTCCTAGTCCACTCAGGTCGGGTTTGACGCAGAGAAAATCAATGCATACCAGATCAAGTGGGCTTTGACTTTGCAGATGGCCCATTGGGGCAGCTTGATGAGGTAATGTCTTTCTCTGGATGCATAGTGCACATGAGTGGCAGTATTCTTCAACTTCAGCCCTCATGCAGGGCCAATAGAAACAGTCCCTAACGAGTTGGAAGGTCCTTTCCGCCCCTAGGTGGCCATGGTTATCGTGCAGAGCAACAAGGACTGTCTCTCGGTGCTTCTCAGGCAAGAACAATTGCCATTTGTCTTCTAGGTCATCAGAGGGGCCCCTTCGGTAGACCACTCCCTGATGCACCTGCACACTGTCCCACTCCTTCCTCAATAGGCGAGCCTCCTTTGAAGGGTGGCGTAAGAGTCTATTCCGATCCTGATTCTCTAGGGCCTCCAAGACCAATCTCCCCATGGGGTCTTCCAATTGGTCAGATCTCAACTCTTTTTTTGACAATTTTGGCAAGATATCTTCCCCTAGTTGGGTTACTCCACAGTATTGCTTGGGAACTCCTACTATGGTAACCCCTATCTCTTCTGCTCTTGAGCCGTACTGGCTTGGAGTTCAGCCCCTTGACAGAGGGCCCGCACCCCGTCGGGTGCCACTTGGGCCCAGTCTTCTGTACTGCAAGTGGGGACGTGAGATCTTCTAGACAAAGCGTCTGCATCTCGGTTTCCAGCCCCAGGTCTGTACTTCAGGCCGAAATTGAAGGCAGACAGCGCCGCCAGCCACCTATGTCCTGTGGCATCCAACTTTGCTGTGGTGAAGAGATAGGTGAGGGGGTTGTTGTCTGTTTTCACTGTGAATTCTGCCCCATACAAATAGTCTCTAAGCTTGTCAACTACCGCCCACTTAAGGGCCAGAAACTCCAACTTATGGGTGGGGTAGTTCTTTTCGGAGGTAGTCAGACTTCTGCTCACATACGCAACAGGCCTCAGTTGCTCTTCATGCTCCTGGTACAGCACTCCCCCCCCCCAACCCATCATGACTGGCATCCACATGAAGTTCATAAGGCTTCTTAGGGTCTGCGTAGGCCAGGACAGGGGCAGTGGTTAATGTCTTCTTCAACATCTGGAAGGCATTCTCACACTTCTCGTTCCACTGGTCCTTGACTGACTCCCCTGGCTTTCTGGGGCCTGTGTCATCCTCTTCCCCCTCCGTCTTTAGCAGCTCATTCAGAGGCCTGGCTATCCGAGTAAACCCCTCCACAAACCTCCTGTAATAGGAACAGAACCCCAGAAAGGATCTGAGCTCTGTCACAGTGGTGGGCCTGGGCCAGGAGGTGACTGCCTCCAATTTTTCGGGGTCTGTGGCTACCCCATCTTCAGACACTATGTGCCCCATATAGTTAACTGATGACTGATAGAATTGGCATTTTTCAGGTGAGAGCTTGAGTCCTTCCTCACTCAGTCTCTTCAAAACTTTCTCCAGCCTCTCTTCATGCTCTTCCAAGGTTCTTCCGAAGACAATGATGTCATCCAAGTATACAAGGACTTCAAAGAGGTTCATATCTCCCACAGTCTTCTCCATGAGATGTTGGAAGGTGGCTGGAGCTCCAGACAGACCTTGAGGCATTCGGTTGAATTCAAAGAACCCTACCGGGGTTATGAAAGCCGTCTTCTCTTTGTCTTCTGGATGCATCGGGATCTGATAGTACCCGCTCTTAAGGTCCATAACACTGAACCACTTGGCTCCAGACAAGCTCTGTAGGGCATCCTCTATCCTTGGAGTGGTATATTGATCCGGTATGTTCTCCTGTTGAGGATCCTATAGTCTATGCACAGCCTCAATGACCCATTCTTCTTCCGGACCACCACTATAGGGGAGGCATAGGGACTTCTAGATTCTCGAATCACCCCTGTTCGCTTGAGCTCGGCGAGCTGCTCCCTCAAGTCTTCGAGGTCCGCTAACGGAACCCGCCTAACCCTCTCCCTGAAGGGCTTGTCTTCCTGGAGGCGGATTCGATGGGTGGCACTCCTAGCACACCCCACATCGAATTCATCTTGAGAAAAGATCCTTTCCCACCTGGTCAACTGGGCCTTGGCTCTCTCTTTCAAAGCCCTGGGCAGATTTGGATTCTCCATGGAAAGTTTCTCCCACACAGTACTTTCTCCATCTGTCCTCTCCACATCTGGTGAAGCAACTGGGGTAGCTGGGCTCACCCGGCCCAGTAACAGCCTAGCTGGGATTTCCATGGGACCATCCGTGGTATTTCTGACGCTCACAGGCACTTTACAATGAGCCTTCTTCAGGGCCCTCACCGGGACCACTTCTGGGACTACTTCTAAGCCTGTGTTCTTCCCTTGGGTCGGGTTCCAACATGACAAAAGGGCCAGGCTGCTCCCAAGTGAGTTTCACTGTAGCTTTCAAGCAGGTTACTTCACCGGGCTGCAGCACTAATCCCCCTTCTTCCCAGCCTCCAGACCTTCCCTACCCCCTCTGCCGGGGCCTTCTGTTCCAAGATCAGTCGTTGGTAGGCTGTCTTCAACATTGGGTGGATCTCAGTGACTGGGGTCTTTCCTTCTTGTCAGAGGGGCCAAGAGTCTTCGGACCAGATCCGTGTTTGTCCCTATTATCAGGGAACTCTTGTTAGCTCCAGGCGGTCGGGGGCACATCACAGCTAAGGTGTCGAACACTTCAGCCTTTCCGGCTATGGACGGGTCAAAAGTCAGTTTTATAGGCAGATAGCCATCATAAGGGAAACTCTCTGTCCCAATTCCCCATATCTCCAACTCTTCAATCTTCTGGATGGGTAGGTGACTTAAATGCTTGTCATAAAAGTCCCGGTACAACAGGGTCACTTGCGCCCCAGTATCCAATATGGCTCTTGTGTAGACTCCCTCCACTTGAACTGGTACTATCGGGGAGGGACCCACCCCCCACCCCCCACCCGCTTCTCTGGATATCGCTTCAAGGGGGTCTCTCTCTTTTGATCTTTGCATTTTCCCTTTTTGACTTTTTCTTCCATTTCTCTTTGGACTTAAGTATTTCTTGGGCCTGGTATGCATTGATCTCCCTCCTTTTTATGGGTGTAACTACCCGCTGAGGGACACTACTCTCTTTCTTTGGGGTGCGTTCCTTCTGAGGAACCTTGCGTTTCTTCTGAGGGGTCTTCTCCACTCTTTTTATGTGCTTCTCATTCAGTTTGGAGCTCACTGGAGATGATGGGCACTCGGTTGACTCCTTCACCGGGGCCCGCTGAAGTTTTCCGGCGGCTTGCGGTTATTCATCTTTTTTTTTTCTTTGGGCTGGCACACACTTTGGCGAAGTGGCCAGCTCCTCCACAATTGAAACAAATCACATCCCCCCAATCTTCCAGGGATGCGGGCGCTGAGGTGTTGGGAAACAGCTCCTTCCTCGGACTTTCCCTCTCTGGTTCCCTTGACTTCTTTTCCATTAGGGAGGTCAGCATCCCCAATACTTGGGACATCTGTGACTTCAAGGTATCCACCTCTGAGTCTCTTTCCAGGGTCATGGCCGTCCTGACCATCACTGGAGGAGGAATTACCGACTCAACTGGTAGGCTCCTTCTTCTCCTCCAGCATAGCTTCTTCCTCTCTGACCACTCAGATCAAGTCAGGGTACTCCAGGCTCTTCCCGTCTTGTCTTGTGCGTAGCGCCAATGCGATGGGGTCCAGGGGCTGAGATCCTCTCATCACCTGTTGAACACGGGCCTCATCCACCTTCCGTGGGTCAATCCCCTTCTTAAGAATCATCTTATGCAGGATCTTATCCAGGCGCCTCATGAACTCTGACAGCTTCTCTCCTGTCTTCTGGTAGCAGTGCTCCAGCTGATAAGTGAGCTCAGTGATTTTCTCTGTTCCACTGAACACATTCTGCAGAATGTACATACAGTCTGTCTTACTCATCTTGAGGTTGTGTATGGCCTCTAGAGCAGGCCCCTTCAAGCTCTCAGCAATTCTCTGCTTCTTTCTGTGGTCTGGGACTTTCCATTCTTCTAGGGCCTGGGTGGCACCGTCTAACCACTCCTCAAACCCCTCTTCACCCGAAGGTACAGGTTTCCTTCCTGAGAATATTCTACGTTTTCTGTATCCTGACATCTGGTAATCTGTAGGATCTTTCTTACACTGGGCCACAAGTTCCCCCAGGACCGCGCACAACTCTGCGCCGAGGGTGGCAGATGGCGACTCGGGACTTTCCCTTTTCACCTGTTTTTCTGCTTTTGGGGTGGGCGATGGAGATAGTTTCAGTGTCTGAAACCGTCCTCCTGGCTTGAGCGGCAGCGCGCGTATTAGGCTATAAGTCTGATCATCTATAGCTTCTACACTTGGATTCGTGAAATGTTCTGGGACTCCGTCCTTCCACTCTACTAATGTGTGGGTCAGTGAGGAATTCGTCCTGACATCCACCACCCATGCTTTCTGATACGGTGACAGTGACATCACTAGCTGCTTCACTGCTTCTTCTTGCCAGATCCCTGGGAATTCTATGACTACTATCCCGGCTGGATCTGTGCCGACCGTTTTACACCACTGTCCTACTTCTAGTGGGTCCATGCTGGTACTTTTGGCGCATTACTTGCTGCAACAGGATCCCGGACGAGCCCCCACGTGTAGCGCTACCCCCAATTAAGAGAGCCGCTGGATAAAGTTTTCGGGCCCTGTGTACAGCACCACCAACCCCCGGAAATCTGCTCGACCCACTCTGGCACAGCTAGTCTAGGGGTTATATTTTTATCCTAATCAATGGGTATGGTAAAGGCACCCTCCTTACAGTAAGACAACACACCAATGTTAAAGATTAAATATAACAGTTTACTTTGGTTGTAAAAGGAAAGGTTGAAACAGGATATAATACACACAACTGGCTTGCAGAGCCCTACAGCAATCAATATAGCACACAATGGCGCTGCGCGGTAATCCACCACGCGTAGCTATTATGGTATACACGCCCTGTGGCGCACTAAACAATATCCTATATCCCCCACCCTGGCCAGGCCTGACCCAGAATAAATCTCAGTCCTTTCTATGGGGATTTCTTCGCATGCAAACTTTCGGTGGTGCACTTGATGAATGGTATTTGTAATCCACAACTGGCAATCACTAAGAACACTATTATGGGGGGGGGACACTTCAACTCTGTCCTGCTACCGGTCCCCCCAGTGGAACAACAAGCAAACAATCGGTGAGCCACGGCAGTCTATAGGCCTAGAGTCAGCAAAGTCTATTGGATTGAGCAAGTGCTCGCTCACCACTCCAGGCGCGATCCCAGCCCGGGACTTCCACCTGCTGTGTCTCCGCACACGGCGTCTGCAACGATCGGGTCCCCGATCCAACAGATGTCCTCACTCAACAAGTCAGATGCCACCCAGGCTCCGCGGTGGGGTGGAAGGCTCTTTGGAAGTTGCGCAAGGCCCAGGCTTCAGGCCTTGCACTGCAGCAGATCCGCACAGGAAGAAACTCTTGCTTGCAGCGCGGTGTCCAAAGAGGCCGAGCTCCGCCTCGCCTCCTCCTTAAATAACCCCTCCTATGCATCTCTGCGGTGGCTAACTGCACTCTGGGTGCCGAACGGGATTCTGGGTAACGTAGTCCCGGGGCCTTAAAGGAGACCCCGCTACATCAGTATAACCCAATAAGAATGTAAAGTCTAGACAACATAATCGGGTACACAATAACAGCAAAAAAAACTCTGCAGGGACAAGTTTCTGAGCTGAATGGAAAGGTATATAAAAGGGGGAAAACAGAAGAAGGGAGGGAAATGGAAAGGCAAGGACAAAAAAATGGAAAAAAGGAACGCACACAGCATAAAGAGAAAGGGGCACAAGCCCAAAGCAGGAGGAGAGAGGACATTAAGAACCAGAAAAGCAAAGTCTCTCACCCAGGGCCTCATAGCAAGGCCCAGGGAAAATCAGCCAGGTTTTGAAACTTCCTGTAAATAGGCATCCGTTAAAAACAAAATATTGCCAGGGCTTCAAAGTTTCACTAAAGGATTCCTCCCTGTTGTTGAGTGTAGCTGTAAGGTCTTCCATGTCCCTGAGTTCCTTGATTTTGGAAAACCAGAGAGACTTCAATGGCGGGTGTACAGACCTCCATCACAATGGAATGCACTCGTTGGCTGCATTTAATAGCTGAATGATAAGAGAGGTCTTGTATTTTTTTGATGTGCTGTCGAGTGAGGTGTAGCAAGCATGCCGCAGGGTCATCTGCCAGATCGACATTAGTCAAGTGTTTAATAGTACTAGCCACCTCTTGCCAAAATGGGCACTCCCAGAAAATGTGTAACATTGTGCCACGACCCCTGTTGCTTCGCCAGCACGTGTCAGGTACCTGCAAAAAAATACGGTGTAAGGTCGTGGGAAACCTATACCACCTCATCAGAATCTTATAACTGGTCTTTTGGACCTTAATGGCCATGGAGGATTTCTGGGCAAAGTGGAGGATTTTCTCCTTTTGTCAGTCGGTAAACTCTATAGCAAGGTCAGATTCCCACAGCGAGATGTAGGGGGTAAAATTCATCTCTGGTCTAATCAGGGCAGCACAGCTGGTAGAAAAGCTGTGGTGAGTCGGTTCCCTCCTATGACAAATACTCTCCAACTGTGTGAGATGACGAGTGATGCCTGGAGAACGGGAGCATTGATGGAGAAAGTGCCAAAGCTGGAGACCACTCCAAAAATCTAATGGGGGGGGGGGGGTTCTACAGTGGAGGCAAATGCGGTGGATGAGAGTTTGCATCTGACCCCAAGAAGCCCCAGAGATGAAGACACCTGACAGGGGTTCTGGAGATTGGCATTGAATTCCGGATTACCCAAAATAGAAACCATGGGGGAAGTCAACAGGGAAATCGAGGAGCCACTGAAGGCATCCCTAGACACTTGCAAAGTGCTTCCCAGAGTAGTATGATCACTCAAAACTTTCGGCAGTCGAGAGACTATCCATGGCCAGCTCTTCGCCGTACTGCCTCCCCAGTGTTTTGCCTCAGCATGACAATGCCAGTCAACCAGCCTAGTGAGGTGAGCTGCTCTATATTATACCCGCACATCTGGGGAGATGGAGAAGTTGAGGGAACGGTTTCCGATTGAACCATATAAACTCTCAGAACAGAGTTTATTCATTTGAAGAAAAAGATAAGCAGATAGGGAGAAAAAGTAAGCAGATAGGGAGAGCATGCATCAAATAGAGAATCCTGGACAGAAACCTCATCTTGAGGGCACTACAACGTCCGAACCAGGTAAAGGTGAGCATGTGCCCATGAAGTAAATCTTTCTGCAATTGAAGAAGCAGGGGATCAAAGTTGGCTGCATAGAGGGAGGCAGGGTGCGGCGTAATATTAACTCCCAAATAACGAATGGCATCAGGCGAAAGAGGGGTGGAGACTTTCAACTATTGCCTGGTCCAACGAAATAGAGCAGAGGATAAGTTAATTTTAAAATAGGAAAGGTTGCCATACATATGCAATGACTGAAGCAATTTGGTCCGTCAAGAAGAAAATCAAATCGTCTGCGAACCCCGGAGGCCTTCTTGTAGCCCAAAATAGCAGGATCTGCCCGTACTGTACATAAAAAAAGTTCTAGGGAGAGTATAAAAATTTAGGGAGACAAGGGGCAGCCTTGGCGCATGCCATTCGAAATCATGAAGAAATCAGAACACATTTCATTGACCTTGACAGCGGCTAAGAGAGAAAAGATCCAGCTCAACATGGACGACCCCAGCCCGATATGCTCCAGGGTGGCACGCATAAACCCTATCAAAAGCCTGCTCTGCATCCATATATAGCAAGAAAAGGGTGTGATGGGCAGATCTGGCAGCATGGATCAAATTCACAACCCGAAAGGTGTTCTCGCAGGGTTCTCGGAGGGGTACAAGTCCCACCTGGTCTTGGTGAATAAGATAGGAGATGTGAGAGAGTAGCCTATTTGCTAGAATTTTGGCAAACAGCTTTCAGTTGGTGTTTAAAACGGCTATGGGACGGTAGCTTCCACATTGAGAGAGATCCTTCCCCTTCTTAGGGATCAGGAAGTCAGGTGAATAACAGAGCAGAGAAAGTCAGGTGAATAGCCTAGATCAAACACAGAAGCAAGCAGAGGGTATCCATAAGACAAGCCGGGGTCGAAGACTGGAGCAAGCAGAAGACAGGTCAGGAACAAGCCGAGTCGGTAACTAAGGATCACAAGAGCAAGGGAACACAGGTAACAAGCTGATGATCAATTAGCACTTCAGCCAAGGGCTAGCTTCCTTTATAAAGGCCCATGTGATGTGCTGGTGGAGACGCTGGGTCCTAGAGCCCATCTCCTGTTCTGACAGATGCTGGGTCCTATAGTCAACCTCCTGCCCTGACAGTGACCCCCCCCCCTGGCAGGCAACCTCCGGAAGGTAGTACCGTTGTATAAAGGCGGGTCTGTCCTGTACAGCAGGTACTGCTGATTCGGGTATGGTTTCTGGCAGGGCTGAAGGGTGGAATCCGTAGTTGACCCAGAATTGGGACTGGTTGGTAACAGAGTGTAATGAGTTGTTGTAAGCAAACTCTGCCAATGGAAGCAGAGAAGTCCAATTGTCTTGGGAAAAAGCTGAGAAGCAATGTAGGTACTGCTCCACGGTTTGGTTTGTGCGCTCAGTTTGCCCGTTGCTTTGGGGGTGGTAGGCTGAAGAAAGGCAGAGTTCCACACTCAGGGTTTTACAGAGAGCTCTCCAAAACCTGGAAGTAAATTGTACCCCTCGATCCGAGACAATGTTATTGGGTAAACCATGGAGTTTCACAATCTCTTTGCTGAACATGTGGGCTGTCTCTGCAGTGGAGGGTGTGCCTACCATGGGCAGGAAATGGGCCATCTTTGACAGGTGATCCACCACCACCAAGATGGTAGTGAATCCTTCCGAGGGCGGAAGATCCACAATGAAATCCATGGAGATCATCTCCCATGGACAGTTAGGGACAGTTAAGATGCCTGCTCCGTCAGGTGAGGAAGAGGGACGAATGTAACCTTTGGTTAGGTTTTCATCAATATATTGCCTGAAGGCCTCTAACTCGACCTCGGACAGTGAGAAGATGCACCCAAAAGGAATCTCCGCTCCAGGGAGCAATTCGATGGGACAGTTGTAGGACCGGTGCGGAGGCAGGGTATCAGCTTTCTTTTTGTCAAAGACGTCAAGGAAGTCATGGTAGACGGAACGATTTGACTGGTATCTATTGAGGGTTGGATGATTAGGCACACAGGAGAGTCGACTTGAGTCGGGATGCCACAATTTTGGTGACATTAGTCGGACGAGAAGATAACCTTCCCTTTGGATCAGTCGATTACTGGGTGTTGGGCCTGCAGCCAAGGTATTCCGAGGATGGCTGGGAATATGGGAGATCTGATTACATCGATGCGGAGGAGCTCCTGATGACCTGTGTCTGTGGTTGCAAGAATGGGGACAGTCTCTTGGGCAACGGGCCCTGAGCTAAGGTGGAGTGCCATCAGCAAGTTGTATGTCCAGTCTTTATTTCTTTAGATGGAGGGGAATCTGTAAGTCTTTGGCAAGATTGATATCTAGGAAGCAGCTGCAGGCTCCTGAGTCAACGATTGCCTGCAGTTTGACCTCCCTTCCAGCCACCTGAAAAGGGATCGGAAGAATGATGTGAGTAGATACAGTCCCAGAAAGCTGGATGTATGAAGGCCGAATGGGACAGTGGCCTGTTGCTCCACAGTAGATGCACAAGTTGTTTAGTCGCCTGCGTTCTCTTTCTTCTGGGGTCAAGGTGGGTCGGAGAAGACCTATCTGCATAGGTTCTACATCAGAGGTGGTAGAGGTCGGAGGAATAGAGACAGGGACTGTTGGAGCTGGGACTTTGGGTAGTACCCAGGTTGGCCAAAAGTTTTGGGAACGCTCAGAGCGTCGCTCCCACAGGCACCTATCCAACTGGATAGAAACTTGGATAAGAGCCTCGAGTGTAGCAATAGCCTGGGACCTGGCCAGCTCATCCTTAAGAGTCTCAGATAGACCTAGACGGAATTGGTATCTTAAAGCCACATCATTCCAACCAGTATCAGCTTCCCATCTACAGAACTCTCCGATGTAAATCTTCCACCAGTCGTCTACCCTGCACAAGGGAATGAAGGGCCGATTCGGCAGTGGCGGTTCTCTGCGGATCGTCATATAATGCCGCCATGGCTCCAAAGAATGCGGTGACAGTTTAACACCTCATCCTTTCGTTCAAGCAGGTTATGAGCCCAGGATTGTGGTTCATCAGATAAGAGGGAAATAATGAACCCCACTCTAACAGTCTCTAGTGCAAAAGTCCTGGGTTGCAGGGCAAAGTAAAGTTCGCAGGCCCTGAACCTCCATCGGTCCCCGGAAAAGTGCTCAGAAGTTGGGTTGCGAAGGAACTTTAAAATAAAATTTATGAGGGTTTGTTCCTTTCCCTCCCCCCTTTTTTGGGGATTTGTGTGTCCTCCTTTTTGCCCCTTGCTTTGGGCTCCTTCCCCTTTTCCCTTTATTTTATTGGGTTCTCCGATAGGTGCTTTTTTATGTATACAGGTATTACTCTAGTTCCATGATACAATGCATTATAGGTTTTATACTTTTAATGCTTTCTCTTTTTTATCCACTAGATGGCGGTGATGTTGCGGTCTCTAGCACATCAGCCATCGAGTTAGCATTGGCAGGTTCAGTGCTCAGCTGAATTTATTAATGTTTTTATTTTTTGTTGGGAGTCGAGGCCTAACGCTTCCCCCATGCTAATATAGCTCTTGTGGTTTTCAATAAGGCAGTAGTATTACTATCCTTATTCCCAGTCTAGCGCCGCACGATCACGTGACGCGCCGCTGGGACACGCGCCGCTCGACGCATGCGATGCTCGCGCATGCGCATTCGTGGCTAAGCACGTCACCACTACACGGACGGATCGAGTTCCCTCCCATCCCGGAAGAATGGGAGGAACCTAAGCGATCCAAGCCTCACTCTGGCCCGCTACACTTCCTGCTATGTTTGTGTTATTTTCGCCGCGATCATCATGTCAGCAATAGATCGCGGCGGACATTATGGTGATAGTAGGTGATTGAGCGATGTCAGAGAGAGCGAGGCGCTCATGGTACAAGGAGTCTATAGATCATCGCAACATACAATATTAGTCCCACTGGCTAGTTAACATGGATGGATGTGTGGGCGTTCATCGCCGCACACCCTCCTCTTTTCCCTTGTATATATTATCATGATGTTTGCCATTGGAGGTCATCTAGGGTGTTTCCAGCCTGGCCAATGAACCATAGGGATGAACATGTGGGCGTTTACCGCCGCACGTCCCTCCCCCTTTTTTCATTTTGGCGGGCTTTTCTGGAGTCCTTCATTGGGTAACCAGTTTGTTTGTTTGTCTAGCCTTTCATTTGTCGCTGTCTGGGAAGTCTGTCAATTGGGCGATTATGATTGGTTGGCCATTGGAGATAACCGCCCACCAAGGATCAGGTGACATTTCTCTCCAATCCCATGTAGGTACCAATAATCTCTCTGATTGGCTAATTATTATGTTAGATCATGAATGTTTATTATAAATGTTTGGCAGTGGAAGGAGTTGGTTGATGCCCCTGTTGAAGTACACTAGTATGAAACGCATCAGACTTGCTCACCCCTTAAAATCCATACCAGACCTGAAGGGCCTGGTAATTGAATTTGGGGGGACCCCCACACTTTTTTTTTTTTTTATCAATGACTTTTCTATGTATTGCCGGGAGCAGACAATTCATTATAGCCACGAGTGAGTTTTAAATTAAATGTTTTCCTTCAGAAATTACATTTTGTGCAGGGACAGTTCTAAGCATGGGAAACAAGCGCGAATTTACATGCATACTATATACACCCCCCAGGTACGAAATTTAAAGGAATATTTCACTTTTATTGTTTCACTTTAAGCATTATTAAAATCACTGCTCCCGAAAAAACTACAGTTTTTTAAAACTTTTTTTTGCATTGATACATGTCCCCTGGGGCAGGACCCGGGTCCCCAAACACTTTTTAGGACAATAACTTGCATATTGGCCTTTATCCACTTAACGACCGCTCACTGTATATGTACGTCGGCAGAATGGCACCGACAGGCACAATCACGTACAGTGTACGTGATTGCCTTTGTACAGTTGGGGGGTCCAATCGGACCCCCCTCCTATACAGTGAGCGGTCGGTATTCGTTGGGGAGCGATCCGAGATGAGGGGACGGCCGTTCGATTCTGGCCACCCCCCCGCGATCGCTCCCGGCGAATGAAAATGCTTCCTCTGTCCTGTAATGTAAACACAGGCAGAGGAAGCAGGAGGAAGTGATGTCATCTCTCATGCGGCGCTCACATATACCGAGTGCCGTACAAGAGAAGACATACAGGTTAGTGCACAAAGAGCACACTGACACCAGGACACATAGGCACACAAATCGCCCCCCCAGGCCCCCCCAGATCACCCACCAGTCCCAGTGTCACTGCTTGCAGTGACCATTTATTTACTGATCACTGCAATCAGTGACATTTGTGACTGTAAAAGTGTCACTAAAGTTAGTTTTAGGTCCAGTGTAGCCCCCTAACCCCCCCTAATAAAGGTTTAACCCCCTGATCACCCCCCAGATAACCCTTTCACCCCCTAGCACCGCCGTCGCTAAGCGATCATTTTTCTGATCGCTGTCTTAGCGTCGGTGATGCAGATCGGTAGCCAGTCTTTTTTTAGGTTCGCTGCAGGTTTTTATAGCGTCAGGTACCCCCATATATTATCTAATAAAGGTTTTAACCCCCTAATTGCCCCTAGTTAACCCTTTCACCAGTGATCACCATATAAGTGTTACGGGTGACGCTGGTTAGTTAGTTTGCTTTTTATAGTGTCCGGGCACCCGCCGTATATATAACCCAATAAAGGTTTAACCCCCTGATCGCCCGGCGGGTGATATCAATTAGGTTTTAGCGTCAGAGAGGGTCTGCGTCACACCCCAGGCAGCGTCAGGTTAGTGCCAGTAACGCTAACACCCACGCGTGAAGCATACACCTCCCTTAGTGGTATAGTATCTGAACAGATCAATATCTGATCTGATCAGATCTATACTAGCGTCCCCAGCAGTTTAGGGTTCCCAAAAACGCAGTGTTAGTGGGATCAGCCCAGATACCTGCTAGCACCTGCGTTTTGCCCCTCCGTCCAGCCCAGGCCACCCAAGTGCAGTATCGATCGATCACTGTCACTTACAAAACACAACACACATAACTGCAGCGTTCGCAGAGACAGGCCTGATCCCTGCGACTCCAGTGCTGTAGGAGGTGATTTAACCACCACAGTTAAAAAAAAAAACATATATGCCGAAGCATTGGGGCAGCAGGGGCGGAGGAGCGATTTTGCTCCTAATGCCGCGTACATACGGTCGAAATTCCGACGGAGGCTTGCCCGTGGAAAAGTCCGACCATGTGTGTGCGGCATAACTTTTTTGCGGGAGGATGCCCCCATGCTTCGGCATATATAAATGGTGCATGTATGCCCATCATTAGAAGTGGGTGGATGAAAGGCGGTATTCTAATGGTGGGCATACCCACCGATCAATCTCTTTTTTTCGTTCAGCCAACTGGCTGCAAGAAAAAAAAAGATTACAATACGTCCAACGACCAGCAACGTACTGGTATGTTGCTGGACTTTGAATGTTTATACCAGAATGATGCCTGCGGGTTTAGGTATCATCTTGGTATCATTCTTTTCAGCCAGCGGCCGGCTTTCATGTAAAAGCAATCCTAGTGGCTAATTAGCCTCTGGACTGCTTTTACAAGCAGTGGGAGGGAATGTCCCCCCCCCCCGGATATAAAAAGCGCCATTGGGTAATTGGGAAAGCATTTTATCACACCGATCTTCGTGTGGTCAGATGCTTTGAGGGCAGAGGAAAGATCTAGGGTCTAGAAGACCCCAGTTTTTTTTTTCAAAAAAAGAGTACCTGTCACTACCTATTGCTATCATAGGGGATATTTACATTCCCTGAGATAACAATAAAGATGATAAAAAAAAAAAAATATATATATGGAAGGAACAATTTTAAAAATGAAATAAAAAAGCAAAATTAATAATAAAAAAAAAAAAAAAAAAAAAAAGCACCCCTGTCCTGCCCTGCTCTTGCCCAATGGCGAACGCAAGCGTCGGTCTGGCGTCATATGTAAACAGCAATTGCACCATGCATGTGAGGTATCACCGCGAAGGTCAGATCGAGGGCAGTAATTTTAGCAGTAGACCTCCTCTGTAAATCTAACGGGGTAACCTGTAAAGGCTTTTAAAGGCTTTTAAAAATGTATGTAGTTTGTCGCCAATGCGTGTTTGTGCGAAATTTTAAAGCATGTCGTGTTTGGTATCTATGTACTCGGCCTAAGATCATCTTTTTTATTTCATCAAACATTTGGGCAATATAGTGTGTTTTAGTGCATTAAAATTAAAAAAGTGTATTTTTTCCCCAAAAAATGCGTTTGAAAAATCGCTGCGCAAATACTGTGTAGAAAAAAAAATGCAACACCCACCATTTTAATCTGTAGGGCCTTTGCTTTAAAAATATATATAATGTTTGGGGGTTCAACATAATTTTCTTGCAAAAAATAATGTTTTCATGTAAACAAAAAGTGTCAAAAAGGGCTTTGTCTTCAAGTGGTTAGAAGAGTGGATGTAAGCTTTCTAATGTTGTGTATAAAATGCCAGAACAGTTCAAAACCCCCCCAAATAACCCCATTTTGGAAAGTAGCCACCCCAAGCTATATACTGAGAGGCCTGTCGAGTCCATGGAATATTTTATATGTTGACACAAGTTGCAGAAAAAAGACAATTTATTTTATTTATTTATTTTTTTTGCACAAAGTTGTCACTAAATGATATATTGCTCAAACATGCCATGGGCATATGTGGAATTACACCCCAAAATACATTCTGTTGCTTCTCCTGAGTACGGGGATACCACATGTGTGAGACTTTTTGGGAGCCTAGCCGCGTACGGGACCCCAAAAACCAAGCACCGCCTTCAGGCTTTCTAAGGGTGTAAATTTTTGATTTCACTTCTCACTGCCTATCACAGTTTCGGAGGCCATGGAATGCCCAGATGGCACAAAACCCCCCCAAATGACCCCATTTTGGAAAGTAGACACCCCAAGCTATTTGTGACTAAAAGCGAGATCTGCAAAATACTCACAATACCTCTCAGCAAAGTTTTGAAATATATATATATATATATATATATATATATATATATATATATTTTCTTTCTTAATTTTCAAAAACAAATGAGAGCTGTAAAATACTCACCATGCCTCTCAGCAAATAGCTTGGGGTGTCTACTTTCCAAAATGGGGTCATTTGGGGGGGTTTTGTGCTATTTTGGCATTTTATGGCCTTCAAAACTGTGATAGGTAGTGAGGAGTGAAATCAAAAATTTGTGCCTAGAAATCCTGAAGGTGGTGCTTAGCTTTCGGGGTCCCGTACGCGGCTAGGCTCCTAAAAAGTCCCACACATGTGGTATCCCCGTACTCAGGAGAAGCAGCAAAATGTATTTTGGGGTGTAATTCCACATATAACCATGGCATGTGTGAGCAATATATCATTTAGTGACAACTTTTTGTAATTTTTTTTTTTTTTTAGTCATTATTCAATCACTTGAGACAAAAAAAAAAAAATATTCAATGGGCTCAACAGGCCTCTCAGCAATTTCCTTGGGGTGTCTACTTTCTAAAATGGGGTAATTTGGGGGGGGTTTGTACTGCCCTGCCATTTTAGCACCTCAAGAAATGAGATAGGCAGTCATAAATTAAAAGCTGTGTAAATTCCAGAAAATGTACCCTAGTTTGTAGACGCTATAACTTTTGCGCAAACCAATAAATATACGCTTATTGACATTTTTTTTTTTTACTAAAGACATGTGGCTGAATACATTTTGGCCTAAATGTATGACTAAAATTGAGTTTATTCAAATTTTCTTATAACAAAAAGTAGAAAATATCTTTTTTTTTCAAAATTTTCTGTCTTTTTCCGTTTATATCGCAAAAAAAAAAAATCGCAGAGGCAATCAAATACCATTAAAAGAAAGCTCTATTTGTGGGAAGAAAAGTACGCAAATTTCGTTTGGGTACAACATTGCATGTCCACACAATTTACAGTTAAAGCAGCGCAGTGCAAAATCTGAAATCACCTCTGGTCCTTTAGCTACCAAATGGTCCGGGGCTTAAGTGGTTAAAATTAGCACTTTTGATTTTGAGCGTTCAAGTCCATTGTATTTAATAGGGTTCTAAAGTTCACGCGAACATTCTGGCTGTTCGCAAGTTCTGGTATGAACCGAACAGGGGGGTGTTCGGCTCATCCCTAGACAGGAGTGACTTTGGGTCGGGAGTTTGTGTGGCTCAGCTTGCTCTGGAGAGTTCTGAAGGCCCCTTGTCCAGCTTCCTCATCCCCTCTTATGTGTAAATCACCCTGTGTCTCTAATAGGGGCACAGGGTGAATGAGAACCCCACTATGATCTGTGCTAGTCAGATTCAATGCTGTATACTTTGTATATATTGTGTGTTGGCTGTTGTGTACTATTTGCTGGGATGGGGTGGGGTGTGACTATTCTATTGTCTATTGTGGCTGCCTCAACTATTATGGGATGTGCAAGTGTGTTTGCTGTGAGGAAAAAGGGAGGGGGGATTCCTCCAACCCCCCTGCTGATAAAACTGTGTACTGAGAAGTTAAACACACCTGGCCTGTGTGGCCATTGTCATTGGACAGTTTGACCCGCCCTGTTTTCCAAGGGTGGGAGGGAAGTGTTTTGAAGGGAGATATCTTTGTGTCCATGTGTGATAATAAAGTCAGTTTGTTTTACCCTACACTGAGGTGTTGTGTCTGTGGACTGGGGGGCTGGAGAATCTTGGATAAGTGCTAGTTCTGGACAGAGGAAGCATTGACGGCAGACCTAGATCTGTTTGAGGACAGAGGGTTCGTCACAACTGGTTGGCAGCAGCGGGATCATGCTTCCTGGCTGTGAAGACCTCCACCTGGATCCAAGATCGGATAGTAGACTTCAGCCACCCCAGCGGAGATATGGATCTGGCATCAGAGTTCCCGGGGCTGCTGCAGATCGTACTTTCAGCATACACCAGGTCTGTGTTTGTGGATGAATACCTGGAGGTCAGGCAGCAGATTTGGGTAAGGCACTGGATTAGATGCCTCCAAGTTGCTGGTATGCAACAAGGCAAGTGCTTTCCAACCCCAGAGCAGCAGGCCAGTGAACAAAGGGAGTTACGGATGCAATTCCTGGGAGAACGGCCCCAGGAGCAATGGGTGACTGAGTTGGACAGGCTGGTCCAGCAGGAGATAGAGCTGGACAATCGGTATCGGGCTCTGCAATGGCACGCAGAGGAGGAATATTTAGGAGAGACAACAGAATGCTCTCTGGAGGGATATGACTTTGGTGGCCCTGGATTGCTGTGGGAGAGCCTTACAGATTGTTTTTTGTGTTTGGCGATGAAGGGGAACCCACCCTTGAGGATTTGCGAGAACACAGAGAGGCTATGCTCGGTTTTGCAGGGGTCTCAGAGCTTAAACCTGATCTAGACTATTTGCTAAGGAAGGAACAGCATCTGGAAAGGGCATACAGGAAACTGCTAGAATGCGTTCAGCGGCATGCCAGAGAATCGGCAGTGGAAACTCCAGAGATTGCGGTCTCCAAAGCTGAAGTGCTGAAAACAGTGCAGAGCTCTGCTAACCTCTGCCCAACAGCAGCTTCAGCCTCCCAGAGAGAAGAGGTAGTCAGCCTTTCTCCCAAGATACTGACAGAGACATGGGATTTTCTGCCAGAAGCATCTGTGGAGTTACAAGAGACTCCTCCAGCTGAAGCGCTGGCAACCGAACAGAGGGTCCAAGACCTCTGTCCCACACTTTTAGAAATTCCAGAGACTGGGGATGTAATAGACGTTTCTGTAGAGGAGGAACAACCTAGCAAACCCCCAGCAAAAGTGCTGGCAGCAGGACAGAGTACTGCAGACACCTGCTCCACACTGTGTGGCAGTTTTGGAGGCCCGAGGTGTGGAGGTGGTGTTTCTTTTTCCCCAGTGGATTGCAGAGATACAGGGAGAGGAAGCTGCCATTCCCCCTCCCCAATAAGGATTTTTGAACCTGGGAGACAATAACAGAGACGGGGAGTTTCAGCAGAAGACGGCACCCCAGAATTATGACACCAACCCAGCTGAAGTGCTGGCAACCGGACAGAGGGTCCAAGACCTCTTCCCTACACCTGAAGAAATTCTGGAGGCCCAGGGTGAGGAGGTGGCAATCTGTCCCGAGCTGCAGATCAGGATCCAAGGAGAGAATGCAGTCGTCACCTCACAACTGCAGCTTGAGCTGATATCGGGGGATGGGACTGTGGTCTCCACTAACAGAAAACCAGCAGAAGTGCTGGCAACAGGGCAGAGTGCTACCAACCTCTGCTCAGCACCGGCAACAACTGTAGAGTTTCAGGGAGCTGGGGCAGTCGGCCTCTCTCCCCAACAGTTAGCTGGAGCAGATTATGTAGGGAAGCGCCTATGCCAAGCTGAACTGCTGGCAACGGGACAGAGCGCTGCTGGCCTCTGCCCTTCACTAACAAACGTATACCCCAGGGATGCTGGGCAGTCGGCCCAGATCCCCAACAGCATGATGGAGTGAGCCCAGGCACCCTGTCTTCTCTCCAGTGGCTGAAAGGACTCCAGGGAGAAGGGCCAGTCCAGGCCTCTCCCCAGTGGTGGAAAAACAAGAAAGGGAGGCGCCTCTGGGTGCAGACTTGTGGAATATTTAATACATAGGAATTTAAAAGCAGTAACAACTCACATTTGCGTGGTTTAAAACAGGCATGTGTAAGTCCCTTGATGCAGGGGGCATCAGTATGATCCGTCAGTCCATCACTCTGGATGTAGTGTCCTCGGCGGTATACCTCTAAGCCGCTAGATGGTGCGCGGTCCGCTTTGTGGGATGAACGCCAAACCGAGGCTTGGGAAGCAAGCTGAGATCCGGACGATGGACGATGATGTCACTGGATGTGCGACGCATTTCTGAGCGTGCTGGCCGCGATGACGTGACGGCCGCGCTCCTTTTTCAAGCAAGTGGATCAATTTCATGGACTTCCTTTTTACAGAGAATGGAATAACTTTTTCCTGTGTATGCCTATGTTGCAACCTCAGCACCTTGTTGTTTTGCAAAATTTAGATATTGTATATCACACTGTAGTTTTTGCGCCTATTACTTGTATTTCTCCCCAGTGGCGGGCATGTTCTCTGAAAGAGGCAAAGGTTGGCTGGGTGAGTAATGCTATGTTTGGGACAATTTATTTGGGGTACTGTGTGGATACCGGCATTGGGGGACTGGAACTACTGACTAACTTCGGAGTCAACCCGTCTGGGGTCTCCTCCTGCGTTAGTCTCCTGCCGAAAGGGGAGATGTGTGACAGGATTGACTTTGTGTTGCGGGTTTGTGCGGCTCAGCTTGCCCTGGAGAGTTCTGGAGGCTCCTTGTCCAGCTTCCCCATCCCCTATTATGTTTAAATCACCCTGTGTCTCTAATAGGGGCACAGGGTGAATGAGAACCCTACTATGATCTGTGCTAGTCAGATTCAATGCTGTATACATTGTATATATTGTGTGTTGGCTGTTGTGTACTATTTGGGGGGGTGTGACTATTTTATTGTCTATTGTGGCTGCCTCAACTATTATGGGACGTGCAAGTGTGTTTGCTGTGAGGAAAAAGGGAGGGGGGATTCCTCCAACCCCTCTGCTCATAAGACTGTGTACTGAGAAGTTAAACACACCTGACCTGTATCACCATTGTCATTGGACAGTTTGACCCGCCCTGTTTTCCAAGGGTGGGAGGGAAGTGATTTGAAGAGATATTTGTTAACATGTGCTTGAATAAAGCAGTCTGTTAGTTTTACCCTAGACTGAGGTGCTGTCTGATGACTGGAGAGTCTGGGATAAGTGCTGGTTCTGAACAGAGGAAGCATTGACGGCGGACCTAGATCTGTTCGAGGACAGAGGGTTTGTCCGTTTTTGGTGGAGGGGTTCACAAGGGGCTTCCACACTGGGTTTGTCACTTTACCTTCAGGCACATTTGAGAGTCCCAATCTTAGATCTTCTGCAGAGGATTTGAGGGCGGTGGACGTTTTACTCCAGTCCAAACTGAACAAAGGTTTTATCATTGGTCATTTTCTGTATCCAGCTTTGGATGGTCAATCCTCTGGGGTTGGTCAAGGGAAAGTTTTTTTTAATAAATTGAGATAAATTTACGACTTGTCCGCCCCTCATTGCTCATCATAACTAGCCTTAATTCTTTAATCCCGTCTGAAGAATTTTCTTTGAAGTATGCGTCATTGGATCAGGCCATCCAGCAGATCATCAGGGTGGGGCAGGGTGCTTGGCTGTCCAAAGTGGACATAGCTGACGCTTCCAAACTTCTCCGGATCATGCCATCGCTCTGGCAGTGGCATGGGGTGAAGTGGAGGGGTCTGTACTATTTTGCTACCAGACTCACGTTCGGGTCCAAGTGTAGCCCTTGGTTGTTTGATGTTTTCGCCCAAGCGCTCAGGTGGATTCTCGTTCATGTGGAGCATTGTCAAAAGGTCATTCATTACCTGGATGACTTCCTCCTCATTAAGAGTTCCCAGCAATCCCCCATAGATTTACAAAAGTTACTGTCTGTTTTCACTGCTCTCAATGTGCCGCTGGCTACAAAGAAGTTGGAGGGCCCGGCATCGACGCTCACCTTTTTGGGGATCATTTTGGAAACCAGGGTCATGCAGGCCAGCCTGCCGGCTGACAAGCTCTCCAGGATCAGAGATTGCATCCATTCCTTTTCCGTCTCTCAGGCTTGTACCAGGGTGGAGTTGTTATCCTTATTAGGCATGTTGAACTTCGCTATGAGGATCATTCCTCAGGGTAGATTTTTTATATCTAGGTTGTTGGCTCTGTTACCATCTGCTCCGGGTTCGGACTCAGGGGTCAAACTGAACGCTGCGGCTGGGACGAGTTCCTCCAGCATTGGAATGGGATTGCCATGTTCATACCCGCAGATTCCAGTTTCTATCCTAAGGTGGTGACAGATGCGGCAGCCACCGTGGGTTATGCTGCCATTTTTGGCACCCACTGGTTGGCAGGGCCTTGGCTAGAGGAGATGTTGGCCATCCCAGGGTTTACAGATTCGTCTGCTTTATTTGAGATTTTCCCTATAGTGGCAACAGCCCCGGGTGTGGGGTAGTTCATGGTCAGGACAGACGGTGGTTTTCTCTACAAACAACCAAGCGGCTGTGGAGATTATCAACAAGGGTAGATCCCGGGCTTTGATCATCATGTCCTTTATACGCAGACTAATTTGGTTATCCCTTCAGTATCATTTTCACATATATTGCAAATTCATCAGTGGTGTGGAGAATGTTACGGCGGATGCTCTGTCTCGGCTTAATTATCCAACTTTTTTCCATCAGGTCCCGCATGCCGACACATGCGCCACACCATCCCCACAGGCCTCTCTTCTGATGTTGGACTAGACTCCCATTTGCTTGACGCGGCAGCCCTGATCAATGCATCATTGTCAATCAACACAAAGAAGGCTTATACCTCGGCCTGGAAGACCTTTCAGGTTTTCCAGTCCCAATATCCATGCTTCGATGGCCACGATGTCCGTTATTTATTGGCCTTTGTAGCTTTCTGCCAAGCTTAACTGAGGTTGTCTCATGGTACTATTACAATAGACCTTGCCGGGGTTCAGCACCATCTATCCTTACAGGATGTCTTACAGGATGTCTTTGCTGCCCATGCAATTAAGGCCATTCTGAGAGGCATCCAAAGGAATTGTCCTCCTGCTTCTGTCTGTAGACTGCCTGTCAGAGATTGTTAATTGACCAGACTGTGTGATTTCATAAAAGGAAACCAAACGGGTGTAGGTGAAAATATATATAATTTATTACGGTGAGTGACCAACATACAACAACCAATAAAACGCAGTGCAATAAACCAACAGTGACTACAAACAATATATACAAATAAGGGAGATACCAGAATCGTAGTAGAAGCCAGGCCGAGGTCATACACAAGGGGATCAAGCAGATGGGTATGGATGGGAGGAAGCAGGAACAGGGAGGGGACGGATGGATAGGCTGCAGAGCAGGGATCCAGGTAACAGAAGGGAAAGCTGCAGGATGGGCACAAGGTAAGGATCAGGTTAAACAGGATGTGGGTTCAAGGTAGGGATCGGGTCGGATCAGATCAGGCAGGGTGCAGGTTAGGATCAGATACAGGCTAAAGTCCGGGTCACAGGTCCAGGAGGTCAGGAAGACAGATACCAGGGCAACAAGTGTTTGCATTTGCCAGGTATATAAAGAAGTCCAGATGATTGAGCTTCAGGTCACAGCTGACCACAGGAAGTGCTGCCTGCCCCATACTGCCAGAATACACCCGCTGGTGGATGCCGGTACTGCAGTCCACGTATCATGTGTTACCACCAGCAGGTGAGATCCTCCAACAGAGATATTGGCTGCAGGAGGACACCTGCTGGCGGACACTAGCACTGCAGTCCAAAGGACCAACCGCACCACCAGCGGGTGAAGCCTTTCCTGACAGTACCCCCCCTCAAAGGAGCGGCCTCCGGACGCTCCAACGACCTGCTGCTGGGGGGAAGTTCATAGCAACAAGCTGGGCAACAGGCAAGGTCATCTCAGGCTGGGCAGCAGACGGGAACACCTCAGGCTGGGCAGCAGACTCCGGGTCATCGAGCTGGGCAGCAGGCTCCGGGTCATCGAGCTGGGCAGCAGACCGGAACATGTCAAACTGGGTAGTAGGCTCCACACTACAGGCTGGAAGGCTGGCTCCGGAATTGCAGGCTGGAAGGCTGGCTCCGGAATTGCAGGCTGGAAGGCTGGCTCGTGAAATGCAGGCTGGAAGGCTGGCTCGAGAAATGCAGGCTGGAAGGCTGGCTGGAAGGCTGGCTCAAGGACTGCAGACTTGAAGGCTGGCTCAAGGACTGCAGACCTGGAAGGCTGGCTCAAGAAGTGCAGGCTGGAAGGCTGGTTTGAGAACTGCAGACTGGAAGGCTGGTTTGAGAACTGCAGGCTGGAAGGCTGGCTCGAGAACTGCAGGCTGGAAGGCTGGCTCGAGAACTGCAGGCTCTGGGACTGCAGGCTGGAAGGCTGGCTCGAGAACCGCAGGCTGGAAGGCTGGCTTGAGAACCGCAGGCTGGAAGGCTGGCTCGAGAACCGCAGGCTGGAAGGCTGGCTCGAGAACCGCAGGCTGGAAGGCTGGCTCGAGAACCGCAGGCTGGAAGGCTGGCTTGAAGGCTGGCTCTGGGACTGCAGGCTGGAAGGCTGGCTCGAGAACTGCAGGCTGGAAGGCTGGCTCGAGAACTGCAGGCTGGAAGGCTGGCTCGAGAACTGCAGGCTCTGGAACCGCAGGCTGGAAGGCTGGCTCGAGAACCGCAGGCTGGAAGGCTGGCTCGAGAACCGCAGGCTGGAAGGCTGGCTCGAGAACCGCAGGCTGGAAGGCTGGTTCGAGAACTGCAGGCTGGAAGGCTGGCTTGAAGGCTGGCTCTGGGACTGCAGGCTGGAAGGCTGGCTCGAGAACTGCAGACTGGAAGGCTGGCTCGAGAACCTCAGGCTGGAAGGCTGGCTCGAGAACCTCAGGCTGGAAGGCTGGCTCGAGAACCTCAGGCTGGAAGGCTGGCTCGAGAACCGCAGGCTGGAAGGCTGGCTCGAGAACCGCAGGCTGGAAGGCTGGCTCGAGAACCGCAGGCTGGAACAGGTTGGTGGGTGTGGAGGTAGGTTGGATTGTGTGGGTCGGGAAGTACTTCCGCTTTTTCTTAGATTTAGTCACTGCAGGTTTGCAAGTAACAGGGGGAATATATGAAAATGTTGGGATAGGACAAATGGAAGACAATGACAGAGGTGCAGGGACAGTGGCTGGAGGAGGTTCTTGTGGATTGGCTACGGATAGGAGGGAAGAAGCAGGTGAATTGAAGGCAGGGTAGGTGCAACAGGTAGAGACGGGGTAGTAGTATTTGGGGGGCTGAACACACTGTACGGTAGCTGGGGTTGCCATAGGCAATGGGCGGATATATTCTTGGGAAGGCAGGTGATTGATGGAGGGGCCGGGATGTTGTGGCTTGGCTGAATTCAGGAGGAGATCTGACCATGCCTGCAGCAAAGGCTGAACAAAAACTAGTCCGCACTCACGCCTTTTAATCAGAGACTGCACTGACCTCACACAATCATGTAACACCTGCTGGGAACAGAGGGAATAATGCTCATAGAAAGAAGCCGGATCATCCTCTAACAAGCATACTAGGGATTCTACTTGGTCACCATTGAAAGGGGGAGAGAAGTCATCACCTCCTTTGGGAACAAACGACAGGGCTGGTTCAACACATAACCGGGTTAACGGCAGAACATCCTCATGCTAGAAGTAACCCTGATCCACCCAAAAATTTGCTGATCGAATAGTTTCCCTTAGTTGGTCACTAGTCCAACCCTCTAAAACCTGGCGACAATGTTTGCCATCCTCTGCTGCCAGCAGTGAATAGTAAAGGATCTCATTATAATCCATATCCGCCAAACACAATAACAGGATGGTTCCTTAATGAAGTCACGTCTGATCAGGGATGGCCCTGGTATACTGTCAGAGATTGTTAATTGACCAGACTGTGTGATTTCATAAAAGGAAACCAAACGGGTGTAGGTGAAAATATATATAATTTATTACGGTGAGTGACCAACATACAACAATCAATAAAACGCAGTGCAATAAACCAACAGTGACTACAAACAATATATACAAATAAGGGAGATACCAGAATCGTAGTAGAAGCCAGGCCGAGGTCATACACAAGGGGATCAAGCAGATGGGTATGGATGGGAGGAAGCAGGAACAGGGAGGGGACGGATGGATAGGCTGCAGAGCAGGGATCCAGGTAACAGAAGGGAAAGCTGCAGGATGGGCACAAGGTAAGGATCAGGTTAAACAGGATGCGGGTTCAAGGTAGGGATCGGGTCGGATCAGATCAGGCAGGGTGCAGGTTAGGATCAGATACAGGCTAAAGTCCGGGTCACAGGTCCAGGAGGTCAGGAAGACAGATACCAGGGCAACGAGTGTTTGCATTTGCCAGGTATATAAAGAAGTCCAGATGATTGAGCTTCAGGTCACAGCTGACCACAGGAAGTGCTGCCTGCCCCATACTGCCAGAATACACCCGCTGGTGGATGCCGGTACTGCAGTCCACGTATCATGTGTTACCACCAGCAGGTGAGATCCTCCAACAGAGATATTGGCTGCAGGAGGACACCTGCTGGCGGACACTAGCACTGCAGTCCAAAGGACCAACAGCACCACCAGCGGGTGAAGCCTTTCCTGACACTGCCAGTTACGGGGCATATCTTCCAGGGTATGTCTGGTTTGCTGGACGTTCGGCCTTTCGGGAGGCTCCTCAGTTTGGTCCTTAAAGCTGCTATTTATTTAGCCTTTTTTGGTTTCCTTAGGCCAGGCGAGTTTTCCCGCACTGGCCCTGGTTCCCGGGTTCTCTCGGTCGGCCAGTTGGTCAGATATCCATTTTTTTTCAGGTTACATCTGTCTGCATGCAAGACTCAGCAGTTTGGGGCTGGCACGGACATCTTGTTCTTCAAGACCGGTAGTGCGTGGTGTCCCGTGTCAGTGTTGGACCAGCTCATGGCGCTGGTCGGCGACAAACCCTGGGGTAAGTCCCTTGTTGCCCTTCCCTCTGGCTCCCCTCACGATGGCACAGTTCTCCAAACATTGCCGTACGCTGGGGTCCAACTTATGTTTGAATCTGGCAGGTCTATCTGGTCACTCATTCAGGATTGGGGCGGCCTCTGCAGCTTCTAGTCAGGGTACTCCGGCTCATGTCATCAGAAAATTGGGGAGATGGAACTCGTCTTGTTTCGCTAGATATGTCCCGGATCCTCATGTCGAAATGGCTCAGGCCTTCATGCATCTGGCTGATTGATGTTTTGTTGTTGTCAATAAATCTGTTACTGATTTACCCTATTGTCTTCTTTTTGGCCCCTTTTAGGGGTACTGACCACGTGACCTTTGGCACACCCCAGGTCTTGTTCATATATTCTTTACTACGTTCTTACTCTATCTCGCGTGGAGACTCTGTGTACAAATGGGAAGGCCGGCCGGAGGTTGGCCTGAGTTTGTAGGAGGAGTCGGGGGGTATTTAAACCCGCCCTCCTCCTCCTTACTTCTGTCGGCCTGACGTTTTCTTGTTTCCCACCCTCCCGGCCCCTTTTTTATTTTGCTTTCTTTTTTTCGTCATCTCTTGTTTGGGTATGCCCCCTTTTAGGCATTCTGACCACGTGACCTTTGACACACCCCAAGTCTTGTTCATATGTTCTTTACCACGTTCTTACTCTATCTCGCATGAATGGGTAGGGGTACGATGTACCCCATACTCATTTACATAGGGTGGGGGGCTGGAATCTGGGGGCCTCTCGTTAATGGGGGCTTCCAGATTCCGATAAGCCCCCGCCCGCAGACCCCGACAACCAACAGCCAACCAAACAACCCCGACAACCCTGCCCCAAAGCACCCACCCCCCCATATTGAGGGCATACGGCCTAGTACAGTTCAGGAGGGGGTGTGCTGGCTTGTCACCATCCCCTTTCATGACCTGCCAGGCTGCATGCTCCGATAAGGGTTTGGTGCTGATTTTGGGGGGACCCCCACGTCGGTTTTTTTGGTGTGGGGGTTCCCCTTAAAATCCATACCAGACCGAAGGGCCTGGTATGCTCTTGGAGAGGGAACCAATGCCATTTTTTTTATTTGGCTGGAGCTCCCCCTAAATATTCATAACAGACACAGTGCCTGGTATTGTCAGGGATCAAAGTCAGCTCCCAGTTCATTGAAGTCGGACTTCAAGTCGCAGGGCAAAGTCGGATCCAAAGTGGTACATGTCGTTCCAGTGTGAACCCGGACTATAACTTTCACACAGACCAAATAATATACACTAATTTGGGTTATTTTTACCAAAGATATATAGCAATATAAATTTTGGCCAAAAATGTCTGAACAAAAATGACTTATTTGCAAAGTTTTTTTAATAGAAACTAAAAAAAAAAATAGGATTTTTTATAACAGCTTACCTGTAAAATCCTTTTCTTGGAGTACATCACGGGACACAGAGCAGCCATAGTAATTACTATGTGGGTTATACACCACCTATAGGTGAATGGACACTGGTGCACTCAAAAGACAGGAAGTCCCCCCTATATAACCCCTCCCATACAGGGAGTACCTCAGTTTTTGTAGCAAAGCAATATATATATATATATAATCTCCCCCAATAAGAGGGGAGGGACCTCTTCTGTGTCCCGTGATGTACTCCAAGAAAAGGATTTTACAGGTAAGCTGTTATAAAAATTCTATTTTCTTTATCCTACAACACGGGTCACAGAGAAGCCATAGTAATTACTATGTGGGATGTCCCAAAGCAATGCCATTTGAGGTGAGGGAGTCACAAATAAAGGCAGGCCGCCATCAGACGCGAGGACCTATACTGCTGCCTGCAGCACACTGCGCCTAAAGACCGCATCCTCTTGCCATCTTACATCCACCTGATAGAATTTTGTGAACATATGCACTGACGACCAAGTTGCGGCCTTGCAAATCTGAGTCATAGAAGCCTGGTGATGCACTGCCCAAGAAGCACTGACTGCCCTGGTAGAGTGCGATTTAACTTGAAAAGGTGGAACCCTCATCTTCAGGCCATAAGCCTGAATAATAACCTGACAAATCCATTTTGAAATAGCCGATTTTGACGCTGCCTGTCCTTTTCTTGGGGCCATCTGACAGCACAAACAAAACATCAGTTTTCCATATCGGAGCTGTCACCTTTTAGATAGGATTTTATTGTAACAATTTTTCTTCCGCAGAACGAGGTTCTGTAAAAAAGGAAGGCAGGGCAACATCTTGATTCAGAGGAAAACCTGACGCTACCTTAGGTAGAAAGGTTTGGTGAGGACGCAACACCACCTTATCCTTATGAACAACTAAGTATGGCTCTTTACAAGAAAAAGCTGTCAATTTTGATACCCTTCTTGCGGAAGTTACCGCAACTAAGAACACTAATTTCCTTGTTGTCAGAAACCATGAATCAGACCGAGATAGAAGTACAATTAAATCACACTTGTTTAATAATAAAAATAAAAAGGTAAACGGGGTAAGTGTAGTCAAGCTAGAGTTCAGTAACCGGATCGGGTAGTCGGCCAAGCCAATGTCCAAGAGCCAGCGATAAAGGTAGTAGTACAGCAAGCAGGATCTGTAGCCAGAGGGGACTTCAGTCAAGCAGGTCTTCAAACAGGAACGCAGAAGAAAGTCTCTTGTGATGTTAACACAGGCGAAGGTGGAGAGCAAATGAACTGGAAGGCTTTAAGTAGGCAGAGCTGACGAGCAGGATCATCAACAGGTGGATCACTGTGGAGAGATGGGAGCTGGCAATTAGCTGACAGCTGAGCTACCAGCACAGAGAAGGAAGGGCTGAGCCCAGCACTGACAGTACCCCTCCTCAACGACCCCTCCCCTCGGAGGACCACTGGGCTTCAGGGTAACACGTCTATGAAAATCACAGAGGAGGAAAGGGGCATGTACGTCCTAGGATGGGACCAAGACCGTTTCTCCGGACCGTACCCCTTCCAATGCACCAGGTACTGTATGCGCCCACGGAACCTATGGGAGTCAACAATGGACTGTACTTCATACTCCTTATGGTTCTCAACCTGTATAGGGTGAGGACGTGGCACTGAGGTGGTAAAACGGTTGCAGACCAAAGGTTTCAATAAGGAGACATGAAACACATTAGAGATACGCATACTGGAAGGGAGGTCCAACGCGTAAGCCACTGGGTTTATCCTGCGAAGGATACGGAAAGGCGCAATAAATCGAGGTGCGAACTTCAGAGAAGAAACACGAAGTCGGAGGTTGTGAGATGACAGCCAGACCCTGTCCCCAACCTGGTACGAAGTTGCAGGTAGGCATCTGCTGTCAGCATGGAGTCTGTACCTATCACTAGCATGTCGCAAAGCCTCCTGGACTTGTGCCTTAGAGATACGCATACTGGAAGGAAGGTCCAAAGTGTAAGCCACTGGGTTTATCCTGCAAAGGATACGGAAAGGCCCAATAAACCGAGGTGCGAACTTCAAAGAAGGAACACGAAGTCGAAAGTTGCGAGATGACAGTTGTCAGGGAAAAATTGGCTGTTTGCAGAGCACACAGCCATTTCTCCTTGTGCTAATAAGCACACACTTCGTCTTAATGCAATAATGCATCTTCCTTGTCAAAGTATTTTATTGATTGAATAAGCAAGTAAATTACAATACAGTTGTAATAAATATTACAATGAGCCATACGTGTTTAACAGATATGGTAAAACTCTAAGGTCCAACAGTAAACTACCGATAGATGGGTTATTTTTTTTTTTTTCAAATATAAATTTTTATTAGTATTTATTTTTTCACATTAGAATACAGAAAAGCATAGAACAATCTTGGTCGTCATAGACCCCATCACAGACATGTGGGCTTTGTCGTGAGAGTTACACTCCATCCGCAATATAAAACATCTAGACTATCGCAACAGACAGGTACAGTACCAGAATGCTCTTACAATTAAACCATAAACATTTCTGCTTCAGTACGCTAGCAGCTGAAATAGCCTCCTAAGCAGTCTATCTCTCATCAGGTGGAGAGCCTGTCGTAGTCGGAACGACCATGTCTCCCACAAACCCACGTTCCCCAAATAACTGAGTATAAAACCAACAGTTGAGGAAACCAAAGGTAAAAAGAGAAAGAAAACAAAAAATAAAGAAAATAAAAAATAAAATAAAAATAAAAAGGAAGAAGAAAAAAAAGGGGATAAAGAGTAATGAGGGGGGGAAGGGAAAAAAGAAAAAAAAAAGAGGGGAGGGGGAGTATGTTCAGCACGGAGGTGATGGACACGGTGCCATCGTCAGCCCGCCGTGGGCCGAAACTGGGGAGCCCATTAAGAATTCAATAAGGATTGCCCTTCATCGGAGTATATGTATAAGTTCCACAGCCTCCAGGCCTTGGAGTGTTTCTCCTGTTTATTTTCCAGATGTTTAATTTCCTCTACTTTACGCAACCACAACCCAACGGATGGAGGCGTGACTTGTTTCCAGGTGGCCGAAATGCAAGACTTTGCGGCATTAAGCAGGTGTCTCATAATGGATTTCTTGTGAGATCTCGCCGGGATTGTGGAAGCGTGAAGCAGAAAGAAAGCTGGGTCTCTATGAATTGTGTGATCAGTGAACTTTTGCGTGATCCTCTCTATAGATGTCCAGAAGTGCAATAACAGTGGGCATGACCAGAAGACATGGATGAGCGTTCCTTTATCTCCTAGACATCTCTAGCATCTATCTGTCGTGGTAGGGAAAACTTTATGTAGGAACTGAGGCGTATAGTACCATCTGGTTAGAATCTTATAGTTTGTTTCTTGGATTCTCGTGCAGATGGACGATTTTAGGGAAAATTGAAGAATATTTTGTATCTGCAAGTCAGTGAAGGTCCGTTTTAGGTCCTGTCCCCAAGTTCGTAGAAACCCCAGGTCAGGTTGTGTTGCCAGGGTGTTGAGTAGAGAGTGTTTTCGAGAAAACTTGGGTCAGCACTCCCTAATCGTTACAGTAATTTTCAAATGTTGTCAGGTCGCGGGTAAACTGTAGGGGATCTGGTATTGAGTGCACGAAGTGGTGCAGCCGTATAGCTCTCCAAAAGGACAGTTGGAAGTTGCCAGTATCGCTCGTCAGGGTTTGGATCGATGCCCACCGGTCTACGTCTACAAAGTGTAAAGCACAATCTCTACCCGCTGCCACAAGCTCCCCATAGTCCGAACGGATCAGTCCAGGTGGGAACACCGGGTTGCCGAGAATTGGGAGTAGTGGAGACGTCCTTGACGTCAAGGAGGCAGCATTCACCACCCACCGACCCACGCGTAGCACCAATGGTGGGGTGTTTCCTCATATCCAAAGGGATCCGGTCGGGACACCACATTGCCCCCTTCAATGGGATATGTACTTGGTCGCGCTCTATTTGCGTCCACAGTTTGAATTGTGCATGTCTGTTCCAGTCAATGATTCTCCCTAAGTGTACTGCCTGATAATAGTTCTTTATGTCTGGGAGGGCAAGACCTCCACATTGCTTCGGGAGAGTCAAGTATCCGATGCGCAGCCACGGTTTCTTGTGTGCCCATATAAATTTGGTAAAGAGAGATTGTACTTGACTGAAATAGGAAGCTGGGATCTTGATTGGCAGGGCTTGAAACAGGTACAGAAACTTTGGGAGAATGCACATCTTGAGTAGATTGCATCTCCCAAACCAGGAGTGAAGCCCTTTATTCCACTCCTCAAGCAGTCCTCTGGCTTTAATCAGCATCGGGGGGAAGTTGCGTTCGAATGTGCGCGTCAAGTCTCTCGGGATGTATGTCCCCAGGTAATTGAGGTGGCTATCTGACCATTTAAATGTAGATTTCAGAGGAGACAGGGCATCCGGGGTCATATTGACGCCCATAGCTGCGGATTTATCTAAGTTAATGTTCAAATTTGATAATTCCCCATATTTCTTGAATTCTTTAATCAGGTTCGGGAGGGACACCACAGGGTTGGTAAGGGAGAATAACAGGTCATCCGCATATGCCGAAATCTTGTAGTGGCCCTCGCCTATCGCAATACCCGTGATATCTGGATTTTGGCGGATCGTGCATAAGAATGGCTCTAGAACCAGGGAAAAGAGAAGGGGGGATAACGGACAACCCTGTCTGGTGCCGTTGGAGATAGTGAAGGGTTCGGAGAGAACTCAATTTGCTTTGACCTGGGCAGTCGGCACCGAGTATATATTAGAAATCCAGTGTAGCATCTTATTACCTAGTCCAATATGCCTAAGGATGGAGAGCATAAATTCCCAGCTAACCCGGTCAAATGCTTTCTCAGCGTCTGTGCTGAGAAAGACGCATGGCGTTTTGAGCAGTGAGGCCCTATGAATCAGGTTGATAACCTTAGTAGTGTTATCCCTGGCCTCCCTGGAAGGGACAAAACCCACTTGATCCAAGTGTACCAGATCTGTCATGTGTTGGGACAATCTATTGGCCAGGATTTTAGTGAAAAATTTAAGATCTATATTCAAAAGGGATATAGGCCGGTAGCTGCCGCAAGCGGCTGGGTCCTTGCCTTCTTTAGGAATGAGGGAGATGTGGGCCTTCAAGGTATCTCTTTGGAAGTGACCTCCTTCTGCAAGATTATTAAACAATTTAACCATATACGGGCCTAGTACTGGCATGAGGGTCCGATAATATTGTAGGGTAAAACCATCCGGACCTGGGGCCTTCCCCGGTTTCATTCCCTTAATGACACCTTGCAGTTCCACCAACGTAATGGGTTCCTCCAGGGCCGTCCCTATCTCCTCGGGAAGAGTGGGGATGTCTGATTTGATCAGATATTCTCTTGTATCGGAGCCACTATTATGTGGTTTCGGGAGGTTGTATAAGGAGGAATAAAATTCCTGGAATTCACCTGTAATTTGGGTGGGCATGACCTTTTTTTGTCCCGAAGGGGAGACAATTTGGGGTATATACGCTTGTTGCCTCTGCTGTTTAACTGTATTAGCCAACAATTTCCCACACTTGTTACCCAATTCATAGGATAGTTTCCCGCATACCTGCAGTGCTGCTTTGGCTTTGTATCGCAGTATATCTATTGTTTGTCGTCTAACAGTCAGGAGTTCCGTTTCTATTAAAGGGGTCGGGTTGTGTTTATGTTTAGCCTCGAGATCCCGGATCTTGTCTAAGAGCACAAGGAGTTGTTTTTCCCGTTCTCGCTTGATACGTGCGCCGTGCTTAATCAGGACTCCCCTTATGACAGATTTGTGTGCCTCCCACAGTATGCCCAGGTCACAGTCTGCTACGTCATTTATTCGAAAGTATTGTGTCAGTTCGGTCATCACATCTGTCAATACAGTAGCATTCTGAAGTAGGCTTTCGGTCAGCCTCCAGGACCGTGTGTGTGGGGTGTCGAGGCCCGCGAGAGGGAGTACCGCATAGTAATGGGTGCATGGTCTGATCAAGTGATATTCCCTATCACAGTGTCATGTGCCGCCCCTAGGTTGCGGTGAGGTATCAGGAAGTAATCGATACGTGAGTATGTTCTGTGTGGGGATGAGAAGAACGTGTAGTCCCTTTCTCCCGAATGGTGAAGTCTCCATATGTCCAAAAATTGGGCATTATGTTGATCCCTTGAGATGTTTCTATGAACATTGGGCCTCAATGAGGAGGTACCGGAGGAAGTGTCAACCGCTGGGACCAACGGTGCATTAAAGTCACCACCCACAATCAAATGACCCTCTGTGAAGTCCATCAGGAGGGACAGTGTATTGTGTAAAAAAATCATCTTGTCTGTCATTTGGTGCATAGACAGTGGCTAGTGTCACTAACACGTCTCCTATTAGGCCTTTAAGAAACACATATCGACCCTCAGGGTAGTTCTAGAGTCGCGGCAAGTCCAAGGGACCTTACCTGCCAGGAGAATAGATACCCCTCTTGATTTGTGTGTGGGATTCGTAGCGTGGTAGATTATGGGGAAGTACCGATTTTTCAAACATGGTGGAGAGCCAGTCTTGAAGTGGGTCTCCTGGATAAACGCTATATCCGCTCTAGCCCTTTTAAGGTCATTCAAGAGCATATAGCGTTTCTCCGGTATATTCAACCCTTTGGCGTTCAGCGAGAAAAAGGTGACGCAATCCATCCCGAACCGTGCCGAGTGGGGGGGGGGGAAGGGTAAAACAAAAAGGGGTGAAAGCAAAAAACCAAAAGGAGAGAAAAATATATATATAAAGGGGGAGGAAATAGAGAGATGAGAGAGCAAGAATAGCTCAAGCAAGAGTAAGGTGAGCAATAAGTGCTCACAATAGACTTGTTCACAATTGATCGTTAAAACTCAATCAATCGTAATGCAAAATTTTGCAATAAAGCACACTCCGGGTATCACCGGGTGAAGTGCTTCGACCTAGTGGGGAGGAGGTTAGATCACGACCGGGGGAGTTTTCCCGGTCCCGTCCCGACCCCCCAGCCCTAGGGTATAAACTGGGCATGTACTCTATTAAAACCTGAAAAATGAAAGAGGTGAAGCTATAAACACAGAACAAGGAAATGGATCAACAAATAACAATACAATCACATTCTCAGGAGGAACCATGCACGTCCCCACATCCAAAGCGAGAAACATGAATCTCATGTCGTGGCCTTTAGAGCAGTAAACAGTACTGCCTGCATGAGGCAAAGACATGGACCCCTCGACTCCATTCGGGGACATAAGACCCAGTCAGGATCCCACCCATTCCCCCATCATTTACCTCCGGCAAACGAGTATGGAATGATGAAATTTGAGTCGTATGCACGACCAATAAAGTCTTGGCCCCGCATAGGAGGATAGCCCGCCTGGTATCATAGCCCACCATCTGCAATCCTGCCCCTAAAGGCAGGAGAAAGGGGAAAGGAGGGGGGGCGGTGGGAGAAACAGAGGACAAAGGTAAGTCCATCCACCGTCCCCTGGGCCTGACCTATCCCCTCCGGGAGTCGGCCCGCCTTCTCCACCCCATTCCCGCATGGGATGACCCCAGATACAAGTACCGCTCTAATGCTCCATATATTATCCCAACAAACATACCCCTACCAGGAACAATGTATACAACAAGTTAAGGCATAATCACAGCGGTCAGTACACAACCTCTACAGTATCCCAGGTAGCGTCCCAGCCATTGGTCTCTCAGGTTCCGGGGTGTAATGGCCTAAATTTTAGCCCTACCCGGAGAAAGTCACTGCTTAGGGGTCTCAGTGCGGGCTGTGCAGAGATCTTGCATGAGAGGGAGTCAGTCTGTTTTCCGGGACTCCCGAGGGGGGCGGTTTCCGGCGCCCTCGTCCCACAACAGGGCACAGGAAGGGTAAAGGTGAGATGTAGGTCAAAAGCCCACCCAAGAGGCCCGCCCCTAACCCCCATAACCCTGCCCCACCCCCCAAACATCCCAACCTCCATAAAAGAACAAGCAGGTCTCAGGGACCGTGAGGGGGCAAAAAAAAAACTTCCGAAAGTTCCCATCCGGGGGAGGGCCTTCGGTGCATCTGGCAGAACCATGACAAATCAGGGGGGGTGTCAGTGGGAGCCGACAGGGAGGAGGAGGGGATGAATTGAACCAAGTATCTGGGTTAAGCCACTATGTGCAGTGGATGTGTGTGCATGGTCTCAACACGGTGGGCGCCACCACTAGGTTTCCCTGGAATCCTCCGGAGGTGCGATGCGGGATCTCTGTCTGCCACTCTGTGGCCGTGGGGAACGGAATCTGCTCTGACTCGAGCCGCCTGGACGGGTGGAAGGTCCTGGGAGAGCCTGCAGCCAGTCTGGAATGGCGATTGGGTCTGTTTCAAAAAAGACAAACAGTGCAGGGAGATCTGATGGTGAACGCAGGGTGAAATACTGCAAAAGCTTCCTGAAAGTCACTGCTATGGGGGAACCCCATCTGTAGGTAATGCCAGAGTGCTGGGCGACTTCCAAATAAGGTTTCAACATAGCCCTCCTCTGCAGGGTAGCCCGGGAGAGATCTGGCAGGATTTGGATGATAGCCCCATCAAAGTCAGTGTCTCTCATCTCCCATGCCTTCCGCAGGATGAGTTCTTTATGTGTGTAATGGTGGACCCTGCAGATCACATCCCTGGGGCGATTCGGGTCAGTAGATCTAGGTCCCAGAGCCCTATGGATCCGGTCAAAGGTCACATTCGGTGGAAAAGAGTCCCCCGCCACGTTGCGAAATATGGCCAGAGCTGTTGCTGCTAGATCCTCTGACCCCGTGGCCTCCGGCAGACCCAGGAGCCTCAGGTTGTTCCTCCTGCTGCAGTCCTCCATTTCTTCCAGATGCAGTTGCTGGGTCAGGATGGAGGTTGCCTGCACTGCCTGCGTCTCTTCTACTTGCTGCAGCCACAGTTCCAGGGCTGACACCGTGGCTTCCCCTGTTCCCATCCTCTCTGTCAGAGAGGTAATGTCACTGCGGACCGCCGCAATATCTTTACGGTGGGAAGCCTCTAGCCTGCTGGCCAGAGAATCAAAGTCGGCTCTTGTAGGCAGAGCCTGCAGCAGTGCCCTCAGCTCCGCATCAGCCCGCAGAGTCAGCGGTGTGTGATGTGGGTGAAGCGAGTCCTGGGGGTCAGATCGTAGCATCGCTGGTGTGCCGGGGTCCCCCTCCAGGGTGTATGAGGCCATGGGAGGTGTCTGGGAGGTATGTGGGGAAGAGCTCACATGTCCGCCGGGCCTCGTGGAGTCCGCCATTTTGGGGATAGGAGATGCTGCCTGTGTGCTGGGGAAATAGCGATGGATCTCTCCGCTCGGCCGGGCTCTGGGGGTCTGGTATTTCTTCTGTCTGCCTCTCCGTTTCCCAGCTGAGTACATGACGGGTTTTTAGATAGATGTGGCTGAGAATAGGGCTAGGAAGGCCAGGACAGACCGGGAGCTCCACACGCACACGTCCTTACTCGGCCATGTCCAGACCACACCCCCGCTATTTAGAGATAGGTTATTTAACTACTATAAAAAAAGAAAAAGTACAATAGTTAATAAAATGTGAGATAACTAACTGCGGTGGAAATTATGCTACCGTAAGAGGTAATATCTTGGACCAGCAATAATGCATCTTAAGCTAAAAGTTCACTCACCATTCGTTCAATTTCCCATTCATTCAATAACCAAACGTCACCACACTGCTATGTTCTCATCTCGGCATCCCAGCATCACTGACCGCCGAGCCCCCTACAGGCTCCTTTTATTATAACAAAAGATCTCACAAACAGGAAGTGATGGCTGCAGCAGCCAATCATGTCCTCCATGGGAGGGGATTTCACAGAATGTCCTCTCCACACAGGAAATACCCAATAAGGATCTGACCATACAAGGATCTGACCATACAAGGATCTGACCACACAGGATGTGACAATACAGGATAACCCTTTCGACAGGGTTAGTTAAATACATTCAACAACATGAATAATACAACACAATAACAATACAATGATGGCTAAAGTCTTAAGGGGCGTGTCCGGGCAGGGAAAGCGTGTATGCGCCTAACAAACGAAGCCGTATTGCTTTAAAACATGGACGCTCTCCCTGCCTATGAAACACTCATAAGCTCTCATATTGCCGCTGATAGGAATCCTTATTCTACGCTATTCCATGAACATCATAAATAAGCATGTACCGCTGTCATCGCTGGGGACTAAAACTCGTGGAGACTCAGAACAGACCCAGCAATCGGTCCTGTTAGCTTTCTTAGTTAGTCAGAGAATACACTTGAAATAATAACTTGGGATGCTTTTCATCGTTACCCTTGCTAAAAAAAAATAAACAAAGATACTACTCAATTGTTTGGTGTGGTTGAGCCGCTTCTTGCAGTGGCTGGCGTGGTCCTTATCCCTCAAGCTTCTTAACAACGACCCAGTCACCTGGTTGGAAAGAATGAAAACATCTGGGGTGTAATACCTGGAACCATTGCTTAGCATGTATTTATCCATATGTACAGCTGCCTACATACACCTGCTCTCTATGTACATACTCTTTAAGAAACTCCTTGGACCTGGAAAATACTTATAAGCAAAATTATTACTCTATCTTTCATATTTAACCTGCAATTATGGTAAACAAAAATGACATTCCTGTACATTGGTAAATTGTCAATGACATTCTTTCAAAACCAATTCAACAAAACCCTCTGTAACCCTTACTTTTCCCGTTCCTACACAAATACAACAGCCGCAACGCGTCGGTAAGTCCGAACATATTCACGTTACTACATACAAACATTCAGATACAAATGTGGGGGAGATACTTCATAGTTTCCAAAAGCAAAATTAAAAAACAGAACAGCCAGAATTCTACCTTCACTCTTTCAGCAATAGAAAAAAATACAATGGGAAAAACATGAGAGCAGCTTGAGAACCTTGCATGGACCAGCCATACAAAGTTCAAACAAACGGGCATGAGAATTTTAACCATAGTTCCTCCTCTGAGAATCACAAAAATGTGTACTACACCTCCATCAACACACTCATCATTACAGATTTCTGAAGCCGCAGCTGAACTACATCCAGTCCAGAGTGATACCCAAAATAGTATCCTTGGACCACCTATGTCAATCTTTTAAGGGGTCTAAAGGCCTTTGCCCCCAAAACTAGGCTTCGTGCACTGTGTAACCGTCTGACTGTGGGAAACCTCCATTCCTTCCCTTGCACAGACCTCCTTGTGTCCATGGCGATACAAATCGGCTTATCCTCTTACTCCTGCATCCAGGGGAAACCATTGCACCCATTTCGGGGAGCACCACCCAGTGCCTTATTCTACGGTGGTTTGACGGACTACAACCACTATATCTGGTCCAGTCCCCCAACTAGAATCCCTAACCGAGGCGTCAACTCTATGGCTTGTTGTCCCAACACTTTTGGCACAGAACTTCAGATTAACTATGCCAAATGATTCATCAACAACCACAGATCAACCCCCAAATTATGCCTCTACCCCTCACAGTGTATGTATACACAAGCGTTTTCCGCTATACCCCCATACACTGCGTCGCCAGACTAAACCACATGGATCACTTACGCCCGTTTCCTCTACAGAACAATGTGGCTTCTCTCTGTATCTAGATGTTACAACAATAATGCGGATGCCTCACGTTTACGCTCTACCCAAATCTGTATTTACAGTATAAAACTTCACAAAAACAACTGAAATTAAACATTAAAACACTCTTTCAAACGCCAAAATGTTTCCCATTGTCCTTCACAAATCTCATTGCTCACCTTTCAGAAGACCCCAAGCTCCTCCCACCAACTTCCCGTTGATACATAAATGCTGAAAAGAACTTCCTGTTGCATGCTCAGCTCTTAAAACCCCAAACTGGTTTATTCACATATCAATGTACAGGAAGAGGGAGGGGAGGGGGGAGCCCCATCACCTTGTCTATTAAGACACCAAAAAAAATCCATGGCTAGCATTATATATATTTCAATAATTTAAAAAAACCTTTGTCAAGGAAATGATGGAATAGACCCCCCTTTTTCAAATGGGAGGGAATCCCCCTTGAATCACAAATCCCCTGGGAAATCAAACCACAAGTTTCGAGACCCAAACACAAACCCCTGAAAAAAGATGGCTCAATGAGGTCAACCAAACCCCCCTCCTCCCTTGCAGGCTATACAATACAAGCTTCAAAAACAATGAATTGCCTTCTGGGAAACTCCCAAATATTCAAACATAAAAACAACACACACCGCTGTGCACAAAAATTCAGTTAAAGTTAGTCTTACAATCTATTGAAATTCAGTGTAAGGTAGGGATTTTACTTAAAACCAAAATCCAATACAAAAATCACCACTCTTATACTGCAAAGTCAGCTAACCTACCATAGCTTACATTCACATAAATGAAAACAGAAATCCCGACTCGACACCATCTGCCTGGAGTTGGCATGTTCTCCCTGTGCCTGCGTCCGTTTCCTCTGGGTACTCCGGTTTCCTCCCAGACCCCAAAGACACGCCGGTAGGTCAACCAGATCCCATCCATAAGTTGGCCCCAGCATGTGCACGTGTCCGCAAGCGCGTCGGGACCCCTCGGGGCAAAACCACGCCACATCAAGACACCACTCTACTCAACTCTAGAGGCGATGCTTAGAAAAACCATTCAAAACAGCCTCTCAGTATGTCACCCGGTGTCTCGCCACTCTGGGACGACCCACAGGCCAAACTGTATAAAGTGAAAAATCCCTTATGTGTGTTTCTCCCGGATAAAAACTTTAAGAACTGCACCTCTAAATCACCTTTTTTAAAACAGGACAGACCGTACTACACGCACACACAAAGGAAAACAAAAATGGTGTCCACCAGATTCCAACACAGAAAAGACCGCACTACTCAATTCGCACCAAACATCGAAATCTGCCCCCAAGGCTGAGAAATTCCACCAGCAAGATAGCCGACGAATGCCACAGCAGTCACATGGTATCGCACCCAAATGAAAGGTGGCTGCACCTTCCCCTATATGATGACTCACAGGCCAAACAGACTGCGCCTCTCAAAATGGCCGCCGACGACCATGGCCGCATTGAACAAGATGGCCACCAAATGCAGTTTTTCCCGCCAAAACCAGGATCTCTTCACTAGAAAACCAAAAATGTTATTCTCCACAAAGACTGACTACACATTGGACATCAAATGAACACTTAACCCATAGACAAACTATTTAGGCTACTTAGGGAAAGTTGCTTAAACGTGCATCCTCACAGGGTGACACTGTGGATGCACAGGTATAAATGTGCCAACGTCCCGGTATAACAGGAAGAATGTAAATAGACTAAAAAATGGACTTTAGGCGGCACATGAATATGAATAGATAATGTAAAAAACTAGGGGTTTTTATTTTAAGCAAATAATAAGAAAATACATATAAACATTCAAAAATGACAGTCTATTTGTTCTTGATACAAGGCTCAAGCTAATGCTCTAACAACGCTTCAAAATTATATAGAAACATAGATGCACTCCACCATAAATGAGATGCATAACCAGCAAACAAAGGCTAGTAGAACAGTAAGCATATGAAGCAGGTGGCGTTAGCCATGGGTCCAATGTATCAGATGTAGTCTTGAATTGCTCTACCAGTTTCGCGAATTAACGCTTCTTCAGGAGCATACTAGTCTGTTGGACATATATATAAACAACAAGAAAATATATTTAACATCTTTTTAATACATAAAACAAAGTATATAAAACAACATAAAAAAACAAAAAATCAGAAAATGGAAATTGCTGATCCCACATAGCATAAATACCAAAAAGCAAACCAACCATCAAACACCGAACCGGCATGTGGACTAGCCCTCATGCTGGGGCACTAAAGGATGGTAATAGTGCTAACAGTACCTGAGGGGGGGGGGAAGGGTGGAAGAAAGGGGAAAGAAGAAAAATGAAAATTGAAAAAGAAACCAGATGGAAGAGCAAAAAACCCCAAGAAAAATAAAATAATAAAGGAAGATGCAGAGGAGACCAGCTCCCTATAGCAGTCGATAGGGTACACACTAGTTTAAATACATGGATATACTCACAGGCCGAATGTGTTGCAAGGTGTAACACAAACATGGGTAAAATTAAATTGGCTATTTGTCTGTGGCAACTAGCCAATAATGGTAAAAATCTAAAGAGGGAGGAAAAAATACAAGTCACCTTATTAACAAACATAACGTAAATGGCAAAGTAAATAAAGACAGCCAGATGAGAAATAACACAGAGCCAAAACAGAAGGGTGCTCACCACAATTAAACGACAGCTGGATGAACTGCTAGGTAGAGGCTGCTGGTAAGCAGTAAGGATGAGCTCGGTGTTCGAGTCGAACATAGGTTCGACTCGAACATCGGCTGTTCGCGCGTTCGGCGAACAACGAACGATTTGGGCCGTTCGCGCCAAATTCGAGTGACGCGAACGGCCCACAATACACTGCGCCATCGCAGTGTAATCCCGGCGCTGTGATTGGCCAAGCATGCACTGTGACCCTGCATGCTTGGCCAATCACAGCGCCGGCAGCGAGGAGAGCAATGATTGGCCACAGGCAGGATGCCTGTGGCCAATTATAGCTGAGGGGGTTTAGTACACGCCCCACACTATAAAAGGCCGCCAGCGCGGTGGCCTCGTGTAGTGTGTTCCGGAGCAGGGAAAGTGAAGGATAGGCAGGGACAGTGTCAAATCTTGTCAAATCTATTCTTTGCTAAACCTTGTGTGTAGGGAGAGAGAAGGATAGGCAGGGAGAGTGTCAGTGTCATATACTTTGATAAACCTTGTGTGCAGGGAGAGAGAAGGATAGGCAGGGGACAGTGTCAGTGTCATTGTTGCTAAGCCTCCTGCACATTATACACCTGAAGTTAGCCCGTATTGCTGCTTTTTCCTGGTGTGTTACACCAACAGGATTTTGCGGCACTTACAGCGGGCGGAGTGTGCCTCCTGACCATATTACACCTTAACTTAGCCTGTATTGCTGCTTTTTCCTGGTGTGTTACACCAACAGGATTTTGCGGCACTTACAGCGGGCGGAGTGTGCCTCCTGACCATATTACACCTTAACTTAGCCTGTATTGCTGCTTTTTCCTGGTGTGTTACACCATAGGATTTCGCGGCACTTACAGCGGGCGGAGTGTGCCTCCTGACCATATTACACCTGAACTTAGCCTGTATTGCTGCTTTTCCCATTTCCCTGCAGGCCATTAGAATGTCTGGAAGGCAAACAAGGAGAGGCAGACAGTCAGGAGCCAATAAAAGAGGGCAAGCAGGCTCTGTGTCTAGAGACAACAGTGCTGGTCGTGGACGTGGTGCATCGCCATCAGCACATGGCCATGGGACACGCTTGTCCTTCTTTTCGGCAGCTGGACGTGTTGAGCCGCATCATGCCGAAGACTTGGTAGAGTGGATGACCAAGCCCTCCTCATCCTCCTCATCCTCTCTCACCCAGGCTCAGGATACTGGCAAAGCAGCTGCCAAAGCGTCCTCTTCCCTGGTATCAATGTCATCATCAGTCACTCCTTCCCTAGACCAACCATGTCCTCCTGAGGAGTCCCCCGAACTGTTTGAGCACAGTGTTGGGTACATGCTCCAGGAGGATGCCCAGCGTTTCGAAGGGTCTGATGATGATACCCAGCTAGAGGAAGGCAGTAGCGTGAGAGCAGAGCGAGGGGATGCTCAAGAAGGACACCAATCTGGCAGTCATGTTCCAGCAGCTGCAGCATACTGCCAGATTGGCTCCAGTGATGAGGAGGGAGGGGATGATGAGGTCACTGACTCCACGTGGGTGCCTAATAGGAGAGAGGAGGAGGAGGAGGAGGAGGAGGATGAGGAGGAGGCACATCTCCAACGAGGCAGGATGCCCTCGGGGGGCCAGCGTAAGGGCAGCACACCGACGGAATCACACCGCAGAGCTCTGCCTGTGCAGGGCGCTGCCTCTGCCCGTTATTCAAAAAGTTCTTTGGTGTGGGCCTTTTTTGAGTCGAGTGCATCAGATCGCACAGCTGCTGTTTGCAACATATGTCTCAAGCGTATATCGCGTGGCCAAAACATCACCCGCTTGGGCACCACATGCTTGACCAGACATATGTTGACCTGCCATGCAGCTCGTTGGCAAGCCTACCTTAAAGACCCACACCAAAGAACAAAGCTGACCTCTTCTTGCACCCCATCAGCTGGGATCTCCAACCCCACTATACCTTCAGTCCTCTCTGAAACCAGCTCTGAGAGGAATGAAGGTGTAGAATTAGGTGTGTCACAGCCAAGTACTTGCGGGCACTCTGCTAGCAGTACACCGACGTCCGATTCTAGCAGGCAAATTTCCCTGCCCCAGCTGCTGGACCGTCGAAAGAAGTTCACTCCCAGCCATCCACATGCCCAGTGGTTGAATGCTAGCTTGGCTAAATTGCTAGCGCTTCAACTGCTGCCTTTTCAGTTGGTAGACTCAGCCCCCTTTCCGTGAGTTTGTGCAATGTGCGGTTCCTCAGTGGCAGGTTCCCAAACGCCACTTTTTCTCACGGAAGGCGATTCCGGCTCTCTACCGGCATGTGGAAAGCAATGTCTTGGCCTCGCTGGACAGGGCGGTCAGTGGTAAGGTGCATATTACCGCTGACTCATGGTCCAGCAGGCATGGACAGGGACGTTACCTTTCTTTCACGGCCCATTGGGTCACTCTTTTGGCAGCTGGGAAGGATGCAGGACAAGGTGCAGTAGTGTTGGAGGTTGTTCCACCACCACGCCTCCAAAATGCTACTACTGGTTGTGACACACCTCTGTCCTCCACCCCCTCTTCTTCTTCCTCCGTGGCCTCTTCCTGTGCTTTGTCCTCGGAACCAGCGGTGCTCCGTAGGCGTTCAAGGGGCTACGCAAGTACGCAGGCAAAAAGAGGCCATGCCGTGCTTGCGCTGGTGTGTTTGGGGGACAGGAGCCACACTGGGGCAGAGGTTCTGTCTGCTCTGCAGGGGCAGGCCGAGAGGTGGTTGACGCCACGCCAGCTTAAGCCAGGAATGGTAGTTTGCGACAATGGCACCAACCTCCTCTCCGCTCTCCAACAGGGACAACTGACCCATGTGCCCTGTGTGGCTCACGTCCTTAACCTGGTGGTGCAGCGGTTCTTGGGCATGTACCCGGGCTTACAGGATGTCCTGAGGCAGGCCAGGAAAGTCTGTGTGCATTTCCGCAGATCTTATAATGCCAGTTCTTGCCTCGCTGACCTGCAAAAGGAGTTGAACCTGCCCAAGAACCGCCTTATATGTGACATGCCCACCAGGTGGAACTCAACATTGGCCATGCTGCAGCGGCTGCACACGCAGCAGAGGGCCATCAATGAGTACCTGTGTGACTACGGCACCAGGACAGGGTCAGGGGAGCTCAGGTTTTTTTCACCACGCCAGTGGGGCATGATCAGGGATGCATGCACTGTCCTGGCACCATTTGAGGAGGCCACGAGGATGGTGAGCAGTGACAGTGCATGCATCAGTGACACTGTACCTCTTGTCCACCTGTTGGAACATACGCTGCGTGGAATAATGGACAGGGCACTTGAAGCAGAACAGAGGCAGGAAGAGGAGGACTTCCTTGCCTCTCAAGGCCCCCTTTACCCAGACAGTGTTCCTTCTGTCCCACCCATCGCACAGGAAGAAGAGGAGGAGGAGGAGGATTGTGTCAGCATGGAGGTGGAGCCTGGCACTCAGCATCATCAGCAGCAGTCTTTTAGGGATGATTTACAGTCCCAAGAAACCAGTGGAATTGTACGTGGCTGGGAGAAGGTGGCTGCGGATCATGTCGTCCTTAGTGACCCAGAGGACTCCGGACCGAGTGCCTCAGCTAACCTACGCTGCATGGCCTCCCTGATCCTGCAAAGTCTGCGGAAGGATCCTCATATTCTTCAGATCAAGGAGAGGGACCATTACTGGCTGGCCACTCTCCTTGATCCACGGTACAAGGGTAAGGTTGCGGACCTTATCTTACCGTCGCAGAGGGAGCAGAGGATGAGACAACTCCGGGAGGCCTTGCAGAAAGGTCTGTGCAACGCGTTCCCAGAGACTGGGAGGTTACAAACTCCTGGTCCTGGACAACGAGTTGCTGAGGCTTCGGTCAGTCAAAGAAGGAGCGGTGGGGAAGGTGGCCGTCTGACCGATGCGTTCAGACAATTCTTTAGTCCGCAGCCCCAAGGTATGATCGGTTCCAGCAACCATCGCCAGCGGCTGATATACATGGTGCAGGAATACCTAGGGGCAAGGGGTCAGACTTGGACACCTTCCCCACCGAAAATCCTCTGGCTTACTTGGTCTTGAGGATGGATCACTGGCCAGAGCTTGCACAGTATGCAATTGAGCTACTGGCCTGTCCTGCATCCAGCGTTCTTTCAGAATGCACATTCAGTGCTGCTGGAGGATTTGTCACGGATCACAGGGTGCGCCTGTCCACCGACTCGGTTGATCGACTGACCTTCATAAAGATGAACCAGTCTTGGATCACCACCAGCTACCAAACACCTGAAGCTGATAAAACAGACTAATTTATTTTCAAATGTCACATCCCTTCAAGACTGATGCTGATGCTGAGAGACTGTCCTGTTATGTTGACTGACTATCCTCCTCCTCCTCAATGATCTGATTGATGATGATAGCTTGGAAGAACATTTTTGTTTCTGGGTGCCGCCACCAGTGGCTAAGGCCCAATTTTTCAGCCCCTGTTTAACAGGGGCGTGTTATTACAATTTTTTATGCAATGCTTTGCAGCAGGGCTCATTCCTGCACTCCAACTAGAGTTTCTGAGAGTGGTTGCAGTGTCGTGGCACCAGCACCAGTGGCTAAGGCCCAATTTTTCAGCCCCTGTTTAACAGGGGCGTGTAATTACAATTTTTGATGCAATACTTTGCAACAGGGCTTATTGCTGTGCTCCAAGTACAGTATCTGTGAGGGGTTGCAGTGTTGTGGCACCAGTGCCTAAGGCCCAATTTTTCTGCCCCTGTTTAACAGGGGCATGTAATTACAATTCTTGATCTAATAATTCACAGCAGGGCCCATTTCTGCGCCCACCAAGACTAACTGTGAGGCCTTACAGTGTTGTGTCAACACCACCACCACCACCAAAGGCCCAATTTTTCAGCCCCTGTTCAACAGGGGCATGCAATTACAATTCTTGATCTAATAATTCACAGCAGGGCCCATTCATGCGCCCACCAAGAGTAACTGTGAGGGCTCACAGTGTTGTGGCAACACCAACATGTAAGGGGCAAATTTCAGCTGAGTATATACGGCAGGCCCCTACTTTCAAACATCCAACTTACAAACGACTCCTCCTTGCAAACGGAAGGATACAACAGGAAGTGAGAGGAAATCTACCCCTAGGAAGGCAAATTCTCTCCTGTAAGAGTTAATATGGGAAAAAAGTGTCTCCTCTCCACTGATGCTTTATCACCAATTCTTGTTTCAATAAAAACCCCAAATTTTCAAAAAACATTTGTCATTAGGACGGAAAGTGAGGTGAACTGTTCTGAACAGGTGCACACTGCACAGACAGCAAAACAAATGTTACAGGGGTGATAACCCTTCCCTATGTTTTCCAAAAAGCTTAAAAATAGATTTTTTGTCTGGAGCTACACTTAAACAATGTACCTGTTCAAAATTACAAACAGATTCTACATAAGAACAAACCTACAGTCCCTGTCTTGTATGCACCGCCTGTATACGGCTGTTTAGAGTATATAGGGCCTTTTTTATTTTGTGTTCGGGGTTCCCCTTAATATCCATACAAGACCCAAAGGGGCTGGTAATGGGCTGGGGTGGGGGGGGGGCTGTGATGGGGTAGCTATGCCATTTTTCTTAAAGATTTTCATCCATATTACCGGGACCAGACATTACATTAAAGCCGCAAGCAGTTTTAAATGCCTTTTTTGCCTTTTAGAAAATGTAATTTTGTGCAGGGACAGTTCTAAACACGGGAAACACGTGGCACTTCACAGGCATACTTTAGACACCCCCCAGGTACGATATTTAAAGGGATATTTGACTTTTTTTTTCACTTTATGCATCATTAAAATGACTGCTCCAGAAAAACGGCTGTTTTTAAAACTTCTTTTTGCATTGATACATGTCCCCTGGTGCAGAACCCGGGTTCCCAAACCCTTTTTAGGACAATAACATGCATAATAGTCGTTATAATTAGCACTTTTCGAACGTTCGCATCCATTGTATTTAATAGGGTTCTAAAGTTTTGCGAACTTTCGGTCCGTTCGCGGGTTCTGGTGCGAACCGAACCCGGGGGTGTTCAGCTCATCACTAGTAAGCAGCAACAGATAGTATCCTCCAGAACTTTGAGGCTATAAATACCAAAATGAAGGAGAGAGGCTGGGTATACACCAGTATAAATCCTGGTGTAGGCTGGGCAGAGAGTATCTAACTACAAGGAGCCTACAGTAGTGTAAATGGCCAGGCTGGAAGATAAACAGGGGTAAAAATTACTAACTGTGCAATGCCTAAGCTATACATTAATGCTGCGAAACAGTAGCAAGAAGGACATACCTGTAAACCTGCACATTAAGAAAAAGTTGACCAGTCTGGAGCGCTCCTAGCAGTGTGCTGTACTGTTTAAGCGGTGTGCATCGCTCTTAAATGTCCCCACAGGACAAACATCATCTCTGAAGGAAATTACGCTATCGTAGGAGATCACAAAGGCCAGTGCGCATGCGCCGAGTGTGCCGCTGACGCGGCAAACCTCGGCCAATGAAACTATGACATGGGCGAGACCCTCGTGGCCAGAGGGCGGTACTGAGGATCGCCCAGATAACGTGACCCCGGTCACAATATTAGACCGGATCTTGCACAATGGGCAGAATCCAATTGCCGTGAATGAGCGAGCAGGAAGGGGGAGGAAGAGGGGGGGGGATGCTCTTGGCATAACAGCGATGTAGGGGCAGCAAAAGAAAAGAAAAATGATAGTCAGCAGCCAATAAAAAGGTGCTCAAACGCACCTGCATTTTAATTAAAACAGTTGTACATTCATAATAATAATATATACATCCAGGAATTCTGTTTAACCAGAATTCCTGGATGTATATATTATTATTATGAATGTACAACGGTTTTAATTAAAATCCAAGAGCATCCTCCCCCCCCCTCTTCCTCCCCCTTCCTGCTCGCTCATTCACGGCAATTGGATTCTGGCCATTGTGCGAGATCCGGTCTGATATTGTGACCGGGGTCACGTTATCTGGGCGATCCTCAGTACCGCCCTCTGGCCGTGAGGGTCTCGCTTATGTCATTGTTTCATTGGCCGAGGTTCGCCGCGTCAGCGGCACACTCGGCGCATGCCCACTGGCCTTTTTGATCTCCTATGATAGCGTCATTTCCTTCAGAGATGACGTTTGTCCTGTGGGGACATTTAAGAGCGATGCACACCGCTCAAACAGTACAGCACACTGCTAGGAGCGCTCCAGACTGGTCAACTTTTTCTTAATGTGCAGGTTTACAGGTATGTCCTTCTTGCTACTGTTTCGCAGCATTAATGTATAGCTTAGGCGTTGCACAGTTAGTAATTTTTACCCCTGTTTATCTTCCAGCCTGGCCATTTACACTACTGTAGGCTCCTTGTAGTTAGATACTCTCTGCCCAGCCTACACCAGGATTTATACTGGTGTATACCCAGCCTCTCTCCTTCATTTTGGTATTTATAGCCTCAAAGTTCTGGAGGATACTATCTGTTGCTGCTTACTAGTGATGAGCTGAACACTTGAATATGCGGCAGAAATTTTCAACTTAAAAACCAAACCCTTTACTTAAAATATTTTTACACTTATGGGGACAGGTGTCTTGGTCCCATACAAAGGCAAAAATCACAATCTATCCATTTGTATTTTTCATATAGATCACGAACACTACACACAACTTTGTTCTGAAAATTGGAAAGTCAACAGATACACAGAACTATCAACCATGCTGGTCACCCCTCCCCCACCCAAGCACATGGCACACAGGAACCAGACATTGACAAATACAAACAGCTCTGCTGCACACATATATTGAAGGCTGCACTAAATCCCACATCTATACCTACATTTCATACACAATATACAGTTTCCATATGCATTCACACAGGCACATCCAGACACACGCAGGCACACACAGGCACACACGATTGAATTCATAGGCATACCATCAAACTCCCAAACCATGCGGACAAAATCACACACACACACACACACACAAACACACATATGATCAACCTTCCAGCATTATTTCAAAAAGACGAAAATGTTGTTCTTTTGCAAAGCATAGTCTCCCTACGCATCAGAACGTGCATCCATACTCCCCCTCATCTCGAACTGATGCTAGGAAGGCCGTAGTTGCTCCTAAAGTCCTGGCCCGCCACATTTTAGGGGAAAATTGGCTGTTTGCAGAGCACACAGCTATTTCTCCTTCGTCTTAATGCAATAATGCATCTTCAGCTAAAAGTTCACTCGCCATTCGTTCAATTTCCCATTCATTCAATAACCAAACATCACCGCACTGCTATGTTCTCATCTCGGCATCCCAGCATCACTGACGACCGAGCCCCCTACAGGCTCCTTTTATTATAACAAAACATCTCACAAACAGGAAGTGATGGCTGCAGCAGCCAATCATGCCCTCCATGGGAGGGGATTTCACAGGATGTCCCCTCCACACAGGAAATACCATATAAGCATCTGACCATACAAGGATCTGACAATACAGGATAGCCCTTCCGACAGGGTTAGTTAAATACATACAACAACATGAATAATACAACAACATATTCAACAACATGAATAATATAACACAATAACAATACAATGATGGCTAAAGTCTTAAGGGGCGTGTCCGGGCAGGGAAAGCATGTATACTCCTAACAAACAAAGCAGTATTGCTTTAAAACATGGATGCTCTCCCTGCCTATGAAACGCTCATAAGCTGTTATATTACAGCTGATGGGAATCCTTATTCTACGCTATTCCATAGAATAACGCATATCCGGATTATACTATTATTGCTTGTGGAAGGGAGGCTATCTGCAGGCGCGCGCTACGAATCTCGACCATGCTGATCAGACACAGCAGAGACAAGAGCACACATCTGCCTATAACCAATAATATCCTTGCAGAGTGAGCATATCCCCTCCTCAATGATCGTCAGTGCTAATGCACAGAGGGCCCCTCGTCAGGGGACATATCCCCGCGCTGCAAACATCACACTCCAACCTCAAGACATTTTCCACTACCAGACGGGATTCAACCAGCCTCAGACTGCCCCAGTCAGCTCTTTAGAGCGGGTTGCGGAAGTACTAACACTGGGTGACACTATGACAATACATATTAAATACGTCTTCATAAAATTCCCACGACACAGCCAAATCCTGTCCCCGACCTTGTAGGAAGGCGCAGGCAGGCGTCTGCAGTCAGCATGGAGTCTGTACCTCTCGTTAGCCTGTTGCAAAGCCTCCTGGATTTGTACCCAAGAGGAACGAAGACCACAGAGAAGTTTCTTTAATGCAGGAATTCTCTGAGGAACAAATGAGTCAGGCAACATGGTAGGTTGGAAACCATAATTCGCCATAAACAGGGACAAATGGAAGGCAGAATTCAGAGCGCTATTGTGAGCAAACTTACCCATGGTAAGAGGTCTGATCAGTTGTTGTGATTATCAGAAATATAGCAATGCAGGAATTGCTCCAAGGACTGATTGGCTCGTTCTGCGGCCTCATTAGACTGCGGGTGATACGCACAGGAGAAAGCAAGCTGAATTCCCAACTGTGCACAAAAGGCTCGCCAGAACCGGGACACAAACTGACTTCCCCTCTCTGAGACAATGACCTTGGGTAGGCCATGTAAGCGAAAGATCTTCCGAGAGAAAAATGGAAGCCATATCCTTAGACGTAGGCAACTTCTTAAGTGGAATACAATGAGACATTTTCGAGAACCGGTCTACCACCATAAGGATAACTGTGTTGCCCTGGGAGTTTGGTAACTCCACAATGAAATCCATAGACAGGTGGGTTCAGGGCCTCTCTCCATTGGGTATGGGTTGTAGGAGGGCCACTGGAAGGTGTCGTGGAGTCTTAGCCCAGGTTCACACTGGGCTGCGAGAGTGAAGCCGTGCGAGTTCAGCTGAACTCGCAAGATTTCACTCCCGCTGGTCAGTCCCAATTTCGGCTGCGATTACAGAGACATCTGTGCAGGATTCTGCACAGATGTCAATGTAAATCATGGCCCAAAATCGCAAAAAGTAGTACAGAAACGACTTTTTGAAATCGGTGCAGCGCCACAAATGCGGCGCCGCACCGATTAGGATAATTCCATTGCCGGCAATTTGCGTTTTGACATGCCAAATCGCATGTCAAAACGCACCAGTGTGAAACAGGGCTTACTCCGAGCACACACGGAACAGGCAGCTACGAAGGCGGTTACATCAGCACGTAGACTAGGCCACCAGAATTGTTGGCAAATGGCCCAAAAGAGTTGATTCCTCCCAGGGTGGCCAGCAGCCTTTGGAGAATGGTAAGTCTGGAGCACGGCAGTACGGAGACTCTCGGGAACAAAGCAGCGGTCACAAGGTTTCTCAGGACGGACAATGACCCAAGAAGAATTTTGTCTCCCAAAAGAGAAGTGAGACTGGTGCGAACCGTAGCCAGAATATGATCAGGAGGAATCACAGGAACCGGAACCGACTCCATCTTGGAAGTGGAGGAAAATTGTCGTGACAAGGCGTCAGCCCTTGCATTCTTAGTACCGGGTAAGAATGAGACAATGTAATTGAAACTCGACAAGAAAAGAGCCAACCGTGCCCTTCTGGGAGAGAGGCGCTTAGCCTCAGACAAGAATGTGAGATTTTTATGGTCCGTAAGAATGAGAACCGGGACCGTGGTACCTTTTGAGGAGATGTCTCCATTCTTTTAGGGCTAAAATGATCGCCAACAGCTCTCTGTCACCAATCTCGTAATTGCACTCCGCGGGTGACAATTTCTTGGAAAAGTAGCCACACGGATGCATAGCGCTGTCAGAGCTAGGACGTTGAGACAGAAGGGTGCCAACTCCAGTCTCAGAAGCATCAACTTCAAGGATAAAAGGCAACGTAGGGTCAGGATGTGCCAACACAGGAGCAGAAACAAAGGTAGTCTTAAGACTCTCAAAAGCCTTAATGGACTCTGGAGACCAGCTCTGTGGGTTACCGTCCTTTCTGGTCATATCAGTCAGGGGCTTGACCAGAGACGAGAAGTTACGAATAAACTTGAACAAACAAAAATGACGGCGCAAGGAGTTGATACATAAATACCAAATGTAAAAGGTAAGAGATGGTGCGGTAATATATTACTGTAGTAAACCTTATAAGAGAGGGCAAAATTCAAATGATAAATAATAAACACCAGTAAATATAAGTAATGAAGTCCCAGTAATATAAGTCCATATAATAATAATGGTACTGGAGCTGGTTGAGAATGTATTATATTACATAGGCACTGTTGGCAGCATCTTTAAGAGTGAAGTAGGCTCTGTAGATAAGAAATAAAAAGAAAAAAGTGCGCCTACTAAGTACAGTATGTAAAACTCAGTTTTAATGGTACATTAAATATCAGCCAAATGGCTACTCACAAGATGGTGGTTAAAAACATTGCATAAAAGTAATGATTTGCAGGGGATATGTCCTTGGGGTGCGGAGGTTCTGTGGCGCGGTGTAGCTCTGGTAGTCGGTCCTGGTATTGTTGATCCGGAGGGAGCAGATGTAGGTGTCCGGCAGCCAGGAAATCATTGCGCCGCAGCGTGCGGGTCAAGCCGGAGCGCAAACAGCTACGGCGGCAGAAAGTGACATCAGAGCGGGCTCAAATGGATGACGCGTTTCAATGCTTCCGCATTTTCTTCAGATCTAATTGGTGGGGGAAGCTGCCAGTCTTATATGTGTTCCCTGGAGCAGTACGGCGAATGAGGTTTTTGGGATTTTTTGAAAAAGGAGAAATACATGGATGCTATGATCAACTAACCACATGAGGATAATAAGTTATAAAAAAAACACAAAATATAAACATATATCGGCATATATGAATAAAAAACATCAATTAGACAACATCATAGAGGGAAACAATATAAGGGATGTGTAAACGCGAGATTATTATGTGAGGAACTCTGCCATATGTATCTATAAGAGGAAGGGGATACACATCAGCAGAAGTAATATTGTATGTTAATGCACACCCAATTTACTCACAAAATTGGATACATGATATACGTAAGATAAACCGCAAAGTTACCGTATATACTCGAGTATAAGCCGACTCGAGTATAAGCCGAGGTACCTAATGTTGCCCAAAAAACTGGGAAACCTCACTGACCCGAGTATAAGCCGATGCCCCACTGTTCCCTGTAAAAAGAAATTTTTACATTGTAATTATTACCTGTAAAGAAGTTGCGGCTGCGGCGTCCATCGTTCAAATTCCGCGGCGTCCATCGTTCAAATTCCGCGGCGTCCATCGTTCGAATTCCGTGGTCTCTTCCTGTTCCTTACTTGATAGGCGAGTCTCAGCAGACACTCTCCGCCTATCACGATCATTCTCTCATCCTTAGTTTTCCCAGCAGACACTGTGTTGGGTATTCCGCCAATCACAGACGTCTGCTGGAAAACTGAGGATGAGAGAACGTTCGTGATAGGCGGAGAGTGTCTGCTGAGACTCGCCTATCAAGGAAGGAACAGGAGATCGCGGAATTTTGAACGATGGACGCCGCGGAATTCGAACGATGGACGCCGCAGCCGCAACTTCTTTACAGGTAATATTTACAATGTAAAATTTATATGACTCGAGTATAAGCCCGAGGGGGGGACTTTCAGCCCCAAAAAAGGGCTGAAAATCTCGGCTTATACTCAAGTATATACGGTATTTATATTTATAGTATACAATGCTATTATAATATGCATGTAACAATATGTACATGCATATCTATATGATTTTAAATGGGCAAGAGATATATATATATAAATAGTGAAACATGCCTATACATAGGATGCTTAATATAAGCACACCTGTGCATATCACTTAGCGTAAGATGGAAATACTAATAAAAATGAATAATGCACATGTAGGGGGTGCTTACTGTAAGCACACACGTACAGTGCATATATGGAAAGAAGAACTATAATGAGTTGGATAAAATGAAGTGTTAATGGTTCATGCGCATTCATGTGGTGCTCGATAAGCACATGCATGTGCAGCACATGACCAATTATAATACCATGGAATGGAAAAGGAAAAAAAAAGAAAGAAGAAAGGGAAAAAGGAAAGAAAGGGGGAAAAGAAAAAGAAGAAGAAAGAGAAAAAAGGAAGAAGGAAAGGAAAAGTAGGGGGGGGGGGGTTGGGGAGGAGAGGGAAACAACTAGATTGGAAAATAGGGGGAAAAGGCAGAGATTGGGTAGTCGATGCGTGACGTACGTCACTACATAACTGTATGAACCTCAATTTCCTCATTGAGTCCAAAAGGCGTGAGAGTATTTAGAATATATATCCAGTATGTTTCCTGCTTACATAAACGTTGGAATCTTTCTGCAGGTGTATACTTGTCTGGTATGGATTCTAGAATCCATACCTGAAGGGCAGAAATATCCTTGGGATGGTGGATATTGAAATGTCTGGATACACTATATTGGGGACTATTTTCTTTGACTGCTCGGCGATGTTCGCCGAATCTGGCTCTTAATGCTCAAATGGTTCTGCCCACGTATAATAAACCGCATGGACAGGATATACGGTAAATGACATACATAGTAGAACAGTTATAGAATGAAGTGAGGGTGTATATTTTGCTATTGGCTATGAAGCTTTTTTTTCCATGATGAACATGGGTACAGGTAAGGCACAGGGCCTTATTACATCTAAACATACCTACCAGAGGTATTAGGGTCAATTGTTTGAGTGTGGTCGATTTAACTACTGTTTTAGTTTTGCTAGGTGCAATTCTACTTTTTACATTGGGAGCTCTACGGTATGCGAATTTTGGCAGTATGGGAAGTGATTGAGTTAGGTGAGGGTCTTGTTTTAAAATAGACCAATGTTTGTAGAAAATACTTTCCATTTTCTTGTGACTGTGGTGGTACTGTGTAATAAATCTGGTAGCTGGTATGGAGATCTGTTTTTGCTTGTCTATCATGTTGTCTGTATGGTACGTTAGACATGCATTGTCTATAACATCAGATGGATAACCTTTATCAATGAATTTGGTTTTTAAGGGTATGCTCTGTATTTCGTAGTCCTCTAATCTAGTGCAGTTGCGCCTAAGGCGATGGAATTGACTTTTTGGGATATTCTGAATCCATTTTGGATGGTGACAACTAGGGATGAGCCGAACACCCCCCTGTTCGGTTCGCACCAGAACCTGCGAACAGACAGAATGTTCGCATGAACTTTAGAACCCTATTAAATACAATGGACTCGAACGTTCGAAATCTAAAGTGCTAATTATTAAGGCTAATATGCAAGTTATTGTCCTAAAAAGGGTTTGGGGACCCGGGTCCTGCCCCAGGGGACATGTATCAATGCAAAAAAAAGTTTTAAAAACGGCCGTTTTTTCGGGAGCAGTGATTTTAATAATGCTTAAAATGAAAAAATAAAAGTGAAATTTTCCTTTCAATTTCGTACCTGGGGGGTGTGTATAATATGCATGTAAAGTCGCGCTTGTTTCCTGTGCTTAGAACTGTCCCTGCACAAAATGTCATTCACGGCTATTAATGAATTGTCGGCTCCCGGCAATACGTAGAAAAGTCATTGATAAAAAAAAAAAAAAGCGTGGGGTTCCCCCCAAATTCAATTACCAGGCCCTTCAGGTCTGGTATAGATATTAAGGGGAACCCCGCCGCAAATTTAAAAAAAAATGCGTGCGGTTCCCCCAAATATCCATACCAGGCCCTTCAGGTCTGGCATGGATTTTAAGGGGAACTCCACCCCAAATTTAAAAAAAAATGGCGTGGAGTCCCCCCAAAAATCCATACCAGACCCTTATCCGAGCACGCAACCTGGCAGGCCACAGAAGAAGAGGGGGGACGAGAGAGCGCCCCCCCTCCTGAACCGTACCAGGCCACATGCCCTCAACATGGGGAGGATGTCCCCATGTTGATGGGGACAAGGGCCCCACAACCCTTGCCCGGTGGTGGTGGGGGTCTGCGGGCAGGGGGCTTATCGGAATCTGGAAGACCCCTTTAACAAAGGGGACCCCCAGATCCCGCCCCCCCATGTGAATTGGTACCCCTACCATTTCACAAAGAAAGTGTAAAAAAAAAACAAAAAAAAACACAAACACCTTGGAAAAGTCCTTTATTTTTATTTTTTTATTTTTTTACATTTTCTTCGTGAAATGGTAGGGGTACAATGTACCCCTTACCAATTCACATAGGGGGGGCTGGGATCTGGGGGTCCCCTTTGTTAAAGGGGTCTTCCAGATTCCGATAAGCCCCCTGCCCGCAGACCCCCACAACCACCGGGCAAGGGTTGTGGGGATGAGGCCCTTGTCCCCATCAACATGGGGACATCCTCCCCATGTTGAGGGCATGTGGCCTGGTATGGTTCATGAGGGGGGGCGCTCTCTCGTCCCCCCTCTTTTCCTGTGGCCTGCCAGGTTGCGTGCTCGGATAAGGGTCTGGTATGGATTTTTGGGGGGGACTTCACACCATTTTTTTTTTATTTGGGGTGGAGTTCCCCTTAAAATTCATGCCAGACCGGACCTGGTATGGATATTTGGGGGGAACAGCACGCATTTTTTTTTTAATTTGCGGCGGGGGTTCCCCTTAATATCTATACCAGACCTGAAGGGCCTGGTAATTGAATTTGGGGGGACCCCCACGCTTTTTTTTTTATCAATGACTTTTCTATGTATTGCCGGGAGCCGACAATTCATTAATAGCCGCGAGTGAGTTTTAAATTACTTTTTTTCCTTCAGAAATGACATTTTGTGCAGGGACAGTTCTAAGCATGGGAAACAAGCGCGACTTTACATGCATATTATATACACCCCCCAGGTACGAAATTTTAATAAATATTTCACTTTTATTGTTTCACTTTAAGCATTATTAAAATCACTGCTCCCAAAAAAAGTCAGTTTTTAAAACTTTTTTTTGCATTGATACATGTCCCCTGGAGCAGGACCCAGGTCCCCAAACACTTTTTATGACAATAACTTGCATATAAGCCTTTATAATTAGCACTTTAGATTTCTCCCATAGACTTTTCGAATTTGCCGCGAACACCCCAAATTGTTCGCTGAACGAGCGAACAGGCAATGTTCGAGTCGAACGTGAGTTTGACTCGAACTCGAAGCTCATCCCTAGTGACAACTAGTATAATGCAAAAAAGAATTGCCTGCTGTAGGTTTTGTATAGTTTTTGATTGTTATGTCTTTGTTAATATGAAATAATTCCAAATCTAGGAAACCTATAGATGTAGGGTCGGATACTGAGGTAAAAGGAGAGACCAAAGGAATTTGCATTGCAATAAGAGACAAATTCTTGAATAAGATGGAGGGGACCATCCCAGAATAAAATATCATCTATATATCGTCTATAGAAGGCCAGGTGCATTGCAAATGGGTTATCAGCCCAAATGCACCTGGCCTCCCAGGACACCATGGTTAAGTTGGCGTAACTGGGTGCAAAATTGGCTCCCATAGCAGTGCCCTGCTTCTGCCGATAGTATGTGCCATCAAAAAGGAAGTAGTTGTGTTTTAAACAAAAAAGGGTAGCTTGAAGTATAAATTCTGTTTGCTGTGTGTTGAGATGGTGATCTTCTTTTAGGAATTGGGCAACAGCTTGTAATCCTATGTCATGGGGGATGGACGTATATAGGGAACAGACGTCTAGGGAAACCCACTGGTAGGTGGGTTCCCAGGTATATGGACGTAGTTGTTCTATTAAATGTGTACCATCTCTGATGTAAGAGGGCAAGGCCTGGGCCAGGGGTTGAAGAAAATAGTCTATATACAGTGAAAAACTAGAAGTGATACTGTCCATCGAGGCAATGATGGGGCGTCCCGGTGGATTGTCCACATTCTGATGAATTTTTGGTAAATGATAAAAATAAGGAACTTGAAAAAAAGATTTACAGAAAAAAGCCTTTTCTTGTTTGGATAGTATACCATCTGTATAGGCTTTTTCAACTATTAGGTTGGATTCAGCCATAAATTAGGGTAGTGGGTCATTTTTTAGTTTTTCATAGGTGGTGCTATCTGAAAGAAGGCGATAAGCTTCTTTTAAATAGACGTCTCTGTCCTGGATTACTATGCCGCCTCCCTTGTCTGCAGATTTTATTGTAATATTACTATTCTGGCTTAATGATTTTAGGGCAATATTTTCTTGCAGACTTAAATTGTTCTTAAAGTAATTGGGTTTGCTAGATTCTGTTTTACATAGGTCGTTTAGTTCTGTAAGAACTACCTGATAGAAGGTCTGTAGATAAGGGCCCTTAGAATGTGTTGGATTAAATATTGATTTTGGCCTGAAAGTAGTATGTGTAATAGGTAGAAGTGGCTGTGAATATTGGGACCAGGCAATGATATCGTTATCTTCATGTGTATTCCATAGTTCGCACAGATCTAACAGGGCTTGTTGTTCCAAAGTAGTATCTAAGGTAGGAGGAATATTGGTTGAGGGATCTGTATCAACAGTTTACTTTTTTCTCCTTTATATTATAGTATCGTTTAAGGGTTAAATTTCTGATGAACTTATTTAAATCCTTAAACATGGTAAATGAATTTGGGGCAACAGTAGGGCCAAAATTAAGGCCTCGTGCTAACAGTGATAATTCTTGTTCATTCAAAGACTGTGTAGACAGGTTATAGATTTTTACACTTTCCGCAATTTCTCTGGTCGTGGTAGGTTTAGACTTGTGTCTTCCCCCTCTCCTGCCTCTTCTGAATGTTTTCTTTTTGATTTGGATAGGCTGGATCGGGGGGTCTGTACTAAAAAAAGTTTCAGTATTTTCTATGCATGTGGCCCCAGATGAGATTGGTACTATGTCGTGGGTGTTGGCCTGCTGATGCTGAGCAGTATTTTTTGTAATTTTTGTTCTTACTGGTAGATGAAGTAGGAAATGCTACTCTAGTGGTCTTTGCTGTGTCATGTGAGACAGCAATATCTATGGATTGGGGAGGGACAAGTTGCATAACAGAGGAAGTCTCGATGGGTAAAATCGCAGTAGCAGAATCTAAATCCAGTATTGGTGATAATGGTAATATATTATTTCTTTTGGTAGGAATATTAGTCTGTAAAGGAAAACATTTCTTTGTAGATTTATTGTCGGATGTAATAAGAGATTGTTTGTTTCTTTTTGTAGTTAGAATTAAAAGTAGGTGACATTAAGGGTAGGAGGGGGAAGGAAGGAATCTGCCTTTTCCAATTAAATACTTTTTTGTAGTTATAATCATCTAAATCTCTTTTAAATTTATTACGTTTTATATTGATCAAATTGTCTTCACTTTTTTTGGTATTTAATTTAAAAGTTTTTTACCATTCCATGAGTAAATGATGGTATGTATCACATAGGTCATTGATGTTGTGCTTAATTTTGTCATAGAGAACTTTAAATCTCCTGTCTCTATGTATAGTGAGTACTTGGATCCATTTTTGGGTGCAGAACTCCGCAATACCTTCCCATTCTGAACGGAGGTCTGCATCCAGAAATGAACAACCCATCAAAATACGTAAACCACGTGGTGATATTTTGGTATCATAGTACTGTTTGAGGAAGAAGCCATCCCACCATTGTTGATTGGCTGAATTGGCTAAGTCCTCTATTCGTCTCATTCTTCTACAAGTGTCACCATATTTGGCATCTGGCCAATGCCGCGAGTGTACGGTGGGTGAGAAGAAATCAATAGGGAAAAGGGTGTATAGGTCATATAATGTGCTATATTTGGCATCCTTGTAAAATACGGGTTACCCGTTTAAGGTTTTTCTTAATGTATTCACCTGAGACAAAATTTGTGAATCAGCTTGAAATCAAACCGTGTGTTTTATTATACACACTAAAAAGGAATTAATACAGTTACAGTATATTAATTCAATAGCTTCAAAAAGGTTTCAAAATAATGTTCAAGTATAAAAGAAAGAAATATATGAAATGCCTCGTGCTTCTTCTGACTTTTTAAAGATGTCCTTAAAATGGCCGATTAACCCTGTGTATGCTGAATAGTCTGTGGGCTGTAGAATAGATGTTTCAAGATGACCAACTGGAGACGAAGAGAGCGCTCCTTCCTGCGCACTCAGCTTTTAAAACCGTACTTTCTTTGTCAATCTTCGCGCCAGAAAAGTAAACCACTCCTACATCACTCCTACAATTCACCCTTCTTAGGGGACAGAAGCAACATCTGTTTTCAACTAATATTTCAACAGGAAATGGCCAGGCTTCCCACAGCATGTCTAATTACAGGATGTGGGGGAGGTTATTCAGTCTGCCTTAGAATGCATCTATATTCCAAACAAAATATCAGTTACATAGCAGTATTGTCTAGAAGGTAAAATATATTTACAAAATACATCAAAACCCTGACAGTTTCTGGAATCTGAAGCTCAAGTCCAGATGCCACATTTGGAAGTCATTATTTCGAAAGCCCCAACCATTCATACAATTATAGGAATTCATATTCTCAAATAATATTTTTATGACCAAATAAAATTTTTGATATTAAGAATATAACATTCCCCCCTGAAATATGAATAATAATCATATTTGTTATTTAAACCATTCATACAATCATTTATGTCACATGTACTCTGACTTTGATCTAATAACTCCAAATGATTTGTCACCTGTAACCGAGTTTGCAACTCCAAAACCCATCCTTCTCTTAAGCTTATTCTGCAACATATCATCACCTTTCTTAATTTCATTTCTAATTTGCTTATACAATTTTTTCATTCTAAACATTAAACATAATTGATATATAATGCATAACATAATAATAATAAAAATATTAATTTTGGATGCGATAAAATATTTCCTGCTGCGGAAGTAATGGAAGTTTTTCCCCAAATGGATATACTAGTTCTGAATTGTCTCCACCAGGTGGCCCCTGCAAAATCCGACCATTGATGGGCTACTTCTTGTAACTTCCCTTGCTCATGTTTAAACAATATCTTTGCATTCTGAAGTTCTTTAGTTAAAGCTATTAATAAACCTTGATCCTTTTGAATTACACTAGCCCATTCCTTCCAAGGGAATTCATCTATCTGAGATATATTATACTGTGAAGGAATAACACTTATATTTCTAACAATTATCTGAGATATATTAATTCTCAACCCATTAACATTTATGGCCACTAAATCTCCTTCTACACAATACAGAAAACATAAATAAAGGTTTGTATTTGTACAAGAGGAAAATAAAGTTTTAACCCTCTCTGTATCTGTCATGATCTGAAAACAAACCTTCTTTTTATCTACAAGAGTAATCAATTCAGAAGTAGTTCCAACTTTTTCTATTCTTGCATAACATAATGTATGGTTATGGTAACAAGAATGAAATATACTTTTATCTTGATTAGGTAAACAAATAACTTTAGATTGGAATTGTAAACATGATGACAGATATAATTGTTCCAAGTCAAAATTATCATTGTTTAAACACAAAATCTAATATACTGCAATTTATAAAATAATAATTGAGTATCACTAATTGGTAATCCCAAAATTGTAATTGGAACCAACATTTGTTCTTTCCCTGCTATTGGAATCATAGAAGAACTATAACACTCATTCTGATTACATCCTATCCATTTATTTACCCATAAATCAGTATGATTTATTGCAAATGCATATTCTCTGGGTAAATTCTGCAAAATGCCAAAAGGAGTTATTCCACCCTGAAATGCTTGTGCAATTATTTTAAAATTAGTGGAATATTCTGTCTGAATCTCTAAACAAGCTCTAGCTATATGAGAATGTTCTTCACTTGACATTAAATTTAAAGTAATATTCTGAAGATGCAATATGGATGGACCCATTACATTAGCTGTTTTAATAACCATTTCTTCTAATATCTGATTCAAATTTCTCTGGATTGTAATACCTTTACTTCCCACTAAACCAGCTGTCTCGAGATCAGACTTTAAGGTGTTAATATCCATACTATTTATTATACTTCCCACCGTACCAATTCCGCCCATAATGCCTTCAACAATTCCACGTTTATTCCTGTTATGATTCCTACTATTAATTCCAAACCATCTTTCAATACCCAATTCCATATTAACCAAATATCCTTGACATTGTGGAAACCTTGTTGAAATTTTCCATTCTGAAATATTAAAGTTCCACAATATAATGACAAACTTTCCTTCTCTCAATAGAGCTTTGGATTGGAAATGGTTAATCTGGAAAGGATTAGCAAGAACGCTATTTTTACCTACACATGGAGTCTTCCTTGGAGACACTACAACAACACTTGAATTAGCACATTTCAATGGATAACCTTCTATTAATATGCAGCACTCATATACACCGGTATCATTTAAAGATACACCTGATTGATGATAAATAAATTTATCATTGATCCAATTCACAGTACCAAAAACTCCTTTATGAATTGTATTAGTGGTACTGTGAAGAAAGCTACCCAAAAATTCACCATTCCTTTTCCAAGTTAATAATGAATTTTGAGGTAAAAATATCTGAGTACTACATAGCAAATTCAAAATATCTTCATCTTCAATGATTTTTAAGGACTGTGGAGACACTTCTATTTCTGGAACAATAATATCTACCACAGTAAGACTAATTTTAACTCTCCAATATTTTTTCAAAACTTTGTAGCAGGTAATAATACTGTTCTACCGAATACCACAGTAATTTCCCAGTGACTTCAACATCATTACTATGAATGAAGTACAATTCCATACAGCAAGTATGTCTATGTTCTATACATACATATACCAACAAATCTTCTGCTGTATTGACATTAGTGTATCTAAATGTATCTCTTTTTCATCTATATCAATATCAATATGCTTTTATCACTTTTGTCCTCCGTATTAATATCAATATTTATCATTTTTGTCCTCTATATTAATATCAGTGTCTATATCTCTTTTGTTTCTGAATAATGTAATGTCTTTGCTGTGAAAATCTTCCATCCTGTTAACCTCTGCATGGCTGGAACAGTTTGTGATATATTTTACCACTGACAAAATTGTCACTAAAGAAAGATGAATCTGTTGATCAACCTTCTCTCTTTAGAACTTTTCTTTTGTTGTCATTTTTCCTTTTTTAATCAGGTTTGTTCAAAATCATTCCTAGGAAAAAATAAAAGCAGTATCATTTATCTAAATATAAATTTTTATCTCATAATATACAATTATTGTCTCATAATATACAATTTCCACTGATCAGCGTGTACCCACATTTTTGTTGTCTACGTGCATTATTGTCACGGGGATGCTATACACAGACATCCAATACAGGTGACCAGATCATTGGGCTGCACTTTAAGGAATCAGGAACAGAGTAAGTGAAAATATATATATATTTATTAAAGATAAAGGCACACGTGTAATCAAACAACAGCAAACCATAAGCAAGAAATGAATACAAGAGAACACAACAAACCCCAAAACAACCTAATCTAACTATCTAACTAATATATACAAGTAAAGGGAACACACATACATAAACAAGGCAGGGACGAGAGACAAGGGGAGCAGAAGGCCAGATACTGGGAGCAGTCAGCAAGGGGGAGCTGGAAGCTGGTATCAGGGGACAGGTATCAGGGGACAGGTCTCAGGGGACAGGGTACAAGGATCAGAGTCCAGGACAAGGCAGGGAACGGTTCAAGTTCAGGCAATGGATCAGGTTCAGGTTCAGGCAGGGACCAGGCTTACAGAAGGAATTCTGGAGCACTGAGCCTGGTTAAGGGCGGGTTTATATAGTCCAGCAGACCCAGATCAGGTGTGCTTGATGGCTGGTAGAAAGTCTTGGTGAGGAGACACCCGCTGGTGGCCCCCAGAACTACACCCATTGGTGCCGAATGCAACAGTGCCACCAGCAGTTAAGCCCAGTAATGACACCATTCCTGACAATTATCCATTGAATTGAGAGGTCTTTGAACTTACACCATTAATCATTATGTTTTCTCTATTGCCCCTCTGTGCAGCGTAGACAAAAAAATTCATTGGGAAACACAAGCGACATTTTCCTTCCTGTCATTAATTTCACTGTGTTGCAAAAGATGCTGTACTTCTGACACTTCATCAAAACAAACAAGATTTAATTACACTGTCTGCTGTCTCTTCCATTTTGTCCCAATAGAACTATTCTTTAAAAATTTGAAGCAATTTCTGCTTACCCATGTGACAGTAAACGCTCATGATTGAATTTAGTGAATTCCACCTGTAGGTGTTGACGTATAACAGGACCCAGAAAACTTTTTAGTCATGTCGTAAGACTGCTGTTTTCATAAACCAATGAGGTCTCACGACAACCGGAGAGCTAGGACAAAAAACACATTTCTTCTCCATTCCTCTACAATTTAAGAAATCTGTGTGTCTGTTTTCCTGACAACATTAAAATTCAGGTTGAATCACCAATTCACCATGCAAAACTGCTTCCGTTGCTAAAACTGTCACTATACAAACTTCAAAGTACTATCTGGGGTTGTAAAACCTGCAATATTCTCAGTTGCTTTTACTGCATAATGCACATCCACTAATTATCTCAATGCTTTGTATGCTGTTGTATTCTGTTGATACAGGTAAAGAAACAATGGTCTCAATATGTTCCTGTAAAGGCTTTTCTTTCCTGAACCAATCAAAATCCCTAAAAATTTTACTTCACATATCATAAGCTGGACCTTACGTGCATTCAACTTAAAACCCCTTCTTCCAAAATTAGCAACAATTCTGCCAGAAGAATAAAATGTTCCTTTAATCAATAAATATCTTGCTATAAAACAAAGAATGAACAAATTGCTCAAACTGTTCCTCCTTTCCTAATTCCAAAGTTTGTCTTTGTGAATCTAATTTATATTTCAAACATTCTTTCTGAAAGCAATTAGCATTTCCTATTTCCTGTGTTCTGTCTGTGACGTGTATCTCATCATATTTGGGTGTGGCCATACACATGACAATTCTGAGTTCACCATCTTTCTTTTGTGTGTCTAAACTCTGTCTACATGCTGCAACCCTATTCATTATTTTTAAGCAAAACTTTAGGATCCTGGCCATATTCCCTATGGACCGCTTAACTTGTACAGCAGACTTTTGCTTAGAATCATCACTAACATTACTGTAGCTTGACTCTGCTTCAGACTCAAACAACTGAATTGCACTTTGCAAATCATCTATTCGTTCAGTCAAAATCGAACAATTAGTACATAATCTATTGTCCTCTTTTTTCCCTGTTGTACAAACATTCCTTTCCGGAGCTTCTAAAATCATTGCATCAAAAACTTTAACAAGCTTAATCTGTTTGATTAGCCTGTAAACATTCATTGAACATGTAACACCATAATTCATCATCTTGTTTCTTAATCCAAAAAATGAAGAATGTGAGTGTGTGTGTGTCTGGCTGTATCAGCCTTTTTACAATTGTGTGTGTGTGTGTGTGTGTGTGTGACTCCAGCATGTCAGCTGATATCTCAAGAGTCTGACCCCCCCCCCTTTTTTCCTAGTAAGGGGGCTGGTAACTGGGTGAATAGCTGACATGAAAAATAAATCTCTAAAACTCACATCAAAACCTTAGCCAAAAAACATTAACCAGTAAATTCTCACCATCCATACAGCTCACTAATAACTGTATTGTTTGTTTCCCCCCATTGCTATATTTGATAATTATGCCTTTCCTGTCTTAATTGCATATGGGTTTTAAAAGGGAAATACATCTGTGTTCTCTGGCTTCTATGCCTAGAATTGTTACTCAATCTTACAGAGTAGACTTCGAAATGCCTTGGGTTTGTTATAGGGTGATAAGATCTTCTTTGCATATCCTTATTCACTGTCCAACAAAATGTTGCTATGTTACCCCTCCTGTTACACAAAAAAACATTTGAAAGCTGGTTTGTTTGTATAAGCCTTTCTCTGAGCATATGACGATGGAGAATTACATTGCTGTATAACAAAATCACTTTCACACCCTGAATCACTTTCAAGTACAGTTACCGCACTTTTATTTAGATCTGCAGCAACAATAGTATCCAATTTCCCTGTCTGTTTTTCCTCTATATTAACTGAGCATTGAAGAGCAAATTCGGTTAATTCAATATCTGACTGCGTTCTAACTTTTCCTTCTGTATTTACCAAAATAGCTTTCTCCATTTCTATTTCATTCTCTAAATGCTCAACATAATTACATAAAGTGTCACAATCTGAACAATTTACTATCATAGATACATTCTCATGTGTTTGAATTTTGTCTGCATTTCCTGATTTGTTCTCTGCACACATCACATGTGTTTCTGGTACATCAGAAACCATAGAATTAAAACCTGTAACTAACTTCATTACATTACGTAACTTTTTCTTTGTTTTAGCTAATGAGAATCTCGCCTTATCAATTTCCATATTTGACTGTAAACACTGTTCATACATAGATTTCCATAAAACAGAATAAGAGACCTGTTTCGTTTAAACCTGTACATTCATTAGCTAAACATTTTTCCATGATTTCTACTCACCAAACTGATCTCAGCACAAAATTCTCCTCTCTTCAGGATAAATACATTGATCAAATTCTTCTTGCTTCTAGGTTCTTGTCAAACGTTTCAATTTTTTTTTCAGTACTCACTCTCCCCTCTGTTAACACTGGCGAAAGTGGTAAAAAAGTCGAATATGGATGATCGACTGGTGGCTTCGGCAATGTAAAATACGGTTTACCCGTTTAAGGTTTTTCTTAATGTATTTGCCTGAGACAAAATTTGTGAATCAGCTTGAAATCAACCCGTGTGTTTTATTATACACACTAAAAAGGAATTAATACAGTTACAGTATATTAATTCAATAGCTTCAAACAGGTTTCAAAATAGTGTTCAAGTATAAAAGAAAGTTCAATATATGAAATGCCTCATGCTTCTTCTGACTTCTTAAAGATGTCCTTAAAATGGCCGATTAACCCTGTGTATGCTGAATACTCTGTGGGCTGTAGAATAGATGTTTCAAGATGACCAGCTGGAGACGAAGAGAGCGCTCCTTCCTGCGCACTCAGCTTTTAAAACCGTACTTTTTTTTGTCAATCTTCGCGCCAGAAAAGTAAACCACTCCTACATCACTCCTACAATTCACCCTTCTTAGGGGACAGAAGCAACATCTGTTTTCAACTAATATTTCAACAGGAAATGGCCAGGCTTCCAACAGCATGTCTAATTACAGGATGTGGGGGAGGTTATTCAGTCTGCCTTAGAATGCATCTATATTCCAAACAAAATATCAGTTACATAGCAGTATTGTCTAGAAGGTAAAATATATTTACAAAATACATCAAAACCCTGACAGTTTCTGGAATCTGAAGCTCAAGTCCAGATGCCACATTTGGAAGTCATTATTTTGAAAGCTCAACCATTCATACAATTATAGGAATTCATATTCTCAAAAAATACTTTTATGATCAAATTAAATTTTAGATATTAAGAATATAACAATCCTCTAAAAGATGTAGAAAATCCATATTAGGCATCAAATGGGTGGTAAGAATATTTTCTCAATGTGGTACAGTATGCTCAAATGAATATGGAGTAGATTCTTGATGGATAAAGGAAAAAGTTATTATATAGACTAAAAAGGGTAGAGAAATAATTTCTGTCCTCTCTGCAGCACATACATAAACTTCAGATATACGTAAACAAACAAAAATTACGGCGCAAGGAGTGGATACAGAAATACCAAATGTAAAAGGTAAGAGATGGTGCGGTAATATATTACTGTAGTAAACCTTATAAGAGAGGGCAAAATTCAAATGATAAATTATAAACACCAGTAAATATAAGTAATGAAGTCCCAATAATATAAGTCCATATAATAATAATGGTACTGGAGCTGGTTGAGAATGTATTATATTACATAGGCACTGTTGGCAGCATCTTTAAGAGTGAAGTAGGCTCTGTAGATAAGAAATAAAAAGAAAAAGTGCGCCTACTAAGTGCAGTATGTAAAACTCAGATTTAATGGTACATTAAAAATCAGCCAAATGGCTACTCACAAGATGGTGGTTAAAAACATTGCATGAAAGTAATGATTTGCAGGGGATATGTCCTTGGTGTGTGGAGGTCCCGTGGCGCGGTGTAGCTCTGGTAGTCGGTCCTGGTATTGTTGATCCGGAGGGAGCAGATGTAGGTGTCCGGCAGTCAGGAAATCACTGCGTCGCAGCGTGCGGGTCAAGCCGAAGCTCAAACGGCTACAACGGCAGGAAGTGACGTCAGAGCGGGCTCAGATGGATGACGCGTTTCAATGCTTCCGCATTTTCTTCAGATCTAATTGGTGGGGGAAGCTGCCAGGCTTATATGTGTTCCCTGGAGCAGTACGGCGAATGAGGTTTTTGGGATTTTTTTAAAAAGAAGGAGAAATACATGGATGCTATGATCAACTAACCACATGAGGATAATAAGTTATAAAAAAACATAAAAAAACACAATATATAAACATATATCGGCATATATGGATAAAAAACATCAATTAGACAACATCATAGAGGGAAACAATATAAGTGATGTGTAAACGCGAGATTATTATGTGAGGAACTCTGCCATATGTATCTATAAGAGGAAGGGGATACACATCAGCAGAAGTAATATTGTATGTTAATGCACACCCAATTTACTCACAAAATTGGATACATGATATACGTAAGATAAACTGCAAAGTTATTTATATTTATAGTATACAATGCTATTATAATATGCATGTAACAATATGTACATGCATATCTATATGATTTTAAATGGGCAAGAGATTTTATATATATATATATATATATATATATATATATATATATATATATATATATATATCTTGCCCATTTAAAATCATATAGATATGCATGTACATATTGTTACATGCATATTATAATAGCATTGTATACTATAAATATAAATAACTTTGCAGTTTATCTTACGTATATCATGTATCCAATTTTGTGAGTAAATTGGGTGTGCATTAACATACAATATTACTTCTGCTGATGTGTATCCCCTTCCTCTTATAGATACATATGGCAGAGTTCCTCACATAATAATCTCGCGTTTACACATCACTTATATTGTTTCCCTCTATGATGTTGTCTAATTGATGTTTTTTATCCATATATGCCGATATATGTTTATATATTGTGTTTTTTTATGTTTTTTATAACTTATTATCCTCATGTGGTTAGTTGATCATAGCATCCATGTATTTCTCCTTTTTTTAAAAATCCCCAAAACCTCATTCGCCGTACTGCTCCAGGGAACACATAAAAGACGGGCAGCTTCCCCCACCAATTAGATCTGAAGAAAATGCGGAAGCATTGAAACGCGTCATCCATCTGAGCCCGCTCTGACGTCACTTCCTGCCGCCGTAGCCGTTTGAGCTTCGGCTTGACCCGCACGCGCGGCGCAGTGATTTCCTGACTGCCGGACACCTACATCTGCTCCCTCCGGATCAACAATACCAGGATCGACTACCAGAGCTACACCGCGCCACGGGACCTCCACACACCAAGGACATATCCCCTGCAAATCATTACTTTCATGCAATGTTTTTAACCACCATCTTGTGAGTAGCCATTTGGCTGATTTTTAATGTACCATTAAATCTGAGTTTTACATACTGCACTTAGTAGGCGCACTTTTTCTTTTTATTTCTTATCTACAGAGCCTACTTCACTCTTAAAGATGCTGCCAACAGTGCCTATGTAATATAATACATTCTCAACCAGCTCCAGTACCATTTATATGGACTTATATTATTGGGACTTCATTACTTATATTTACTGGTGTTTATAATTTATCATTTGAATTTTGCCCTCTCTTATAAGGTTTACTACAGTAATATATTACCGCACCATCTCTTACATTTTACATTTGGTATTTCTGTATCCACTCCTTGCGCCGTAATTTTTGTTTGTTTACGTATATCTGAAGTTTATGTATGTGCTGCAGAGAGGACAGAAATTATTTCTCTACCCTTTTTAGTCTATATAATAACTTTTTTCTTTATCCATCAAGAATCTACTCCATATTCATTTGAGCATACTGTACCACATTGAGAAAATATTCTTACCACCCATTTGATGCCTAATATAGATTTTCTACATCTTTTAGAGGATGCCAAATATAGCACATTAGATGACCTATACACCCTTTTCCCTATTGATTTCTTCTCACGCACCGTACACTCGCGGCATTGGCCAGATGCCAAATATGGTGACACTTGTAGAAGAATGAGACGAATAGAGGACTTAGCCAATTATGCCAATCAACAATGGTGGGATGGCTTCTTCCTCAAACAGTACTATGATACCAAAATATCACCAAGTGGTTTACGTATTTTAAAGGGTTTTTCATTTCTGGATGCAGACCTCCGTTCAGAATGGGAAGGTATTGCGGAGTTCTGCACCCAAAAATGGATCCAAGTACTCACTATACATATGTAGTGGGTATGTACTTTCCCGGGTGTAATTTAAATCTGGCAGGGACACCAGTGATGTGTAATTCCCTGCAGCCCAGCAGGTGGCGCTGTCGCCATGGGCTGGGGGTTGAGCCATTGCTGTGTGCCGGGCCTCCTTTTTTGTCCTCTCTCGGCAGCGGTATGGTGGGGCGGGGAACCCGCCGTGCTTGCTGGGGGAGGGTATAAAGGGGCCGGCCATCTTTGTCACAGGGTCGAGTCCCAGGCACCTTCAGCCTGTGGGCAGTGGTTCGTGTCGGTCCTCTAGGCGGCCTAGGCCTAGAGGACAGTCGGAGGTCGTGTTCCATCCCAGGCACCTTTTAGCCTGGGGTGAGGTACTCGGATGGAGGTCTGGAGCTCAGTGCCCAACACTGAGTTCCGCGAGGGAAGGAGGTCCTAGGGAACCCAGGGATTGGGAACCCGAATCCGGAAGGCGTAATGGACCAGGGGGAGCTCCTCACTTGAAGACCGGGTGCAGCAGATTGCCAGTGACAGGTGAGCCTCCCACCGGAGACCGCCTGGAAGGAAATTCCCCCTCGCTCGGAGACCGCAACCCACTTTCAGGAAGGAAAGTGGAGAGTTCATTGTGTCTGGGCCTATTCGCATCCACACCTCCTTTTCTGTTCTGTTCTCCAAGGGAGTTCAACTGATTGTGTTCATTCAAGAAGAATAAAGGAGTGTTGGACTTTAATGGTGTGGGGCTTTTTCCTGACAGACATTGTTCAAGGTAATCTCAGTGCAGGCTCTAGGTGCACAGCACTGACCCGAAGGTAAAACAAGAACTTTGCTCACACCGCACTGACACCTGTGGTGAAGGCCAGGTGTGGTGTCCCCGCTCCCTCCCCTCTAAGGTACCCCTAGACGGGAGACAGACGATCTGAAGTGAAGAGGGGAGTGAGGAGGGCGCTACACATAGAGACAGAAGATTTAAAGTTCTCTATGACAAAATTAAGAACATCAATGACCTATGTGATACATACCATCATTTACCCATGGAATGGCAAAAAAATACTTTTAAATTAAATACCAAAAAAAGTGAAGACAATTTTGATCAATATTAAACTTAATACATTTAAAAGAGATTTAGATGATTATAACTACAAAAAAGTATTTAATTGGAAAAGGCAGATTCCTTCCTTCCCCCTCCCTTAATGTTACCTACTTTTAATTCTAACTACAAAAAAAAAAACAATCTCTTAATACATCCGACAATAAATCTACAAATAAATGTTTTCCTTCACAGACTAATATTCCTACCAAAATAAATAATATATTACCTAGGGTGACCAGACATCCCCAGTTTCAGGGGACAGTCCCCGGATTGAGGACACTGTCCCCGGACCAAATCTGTCCCCGGTTTTGTCCCCGGATTGGATTTGAACAGGGGCTGAGGCAATTTCAAAGACAGTCAGTGCAGAATTAAAAAAAACAAAAAATCTGAATTACACACCCCCGGTCTGCCGCTCCTACTAGCTTAGGGGGGGTGTATTTTTTTCCATTATCTGTGCCCCTTTCTGATGATCATGTGTTGGTCGGAGCGGAGGGAATATATCTTAAGTTTCAGGCGCATGCCCATCCAGCTCCGCTCACATGTTCTTCTGCCTTGGCTCAAGTCCCGGCCAGCCGCCTGCCTGCTTATCTCCTTGACTTCCCTGGTGGAGTGATCTTCCTCCTCTCCCCACCCAGTAGTAGCCGGGGCCCGGAGAGTAAGACTTGACAGGCTGTGAGGCGGGCGGCGGCGATGGGCAGAGAGTCTCTGATTGCCGCCATTACTAGTAAAAAGAAAAAAAAATATGTCCCCGGATTTAATTTTAAAAATCTGGTCACCTTAATATTACCATTATCACCAATACTGGCTTTAGATTCTGCTACTGTGATTTTACCCATCGAGACTTCCTCTGTTATGCAACTTGGCCCTCCCCAATCCATAGATATTGCTGTCTCACATGACACAGCAAAGACCACTAGAGTAGCATTTCCTACTTCATCTACCAGTAAGAACAAAATTACAAAAAATACTGCTCAGCACTAGTGATGAGCCGAACACCCCCGGGTTCGGTTCGCACCAGAACCCGCGAACGGACCGAAAGTTCGAACGAACATTAGAACCCTATTAAATACAATGGATGCGAACGTTCGAATTCTAAAGTGCTAATTATAACAACTATTATGCATGTTATTGTCATAAATAGGGTTTGGGAACCCGGGTTGTGCACCAGGGGACATGTATCAATGCAAAAAGAAGTTTTAAAAACGGTCGTTTTTCGGGAGCAGTCATTTTAATGATGCATAAAGTGAAAAAAAAAAAGTCAAATATTCCTTTAAATATCGTACCTGGGGGGTGTCTAAAGTATGCCTGTGAAGTGCCACGTGTTTCCCGTGTTTAGAACTGTCCCTGCAGAAAATGACACTTCTAAAGGAAAAAAAAGCCATTTAAAACTGCTTGCGGCTTTAATGTAATGTCTGGTCCCGGTAATATGGATGAAATTCTTTAAGAAAAATGGCATAGCTACCCCATGACCCCCCCCTACCCCAGCCCATTACCAGCCCCTTTGGGTCTTGTATGGATATTAAGGGGAACCCCGCACATAAAATAAAAAAGGCCCTATATACTCTGAACAGCCGTATACAGGCGGTGCATACAAGACAGGGACTGTAGGTTTGTTCTTATGTAGAATCTGTTTGTAATTTTGAACAGGTACATTGTTGAAGTGTAGCTCCAGCCCAAAAATCTATTTTTAAACTTTTTGGGAAACATAGGTAAGGGTTATCACCCCTGTAACATTTGTTTTGCTGTCTGTGCCCCTGTTCAGAACATTTCACCTCACTTTCCGTCCCAATGACAACTGTTTTTGAAATGTGGTGTTTTTCTTGAAACAAGGATTGCTGATAAAGCATCAGTACAGATGAGACCCCTTTCTCCCATATTTATTCTTACAGGAGAGAATTTTCCTTTCTAGGGGTAGATTTCCTCTCACTTCCTGTTGTCTTCTTTCGTTTGCAAGTAGGAGTCGTTTGTAAGTTGGATGTTTGAAAGTAGGGACCTGCCGTATATACTCTGCAGAAATAGGCCCCTTAGTTGTTGGTGTTGGCACAACACTGTAAGCACTCAGTTACTCTTGGTTGGTGCTGGAACGCCCTGCTGTCAACTATTATATCAGGAATTTTAATTACATATAATTGTTGAACAGTGGTAGTAAAAATTGGGGCTTTGATGGTGGTGCTGGTGCCACAACACTGTAAGCCCTGACAGTTACTCTTGGTGGGTGCAGCAATGGGCCCTGCTGTGAATTATTAGATCAAGAATTGTAATTACATGCCCCTTTTGAACAGGGGCTGAAAAATTGGGCCTTTCGTGGTGGTGGTGGTGGTGGCGTTGCCACAAGACTGTAAGCCCTCAGAGTTACTCTTGGTGGGTGCAGCAATGGACCCTGCTGTGAATTATTAGATCAAGAATTGTAATTGCATGCCCCTGTTGAACAGGGGCTGAAAAATTGGGCCTTAGGCACTGGTGGCACAACACTACAACCCCTCACAGATACTGTACTTGGAGCACAGCAATGAGCCCTGTTGCAAAGTATTGCTTCAAAAATTGTAATGACACGCCCCTGTTAAACAGGGGCTGAAAAATTGGGCCTTAGGCACTGGTGCCACAACACTCCAACCCCTCACAGATACTGTACTTGGAGCACAGCAATGAGCCCTATGGCAAATTATTGCTAAAAAAATTGTAATTACACGCCCCTGTAAAACAGGGGCTGAAAAATTGGGCCTTAGCCACTGGTGGCGGCACCCATAAACAAAAATGATCTTCCAAGCTATCATCATCAATCGTATCATTGAGGACTCGGAGGAGGAGGATAGCCAGTCAACATAACAGCACAGGCACTCAGCATCAGCATCAGTCTTGAAGGGATGTGACATGTTAAAATCAATTAGTCTGTTATATCAGCATCAGGTGTGTGGTAGCTGGTGGTGATCCAAGACTGGTTCATCTTGATGAAAGTCAGTCGATCAACCGAGTCGGTGGACAGGCGCACCCTGTGATCCGTGACAAATCCTCCAGCAGCACTGAATGTGCGTTCCGAAAGAACGCTGGATGCAGGACAGGCCAGTAGCTCAATTGCATACTGTGCAAGCTCTGGCCAGTGATCCATCCTCAAGACCCAGTAAGCCAGAGGATTTTCGGTGGGGAAGGTGTCCAAGTCTGACCTTGCCCCTAGATATTCCTGCACCATGTTTATCAGACGCTGGCGATGGTTGCTGGAACCGATCATACTTTGGGGCTGCGGACTAAAGAATTGTCTGAACGCATCGGTCAGACGGCCACCTTCCCCACCGCTCCTTCTTTGACTGGCCGAAGCCTCAGCAACTCGTTGTCCAGGACCAGGAGTTTGTAACCTCCCAGTCTCTGGGAACGCGTTGCACAGACCTTTCTGCAAGGCCTCCCGGAGTTGTCTCATCCTCTGCTCCCTCTGCGACGGTAACATAAGGTCCGCAACCTTACCCTTGTACCGTGGATCAAGGAGAGTGGCCAGCCAGTAATGGTCCCTCTCCTTGATCCGAAGAATACGAGGATCCTTCCGCAGACTTTGCAGGATCAGGGAGGCCATGCAGCGTAGGTTTGCTGAGGCATTCGCTCCGGAGTCCTCTGGGTCACTAAGGACGACATGATCCGCAGCCACCTCCTCCCAGCCACGTACAAGTCCACTGGTTTCTTGGGACTGTAAATCATCCCTAAAAGACTGCTGCTGATGATGCTGAGTGCCAGCCTCCACCTCCATGCTGACACAATCCTCCTCCTCCTCCTCCTCCTCCTCCTCCTCTTCCTGTGCGATGGGTGGGACAGAAGGAACACTGTCTGGGTAAAGGGGGCCTTGAGAGGCAAGGAAGTCCTCCTCTTCCTGCCTCTGTTCTGCCTCAAGTGCCCTGTCCATTATTCCACGCAGCGTGTGCTCCAACAGGTGGACAAGAGGTACAGTGTCACTGATGCATGCACTGTCACTGCTCACCATCCTCGTGGCCTCCTCAAATGGTGCCAGGACAGTGCATGCATCCCTGATCATGCCCCACTGGCGTGGAGAAAAAAAACCAAGCTCCCCTGACCCTGTCCTGGTGCCGTAGTCGCACAGGTACTCATTGATGGCCCTCTGCTGCGTGTGCAGCCGCTGCAGCATGGCCAACGTTGAGTTCCACCTGGTGGGCATGTCACATATAAGGCGGTTCTTGGGCAGGTTCAACTCCTTTTGCAGCTCAGCCAGGCGAGCACTGGCATTATAAGATCTGCGGAAATGCACACAGACTTTCCTGGCCTGCCTCAGGACATCCTGTAAGCCCGGGTACCTGCCCAAGAACCGCTGCACCACCAGGTTAAGGACGTGAGCCACACAGGGCACATGGGTCAGTTGTCCCTGTCGGAGGGCGGAGAGGAGGTTGGTGCCATTGTCGCAAACCACCATTCCTGGCTTAAGCTGGCGTGGCGTCAACCACCTCTCGGCCTGGCCCTGCAGAGCAGACAGGACCTCTGCCCCAGTGTGGCTTCTGTCCCCCAAACACACCAGCGCAAGCACGGCATGGCATCTTTTTGCCTGCGTACTTGCGTAGCCCCGTGAACGGCTACGGAGCACCGCTGGTTCATAGGACAAACCACAGGAAGAGGCCATGGAGGAAGAAGAAGAGGAGGGGGTGGAGGAGAGAGGTGTGTCACAACCAGTAGTAGCATTTTGGAGGCGTGGCGGTGGGACAACCTCCAACACTACTGCACCTTGTCCTGCATCCTTCCCAGCTGCCAAAAGAGTGACCCAATGGGCCGTGAAAGAAAGGTAACGTCCCTGTCCATGCCTGCTGGACCATGAGTCAGCGGTAATATGCACCTTACCGCTGACCGCCCTGTCCAGCGAGGCCAAGACATTGCCTTCCACATGCCGGTAGAGAGCCGGAATAGCCTTCCGTGAGAAAAAGTGGCGTTTGGGAACCTGCCACTGAGGAACCGCACATTGCACAAACTCACGGAAGGGGGCCGAGGCTACCAACTGAAAAGGCAGCAGTTGAAGCGCTAGCAATTTAGCCAAGCTAGCATTCAACCGCTGGGCATGTGGATGGCTGGGAGTGAACTTCTTTCGACGGTCCAGCAGCTGGGGCAGGGAAATTTGCCTGCTAGAATCGGACGTCGGTGTACTGCTAGCAGAGTGGCCGCAAGTACTTGGCTGTGACACACCTAATTCTACACCTTCATTCCTCTCAGTGCATGTTTCAGAGAGGACTGAAGTTATAGTGGGGTTGGAGATCCCAGCTGATGCGGTGCAAGGAGAGGTCCGCTTTGTTCTTTGGTGTGGGTCTTTGAGGTAGGCTTGCCAACGAGCTGCATGGCAGGTCAACATATGTCTGGTCAGGCATGTGGTACCCAAGCGGCTGATGTTTTGGCCACGCGATATACGCTTGAGACATATGTTGCAAACAGCAGCTGTGCGATCTGATGCACTAGCCTCAAAAAAGGCCCACACCAAAGAACTTTTTGAATGACGGGCAGAGGCAGCGCCCTGCACAGGCGGAGCTCTGCGGTGTGATTCCGTCGGTGTACTGCCCTTACGCTGGCCACCAAAGGGCATCCTGCCTCGTTGGAGATGTGCCTCCTCCTCATCCTCCTCCTCCTCCTCTCTCCTATTAGGCACCCACGTGGAGTCAGTGACCTCATCATCACCTCCCTCCTCATCACTGGAGGCAATCTGGCAGTATGCTGCAGCTGCTGGAACATGACTGCCAGATTGGTGTCCTTCTTGAGCATCCCCTCTGTCTGCTCTCACGCTACTGCCTTCCTCTAGCTGGGTTTCATCATCAGACCCTTCGAAACGCTGGGCATCCTCCTGGAGCATGTACCCAACACTGTGCTGAAACAGTTCGGGGGACTCCTCAGGAGGAGGACATGGTGGGTCTAGGGAAGGAGTGACTGATGATGAGTCTGACATTGATACCAGGGAAGAGGACGCTTTGGCAGCTGCTTTTCCAGTACCCTGAGCCTGGGTGAGAGAGGATGAGGAGGAGGAGGAGGGCTTGGTCATCCACTCTACCAAGTCTTCGGCATGATGTGGCTCAACATGTCCAGCTGCCGAAAAGAAGGACAAGCGTGTCCCATGGCCATGTGCTGATGACAATGCACCGCGTCCACGACCAGCACTGTTGCCCCCAGACACAGAGCCTGCTTGCCCTCTTTTATTGCCTCCTGACTGTCTGCCTCTCCTTGTTTGCCTTCCAGACATTCTAATAGATGGCCTGCAGGGAGATGGGAAAAAAGCAATAAGGGCTACCTTCAGGTGTCCTTCTCTGTCCCTTGAAACAAGGACTTTGACAGTGAAAGAAACTGACACACTCTCCCTACCTACAGTTTTCCGTCCCTAGAAAATTTTTTTTTTTAAAGCACAATTTAGCACAAGGAGAATTCACTCACTGTCCTTCCAGGTCCCTGGAAACAAGGACTTTGACAGTGAAAGAAACTGACACACTCTCCCTACCTACAGTTTTCTGTCCCTAGAAAAAATGTTTTTTTTAAGCACAATTTAGCACAAGGAGAATTACCTCACTGTCCTTCCAGGTCCCTGGAAACAAGGACTTTGACAGTGAAAGAAACTGACACACTCTCCCTACCTACAGTTTTCTGTCCCTAGAAAAAATGTTTTTTTTAAGCACAATTTAGCACAAGGAGAATTACCTCACTGTCCTTCCAGGTCCCTGGAAACAAGGACTTTGACAGTGAAAGAAACTGACACACTCTCCCTACCTACAGTTTTCTGTCCCTAGAAAAAATGTTTTTTTTTAAGCACAATTTAGCACAAGGAGAATTACCTCACTGTCCTTCCAGGTCCCTGGAAACAAGGACTTTGACAGTGAAAGAAACTGACACACTCTCCCTACCTACAGTTTTCTGTCCCTAGAAAAAATGTTTTTTTTAAGCACAATTTAGCACAAGGAGAATTACCTCACTGTCCTTCCAGGTCCCTGGAAACAAGGACTTTGACAGTGAAAGAAACTGACACACTCTCCCTACCTACAGTTTTCTGTCCCTAGAAAAAATGTTTTTTTTAAGCACAATTTAGCACAAGGAGAATTACCTCACTGTCCTTCCAGGTCCCTGGAAACAAGGACTTTGACAGTGAAAGAAACTGACACACTCTCCCTACCTACAGTTTTCTGTCCCTAGAAAAAATGTTTTTTTTAAGCACAATTTAGCACAAGGAGAATTACCTCACTGTCCTTCCAGGTCCCTGGAAACAAGGACTTTGACAGTGAAAGAAACTGACACACTCTCCCTACCTACAGTTTTCTGTCCCTAGAAAAAATGTTTTTTTTAAGCACAATTTAGCACAAGGAGAATTACCTCACTGTCCTTCCAGGTCCCTGGAAACAAGGACTTTGACAGTGAAAGAAACTGACACACTCTCCCTACCTACAGTTTTCTGTCCCTAGAAAAAATGTTTTTTTTAAGCACAATATAGCACAAGGAGAATTCACTCACTGTCCTTCCAGGTCCCTGGAAACAAGGACTTTGACAGTGAAAGAAACTGACACACTCTCCCTACCTACAGTTTTCTGTCCCTAGAAAAAATGTTTTTTTTAAGCACAATTTAGCACAAGGAGAATTACCTCACTGTCCTTCCAGGTCCCTGGAAACAAGGACTTTGACAGTGAAAGAAACTGACACACTCTCCCTACCTACAGTTTTCTGTCCCTAGAAAAAATGTTTTTTTTAAGCACAATTTAGCACAAGGAGAATTACCTCACTGTCCTTCCAGGTCCCTGGAAACAAGGACTTTGACAGTGAAAGAAACTGACACACTCTCCCTACCTACAGTTTTCTGTCCCTAGAAAAAATGTTTTTTTTAAGCACAATATAGCACAAGGAGAATTCACTCACTGTCCTTCCAGGTCCCTGGAAACAAGGACTTTGACAGTGAAAGAAACTGACACACTCTCCCTACCTACAGTTTTCTGTCCCTAGAAAAAATGTTTTTTTTAAGCACAATTTAGCACAAGGAGAATTACCTCACTGTCCTTCCAGGTCCCTGGAAACAAGGACTTTGACAGTGAAAGAAACTGACACACTCTCCCTACCTACAGTTTTCTGTCCCTAGAAAAAATGTTTTTTTTTAAGCACAATTTAGCACAAGGAGAATTACCTCACTGTCCTTCCAGGTCCCTGGAAACAAGGACTTTGACAGTGAAAGAAACTGACACACTCTCCCTACCTACAGTTTTCTGTCCCTAGAAAAAATGTTTTTTTTAAGCACAATTTAGCACAAGGAGAATTACCTCACTGTCCTTCCAGGTCCCTGGAAACAAGGACTTTGACAGTGAAAGAAACTGACACACTCTCCCTACCTACAGTTTTCTGTCCCTAGAAAAAATGTTTTTTTTAAGCACAATTTAGCACAAGGAGAATTACCTCACTGTCCTTCCAGGTCCCTGGAAACAAGGACTTTGACAGTGAAAGAAACTGACACACTCTCCCTACCTACAGTTTTCTGTCCCTAGAAAAAATGTTTTTTTTAAGCACAATTTAGCACAAGGAGAATTACCTCACTGTCCTTCCAGGTCCCTGGAAACAAGGACTTTGACAGTGAAAGAAACTGACACACTCTCCCTACCTACAGTTTTCTGTCCCTAGAAAAAATGTTTTTTTTAAGCACAATTTAGCACAAGGAGAATTACCTCACTGTCCTTCCAGGTCCCTGGAAACAAGGACTTTGACAGTGAAAGAAACTGACACACTCTCCCTACCTACAGTTTTCTGTCCCTAGAAAAAATGTTTTTTTTAAGCACAATATAGCACAAGGAGAATTCACTCACTGTCCTTCCAGGTCCCTGGAAACAAGGACTTTGACAGTGAAAGAAACTGACACACTCTCCCTACCTACAGTTTTCTGTCCCTAGAAAAAATGTTTTTTTTAAGCACAATTTAGCACAAGGAGAATTACCTCACTGTCCTTCCAGGTCCCTGGAAACAAGGACTTTGACAGTGAAAGAAACTGACACACTCTCCCTACCTACAGTTTTCTGTCCCTAGAAAAAATGTTTTTTTTAAGCACAATTTAGCACAAGGAGAATTACCTCACTGTCCTTCCAGGTCCCTGGAAACAAGGACTTTGACAGTGAAAGAAACTGACACACTCTCCCTACCTACAGTTTTCTGTCCCTAGAAAAAATGTTTTTTTTAAGCACAATATAGCACAAGGAGAATTCACTCACTGTCCTTCCAGGTCCCTGGAAACAAGGACTTTGACAGTGAAAGAAACTGACACACTCTCCCTACCTACAGTTTTCTGTCCCTAGAAAAAATGTTTTTTTTAAGCACAATTTAGCACAAGGAGAATTACCTCACTGTCCTTCCAGGTCCCTGGAAACAAGGACTTTGACAGTGAAAGAAACTGACACACTCTCCCTACCTACAGTTTTCTGTCCCTAGAAAAAATGTTTTTTTTAAGCACAATTTAGCACAAGGAGAATTACCTCACTGTCCTTCCAGGTCCCTGGAAACAAGGACTTTGACAGTGAAAGAAACTGACACACTCTCCCTACCTACAGTTTTCTGTCCCTAGAAAAAATGTTTTTTTTTAAGCACAATTTAGCACAAGGAGAATTACCTCACTGTCCTTCCAGGTCCCTGGAAACAAGGACTTTGACAGTGAAAGAAACTGACACACTCTCCCTACCTACAGTTTTCTGTCCCTAGAAAAAATGTTTTTTTTAAGCACAATTTAGCACAAGGAGAATTACCTCACTGTCCTTCCAGGTCCCTGGAAACAAGGACTTTGACAGTGAAAGAAACTGACACACTCTCCCTACCTACAGTTTTCTGTCCCTAGAAAAAATGTTTTTTTTAAGCACAATATAGCACAAGGAGAATTCACTCACTGTCCTTCCAGGTCCCTGGAAACAAGGACTTTGACAGTGAAAGAAACTGACACACTCTCCCTACCTACAGTTTTCTGTCCCTAGAAAAAATGTTTTTTTTAAGCACAATTTAGCACAAGGAGAATTACCTCACTGTCCTTCCAGGTCCCTGGAAACAAGGACTTTGACAGTGAAAGAAACTGACACACTCTCCCTACCTACAGTTTTCTGTCCCTAGAAAAAATGTTTTTTTTAAGCACAATTTAGCACAAGGAGAATTACCTCACTGTCCTTCCAGGTCCCTGGAAACAAGGACTTTGACAGTGAAAGAAACTGACACACTCTCCCTACCTACAGTTTTCTGTCCCTAGAAAAAATGTTTTTTTTAAGCACAATTTAGCACAAGGAGAATTACCTCACTGTCCTTCCAGGTCCCTGGAAACAAGGACTTTGACAGTGAAAGAAACTGACACACTCTCCCTACCTACAGTTTTCTGTCCCTAGAAAAAATGTTTTTTTTAAGCACAATTTAGCACAAGGAGAATTACCTCACTGTCCTTCCAGGTCCCTGGAAACAAGGACTTTGACAGTGAAAGAAACTGACACACTCTCCCTACCTACAGTTTTCTGTCCCTAGAAAAAATGTTTTTTTTAAGCACAATTTAGCACAAGGAGAATTACCTCACTGTCCTTCCAGGTCCCTGGAAACAAGGACTTTGACAGTGAAAGAAACTGACACACTCTCCCTACCTACAGTTTTCTGTCCCTAGAAAAAATGTTTTTTTTAAGCACAATATAGCACAAGGAGAATTCACTCACTGTCCTTCCAGGTCCCTGGAAACAAGGACTTTGACAGTGAAAGAAACTGACACACTCTCCCTACCTACAGTTTTCTGTCCCTAGAAAAAATGTTTTTTTTAAGCACAATTTAGCACAAGGAGAATTACCTCACTGTCCTTCCAGGTCCCTGGAAACAAGGACTTTGACAGTGAAAGAAACTGACACACTCTCCCTACCTACAGTTTTCTGTCCCTAGAAAAAATGTTTTTTTTAAGCACAATTTAGCACAAGGAGAATTACCTCACTGTCCTTCCAGGTCCCTGGAAACAAGGACTTTGACAGTGAAAGAAACTGACACACTCTCCCTACCTACAGTTTTCTGTCCCTAGAAAAAATGTTTTTTTTAAGCACAATTTAGCACAAGGAGAATTACCTCACTGTCCTTCCAGGTCCCTGGAAACAAGGACTTTGACAGTGAAAGAAACTGACACACTCTCCCTACCTACAGTTTTCTGTCCCTAGAAAAAATGATTTTTTTTAAGCACAATTTAGCACAAGGAGAATTACCTCACTGTCCTTCCAGGTCCCTGGAAACAAGGACTTTGACAGTGAAAGAAACTGACACACTCTCCCTACCTACAGTTTTCTGTCCCTAGAAAAAATGTTTTTTTTTAAGCACAATTTAGCACAAGGAGAATTACCTCACTGTCCTTCCAGGTCCCTGGAAACAAGGACTTTGACAGTGAAAGAAACTGACACACTCTCCCTACCTACAGTTTTCTGTCCCTAGAAAAAATGTTTTTTTTAAGCACAATTTAGCACAAGGAGAATTACCTCACTGTCCTTCCAGGTCCCTGGAAACAAGGACTTTGACAGTGAAAGAAACTGACACACTCTCCCTACCTACAGTTTTCTGTCCCTAGAAAAAATGTTTTTTTTAAGCACAATTTAGCACAAGGAGAATTACCTCACTGTCCTTCCAGGTCCCTGGAAACAAGGACTTTGACAGTGAAAGAAACTGACACACTCTCCCTACCTACAGTTTTCTGTCCCTAGAAAAAATGTTTTTTTTAAGCACAATTTAGCACAAGGAGAATTACCTCACTGTCCTTCCAGGTCCCTGGAAACAAGGACTTTGACAGTGAAAGAAACTGACACACTCTCCCTACCTACAGTTTTCTGTCCCTAGAAAAAAAGTTTTTTTTAAGCACAATTTAGCACAAGGAGAATTCACTCACTGTCCTTCCAGGTCCCTGGAAACAAGGACTTTGACAGTGAAAGAAACTGACACACTCTCCCTACCTACAGTTTTCTGTCCCTAGAAAAAATGTTTTTTTTTAAGCACAATTTAGCACAAGGAGAATTACCTCACTGTCCTTCCAGGTCCCTGGAAACAAGGACTTTGACAGTGAAAGAAACTGACACACTCTCCCTACCTACAGTTTTCTGTCCCTAGAAAAAATGTTTTTTTTAAGCACAATTTAGCACAAGGAGAATTACCTCACTGTCCTTCCAGGTCCCTGGAAACAAGGACTTTGACAGTGAAAGAAACTGACACACTCTCCCTACCTACAGTTTTCTGTCCCTAGAAAAAATGTTTTTTTTAAGCACAATTTAGCACAAGGAGAATTACCTCACTGTCCTTCCAGGTCCCTGGAAACAAGGACTTTGACAGTGAAAGAAACTGACACACTCTCCCTACCTACAGTTTTCTGTCCCTAGAAAAAATGTTTTTTTTAAGCACAATTTAGCACAAGGAGAATTACCTCACTGTCCTTCCAGGTCCCTGGAAACAAGGACTTTGACAGTGAAAGAAACTGACACACTCTCCCTACCTACAGTTTTCTGTCCCTAGAAAAAATGTTTTTTTTAAGCACAATTTAGCACAAGGAGAATTACCTCACTGTCCTTCCAGGTCCCTGGAAACAAGGACTTTGACAGTGAAAGAAACTGACACACTCTCCCTACCTACAGTTTTCTGTCCCTAGAAAAAATGTTTTTTTTAAGCACAATATAGCACAAGGAGAATTCACTCACTGTCCTTCCAGGTCCCTGGAAACAAGGACTTTGACAGTGAAAGAAACTGACACACTCTCCCTACCTACAGTTTTCTGTCCCTAGAAAAAATGTTTTTTTTAAGCACAATTTAGCACAAGGAGAATTACCTCACTGTCCTTCCAGGTCCCTGGAAACAAGGACTTTGACAGTGAAAGAAACTGACACACTCTCCCTACCTACAGTTTTCTGTCCCTAGAAAAAATGTTTTTTTTAAGCACAATTTAGCACAAGGAGAATTACCTCACTGTCCTTCCAGGTCCCTGGAAACAAGGACTTTGACAGTGAAAGAAACTGACACACTCTCCCTACCTACAGTTTTCTGTCCCTAGAAAAAATGTTTTTTTTAAGCACAATTTAGCACAAGGAGAATTACCTCACTGTCCTTCCAGGTCCCTGGAAACAAGGACTTTGACAGTGAAAGAAACTGACACACTCTCCCTACCTACAGTTTTCTGTCCCTAGAAAAAATGTTTTTTTTTAAGCACAATTTAGCACAAGGAGAATTACCTCACTGTCCTTCCAGGTCCCTGGAAACAAGGACTTTGACAGTGAAAGAAACTGACACACTCTCCCTACCTACAGTTTTCTGTCCCTAGAAAAAATGTTTTTTTTTAAGCACAATTTAGCACAAGGAGAATTACCTCACTGTCCTTCCAGGTCCCTGGAAACAAGGACTTTGGCAGTGAAAGAAACTGACACACTCTCCCTACCTACAGTTTTCTGTCCCTAGAAAAAATGTTTTTTTTAAGCACAATTTAGCACAAGGAGAATTACCTCACTGTCCTTCCAGGTCCCTGGAAACAAGGACTTTGACAGTGAAAGAAACTGACACACTCTCCCTACCTACAGTTTTCTGTCCCTAGAAAAAATGTTTTTTTTAAGCACAATTTAGCACAAGGAGAATTACCTCACTGTCCTTCCAGGTCCCTGGAAACAAGGACTTTGACAGTGAAAGAAACTGACACACTCTCCCTACCTACAGTTTTCTGTCCCTAGAAAAAATGTTTTTTTTAAGCACAATTTAGCACAAGGAGAATTACCTCACTGTCCTTCCAGGTCCCTGGAAACAAGGACTTTGACAGTGAAAGAAACTGACACACTCTCCCTACCTACAGTTTTCTGTCCCTAGAAAAAAAGTTTTTTTTAAGCACAATTTAGCACAAGGAGAATTCACTCACTGTCCTTCCAGGTCCCTGGAAACAAGGACTTTGACAGTGAAAGAAACTGACACACTCTCCCTACCTACAGTTTTCTGTCCCTAGAAAAAATGTTTTTTTTTAAGCACAATTTAGCACAAGGAGAATTACCTCACTGTCCTTCCAGGTCCCTGGAAACAAGGACTTTGACAGTGAAAGAAACTGACACACTCTCCCTACCTACAGTTTTCTGTCCCTAGAAAAAATGTTTTTTTTAAGCACAATTTAGCACAAGGAGAATTACCTCACTGTCCTTCCAGGTCCCTGGAAACAAGGACTTTGACAGTGAAAGAAACTGACACACTCTCCCTACCTACAGTTTTCTGTCCCTAGAAAAAATGTTTTTTTTAAGCACAATTTAGCACAAGGAGAATTACCTCACTGTCCTTCCAGGTCCCTGGAAACAAGGACTTTGACAGTGAAAGAAACTGACACACTCTCCCTACCTACAGTTTTCTGTCCCTAGAAAAAATGTTTTTTTTAAGCACAATTTAGCACAAGGAGAATTACCTCACTGTCCTTCCAGGTCCCTGGAAACAAGGACTTTGACAGTGAAAGAAACTGACACACTCTCCCTACCTACAGTTTTCTGTCCCTAGAAAAAATGTTTTTTTTAAGCACAATTTAGCACAAGGAGAATTACCTCACTGTCCTTCCAGGTCCCTGGAAACAAGGACTTTGACAGTGAAAGAAACTGACACACTCTCCCTACCTACAGTTTTCTGTCCCTAGAAAAAATGTTTTTTTTAAGCACAATATAGCACAAGGAGAATTCACTCACTGTCCTTCCAGGTCCCTGGAAACAAGGACTTTGACAGTGAAAGAAACTGACACACTCTCCCTACCTACAGTTTTCTGTCCCTAGAAAAAATGTTTTTTTTAAGCACAATTTAGCACAAGGAGAATTACCTCACTGTCCTTCCAGGTCCCTGGAAACAAGGACTTTGACAGTGAAAGAAACTGACACACTCTCCCTACCTACAGTTTTCTGTCCCTAGAAAAAATGTTTTTTTTAAGCACAATTTAGCACAAGGAGAATTACCTCACTGTCCTTCCAGGTCCCTGGAAACAAGGACTTTGACAGTGAAAGAAACTGACACACTCTCCCTACCTACAGTTTTCTGTCCCTAGAAAAAATGTTTTTTTTAAGCACAATATAGCACAAGGAGAATTCACTCACTGTCCTTCCAGGTCCCTGGAAACAAGGACTTTGACAGTGAAAGAAACTGACACACTCTCCCTACCTACAGTTTTCTGTCCCTAGAAAAAATGTTTTTTTTAAGCACAATTTAGCACAAGGAGAATTACCTCACTGTCCTTCCAGGTCCCTGGAAACAAGGACTTTGACAGTGAAAGAAACTGACACACTCTCCCTACCTACAGTTTTCTGTCCCTAGAAAAAATGTTTTTTTTAAGCACAATTTAGCACAAGGAGAATTACCTCACTGTCCTTCCAGGTCCCTGGAAACAAGGACTTTGACAGTGAAAGAAACTGACACACTCTCCCTACCTACAGTTTTCTGTCCCTAGAAAAAATGTTTTTTTTTAAGCACAATTTAGCACAAGGAGAATTACCTCACTGTCCTTCCAGGTCCCTGGAAACAAGGACTTTGACAGTGAAAGAAACTGACACACTCTCCCTACCTACAGTTTTCTGTCCCTAGAAAAAATGTTTTTTTTAAGCACAATTTAGCACAAGGAGAATTACCTCACTGTCCTTCCAGGTCCCTGGAAACAAGGACTTTGACAGTGAAAGAAACTGACACACTCTCCCTACCTACAGTTTTCTGTCCCTAGAAAAAATGTTTTTTTTAAGCACAATATAGCACAAGGAGAATTCACTCACTGTCCTTCCAGGTCCCTGGAAACAAGGACTTTGACAGTGAAAGAAACTGACACACTCTCCCTACCTACAGTTTTCTGTCCCTAGAAAAAATGTTTTTTTTTAAGCACAATTTAGCACAAGGAGAATTACCTCACTGTCCTTCCAGGTCCCTGGAAACAAGGACTTTGACAGTGAAAGAAACTGACACACTCTCCCTACCTACAGTTTTCTGTCCCTAGAAAAAATGTTTTTTTTAAGCACAATTTAGCACAAGGAGAATTACCTCACTGTCCTTCCAGGTCCCTGGAAACAAGGACTTTGACAGTGAAAGAAACTGACACACTCTCCCTACCTACAGTTTTCTGTCCCTAGAAAAAATGTTTTTTTTAAGCACAATTTAGCACAAGGAGAATTACCTCACTGTCCTTCCAGGTCCCTGGAAACAAGGACTTTGACAGTGAAAGAAACTGACACACTCTCCCTACCTACAGTTTTCTGTCCCTAGAAAAAATGTTTTTTTTAAGCACAATTTAGCACAAGGAGAATTACCTCACTGTCCTTCCAGGTCCCTGGAAACAAGGACTTTGACAGTGAAAGAAACTGACACACTCTCCCTACCTACAGTTTTCTGTCCCTAGAAAAAATGTTTTTTTTAAGCACAATTTAGCACAAGGAGAATTACCTCACTGTCCTTCCAGGTCCCTGGAAACAAGGACTTTGACAGTGAAAGAAACTGACACACTCTCCCTACCTACAGTTTTCTGTCCCTAGAAAAAATGTTTTTTTTTAAGCACAATTTAGCACAAGGAGAATTACCTCACTGTCCTTCCAGGTCCCTGGAAACAAGGACTTTGACAGTGAAAGAAACTGACACACTCTCCCTACCTACAGTTTTCTGTCCCTAGAAAAAATGTTTTTTTTAAGCACAATTTAGCACAAGGAGAATTACCTCACTGTCCTTCCAGGTCCCTGGAAACAAGGACTTTGACAGTGAAAGAAACTGACACACTCTCCCTACCTACAGTTTTCTGTCCCTAGAAAAAATGTTTTTTTTAAGCACAATTTAGCACAAGGAGAATTACCTCACTGTCCTTCCAGGTCCCTGGAAACAAGGACTTTGACAGTGAAAGAAACTGACACACTCTCCCTACCTACAGTTTTCTGTCCCTAGAAAAAAAGTTTTTTTTAAGCACAATTTAGCACAAGGAGAATTACCTCACTGTCCTTCCAGGTCCCTGGAAACAAGGACTTTGACAGTGAAAGAAACTGACACACTCTCCCTACCTACAGTTTTCTGTCCCTAGAAAAAATGTTTTTTTTTAAGCACAATTTAGCACAAGGAGAATTACCTCACTGTCCTTCCAGGTCCCTGGAAACAAGGACTTTGACAGTGAAAGAAACTGACACACTCTCCCTACCTACAGTTTTCTGTCCCTAGAAAAAATGTTTTTTTTAAGCACAATTTAGCACAAGGAGAATTACCTCACTGTCCTTCCAGGTCCCTGGAAACAAGGACTTTGACAGTGAAAGAAACTGACACACTCTCCCTACCTACAGTTTTCTGTCCCTAGAAAAAATGTTTTTTTTAAGCACAATTTAGCACAAGGAGAATTACCTCACTGTCCTTCCAGGTCCCTGGAAACAAGGACTTTGACAGTGAAAGAAACTGACACACTCTCCCTACCTACAGTTTTCTGTCCCTAGAAAAAATGTTTTTTTTAAGCACAATTTAGCACAAGGAGAATTACCTCACTGTCCTTCCAGGTCCCTGGAAACAAGGACTTTGACAGTGAAAGAAACTGACACACTCTCCCTACCTACAGTTTTCTGTCCCTAGAAAAAATGTTTTTTTTAAGCACAATTTAGCACAAGGAGAATTACCTCACTGTCCTTCCAGGTCCCTGGAAACAAGGACTTTGACAGTGAAAGAAACTGACACACTCTCCCTACCTACAGTTTTCTGTCCCTAGAAAAAATGTTTTTTTTAAGCACAATATAGCACAAGGAGAATTCACTCACTGTCCTTCCAGGTCCCTGGAAACAAGGACTTTGACAGTGAAAGAAACTGACACACTCTCCCTACCTACAGTTTTCTGTCCCTAGAAAAAATGTTTTTTTTAAGCACAATTTAGCACAAGGAGAATTACCTCACTGTCCTTCCAGGTCCCTGGAAACAAGGACTTTGACAGTGAAAGAAACTGACACACTCTCCCTACCTACAGTTTTCTGTCCCTAGAAAAAATGTTTTTTTTAAGCACAATTTAGCACAAGGAGAATTACCTCACTGTCCTTCCAGGTCCCTGGAAACAAGGACTTTGACAGTGAAAGAAACTGACACACTCTCCCTACCTACAGTTTTCTGTCCCTAGAAAAAATGTTTTTTTTAAGCACAATATAGCACAAGGAGAATTCACTCACTGTCCTTCCAGGTCCCTGGAAACAAGGACTTTGACAGTGAAAGAAACTGACACACTCTCCCTACCTACAGTTTTCTGTCCCTAGAAAAAATGTTTTTTTTAAGCACAATTTAGCACAAGGAGAATTACCTCACTGTCCTTCCAGGTCCCTGGAAACAAGGACTTTGACAGTGAAAGAAACTGACACACTCTCCCTACCTACAGTTTTCTGTCCCTAGAAAAAATGTTTTTTTTAAGCACAATTTAGCACAAGGAGAATTACCTCACTGTCCTTCCAGGTCCCTGGAAACAAGGACTTTGACAGTGAAAGAAACTGACACACTCTCCCTACCTACAGTTTTCTGTCCCTAGAAAAAATGTTTTTTTTTAAGCACAATTTAGCACAAGGAGAATTACCTCACTGTCCTTCCAGGTCCCTGGAAACAAGGACTTTGACAGTGAAAGAAACTGACACACTCTCCCTACCTACAGTTTTCTGTCCCTAGAAAAAATGTTTTTTTTAAGCACAATATAGCACAAGGAGAATTCACTCACTGTCCTTCCAGGTCCCTGGAAACAAGGACTTTGACAGTGAAAGAAACTGACACACTCTCCCTACCTACAGTTTTCTGTCCCTAGAAAAAATGTTTTTTTTAAGCACAATTTAGCACAAGGAGAATTACCTCACTGTCCTTCCAGGTCCCTGGAAACAAGGACTTTGACAGTGAAAGAAACTGACACACTCTCCCTACCTACAGTTTTCTGTCCCTAGAAAAAATGTTTTTTTTAAGCACAATTTAGCACAAGGAGAATTACCTCACTGTCCTTCCAGGTCCCTGGAAACAAGGACTTTGACAGTGAAAGAAACTGACACACTCTCCCTACCTACAGTTTTCTGTCCCTAGAAAAAATGTTTTTTTTAAGCACAATTTAGCACAAGGAGAATTACCTCACTGTCCTTCCAGGTCCCTGGAAACAAGGACTTTGACAGTGAAAGAAACTGACACACTCTCCCTACCTACAGTTTTCTGTCCCTAGAAAAAATGTTTTTTTTAAGCACAATTTAGCACAAGGAGAATTACCTCACTGTCCTTCCAGGTCCCTGGAAACAAGGACTTTGACAGTGAAAGAAACTGACACACTCTCCCTACCTACAGTTTTCTGTCCCTAGAAAAAATGTTTTTTTTAAGCACAATTTAGCACAAGGAGAATTACCTCACTGTCCTTCCAGGTCCCTGGAAACAAGGACTTTGACAGTGAAAGAAACTGACACACTCTCCCTACCTACAGTTTTCTGTCCCTAGAAAAAATGTTTTTTTTAAGCACAATATAGCACAAGGAGAATTCACTCACTGTCCTTCCAGGTCCCTGGAAACAAGGACTTTGACAGTGAAAGAAACTGACACACTCTCCCTACCTACAGTTTTCTGTCCCTAGAAAAAATGTTTTTTTTAAGCACAATTTAGCACAAGGAGAATTACCTCACTGTCCTTCCAGGTCCCTGGAAACAAGGACTTTGACAGTGAAAGAAACTGACACACTCTCCCTACCTACAGTTTTCTGTCCCTAGAAAAAATGTTTTTTTTAAGCACAATTTAGCACAAGGAGAATTACCTCACTGTCCTTCCAGGTCCCTGGAAACAAGGACTTTGACAGTGAAAGAAACTGACACACTCTCCCTACCTACAGTTTTCTGTCCCTAGAAAAAATGTTTTTTTTAAGCACAATTTAGCACAAGGAGAATTACCTCACTGTCCTTCCAGGTCCCTGGAAACAAGGACTTTGACAGTGAAAGAAACTGACACACTCTCCCTACCTACAGTTTTCTGTCCCTAGAAAAAATGTTTTTTTTAAGCACAATTTAGCACAAGGAGAATTACCTCACTGTCCTTCCAGGTCCCTGGAAACAAGGACTTTGACAGTGAAAGAAACTGACACACTCTCCCTACCTACAGTTTTCTGTCCCTAGAAAAAATGTTTTTTTTAAGCACAATTTAGCACAAGGAGAATTACCTCACTGTCCTTCCAGGTCCCTGGAAACAAGGACTTTGACAGTGAAAGAAACTGACACACTCTCCCTACCTACAGTTTTCTGTCCCTAGAAAAAATGTTTTTTTTTAAGCACAATTTAGCACAAGGAGAATTACCTCACTGTCCTTCCAGGTCCCTGGAAACAAGGACTTTGACAGTGAAAGAAACTGACACACTCTCCCTACCTACAGTTTTCTGTCCCTAGAAAAAATGTTTTTTTTAAGCACAATTTAGCACAAGGAGAATTACCTCACTGTCCTTCCAGGTCCCTGGAAACAAGGACTTTGACAGTGAAAGAAACTGACACACTCTCCCTACCTACAGTTTTCTGTCCCTAGAAAAAATGTTTTTTTTTAAGCACAATTTAGCACAAGGAGAATTACCTCACTGTCCTTCCAGGTCCCTGGAAACAAGGACTTTGACAGTGAAAGAAACTGACACACTCTCCCTACCTACAGTTTTCTGTCCCTAGAAAAAATGTTTTTTTTAAGCACAATTTAGCACAAGGAGAATTACCTCACTGTCCTTCCAGGTCCCTGGAAACAAGGACTTTGACAGTGAAAGAAACTGACACACTCTCCCTACCTACAGTTTTCTGTCCCTAGAAAAAATGTTTTTTTTAAGCACAATATAGCACAAGGAGAATTCACTCACTGTCCTTCCAGGTCCCTGGAAACAAGGACTTTGACAGTGAAAGAAACTGACACACTCTCCCTACCTACAGTTTTCTGTCCCTAGAAAAAATGTTTTTTTTAAGCACAATTTAGCACAAGGAGAATTACCTCACTGTCCTTCCAGGTCCCTGGAAACAAGGACTTTGACAGTGAAAGAAACTGACACACTCTCCCTACCTACAGTTTTCTGTCCCTAGAAAAAATGTTTTTTTTAAGCACAATTTAGCACAAGGAGAATTACCTCACTGTCCTTCCAGGTCCCTGGAAACAAGGACTTTGACAGTGAAAGAAACTGACACACTCTCCCTACCTACAGTTTTCTGTCCCTAGAAAAAATGTTTTTTTTAAGCACAATATAGCACAAGCACAAAACACACTGACACTCTCCCTACCTATCCTTCTCTTTCCCTAAACTAAAGGAATCCAGGTTAAGCAAGAAAGAAATAAAAGTCACTGTCCCTGCCTATGCTGCTCTATCCCTGCTCCGGAACACACTACACTAGGCCGCCGTGCTGGCGGCCTTTTATAGTGTGGGGCGTGTACTAAACCCCCTCAGCAATAATTGGCCACAGGCATCCTGCCTGTGGCCAATCATTGCTCTCCTCGCTGCCGGCGCTGTGATTGGCCAAGCATGCGGGGTCACAGTGCATGCTTGGCCAATCACAGCGCCTGGATGACACTGCGATGGCGTAGTGCATTGTGGGCCGTTCGCGTCACTCGAATTTGGCGCGAACGGCCCAAATCGTTCGATCTTCGTCGAACGATCGAACAGCCGATGTTCGAGTCGAACGTATGTTCGACTCGAACACGAAGCTCATCCCTACTCAGCACCAACACCCACGACATAGTACCAATCTCATCTGGGGCCACATGCATAGACAATACTGAAATTTTTTAGTACAGACCCCCCAATCCAGCCCATCCAAATCAAAAAGAAAACATTCAGAAGAGGCAGGAGAGGGGGAAGACACAAGTCTAAACATACCACGACTAGAGAAATTGCGGAAAGTGTAAAAATCTATAATCTATCTACACAGTCTTTGAATGAACAAGAATTATCACTGTTAGCACGAGGCCTTAATTTTGGCCCTACTGTTGCCCCAAATTCATTTACCATGTTTAAGGATTTAAATAAGTTCATCAGAAATTTAACCCTTAAACGATACTATAATATAAAGGAGAAAAAAGTACTAACTGTTGATACAGATCCCTCGACCAATATTCCTCCTACCTTAGATACTACTTTGGAACAACAAGCCCTGTTAGATCTGTGCGAACTATGGAATACACGATATCATTGCCTGGTCCCAATATTCACAGCCACTTCTACCTATTACACATACTACTTTCAGGCCAAAATCAATATTTAATCCAACACAGTCTAAGGGCCCTTATCTATCAGGTAGTTCTTCCAGAACTAAACGACCTACAGTATGTAAAACAGAATCTAGCAAACCCAATTACTTTAAGAACAATTTAAGTCAAGACAAAGACGTCTATTTAAAAGAAGCTTATCGCCTTCTTTCAGATAGCACCACCTATGAAAAACGAAAAAATGACCCACTACCCTCATTTATGGCTGAATCCAACCTAATAGTTGAAAAAGCCTATACAGATGGTATACTATCCAAACAAGAAAAGGCTTTTTTCTGTAAATCTTTTTTTCAAGTTCCTTATTTTTATCATTTACCAAAAATTCATAAGAATATGGACAATCCACCGGGACGCCCCATCATTGCCTCGATGGACAGTATCACTTCTAGTTTTTCACTGTATATAGACTATTTTCTTCAACCACTGGCCCAGGCCTTGCCCTCTTACATCAGAGATGGTACGCATTTAATAGAACAACTACGTCCATATACCTGGGAACCCACCAACCAGTGGGTTTCCCTAGACGTCTGTTCCCTATATACGTCCATCCCCCATGACATAGGATTACAAGCTGTTGCCCAATTCCTAAAAGAAGATCACCATCTCAACACACAGCAAACAGAATTTATACTTCAAGCTACCCTTTTTTGTTTAGAACACAACTACTTCCTTTTTGATGGCACATACTATCGGCAGAAGCAGGGCACTGCTATGGGAACCAATTTTGCACCCAGTTACGCCAACTTAACCATGGTGTCCTGGGAGGCCAGGTGCATTTGGGCTGATAACCCATTTGCAATGCACCTGGCCTTCTATAGACGATATATAGATGATATTTTAATCATCTGGGACGGTCCCTCCATCTTATTCAAGAATTTGTCTCTTATTGCAAAACCAATTCCTTTGGTCTCTCCTTTACCTCAGTATCCGACCCTACATCTATAAGTTTCCTAGATTTGGAATTTGGAATATTAACAAAGACACAACAATCAAAAACTATACAAAACCTACAGCAGGCAATTCTTTTTTGCATTATACTAGTTGTCACCATCCAAAATGGATTCAGAATATCCCAAAAAGTCAATTCCATCGCCTTAGGCGAAACTGTACTAGATTAGACGACTACGAAATACAGAGCATACCCTTAAAAACCAAATTCATTTGATAAAGGTTATCCATCTGATCTTATAGACAATGCATGTCTAACGTACCATACAGACAACATGATAGACAAGCAAAAACAGATCTCCATACCAGCTACCAGATTTATTACACAGTACCACCACAGTCACAAGAAAATGGAAAGTATTTTCTACAAACATTGGTCTATTTTAAAACAAGACCCTTACCTAACTCAATCACTTCCCATACTGCCAAAATTCGCATACTGTAGAGCTTCCAATGTAAAAAGTAGAATTGCACCTAGCAAAACTAAAACAGTAGTTAAATCGACCACACTCAAACAACTGACCCTAATACCTCTGGTAGGTATGTTTAGATGTAATAAGGCCCTGTGCCTTACCTGTACCCATGTTCATCATGGTAAAAAAAGCTTCATAGCCAATAGCAAAACATACACCCTCACTTCGTTCTATAACTGTTCTACTACGTATGTCATTTACTGTATATCCTGTCCATGCGGTTTATTATACGTGGGCAGAACCATTTGAGCATTAAGAGCCAGATTCGGCGAACATCGTCGAGCGGTCAAAGAAAGTAGTCCCCAATATAGTGTATCCAGACATTTCAATATCCACCATCCCAAGGATATTTCTGCCCTTCAGGTATGGATTCTAGAATCCATACCAGACAAGTATACACCTGCAGAAAGATTCCAACGTTTATGTAAGCAGAAAACATACTGGATATATATTCTAAATACTCTCACACCTTTTGGACTCAATGAGGAAATTGAGGTTCATACAGTTATGTAGTGACGTACGTCACGCACCGACTACCCAATCTCTGCCTTTTCCCCCTCTTTTCCAATCTAGTTGTTTCCCTCTCCTCCCAACCCCCCCCCTACTTTTCCTTTCCTTCTTCCTTTTTTCTCTTTCTTCTTCTTTTTCTTTTTCCCCTTTTTCTTTCCTCTTTCCATTTCTTTCTTCTTTCTTTTTATTTCCTTTTCCATTCCATGGTATTATAATTGGTCATGTGCTGCACATGTGTGTGCTTATCGAGCACCCCATGCATGCGCATGAACCATTAACACTTAATTTTATCCAACTCATTATAGTTCTTCTTTCCATATATGCACTGTACGTGTGTGCTTACAGTAAGCACCCCCCATCTTACGCTAAGTGATATGCAGAGGTGTGCTTATATTAAGCATCCTATGTATAGGCATGTTTCACTATTTATATATATATATATCTCTTGCCCATTTAAAATCATATAGATATGCATGTACATATTGTTACATGCATATTATAATAGCATTGTATACTATAAATATAAATAACTTGCGGTTTATCTTACGTATATCATGTATCCAATTTTGTGAGTAAATTGGGTGTGCATTAACATTCAATATTACTTCTGCTGATGTGTATCCCCTTCCTCTTATAGATACATATGGCAGAGTTCCTCACATAATAATCTTGCGTTTACACTAGTGATGTCGCGAACATAAAATTTTCCGTTCGCGAACGGCGAACGCGAATTTCCGCAAAAGTTCGAACGGTCGAACCGGGCGAACCGCCATAGACTTCAATAGGCAGGCGAATTTTAAAACCCACAGGGACTCTTTCTGGCCACAATAGTGATGGAAAAGTTGTTTCAAGGGGACTAACACCTGGACTGTGGCATGCCGGAGGGGGATCCATGGCAAAACTCCCGTGGAAAATTACGTAGTTGACGCAGAGTCGGGTTTTAATCCATAAAGGGTATAAATCACCTAACATTCATAAATTGTTTGGAATAATGTGCTTTAAAACATCAGGTATGATGTTGTATCGATCAGGTAGTGTAAGGGTACCGCCCACTTCACAGTGGCAGACCAAACTCCCCGTTTAACACACCGCAAACAGTCCATTTGCACAACCGCAAGGCTTTAATGATCACCTTAGATGATCACAAAGAAAATTAATGTTTTTTCTATGCAAAATTATCCAGCCGATCGCTTTTGGTCTGTTCACAATGAAGCAACAACCTTATCATCTGGGGTGTGCCAACATTACCATTGCCAACACACTCATAGAGGTGGTCGCTTCATTGTGATACGCAAGCCCCTTCACCACAACAAGGTAACGATCACGAAGGGGAATTGACACATGTATGTGCTTTTTTTTTTTTGTTTTGTTTTTGCAGCCACAGTGCAGCACCAGAGGCCAGAAAAATTAGGCATGTACACATGCCTGAAAAATTAGGTATTGTTGCAGCCGCTGCTGTAGCAGCGGCCAGAAGAATTGATGTTTTCCAGGCAGAAAGTGCCCTAAAACATTGCGGCTTGAACCCTAGTTGGTGGCGGATAAGTCACGCAAGTCATCCGGCATGCAAAGATAACATACAGCAGCGTGTGGACCATTTTTAGCCCAAGGCAGCTCATCTCAGTCATCAGGCCTTTTTTAGTCAAATGTATCGCCCACTGTCAGTCCCTTCGGGATCCATGCCTCATTCATCTTAATAAAGGTGAGGTAATCTAGACTTTTTTGACCTAGGCGACTTCTCTTCTCAGTGACAATACCTCCTGCTGCACTGAAGGTCCTTTCTGAAAGGACACTTGAAGCGTGGCAGGCCAGAAGTTCTATCGCAAATTGGGATAGCTCAGGCCACAGGTCAAGCCTGTACACCCAGTAGTCAAGGGGTTCATCGCTCCTCAGAGTGTCGATATCTGCAGTTAAGGCGAGGTAGTCTGCTACCTGTCGGTCGAGTCGTTCTCTGAGGGTGGACCCCAAAGGGCTGTGGCGATGCGTAGGACTTAAAAAGCTCCGCATGTCCTCCATCAACAACACGTCTGTAAAGCGTCCTGTCCTTGCCGGCATGGTCGTGGTAGGAGGAGGATTACTTTCACCTCTTCCCCTGTTAGATTCCCGTTGTGCTGTGACATCACCCTTATACGCTGTGTAAAGCATACTTTTTAATTTATTTTGGAACTGCTGCATCCTTTCCGACTTCCGGTAATTCAGTAACATTTCTGGCACTTTCTGCTTATACCGGGGGTCTAGTAGCGTGGCCACCCAGTACAGGTCGTTCTCCTTCAGCCTTTTTATACGAGGGTCCCTCAACAGGCACGACAGCATGAAAGACCCCATTTGCACAAGGTTGGATGCTGAGCTACTCATGTCCCGTTCCTCGTCCTCACTGATCTCACTGAAGGTCTGTTCTTCCCCCCAGCCACGTACAACACCACGGGTACCAGATAGGTGACAACGAGCACCCTGGGATGCCTGCTGTGGTTGGTCTTCCTCCTCCTCCTCAAAGCCACATTCCTCCTCTGACTCCTCTTCCTCAGACTCTTCCAGCGTTGCCGCAGGTCCAGCAAGCGATGCTGATAAGGCTGTTTCTGGTGGTGATGGTGACCACAACTCTTCCTCTTCCTCTTCACGCTCATCTACGGCCTGATCCAGCACTCTTCGCAGGGCACGCTCCAGGAAGAAAACAAATGGGATGATGTCGCTGATGGTGCCTTCAGTGCGACTGAATAGGTTTGTCACCTCCTCAAAAGGACGCATGAGCCTACAGACATTGCGCATGAGCGTCCAGTAACGTGGCAAAAAAATTCCCAGCTGCGCAGAGGCTGTCCTAGCACCCCGGTCATACAAATACTCGTTGACGGCTTTTTCTTGTTGGAGCAGGCAGTCAAACATTAGGAGTGTTGAATTCCAACGTGTCGGGCTGTCGCAAATCAAGCGCCTTACTGGCATGTTGTTTCGCCACTGGATATCTGAAAAGTGCGCCATGGCCATGTAGGAACGCCTGAAATGGCCACACACCTTCCTGGCCTGCTTGAGGACATCCTGTAAGTCTGGGTACTTATGCACAAAGCGTTGTACAATCAGATTCAACACATGTGCCAACTTGCCCAAATTCAATGCCGCCAACAAATTGCTTCCGTTCTCACACACCACTTTGCCGATCTCCAGTTGGTGCGGAGTTAGCCACTGATCCACCTGTGCGTTCAGGGCGGACAGGAGTGCTGGTCCGGTGTGACTCTCTGCTTTCAGGCAAGGCAACCCCAAGACGGCGTGACACCGTCGTATCCGGGATGTGGAATAGCCCCTGGGGAGCTGGGGGGTGCAGTTGATGTGGAGCAAGACGCAGCAGCAGAAGAGGACTCAGCTGAGGAGGTTATCAAAGAGGATGGAGTAGGAGGAGTAGAGGAGGTGGCAGCAGGCCTGCCTGCAAGTCGTGGCGGTGTCACCACCAACTCCTCTGCAGAGCCACGCATTACATGCTTGGCAGCTGTCAGCAGGTTTACCCAATGCACAGTGTAGGTGATATACCTGCCCTGACCGTGCTTTGCAGACCAGGTATCAGTGGTCAGATGGACCCTTGCCCCAACACTGTGTGCCAGACATGCCATGACTTCCTTTTGCACAATAAAGTACAGGTTGGGGAATGCCTTTTGTGAAAAGAAATTTCGGCCGGGTACCTTCCACTGTGGTGTCCCAATAGCTACAAATTTTTTAAAGGCCTCAGACTCCACCAGCTTGTATGCTAAAAGCTGGCGGGCTAAGAGTTCCGACAAGCCAGCTGTCAGACGCCGGGCAAGGGGGTGACTCTGTGACATTGGCTTCTTATGCTCAAACATGTCCTTGACAGACACCTGACTGTGGGCAGATGAGCAGGAACTGCTCAAGGCGAGAGACGGAGTGGTGGATGGTTGAGAGGGGGCAAGGAGGACAGCAGTGGTTGACGTGGCTGAAGATGCTGGACCAGGAGGAGGATGGTGGCTTTGAGCTTGTGTGCTGCTTGTACTCGTCATCATGTGTTGATCCCATAGGCGTTTGTGATGTGCGATCATGTGCCTTCGCAAAGCAGTTGTACCTAGGTGGGTGTTGGATTTCCCACGACTCAGTTTCTTTTGGCACAGGTTGCAAATGGCATCGCTGTTATCAGAGGCAGACACACAAAAAAAATGCCACACTGCTGAGCTTTGCAATGACGGCATTCTGGTGGTGGCAACAGCATGCGTTGATTGGCGTGCTGTCTGGCTGACCCCGGGTGCCGATACATGCTGTCTGACTGAGCCACTAGCTCCTTGCGACAACCTACCCCTGCTTCCAACTCGTCTCCTCCTCCTCTCTGTCTCCCCATCTGAACTTTCCCCCTGTTCTTCTTCTCTTTGAGCGGGCACCCACGTGACATCCACATCGTCATCATCAACCGCTTCACTTGTATCTGACAACTCAGCAAAAGAAGCAGCAGCGGGTACAACATCATCATCATCATCACACCGTACGTCCATGTGTGTAATGCTGCCTGACTGAGACATATCCCTTTTATCTACATCCTCTGGCAATAATGGTTGCGCAACACTCATTTCTTCCAACTCATGTGTAAATAACTCCTCTGACAGATCAAGTGAAGCAGCTGTGGTGCTAGTGTTGGTGGTGGCGGCAGGCGGGCGAGTGGTAACTTGAGAGGTGCCCGAAGCTGAGCTGGAGGTGGATGGTGCGTCAAGGTTCTGAGCGAAAGCTGTAGAAGATTGGGTGTCCTGTGTTAGCCAGTCAACTATGTCCTCAGAACTTTTCGAGTTCAGGGTACGTGGCCTCTGAACACTGGGCATTATTCTAGGGCCAAAGGGAATCACAGCACCACGACCACGACGGACCCTGCGGGGTGGCCTGCCTCTGCCTGTCATTTTTTTTAGATTAGTTTAGTTGTACTATGCGTGCAAGCTACTGTGACACCAGATATGAGTGGCACTGTGCACTGGCAGAAGTTGGCAGAGTAGACGCTGTAGGCCTGACACACACGCTGACAGGCAACTGACTGCTATTCTACTGCAGTCAAAACTGTTTTGTTTTTTTTAATGTGAGCTACTGTGACACCAGATATGAGTGGCACTGTGCACTGGCAGAAGTTGGCAGAGTAGACGCTGTAGGCCTGACACACACGCTGGCAGGCAACTGACTGCTATTCTACTGCAGTCAAAACTGTTGTTTTTTTTTTTAATGTGAGCTACTGTGACACCAGATATGAGTGGCACTGTGCACTGGCAGAAGTTGGCAGAGTAGACGCTGTAGGCCTGACACACGCTGGCAGGCAACTGACTGCTATTCTATTGCAGTCAAAACTGTTGTTTTTTTTATTTTTATGTAAGCTACTGTGCCAGGAAAAAAAAAAAAAGCAGACTTCTGTACTAGCCCTAAAAAGGGCTTTTTGGGGTGCTGTCAGGACGCTGTCCTTACAGCAGAGATCAGATGAGTCTTTCAGGACTGGAGTGGACACTGAATAAACTGGCCTAGCTATAGATTTCCCTATTAAATCAGCAGCAGCTACACTGTCCCTCCTCTCACTAAGACTGCAGCTTCCGAATGAATCTAAAATGGATGCTGTCCAGGAGGTGGGAGGGTCTGGGAGGGAGGGTATGCTGCTGATTGGCTGGAATGTGTCTGCTGACCGTGAGGTACAGGGTCAAAGTTTGGTCAATGATGACGAATAGGGGGCGGACCGAACATTGCATATGTTCGCCCGCCGCGGAAAACGCAAACAAGCTATGTTCGCCGGGAACTATTCGCCGGCAAATAGTTCGGGACATCTCTAGTTTACACATCCCTTATATTGTTTCCCTCTATGATGTTGTCTAATTGATGTTTTTTATCCATATATGCCGATATATGTTTATTTATTGTGTTTTTTTATGTTTTTTTATAACTTATTATCCTCATGTGGTTAGTTGACCATAGCATCCATGTATTTCTTCTTCTTTTTAAATAAATGCCAAAAACCTCATTCGCCGTACTGCTCCAGGGAACACATATAAGACTGGCAGCTTCCCCCACCAATTAGATCTGAAGAAAATGCGGAAGCACTGAAATGCGTCATCTATCTGAGCCCGCTCTGACGTCACTTCCTGCCGCCGTAGCTGTTTGCGCTCCGGCTTGACCCGCACGCTGCGGTGCAGTGATTTCCTGACTGCCGGACACCTACATCTACTCCTTCCAGATCAACAATACCAGGACCGACTACCAGAGCTACACCGCGCCACGGGACCTCCGCACACCAAGGACATATCCCCTGCAAATCATTACTTTCATGCAGTGTTTTTAACCACCATCTTGTGAGTAGCCATTTGGCTGATTTTTAATGTACCATTAAAACTGAGTTTTACATACTGCACTTAGTAGGTGCACTTTTTCTTTTTATTACGAATAAACTTGGCACAGCCAAGAAAACGCTGCAGGGGACATAAACCCACGGGTCGAGGCCACTGTAGGACAGCAGAAAGTTTCTCTGGGTCCATCGAAAAACTAGCCATGGAAATGACATAACCCAGAAATTTGACCTGTTCCTGATGGAATTCACATTTCTCCAGTTTACAATAGAGATTGTTCTCTCTTCGTTTTTGTAGCACTCGACAGACATCTGTGTGGTGGCTCTCCAGGGACTTTGAAAATATGAGGATATCATCGAGATAGACCACCACACATAACTGCAACAAATCTCGGAGGACATCGTTAATAAACTCTTGGAAAACTGCCGAAGCGTTACAGAGGCCAAAAGGCATTACGAGATGCTCATAATAGATACTAGTTATCCGCGCAAACTGGAGTGCGTAAGCTGCTGCCCCCGCTGTATTGATCTGTACTATACAGGTCAAATGAGTGTTATTGGTAATTGTAGGGGTAAATTGGCGCTGCTTCTCCGCTATAGTGTATTAGTGGGCCCAAAGTCCTGTCCTCAGTGATGTGACCCTTAATAAGGGTTGAATCTCCTTAGTACAGCTAACTGAGATTGACGTTTTTACTTGGTGTTGTGAGCAGATGTGTAAAACTTGATAGCAACTAGTTTCCTTTCGGGTGAGGGTTACTAAGTGTTTCACTCAACAGTGCAATATTACATGTAAATGTATAAACAGATACCAGCTAGGTTCCTATAGGGTGAGAATAACTGAATATTCCAATCAACAATAAAAAATAATAAAAATGGTGAAAATATGGTGAAATATTAAATAATGGTGATGTCCTACTAAGTGATCTCTACTCTTATTAACGTGATGGCCTCATGCATACACAATCTGTTGATATTAACCTTATATGTATCTCAACATTAAGTTACTTGTGCCATCAATGGAGTTATGTGTCACTGCTCCAGGTGGGAGCTGCCACGTAACTTTGCTACTTGCAAACAATGTGACAGTGATTATTAATTCCTTACAGTGAAAGTGCCCAGTTGATACAGAAATGGACAAACCAAACTTATATAAAAGACAAACCAAACTTAGTGTTCATTAAGCCCGGAGGCAGTAAATAGTGAAATTTGTGAAAAGACTGTTTTTCCAATGACACAGTCTAATGTGACAGTTCAAAGTGACTCTGTGACTTCCGTGATGCCTGTTTGTCCTCAGGCAAACATATGCTGCGACTTGGTGCTCCCCTCTCCTTTAGGACCCCACTCACCAGATTGAAGCTCCCCTGCAGGGGTATAAGGCACGTCTGGTGATGTCCTCTATACGATCTGTGCACTCCTCTTTGTGGTTCTGCTGTTCCTCAGGGGTATCCGGTCGTTTGCTACTCCCCACTTCCTCCCAACTTGGGGAAAATCCATATGGTTCCTCAGGAAAAAAAACAGGATGGCACTCTCATAGCGTAAATCGTTTTATTTAAAACATTTATAAAAATTGGATAAAAACAAAACAAAACTATCACTGCTCCTGTGGTTTGCAAAACTCAGGGCAGTTATGGTCGTTACAAAACAGGTCAGACCTTCACGGTTTAGTCACGCTGGCGGGTAGGCTTTCCACAGCCTGGGCGTGCGTTCCACTACACTATCCCCGAAAACCGGACGTGACGCGGACGTGTCTAGAAGGCCAATCACTTGACGCGTTTCAACGTAATGTCTTTTTCAAAGGTGATGTCATTCCGTCGTGTCCGGTATCTATAAGTAACCCACGGCCTCCGTGTACCGCCCTTTCTGGGCATTGCTTTGAATGCTGTTTAACTCGAATCGGCCAGATTAAGTCAGGGCAAATGCAGCTGAAGTAGTATTGCTCCATCTTGTGGCTAAATCCTGAATTGTTCTTCCCGGTTAGTGATGAGCCGAACACCCCCGGGTTCGGTTCGCACCAGAACCCGCGAACGGACCGAAAGTTCGTACGAACATTAGAACCCTATTAAATACAATGGATGCGAACGTTCTAATTCTAAAGTGCTAATTATAACAACTATTATGCATGTTATTGTCCTAAAAAGGGTTTGGGAACCCGGGTTGTGCACCAGGGGACATGTATCAATGCAAAAAGAAGTTTTAAAAACGGTCGTTTTTCGGGAGCAGTCATTTTAATGATGCATAAAGTGAAAAAAAAAAAAGTCAAATATTCCTTTAAATATCGTACCTGGGGGGTGTCTAAAGTATGCCTGTGAAGTGCCACGTGTTTCCCGTGTTTAGAACTGTCCCTGCACAAAATTACATTTCTAAAGGAAAAAAAGCCATTTAAAACTGCTTGCGGCTTTAATGTAATGTCTGGTCCCGGTAATATGGATGAAAATCTTTAAGAAAAATGGCATAGCTACCCCATGACCCCCCCCCCCCCCCTACCCCAGCCCATTACCAGCCCCTTTGGGTCTTGTATGGATATTAAGGGGAACCCCGCACACAAAATAAAAAAGGCCCTATATACTCTGAACAGCCGTATACAGGCGGTGCATACAAGACAGGGACTGTAGGTTTGTTCTTATGTAGAATCTGTTTGTAATTTTGAACAGCTACATTGTTTAAGTGTAGCTCCAGCCCAAATACCTATTTTTAAGCTTTTTGGAAAACATAGGGAAGGGTTATCACCCCTGTAACGTTTGTTTTGCTGTCTGTGCCCCTGTTCAGAACATTTCACCTCACTTTGCGTCCCAATGACAACTGTTTTTGAAATGTGGTGTTTTTATTGAAACAAGGATTGGTGATAAAGCATCAGTAGAGAGGAGACACCTTTCTCCCATATTAATTCTTACAGGAGAGAATTTTCCTTCCAAGGGGTAGATTTCCTCTCACTTCCTGTTGTCTTCTTCCGTTTGCAAGTAGTAGTCGTTTGTAAGTTGGATGTTTGAAAGTAGGGACCTGCCGTATATACTCTGCAGAAATTGGCCCCTTAGGTGTTGGTGTTGGCACAACACTGTAAGCACTCACAGTTACTCTTGGTGGGTGCTGGAACGCCCTGCTGTCAACTATTATATCAGGAATTGTAATAACATATAATTATTGAACAGTGGTAGTAAAAATTGGGCCTTTGATGGTGGTGCTGGTGCCACAACACTGTAAGGCCTGACAGTTACTCTTGGTGGGCGCAGCAATGGGCCCTGCTGTGAATTATTAGATCAATAATTATAATTGCATGCCCCTGTTGAACAGGGGCTGAAAAATTGGGCCTTTGGTGGTGGTGGTGGTGGTGGTGTTGACACAACACTGTAAGGCCTGACAGTTACTCTTGGTGGGCGCAGCAATGGGCCCTGCTGTGAATTATTAGATCAAGAATTGTAATTGCATGCCCCTGTTGAACAGGGGCTGAAAAATTGGGCCTTTCGTGGTGGTGGTGGTGGTGTTGCCACAACACTGTAAGCCCTCAGAGTTACTCTTGGTGGGTGCAGCAATGGGCCCTGCTGTGAATTATTAGATCAAGAATTGTAATTACATGCCCCTTTTGAACAGGGGCTGAAAAATTGGGCCTTTCGTGGTGGTGGTGGTGGTGGCGTTGCCACAACACTGTAAGCCCTCAGAGTTACTCTTGGTGGGTGCAGCAATGGGCCCTGCTGTGAATTATTAGATCAAGAATTGTAATTGCATGCCCCTGTTGAACAGGGGCTGAAAAATTGGGCCTTTCGTGGTGGTGGTGGTGGTGGTGTTGCCACAACACTGTAAGCCCTCAGAGTTACTCTTGGTGGGTGCAGCAATGGGCCCTGCTGTGAATTATTAGATCAAGAATTGTAATTACATGCCCCTTTTGAACAGGGGCTGAAAAATTGGGCCTTTCGTGGTGGTGGTGGTGGTGGCGTTGCCACAACACTGTAAGCCCTCAGAGTTACTCTTGGTGGGCGCAGCAATGGGCCCTGCTGTGAATTATTAGATCAAGAATTGTAATTGCATGCCCCTGTTGAACAGGGGCTGAAAAATTGGGCCTTAGGCACTGGTGGCACAACACTACAACCCCTCACAGATACTGTACTTGGAGCACAGCAATGAGCCCTGTTGCAAAGTATTGCTTCAAAAATTGTAATGACACGCCCCTGTTAAACAGGGGCTGAAAAATTGGGCCTTAGGCACTGGTGCCACAACACTCCAACCCCTCACAGATACTGTACTTGGAGCACAGCAATGAGCCCTGTTGCAAAGTATTGCTTCAAAAATTGTAATGACACGCCCCTGTTAAACAGGGGCTGAAAAATTGGGCCTTAGGCACTGGTGCCACAACACTCCAACCCCTCACAGATACTGTACTTGGAGCACAGCAATGAGCCCTATGGCAAATTATTGCTAAAAAAATTGTAATTACACGCCCCTGTAAAACAGGGGCTGAAAAATTGGGCCTTAGCCACTGGTGGCGGCACCCATAAACAAAAATGATCTTCCAAGCTATCATCATCAATCGTATCATTGAGGACTCGGAGGAGGAGGATAGCCAGTCAACATAACAGCACAGGCACTCAGCATCAGCATCAGTCTTGAAGGGATGTGACATGTTAAAATCAATTAGTCTGTTATATCAGCATCAGGTGTGTGGTAGCTGGTGGTGATCCAAGACTGGTTCATCTTGATGAAAGTCAGTCGATCAACCGAGTCGGTGGACAGGCGCACCCTGTGATCCGTGACAAATCCTCCAGCAGCACTGAATGTGCGTTCCGAAAGAACGCTGGATGCAGGACAGGCCAGTAGCTCAATTGCATACTGTGCAAGCTCTGGCCAGTGATCCATCCTCAAGACCCAGTAAGCCAGAGGATTTTCGGTGGGGAAGGTGTCCAAGTCTGACCTTGCCCCTAGATATTCCTGCACCATGTTTATCAGACGCTGGCGATGGTTGCTGGAACCGATCATGCTTTGGGGCTGCGGACTAAAGAATTGTCTGAACGCATCGGTCAGACGGCCACCTTCCCCACCGCTCCTTCTTTGACTGGCCGAAGCCTCAGCAACTCGTTGTCCAGGACCAGGAGTTTGTAACCTCCCAGTCTCTGGGAACGCGTTGCACAGACCTTTCTGCAAGGCCTCCCGGAGTTGTCTCATCCTCTGCTCCCTCTGCGACGGTAACATAAGGTCCGCAACCTTACCCTTGTACCGTGGATCAAGGAGAGTGGCCAGCCAGTAATGGTCCCTCTCCTTGATCCGAAGAATACGAGGATCCTTCCGCAGACTTTGCAGGATCAGGGAGGCCATGCAGCGTAGGTTTGCTGAGGCATTCGCTCCGGAGTCCTCTGGGTCACTAAGGACGACATGATCCGCAGCCACCTCCTCCCAGCCACGTACAAGTCCACTGGTTTCTTGGGACTGTAAATCATCCCTAAAAGACTGCTGCTGATGATGCTGAGTGCCAGCCTCCACCTCCATGCTGACACAATCCTCCTCCTCCTCCTCCTCCTCCTCTTCCTGTGCGATGGGTGGGACAGAAGGAACACTGTCTGGGTAAAGGGGGCCTTGAGAGGCAAGGAAGTCCTCCTCTTCCTGCCTCTGTTCTGCCTCAAGTGCCCTGTCCATTATTCCACGCAGCGTGTGCTCCAACAGGTGGACAAGAGGTACAGTGTCACTGATGCATGCACTGTCACTGCTCACCATCCTCGTGGCCTCCTCAAATGGTGCCAGGACAGTGCATGCATCCCTGATCATGCCCCACTGGCGTGGAGAAAAAAAACCAAGCTCCCCTGACCCTGTCCTGGTGCCGTAGTCGCACAGGTACTCATTGATGGCCCTCTGCTGCGTGTGCAGCCGCTGCAGCATGGCCAACGTTGAGTTCCACCTGGTGGGCATGTCACATATAAGGCGGTTCTTGGGCAGGTTCAACTCCTTTTGCAGCTCAGCCAGGCGAGCACTGGCATTATAAGATCTGCGGAAATGCACACAGACTTTCCTGGCCTGCCTCAGGACATCCTGTAAGCCCGGGTACCTGCCCAAGAACCGCTGCACCACCAGGTTAAGGACGTGAGCCACACAGGGCACATGGGTCAGTTGTCCCTGTCGGAGGGCGGAGAGGAGGTTGGTGCCATTGTCGCAAACCACCATTCCTGGCTTAAGCTGGCGTGGCGTCAACCACCTCTCGGCCTGGCCCTGCAGAGCAGACAGGACCTCTGCCCCAGTGTGGCTTCTGTCCCCCAAACACACCAGCGCAAGCACGGCATGGCATCTTTTTGCCTGCGTACTTGCGTAGCCCCTTGAACGCCTACGGAGCACCGCTGGTTCCGAGGACAAACCACAGGAAGAGGCCATGGAGGAAGAAGAAGAGGAGGGGGTGGAGGAGAGAGGTGTGTCACAACCAGTAGTAGCATTTTGGAGGCGTGGCGGTGGAACAACCTCCAACACTACTGCACCTTGTCCTGCATCCTTCCCAGCTGCCAAAAGAGTGACCCAATGGGCCGTGAAAGAAAGGTAACGTCCCTGTCCATGCCTGCTGGACCATGAGTCAGCGGTAATATGCACCTTACCGCTGACCGCCCTGTCCAGCGAGGCCAAGACATTGCCTTCCACATGCTGGTAGAGAGCCGGAATAGCCTTCCGTGAGAAAAAGTGGCGTTTGGGAACCTGCCACTGAGGAACCGCACATTGCACAAACTCACGGAAGGGGGCCGAGTCTACCAACTGAAAAGGCAGCAGTTGAAGCGCTAGCAATTTAGCCAAGCTAGCATTCAACCGCTGGGCATGTGGATGGCTGGGAGTGAACTTCTTTCGACGGTCCAGCAGCTGGGGCAGGGAAATTTGCCTGCTAGAATCGGACGTCGGTGTACTGCTAGCAGAGTGGCCGCAAGTACTTGGCTGTGACACACCTAATTCTACACCTTCATTCCTCTAAGTGCATGTTTCAGAGAGGACTGAAGTTATAGTGGGGTTGGAGATCCCAGCTGATGCGGTGCAAGGAGAGGTCCGCTTTGTTCTTTGGTGTGGGTCTTTGAGGTAGGCTTGCCAACGAGCTGCATGGCAGGTCAACATATGTCTGGTCAGGCATGTGGTACCCAAGCGGCTGATGTTTTGGCCACGCGATATACGCTTGAGACATATGTTGCAAACAGCAGCTGTGCGATCTGATGCACTAGCCTCAAAAAAGGCCCACACCAAAGAACTTTTTGAATGACGGGCAGAGGCAGCGCCCTGCACAGGCGGAGCTCTGCGGTGTGATTCCGTCGGTGTACTGCCCTTACGCTGGCCACCAAAGGGCATCCTGCCTCGTTGGAGATGTGCCTCCTCCTCATCCTCCTCCTCCTCCTCTCTCCGATTAGGCACCCACGTGGAGTCAGTGACCTCATCATCACCTCCCTCCTCATCACTGGAGCCAATCTGGCAGTATGCTGCAGCTGCTGGAACATGACTGCCAGATTGGTGTCCTTCTTGAGCATCCCCTCTGTCTGCTCTCACGCTACTGCCTTCCTCTAGCTGGGTTTCATCATCAGACCCTTCGAAACGCTGGGCATCCTCCTGGAGCATGTACCCAACACTGTGCTCAAACAGTTCGGGGGACTCCTCAGGAGGAGGACATGGTGGGTCTAGGGAAGGAGTGACTGATGATGAGTCTGACATTGATACCAGGGAAGAGGACGCTTTGGCAGCTGCTTTTCCAGTACCCTGAGCCTGGGTGAGAGAGGATGAGGAGGAGGAGGAGGGCTTGGTCATCCACTCTACCAAGTCTTCAGCATGATGTGGCTCAACATGTCCAGCTGCCGAAAAGAAGGACAAGCGTGTCCCATGGCCATGTGCTGATGACAATGCACCGCGTCCACGACCAGCACTGTTGCCCCCAGACACAGAGCCTGCTTGCCCTCTTTTATTGCCTCCTGACTGTCTGCCTCTCCTTGTTTGCCTTCCAGACATTCTAATAGATGGCCTGCAGGGAGATGGGAAAAAAGCAATAAGGGCTACCTTCAGGTGTCCTTCTCTGTCCCTTTACTTAAGGATTTCTAAATATGGTTGAGGATGATTGCTTTTGCACAGAATAGCACAACGACAATTTCCCTGACTGTCCAAAAAAACAAGGATTTCAAAGATGGTTGATGAGGAATGCTTTAGCACACTATAGCACAAGGAGAATTCCCTCACTGTCCTTCCCTGTCCCTAGAAACAAGGATTCGCACAGTAAAACACACTGACACTCTCCCTACCTATAGTTTTCTGTCCCTAGAAAAAATGTTTTTTTAAAGCACACTATAGCACAAGGAGAATTTCACTCACTTTCCTTCTTTGTCCCTAGAAACAAGGATTATCACAGTGAAAGAAACTGACACTCTCCCTACCTATAGTTTTCTGTCCCTAGAAAAAATGTTTTTTTAAAGCACACTATAGCACAAGGAGATTTCCCTCACTGTCCTTCCCTGTCCCTAGAAACAAGGATTCGCACAGTAAAACACACTGACACTCTCCCTACCTATAGTTTTCTGTCCCTAGAAAAAAAGTTTTTTTAAAGCACACTATAGCACAAGGAGAATTCCCTCACTGTCCTTCCCTGTCCCTAGAAACAAGGATTCGCACAGTAAAACACACTGACACTCTCCCTACCTATAGTTTTCTGTCCCTAGAAAAAATGTTTTTTTAAAGCACACTATAGCACAAGGAGAATTCCCTCACTGTCCTTCCCTGTCCCTAGAAACAAGGATTCGCACAGTAAAAGACACTGACACTCTCCCTACCTATAGTTTTCTGTCCCTAGAAAAAATGTTTTTTTAAAGCACATTATAGCACAAGGAGAATTTCACTCACTTTCCTTCTTTGTCCCTAGAAACAAGGATTATCACAGTGAAAGAAACTGACACTCTTCCTTCCTATAGTTTTCTGTCCCTAGAAAAAAATGTTTTTTTAAAGCACACTATAGCACAAGGAGAATTCCCTCACTGTCCTTCCCTGTCCCTAGAAACAAGGATTCGCACAGTAAAACACACTGACACTCTCCCTACCTATAGTTTTCTGTCCCTAGAAAAAATGTTTTTTTAAAGCACACTATAGCACAAGGAGAATTCCCTCACTGTCCTTCCCTGTCCCTAGAAACAAGGATTCGCACAGTAAAAGACACTGACACTCTCCCTACTGTGAGGGGGTTAGCTCGGCAGCGGGTGTGTGTGACCCCCGAGATGGGCTCCCCACACAAAAACAGGCCCAGCAAACGGAGGTTGTGGTTTTCAAAATCAAAAAGGTGCGGTTTATTTTCTATTTACAGTGGCAAAACACAGCAAAGCAAAAGAAAACATAAACAAAATAAATCCTGGTCAACTTGACCTCTGACTAAACATACAGGTTTCCTAACTAACAACTGGGATCAGCCTAGTGCTGTCCTAGTCCCTAAGTCCCTGGTTTTAAATGTCCAAGCAAATAGCCACACAGGCTTTGTCTCACCGCACAGGGGTTCACTCTCCCTAGACAGTCCACACAGGTCTGGGTCCAGGCATGAGCAAACACCTAATGAATCTGGGAGTTTTTATAGAGGCCTTAAACGAACTGACAGGCTTCAGCTGGTCTCATCAACTCCCTGCCTGCATGACGCCCAGCCCTCTCCCTAGAGGTATGAGTCATCCATGAGCCTACTAGCCTCAGCTGGGCTTATACAACTCTCCACCTAGTTGTATAAGTCGGCGTAAAGCCTGAATCTGGGCGAAATATATCTACCCCCCCGGATGCAACCAGGTGACTTTACCTTCCTGCTGTCACATACCCCCCCCTCTTGTTTTAACCTCGGGGTTGGAACACCAGCAATCAGGCATTCATGTACTCGAGACAAAGCATCCACATTCCCCATTTGAACGCCAGGGCGATGCTTTACTGTGAAGTTGAATTCCTGGAGGGCCAGGAACCACCTATTCACTCTTCTATTTGTTTCCTTGTTTTGAGCCATCCACTTTAACGGAGCGTGATCCGTAACCATGTCAAAGTGCCTACCTAGCAGGTAGTACCGAAGGGAATCTAGAGCCCACTTCACCGCTAAACACTCCTTTTCAACGGTGGCGTAATTTACCTCATGGGACTTCAACTTCCTGCTGAGGTAAATGACTGGGTGCTCTTCCCCGTTCCAGACCTGGGACAATACTGCTCCTAACCCCACATCTGACGCATCACTTTGTACGACAAAGTCTTTAGAGAAGTCGGGTGAGTACAACACTGGCTGGCTACATAAGGCTTGTTTCAAGAATTGGAATGCTGCCTCAGCCTCGGGGGTCCATTTAATCATGACCGACCCTTTCCCCTTCGTCAGGTTGGTTAGGGGCACAGCCTTAGAAGCAAAGTGGGGAATGAATCGCCGATAATACCCAGCGATTCCCAGAAAGGCTCGTACCTGCTTCTTGCTGTTGGGACGTGGCCAACTCTGGATGGCCTCGACTTTGTTGAGTTGGGGTTTTATTACTCCCCTCCCAATGGTGTACCCAAGATATTTGGCCTCCTCCTGCCCAATGGTACACTTCTTGGGGTTAGCCGTAAACCCCGCTTCCCGAACAGAGTCCAGGACTGCTTGCACTTTTGGCAGATGTGAGGCCCAATCTGTGCTATGGACAATTATGTCATCCAGGTAAGCCGCAGCATACTTCCGATGGGGCCTCAGCATCTGGTCCATTTTCCGCTGGAATGTGGCCGGCGCATTCTGTAACCCGAACGGCATTCTTTTGTATTGGAACGCCCCGTCTGGGGTTACAAATGCGGTTTTCTCTTTGGCCGACTTGGCCAGGGGGATTTGCCAATACCCTTTTGTGAGGTCAAGAGTCGTCATGTATCGGGCTGTTCCCAGCCGGTCGATCAACTCATCTATACGTGGCATGGGGTAGGTGTCAAATTTTGTAACTTTGTTCAACTGACGAAAATCGTTACAAAATCGCCAGCTCCCATCCGGTTTAGGCACCAACACAATGGGACTAGACCAATCACTTTGGGACTCCTCTATCACCCCTAAGTTCAGCATTTTCTGTACTTCCTCCCGTATTGCCTCCCGTCGGGCCTCTGGGATCCGATAGGGTTTTAACTTCACCCTTTCACCGGGCGGGGTAATGATGTCATGCTCTACCCCAGATGTTTGTCCCGGCAGCTCAGAGAATACCTCCTTGTTGCGAAGCACAAACTCCTTAACCTCCTGTTGTTGGGGTTGTGACAAGGTGGCTGCTATTCCAACCTCAGGAATCACGCAACCAGTTTGAGCTGGTGACCAAGTGTCTGCGACTAGGGACTCTCTATCCCTCCAGGCTTTCAACAGATTAACGTGATAGATCTGTTCGGGCTTTCGCCTTCCTGGTTGTCTGACCTTGTAATTCACTTCGCTCACTTTTTCCATTATCTCGTAGGGGCCTTGCCATTTGGCAAGGAATTTACTTTCAACCGTAGGGACAAGTACCAGTATCCTATCCCCCGGGGAAAAGGTACGGGTCTTGGCTCCACGGTTGTACACTCTCTGCTGTGCTAACTGCGCTTGGGCCAAATGTTCCTTCACGATGGGCATTACCTGTGCAATTCGGTCTTGCATCAGGGCGACATGCTCAATCACACTCCTGTGGGGAGAACTCTCACTTTCCCAAGTTTCCTTGGCAATATCCAACAGCCCTCTTGGGTGTCTCCCATACAGTAACTCAAAGGGGGAGAATCCCGTAGAGGATTGGGGCACCTCCCTAATAGCAAACATCAAATAAGGAAGTAGACAGTCCCAATCCTTTCCATCTCTATCCACCACTTTCTTCAACATTTGTTTTAGGGTTTTGTTGAACCTTTCAACCAGCCCATCGGTTTGGGGGTGATACACAGATGTACGTAATTGCGTCACTTTGAACAATTTACACAGCTCCTTCATAACCCGGGACATAAAGGGTGTACCTTGGTCCGTAAGCAGTTCTTTACAAATACCCACCCGGCTAAACACAAGAGATAGCTCTTTGGCTATGGTTTTGGCCGAGGTATTTCGGAGAGGGATCGCTTCTGGATAACGGGTGGCATAGTCCATTATAACTAATATGTACTGGTGCCCCCTAGCGGACTTGATTATAGGACCTACCAAATCCATGGCGATCCTCTCAAACGGGACCTCAATGATGGGTAGAGGGACCAGCGGGCTACGGAAATGTGGCATCGGGGCCGACCTCTGACACACAGGGCAGGAGGAACAATAATTTTCTATGTCCTTCATCACCCCCGGCCAATAGAATCTCTGTAATACCCTCTCTCGGGTTTTCTCTGTCCCCAGATGACCTCCAAGAATGTGCCCATGGGCCAACTCCAACACCAACTTCCTGTAAGGTTTGGGCACCACAAGCTGCTCAACGGTTTCTTCTGCCCTTTTTGCCACCCGATACAGTAGGTCCTTCTCTACGCTGAAGTATGGGTAAGTGCAGGTATTATCTGGGTTCACTAACTCGCCATCTATTTCCACTACGTTTTCCCGTGCCTTTATTAGGGCGGGGTCTTTTAACTGTTCTGTGGCAAAATTTTCCCTGTGAACCTCCAGATCAGAAAACTCCACAGACGGTAGGTTTTCGTCTGAGGAGGTGGGCTCCTCTCCAGTTTCTTGAGTCTCCCCTGCCAATACTGATAAGGGAAATTCCGGAGAGTCCTCACCACTCTCAGGGGAGTTCTGGCTATCACATTCCTGGTACATAGGGGCACCAGTGGGGGGCTCAAGATCATCCCACAGTTCCCAGAACTTCGGAAAATCCCTTCCCACAATGGCGTCGTGCGGTAACTGAGATACTAAGCCCACTGGATGAGAGAGGGTACCTTTGGGGGTCTCGAAACACACTGTAGTCACTGGATACTCTCGGGTGTCCCCATGCACACAAATAACAGCTACCTTGCTATTCCCAGAGACCTCTGTTTTAACTAACTCAGCCTTTATCAGGGTCACAAGGCTACCTGAATCCAGCAATACCACAACATTTCTACCATTAACACACATTTTGCATAAATGTTTCTCAGTTCCTCGAATGGCAGTGCATGCGACTGTCGCACACAGCGACTGACGTCTGCCCGTCAGAAAGTCACACTGCATGGGTTCCTCCACAACCGGGCAATTGGCTGCAATATGTCCCGCTTGCCGGCAGCGGTAGCAAACGATCCTTTTTGCGGCCTCTTGAGCCGCTGATTTCCCAGGCTGTTCTCGCCAAACTTGGGGTAGAGCTCCCACCCTCTCACTCTCTCCACCCTCACCCCTTGGAATCCTCTTATCCGCCCCTGGGGATGGTCTGGTCTTAGGGTGGAAAGTCCGAGTGTCTCTGGAAGAGGCCGTCAGGTTCTCTGTAGCCAAGTATTTCTCCACACGATCCACAAGACCATCGGCCGTCTCTGGGTCTCCATGGCTTACCCACTTTTGGATGGCAGTAGGAAGAGCTCTCAAAAACCGATCCATTACAACACGTTCCACAATCTTTGGTGCGGACAAAGTCTCTGGCTGTAGCCACTTTCTGCTCAGGTGAATGAGATCATACATTTGAGACCTGGGGGGTTTTCCAAGCTGGAAAGTCCAGTTATGCACACGCTGAGCCCGGACAGCCTGGGTGACACCCAGCCTTGCCAATATTTCAGCTTTTAGCATCACATAGTCTTTTGCTTGGTTAGGCTCTAGGTCATAGTAAGCTTTCTGCGATTCACCAGTTAACAGAGGAGCCACCAGTCCAGCCCACTGCTCCTCAGGCCACTTTTCTCTTTCAGCGGTCCTTTCAAATGTGGTCAAAAATACCTCTGGATCATCCTCTCCAGTCATTTTTGTCAATAAACGACTCACCCCAAAGGACGCGGTATTAGTGGGACGGCTTTCCTCACTGGTCTGCGGACGTTGCTGCATTGCTGCTTCCATCTGTTGTTGTAGTCTCTGCTCTTGCTTCTGCAACAGGTCTATGAAGCGGGCCTCAGATTGCTGCTGGGCTTGTTGCTGAGCCTCCAGACTCTGTTGCAAAGTTGCGTTTGTCTGCTGCTGGGCTGCAAGGCTCTGTTGATGAGCTTGCTGCTGGGCTGCGAAGTTCTGTTGTTGAGCTGCAAGGCTCTTTTGCAAACCTGCATTTGTCTGCTGTTGATTGGCATTTGCTAGAGCCAGCTGCTTCAGTATCTCCTCCATGCTGGCTTAAAAAAAAAACTGCCACTGGTTCTCCACCAACTGTGAGGGGGTTAGCTCGGCAGCGGGTGTGTGTGACCCCCGAGATGGGCTCCCCACACAAAAACAGGCCCAGCAAACGGAGGTTGTGGTTTTCAAAATCAAAAAGGTGCGGTTTATTTTCTATTTACAGTGGCAAAACACAGCAAAGCAAAAGAAAACATAAACAAAATAAATCCTGGTCAACTTGACCTCTGACTAAACATACAGGTTTCCTAACTAACAACTGGGATCAGCCTAGTGCTGTCCTAGTCCCTAAGTCCCTGGTTTTAAATGTCCAAGCAAATAGCCACACAGGCTTTGTCTCACCGCACAGGGGTTCACTCTCCCTAGACAGTCCACACAGGTCTGGGTCCAGGCATGAGCAAACACCTAATGAATCTGGGAGTTTTTATAGAGGCCTTAAACGAACTGACAGGCTTCAGCTGGTCTCATCAACTCCCTGCCTGCACGACGCCCAGCCCTCTCCCTAGAGGTATGAGTCATCCATGAGCCTACTAGCCTCAGCTGGGCTTATACAACTCTCCACCTAGTTGTATAAGTCGGCGTAAAGCCTGAATCTGGGCGAAATATATCTACCCCCCTGGATGCAACCAGGTGACTTTACCTTCCTGCTGTCACACTACCTATAGTTTTCTGTCCCTAGAAAAAATGTTTTTTTAAAGCACACTATAGCACAAGGAGAATTTCACTCACTTTCCTTCTTTGTCCCTAGAAACAAGGATTATCACAGTGAAAGAAACTGACACTCTTCCTTCCTATAGTTTTCTGTCCCTAGAAAAAAATGTTTTTTTAAAGCACACTATAGCACAAGGAGAATTCCCTCACTGTCCTTCCCTGTCCCTAGAAACAAGGATTCGCACAGTAAAAGACACTGACACTCTCCCTACCTATAGTTTTCTGTCCCTAGAAAAAATGCTTTTTTAAAGCACACTATAGCACAAGGAGAATTTCACTCACTTTCCTTCTTTGTCCCTAGAAACAAGGATTATCACAGTGAAAGAAACTGACACTCTCCCTACCTATAGTTTTCTGTCCCTAGAAAAAATGTTTTTTTAAAGCACACTATAGCACAAGGAGAATTCCCTCACTGTCCTTCCCTGTCCCTAGAAACAAGGATTCGCACAGTAAAACACACTGACACTCTCCCTACCTATAGTTTTCTGTCCCTAGAAAAAATGTTTTTTTAAAGCACACTATAGCACAAGGAGAATTCCCTCACTGTCCTTCCCTGTCCCTAGAAACAAGGATTCACACAGTAAAAGACACTGACACTCTCCCTACCTATAGTTTTCTGTCCCTAGAAAAAATGTTTTTCTTTCTCGTACATCACGGGACACAGAGCGACATAGTCATTACTAATGGGTTATATAGATACCGTCAGGTGCTGGCACTGGCAACTTCCAAAACCGGAAGTACCCTCCCCTATATAAGCCCATCCCATCCGGGAGCACCTCAGTTTTTTGCCAGTGTCTAAGGTGTTGGCCAAGAAGAAACATGTGTTTTTCACTGAGCTTGCGTACAGGTTCTTTTGGGCCTCAGTAAGCTATTCCGGATCCGACCAAAAAAGCTTCATAGCTAAACGGTCGGTACCCGGGCCTTGCAGAGAAGAGCAAGGTTTTGCCTGTAATGCTTCTCTTAGGAGAGCTGGACCCTGGGATCCAGAGCTCTGGTCATACCCACGACCAAGATGTTTTCTGTGCAGGGTGCTATACAGGTCCAGGGGAGTGGAATCCTTGGGAACCCGGTCCCTGAAGGTTTGATTACAATGCCTGCCGTGATAGGTGAAGTTTGGGCTTTTGTGGACCAAACAAAGTCCTGCGGCGGGGAACAGGTAAGTGGGGGCCCCCAGGAACTTGGTTCTATTGGGGGACCCCCAAGCCTAATTTGTCTTTCTGTCTGTTACCTAATGGTATTCCCGCAAAATTCTGTGCATGCCTGTAACTACTAAAAAAATGTAATAATTTTTAATGGTGGTCAAGAAAAAAAAAAAATATATATATTTTTTATATATATTTAAGATATTAGACTGCGGTACCTGTGTTTGTCCACTAGAGGCCGCTGTGGAATGTTTTCTTGTCATGTGGACTAGTTTCTTCTCAGCAGAGCAAGTCCAGGCAGATGGTGAGTTCTCTTATGGGAAACTGCTTCCTCTGCCATGTTGCAATGCTCGTCCATCCCCCGGCCTGCGGCAAAGAGGGGCCCTGGCTCTTGTCCCTAGTCTCCATTTTTCAAAATTAGCGCCGAAGGCGCACGTGGCCGCGCGCGTGCACGTGCACGCGCCTCTATATATAGAGGTGGGCCAGGAAAGGGGGCGGAGCCTGGGGGATGACGCTCTGTGTGCGCCGCAGCGCTTCTGCGCATGTGCGGGCGTCCCAGCATGTAAAAACCACAGTTTTGTGTGGTGAGCTGGCTATGAAGTACAGAGACAGAGCTGGCAACATTTAAAAAAAGGGCATACAGCAAGCGGTTGATACAGGCATCCCCTAGAAAGGCACATTAGTAGACACCAACTGTGATATAGCAGCAATTGTGCTAGACTATTCTCAGTAAAAGTGGTGTATTACGGCTGGAATACCTCAGCTTTAGGCTTAGGAATATGCCGTCCAGAAGCTCCGGAACTGAATCTTCCAGGAAGCGAAGGGGGTCTCATCGGGTTCGGAGGATCTTGGGCATACTTCTGCTGCACCAGCCTCCCCTGAAGTTCAGAGGTAAGTGACCGTAGAGACCCCGCAGGGGTACTTGGTACTGTGGCTGTCCTCAGTTCACCTGCTCCTGTGTATGTAACAGAGGAGGTTTTTTCCTCAGCTCTGGGAGGATTAGAGAGAGATTGTCAACATTTATCGCTGCCTCCCTGTCAGGGAAAGCACGCCCGATCTCCGTCTCCTCCTTCAGAGTGCCTGTTAGCAGAGCAACAGTCCCATACAGGGATCGACCTGCCTGAAGGGGATCAGGATGAGGTTGATTCTGTTATAGAGGAATCAACAGTGGGGGAACCTTTTCTCAGCATCTCAAGCTGAAAGATTATGGGTTCAGTCTCTGACTAACATGGTCCGATTAGCATTTAAAAATGCACCTTGCGGAACCATCAACCACTACTGTATCCTCGTTGGGGTCGCTAGAAGCCCCCAGACTGTTTGTTCTTTTCCACTTCACCCTTTACTGAAAGGGCTCATTTACCAGGATTGGGAACGTCCTGAGAAAATATTTATTCCCCCAAGAGATTTCCGGTGGTCTATCCCATGGAGGATAAGTTCATCAAAAAAAAAAAAAAAAAAAATGGAAGGTCCCTACAGTGGACGCAGCCATCTCTTGTATGTATAAATCACTGACATGTCCAGTGGATAATGTCCAAATGTTCAAGAACCCAATAGATAAAAGATTGGAGTCCTTATGAAAATCTGCTTGGTGATACAACCAGCAGTAGCAGCTATTGGGGTCTGCTAAGCAGTGAAGGATCAGTTGAAACAGGTCTTGAGGGACTTGACAGATCAGCAGTCTTTGCCCTAGCTGATCTACCTAGAGCCTTAGGCTTTGCGGTTGACGCCATAAAGGATTCAGTCCATCAGGCCTCCCGCCTTACGCTGTCTACAGTACATATGCGTAGGCTCCTATGGCTCAAAAACTGGTCTGCTGAAGCTCCCTGTAAAGAATGGCTGGTTAGCGTCCCATTTCATGGTGAACGCTTATTCAGGGAAAACCTGGACAAATATATCCAGAAAATTTCCAGCGGTAAAAATACGCTCTTGCCGGTTAAAAACAGAGTTAGAGGCCCTCTCTAAGAGGCCTGCTTCTCCAGTCCCGGGGCATCGGCTGTGTAACAGTTCCGACGGCCTCCTCGGTCAAATCCCGGGGGTAAAAAACAGGGACAGTAGCAGGGTAATGAGAAACCCTGGGTCAGGGGAGGTACAAAACCTCCCCCAAAGTTAAATTCATTGAAGCCCCCACTCAGTCGGGTGGGGGGAGGACTCCAGTTGTTCGCAAGAGACCTGGCGGGACACGATCAAGACAGATAGGTGCTCTCCGCAGTAGGTTTGGGATACAGTTTGGAGTTAAAAGACTCTCCTCCTTCCCATTTTTGAGGTCAAACGTGCCAAGGGATCCCCGGAAGAGAGAGTCCCTCCTGTTGGCACTAGAACAACTATTGCTCCAAGGAGTAATTATGGAGGTTCCCCTGGAAGAATGAGGGTTCGGGTTTTACTCAAACCTCTTTACAGTCCCGAAGCAAACGCGGACGGGAAGCCCATATTAATTCTAAAAGGGCTATACAAATTCCTGTATATCAGGACTTTCCGATGGAGTCGATCCGATCGGTGGCCACTGCCCTACAAGGGGAGGATTGGTTAGCCGCGATCGACATCAAAGATGCTTATTTGCACATTCCCATCTTTCCAGTCCACCAAAAATTTCTACGCTTTGCAGTAGAAGGGCGCCATTTTCAGTTCAGAGCCTTACCCTTCGGTTTGGCCACAGCACCACGAGTGTTTACAAAAATTCTGGCCCTTTATTGGCCAATCTAGGAACACAAGGTGTAATGATAATGGCATATCTGGATGACTTGTTGCTGATAGACCACTCAGTGAAAAAACTAGACGTGGTCGTTCACAAGACAATCAAGTATCTGGAATCTCACGGTTGGATTAGCAACCGAGACAAGTCAGCCCTAAAAACCAGTCAAAAGTCTGGAATACTTGGGGCTAAGGTTGGATTCAGGCCAGAGAAAAATATTCTTGCCTCGAGGAAAGGTGTTGTCTTTGAAAGATTTGATCCACTTAGTGGGTACAAAAAAGACAGCCGTCCATACGCCTGTATATGAGGCTGCTGGGAAAAATGGTGGCATCATTCGAAGCAGTACCCTACGGTCAATTCCATTCAAGGAATTTGCAAGGGGCCATACTGTCAGCCTGGAACAAAAAAGTTCAGGCCCTAGACTTACAATGTCCTTGTCCCCTTCCGTTCGCAAGAGCCTCCGTTGGTGGTTGGTTCCCCAGAATCTGGAAAAAAGGAAATCCTTCAGTCCGATTTCTTGGAAGGTGGTCACTACAGATGCCAGCCTTATAGGCTGGGGAGCAGTACTGGAGCAATAGTCTCTCCAGGGCAGATGGTCGGATGCAGAAAAGGCCCTGCCCATCAATCTCTTAGAGATACGAGCAGCCCGGTATGCCCTAGTAGCATGGACATCCAAACTCCAAGGGTCCCCTGTCAGAATTCAATCAGACAATGCCACAGCAGTGGCATATATCAATCATCAGGGGGGCACCAGGAGTCGTGCAGCCCAGAGGGAAGTAAATTACATCCTGAAATGTGCAGAAAAATATGTCCCAGCCATATCTGCGGTATTCATTCCAGGAGTGGAGAATTGGAAGGCGGACTTTCTAAGTCGCCAGCAATTAGGCCCAGAGGAAGGGTCCCTTCACCCCGAGGTTTTCTGGACAATATGTCAGCGGTGGGGAACATCGGATGTAGATCTTCTAGCATCCAGATTCAACGCAAAGGGGGACAGGTTTGTCTCTCGGACAAGGGATCCCCTAGCTTGCGGCTCGGATGCCCTAGTGTTCCCTTGGGATCAGTTCAAGCTGATATATGCATTCACACCGCCACAATGGTTACCTCGATTACTCCGCAGAATCAGGGTAGAAAAGAAACCAGTGATTCCGGTGGCTCCAGCGTGGCCCCGAAGAGCGTGGTACGCGGAGATTGTAAAATTTCAGTGGGGAGTCCTTGGACTCTCCCACGTCGTCTGGACCTGCTTTCGCAAGGACCGATATACCACCCTTCCTTACCAGCCCTAGGTTTGACGGCCTGGCTATTGAAGCCCACATTCTAAAAAAGAGAGGGCTCTCTAATGCTGTGGTATCTACCATGATCAATGCCAGGAAGCCGGTATCCAGGCAGATCTACTATAGAATCTGGAAGGCGTACATCGCGTGGTGTGAGGCCAAGAAATGGCATCCACATAAGTACGTAATAGGTAGGATTCTGGACTTCCTACAGTGGGCTGTAGATAGGAAGCTTGCCTTGAGTACTATCAAGGGTCAGATTTCGGCCTTGTCAATATTTTTTCAAAGGCCCTTGGCTTCGCATTCACTAGTCAAAGCCTTTATACAAGGAGTGATGCGTATTAGTCCTCCGGTTAATATTCCCATATGTCCATGGGATCTAAACTTGGTTCTGTCGGTTCTACAGAAACAACCATTTGAACCATTACAGCATATTTCCTTGGTGCTTCTCACCAGGAAATTGATTTTTCTAGTAGCCATTTGTTCGGCTAAAAGAGTATCGGAATTAGCAGCTATGTCCTGTAAGGAGCCATATCTGGTTATCCATAAGGACAGAGTAGTGTTACGTCCTCATCCAGCCTTTCTTCCTAAGGTGGTATCGAGGTTTCATTTGAACCAAGATGTGGTTCTTCCTTCTTTTTTCCCCAAACCTACTTCGGTAGAGGAAAAGTTATTGCATTCTTTGGATGTAGTAAGAGCAGTTAAAGCTTATCTAAAAGCCACTGCTCAGATTCGCAGAACGGATACTTTGTTTATTCTGCCGGAAGGCCCCAGAAAGGGTCAGGCAGCGTCAAAATCTACTTTAGCCAAGTGGATTCGACAGGTCATTATGCAAGCTTATGGCTTGAGAAGGAGACCGCCTCCGTTCAAAGTTAGAGCGCACTCCACGAGAGCAGTTGGAACTTCATGGGCAGTGCATCACCAGGCCTCCCTGGCTCAAATCTGTAAGGCCGCAACATGGTCTTCAGTTCACACGTTTACTAGGTTCTACCAGGTGGACGTTAGAAGTCAGGAGGATGTCGCCTTTGGGCGCAGTGTGTTGCAGGCCGCAAAAGATCCTCATGTCTGATAGCGCTCAGCTTATATATGGTGTATCCCCCCCCTCATTTGGCATTGCTTTAGGACATCCCATTAGTAATGACTATGTCGCTCTGTGTCCCGTGATGTACGAGAAAGAAAATAGGATTTTTATAACAGCTTACCTGTAAAATCCTTTTCTTGGAGTACATCACGGGACACAGAGCTCCCGCCCCTCTTTGGGGACACTTATTGCTTTGCTACAAAACTGAGGTGCTCCCGGATGGGAGGGGCTTATATAGGGGAGGGTACTTCCGGTTTTGGAAGTTGCCAGTGCCAGCACCTGACGGTATCTATATAACCCATTAGTAATGACTATGTCGCTCTGTGTCCCGTGATGTACTCCAAGAAAAGGATTTTACAGGTAAGCTGTTATAAAAATCCTATTTTTTAAAGCACACTATAGCACAAGGAGAATTTCACTCACTTTCCTTCTTTGTCCCTAGAAACAAGGATTATCACAGTGAAAGAAACTGACACTCTTCCTTCCTATAGTTTTCTGTCCCTAGAAAAAAATGTTTTTTTAAAGCACACTATAGCACAAGGAGAATTCCCTCACTGTCCTTCCCTGTCCCTAGAAACAAGGATTCGCACAGTAAAACACACTGACACTCTCCCTACCTATAGTTTTCTGTCCCTAGAAAAAATGTTTTTTTAAAGCACACTATAGCACAAGGAGAATTCCCTCACTGTCCTTCCCTGTCCCTAGAAACAAGGATTCGCACAGTAAAACACACTGACACTCTCCCTACCTATCCTTCTCTTTCCCTAAACTAAAGGAATCCAGGTTAAGCAAGAAAAAAATAAATGTCACTGTCCCTGCCTATGTTTCTCTTTCCCTGCTCCGGAACACACTACACTAGGCCGCCGTGCTGGCGGCCTTTTATAGTGTGGGGCGTGTACTAAACACCCTCAGCAATAATTGGCCACAGGCATCCTGCCTGTGGCCAATCATTGCTCTCCTCGCTGCCGGCGCTGTGATTGGCCAAGCATGCGGGGTCACAGTGCATGCTTGGCCAATCACAGCGCCTGGATGACACTGCGATGGCGTAGTGCATTGTGGGCCGTTCGCGTCACTTGAATTTGGCGCGAACGGCCCAAATCGTTCGATCTTCGTCGAACGATCGAACAGCCGATGTTCGAGTCGAACGTATGTTCGACTCGAACACGAAGCTCATCCCTATTCCCGGTGCCGTGTTTACTTGTCCTGGTTATAGGCCTAGTTATTATATACTTGATACACTCATTATAAGTTACAGGCCGTCATTACTATTCATACTTTATACATTCTGTCCAGACCCTCTCCTTTATTGGTTTAGTGCATACTCTCATACTAGATGGAATTTATTATGTAGAAGGTTTTTTTTTTTATTAATCCTTATTGCATATTTTTAAATTTTGATTATAAATTTTATTATAAAAAGATATCCCCTTAGATGAGAGTTATGTTTATATTGATGTCGAACCGAATGCTGCATACTATGAAATATGCAGAAACACGTATGTGAAAGTTGCAGAGATTCAGAGGGAAAAATACAGAGAAAAAATACAGAGAAAAAAAAAAAGATTAACCACTTGACAACTGGGCACTTAAACCCCCTTCCTAACCAGACGAATTTTCAGCTTTCGGTGCTCTCACATTTTGAATGACAATTACTCAGTCATGCAACACTGTACCCATATGAAATTTTCGTCCTTTTTTTCACACAAATAGAGCTTTCTTTTGGTGGTATTTGATTGCCTCTGGGTTTTTTTTTTGTGCTATAAATGAAAAAAGACCGAAAATTTTGTAAAAAAATGAATTTTTCTTAATTTCTATTATAAAATTTTGCAAATAAGTAATTTTTCTTCATAAATTTGGGAAAAAATGTATACTGCTACATATCTTTGGTAAAAATAACCGAAATTAGTGGATATTATTTAGTCTGGGTGAAAGTTATAGGGTCTACAAGCTATGGTGCCAATCACTGAAAATGTATCAATTTGATTACACCTGATGTACTGACAGCCTATCTCATTTCTTGAGACCCTAACAAGCCAGAAAAGAACAATTACCCCCCAAATGACCCCTTTTTGGAAAGTAGACATTCCAAGGTAGTTAGTAAGAGGCATAGTTAGTTTTTTGAGGTTGTCATTTTTTCTCACAATTCTTTGCAAAATTAAGATTTTTTTTATTTTTATTTTTTTTCACACCAAATTGTCATTATAACAGGTTATTTCTCTCACATGGCATGTACATTCCACAAATAACACCACAAAATATATTCTCCTACTCCTCCTGAGTATGGCGGTACCACATATGTGAGACTTTTACACAGCCTGGCTACATACAGAGGCCCAACATTGAAGTAGCAACTTCAGGCGTTCTAGGAGCATAAATTACACATCTAGTCTCTCAAACACCTATTACACTTTTGAAGGCCCTGGAGCACCAGGACAATGGAAACGCCAACAAAGTGACCCCATTTTGGAAAGCAAACACCCCAACGTATAATCTATGAGGCATTTTTAGTCTTTTGAACTGTTCATTTTTTTCCAGAAGTTTTTGGAAAATGTGGAAAAAAAATGAAAACGCATTTTTTTTACACAAAGTTGTCCATTTATAAGATATTTCCAAAACATAGCATGTACATAGCAAAAATTACACCCCAAAATATATTCTCCTACTCCTCCTGAGTATGGCGGTACCACATATGTGAGACTTTTACACAGCCTGGCCACATAGAGGCCCAATATCCAGGAAGCACCATCAGGTGACCTAGGGACATAAATTACGCATCTAATTTCCTTACAATCTATCACATTTTTGAAGGCCCTTCATATTTCTAGCATATAGCATGTACATACCAAGAATTACACCCTGAACTACATTCTGCTGAGTAAATGGTAAACAAAAGATTACCTGTGGTTTTAGTAGTGAAATTGTCCACAGAAGGAGAGCCCTGATCCAGGCAGCAGGCAGGGACGTGGTCAGCGTCAGTGAATGTAATTGTCCAGACAGCAGGCAGGAATATTGTCCATAGTCAGTACAGGCAGAGATACTGTCCATATACAGTCCAAGGTCAGTGCAAGTAGAGACATTGCCAGCAGTGCCAAAATATTGGTCCTGGTAGTAAGCAGGAACATGGTCCAAGTAGCAGGCCAGGAAAGAATGGGGACAGGGGTAGAGGCTTCTCCCACCCAAATCTCTTTGAAGCCTCCGAGTCTCCAGACCCTAATCCGGGAATGAGAAAACTAAAAAATTTGTTTTCTTCATCCAGAAAAACAATTCTGGAGCCCCTCACATATGTGAGACCCCTGTGTCCCCATTAGCATAGCAGGGTAAAAGATCAATCAGGGAGGCAGGCAAAAAACGTGGTCAAACAGTCCAGGGTCAGTTCCAGAGCAGGCAGAGGTAGGTACAGTTTAGGGTTAGGCAGAAGCGTGGTCGTATAACAAGCCAGGGTCAGTTCCAGAGCAGGCAGAGGTAGGTACAGTTTAGCGTTAGGCAGAGGCATGGTCGTTTAGCAGGTCAGGGTCAGTTCCGGAGAAGGCAGCGGTATGTACAGTGGCATAAGGGGTGTGGCGGTAAATGACAATTAGGTTTACCATACTTTCCTAATAATGTAGAAAAGTATGGTAACGACGGAAACATCGACCAAAACAAAGGCCTGGTTGGGAAGGACAATCGGGACAATAATACACAGTGTCTCTTCTAGTTCCTTCTTTGGAGCACACCCGGCATCTCTTCTGACGTTTTCGGCCTGTTTCATGGGGGGGAGTTTATCAGGAAAGTGGCGTTCATGGAGTCTGCTCACTGAATCTGAGCGAATGCTTTCTGGTGGGTCTTCAGGGTACAAAAGGGCTTCGATAATTTCTTCTTGGTACTGAAAATAAGATAAGGGGGTCCTTGTAGATTTACGGTAAATGACATAAGTATTGTAAAGGGCCATACTGAAAAGATATATGGAGACCTTTTTATACCAATAGCGGCTTTTTCTTGTGGGAAGATAGGGTTCAATCATCTGATCATTAAAATCGACTCCCCCCATGAACAAATTATAATCATGAACACATGCTGGTTTTTGGATAGGGCCGTTTCTTTTGGGGATTTCCACGTAGGTGTCGTTATGTATCGTTGAGAGCATGTGGACATTTCTTTTGTCCCTCCACCTGATAGCCAATAGCTCTTCATTCCGCAAAGACGCCGTCTCCCCTTTTCGTAGTCTTTCAGTAACGAGTCTTTGCGGGAAACCCTTCCTGTTGGCTCGCACTGTACCACACGCTGGAGTGCCCTTCCGGTAAAGGTTGCGGAAGAGGGGGATGCTGGTATAGTAATTATCCACATAAAGGTGGTAACCCTTTTCAAGGAGTGGATATATAAGCTCCCAAACAACCTTTCCGCTGGCACCGATGTACTCAGGACATTCAGGGGGATGCAGTTGGGAGTCCTTCCCTTCATACACCAGGAAGGCGTAAATGTAGCCAGTGACCCGGTCACATAGCTTGTAGATTTTAACCCCATATCGGGTCCTTTTGCTTGGAATAAACTGCTTGATGCCAAGCCTGCCTGTGAAGTGGACCAATGACTCATCCACGGATATATTTTGGTCGGGGATATATAACTGGGGGAATTTCTCAGAGAAAAAATTTAGAAGTGGCCGAATTTTAAATAATTTGTCATGTGATGGGTCATTTCGGGGAGGGCACTGGGTATTGTCATTGTAATGGAGAAAGCGCATTATCATGAGGTATCTGGATCTTGACATAATGGATGAAAAGACTGGCATGTGCTGGATGGGTTTGGAGGACCAATAGGAGTATACTTCATTTTTTTTTGAGAGCCCCATGTTGAACGTTAGGCCTAAAAATAATTTAAATTCCTCCACTGTCAATTCTCTCCACACATAGGGACGGGCATAACTTGAATCAGGGTTGTTAGTTATGAATTGTTGTGCAAAGAGGTTGCACTGGGTCACGATGGAGGATAATAGGTCTTGGGTAAAAATTAAATTAAAAAAATCAATAGGGGCAAAATTCTCTGTGTTCACCTGAACACCTGGCTGGGCGGTGAAAGGGGGGATGTTTGCTGCTCCTGAATTGGGGGGAAGCCACAGAGGGTTTTCAAGGGCATAGGGAAGGCTGGCATGGGTCCTAACCCTTTGGGGCTGAGATGACACCCCGCTAGTTCTTGGCCTTTGCTGTAGTGGTACTTAATTTCTTGTGGATGGCACTGTGCTACTGGTGGATGGCACTGAGCTGCTGGTTGATGCCACAGCGCTACTTGTGGTAGCCTGCTGATCCATGTCAGAACGCCTTTGTTTCCTGGGCACACTTTCCTCTTCCTCTGAATCTGTAGAAGACCCACTGCTTATAACAGGTTCATATTCTGAACCAGAATCAGACTCAGAGAGCTCGTCGCTGCTCTCGTCAGTCAAGCAAAGCTGTTGGTATGCCTCCTCAGCGGAAAACATTTTTTTCGCCATACTCGTGACTGTGGGCTGTGGTGACAAACTGTGGTAGGAAAACTGGAACAGATATGGCTGCACTGATGGGTGCTGATGAGGCTGGTCTAATGAGGCTGCACTGCTGGGTTCTGATGAGGGTGCTGCTGGGTTCTGAGGAGGGTGCTTCTGGGTTCTGATGAGGATGCACTACTGGTAACTGATGAGGGTGCAGATGAGCACTTTAGTGGCGCTGATGTGGTACTGATGGCACCGATGGGGCACTGTAGTGGCACTGGGCACTGTAGTGGCACTGGTGGAGCACTGGAGGCACCGATGGGCACTGAAGTGGCAGAGGTGGCACTGATGAGCACTGGTGGCACTGATGAGCTTTATAGTGACACTGATCAGCCTTGTAGTGACACTGATCAGCCTTGTAGTGACACTGATCAGCCTTGTGGTGGCACTGATCAGCCTTGTGGTGGCACTGATGGACACTAGTGGCACTGATGGGTACTCTGGTGGCACTGATGGGCACTGTAGTGGCACTGATGAGTATTTTTGTGGCACTGCTTACACAGATGGGTACTGTAGGGGAGCTGTAGGGGCGCTGATGGGTAGTGTGGGGCACAGATTGGCACTTGTGTGGCACTGTGTGGCACTGTGTGGCACTTAAGGGCACTGCTGAATATATATGAGACACTCACTGTTAAAAGGATCTCTCCTCTCCTCACACGCTGTATCGGTGTGAGGAGAGAAGAGAGCTGGACCTCTGTTTGACCCCAGTTTGTTTACATTCTGATCGCTCCCTCATTGGAGGGAGCGATCAGGTGGTAAAGAGCCGCTATTATTGGCTCTTCACCGCGATCCTTGTTGCAGTGGGAGCCGTGAACTCAGCGAGCACGGACACTTCCGCGAGCGCGCACCAGGGGGCGCACGGGAAGCGCGAATGCACGAGGACGTCCCAGGGACGTGAGCTCAGGATAACTTGACCACTCTGTGGACGTCTTTTGTCCATGACGCGGTCAGGAAGTGGTTAAGGAAGTAAAAATATGTATACAGGAGATAATGGGGGCTCTGTATATAGGGCATACTAGACCTTCCATTTCCCCATAGATGTCCATTCTTCAGTGTGGGACTATGTTCCCTTTACCATTATGAACCTTAATTCCCTTTGTTAGGGTCCCATAGAGATATTTTAGGGTTTGGTTAATATGCATATTAATGGGTCCCCCCAGCCTCGGCTCGTATTTGTCCTGTTACCTGTTACCAACCCTTAAGGTGTGTGAGTGGTCTGCGTTGTGGCCTTAATCCTTTAATTCAACCATATGTAAGATTGGTCTTTGGCATGGTATGAACCACACACATGTGTTAATGCACTATATCTTCTTTATACCTTCATATAAGTTCTAATTTTCATGTATTCCTTATTAAACTTTCGTGGGTGTCTGTAGCCAGTAGGCCTATAACTTCCATATACAGGAAAATTCCCACGTTTAACTCATATCTCAACTTTGTTGTAATGGGTAATGCGTCATACATGGAGATCTCCGTTTGAATCCTGGTAGTTGCATCTCTTATGGCAGATTAAATATCAAGTGGTCAGAAATTTGATAGAAAACAGTTGAGGTCGATGTCCAGGTTGAGGCCCCTGGGGGCAAGGGACCCCAGCCTATGAATCCACCTTGTCTCATTCTGAGATACTAGCGTTTTCTTATTGCCCCCCCTCCAGTGATCTCTGATGATGTCTACCCCATAGAATACCATTCCTGAGGGGTCTCTGTGATGTACCTCGATACACTGTGCTTAGGGAACCCCTTCCTTATATTCGCAATGTGTTCCCTGATCCTAACTTTTAATGGTCTGGTAGTCCTTCCCACGTATTGCAGATGGCAGGGGCATTCAATCACATAGGTGACATGCGTACTGTTGCATGTTATGAGTTCCCGGATGGTATATGTTGAATTAAAGGATTAAGGCCACAACGCAGAACACACACACACCTTAAGGGTTGGTAACAGGTAACAGGACAAATACGAGCCGAGGCTGGGGGGACCCATTAATATGCATATTAACCAAACCCTAAAATATCCCTATGGGACCCTAACAAAGGGAATTAAGGTTCATAATAGTGATGAGCCGAACACCCCCGGGTTCGGTTCGCACCAGAACCCGCGAACGGACCGAAAGTTCACACGAACTTTAGAACCCTATTAAATACAATGGATGCGAACGTTCGAAATCTAAAGTGCTAATTATAATGACTATTATGCATGTTATTGTCCTAAAAAGGGTTTGGGAACCCGGGTTGTGCACCAGGGGACATGTATCAATGCAAAAAGAAGTTTTAAAAACGGTCGTTTTTCGGGAGCAGTCATTTTAATGATGCATAAAGTGAAAAAAAAAAGTCAAATATTCCTTTAAATATCGTACCTGGGGGGTGTCTAAAGTATGCCTGTGAAGTGCCACGTGTTTCCCGTGTTTAGAACTGTCCCTGCACAAAATTACATTTCTAAAGGAAAAAAAGCCATTTAAAACTGCTTGCGGCTTTAATGTAATGTCTGGTCCCGGTAATATGGATGAAAATCTTTAAGAAAAATGGCATAGCTACCCCATCACACCCCCCCCCCCCCCTACCCCAGCCCATTACCAGATATTAAGGGGAACCCCGCACACAAAATAAAAAAGGCCCTATATACTCTGAACAGTCATATACAGGCGGTGCATACAAGACAGGGACTGTAGGTTTGTTCTTATGTAGAATCTGTTTGTAATTTTGAACAGGTACATTGTTTAAGTGTAGCTCCAGCCAAAAAATCTATTTTTAAGCTTTTTGGAAAACATAGGGAAGGGTTATCACCCCTGTAACATTTGTTTTGCTGTCTGTGCACCTGTTCAGAACATTTCACCTCACTTTCCATCCTAATGACAAATGTTTTTTGAAAATTTGGGGTTTTTATTGAAACAAGAATTGGTGATAAAGCATCAGTGGAGAGGAGACACTTTTTTTCCCCATATTAACTCTTACAGGAGAGAATTTGCCTTCCTAGGGGTAGATTTCCTCACACTTCCTGTTGTATCCTTCCGTTTGCAAGGAGGAGTCGTTTGTAAGTTGGATGTTTGAAAGTAGGGGCCTGCCGTATTTACTCTGCTGAAATTTGCCCCTTACATGTTGGTGTTGCCACAACACTGTGAGCCCTCACAGTTACTCTTGGTGGGCGCATGAATGGGCCCTGCTGTGAATTATTAGATTAAGAATTGTATTTACATGCCCCTGTTGAACAGGGGCTGAAAAATTGGGCCTTTGGTGGTGGTGGTGTTGGTGTTGACACAACACTGTAAGGCCTCACAGTTACTCTTGGTGGGCGCAGGAATGGGCCCTGCTGTGAATTATTAGATCAAGAATTGTAATTACATGCCCCTGTTAAACAGGGGCAGAAAAATTGGGCCTTAGGCACTGGTGCCACAACACTGCAACCCCTCACAGATACTGTACTTGGAGCACAGCAATGAGCCCTGTTGCAAAGTATTGCATCAAAAATTGTAGTTACACGCCCCTGTTAAACAGGGGCTGAAAAATTGGGCCTTAGGCACTGGTGCTGGTGCCACGACACTGCAACCTCTCCCAGATACTCTAGTTGGAGTGCAGGAATGAGCCCTGCTGCAAAGCATTGCATAAAAAATTGTAATTACATGCCCCTGTTAAACAGGGGCTGAAAAATTGGGCCTTAGCCACTGGTGGCGGCACCCAGAAACAAAAATGTTCTTCCAAGCTATCATCATCAATCGGATCATTGAGGAGGAGGAGGATAGTCAGTCAACATAACAGGACAGTCTCTCAGCATCAGCATCAGTCTTGAAGGGATGTGACATTTGAAAATAAATTAGTCTGTTATATCAGCTTCAGGTGTTTGGTAGCTGGTGGTGATCCAAGACTGGTTCATCTTTATGAAGGTCAGTCGATCAACCGAGTCGGTGGACAGGCGCACCATGTGATCCATGACAAATCCTCCAGCAGCACTGAATGTGCGTTCTGAAAAAACGCTGGATGCAGGACAGGCCAGTAGCTCAATTGCATACTGTGCAAGCTCTAGCCAGTGATCCATCCTCAAGACCCAGTAAGCCAGAGGATTTTCGGTGGGGAAGGTGTCCAAGTCTGACCTTTCCCCTAGGTATTCCTGCACCATGTATATCAGACGCTGGCGATGGTAGCTGGAACCGATCATACCTTGGGGCTGCGGACTAAAGAATTGTCTGAACGCATCGGTCAGACGGCCACCTTCCCCACCGCTCCTTCTTTGACTGACCGAAGCCTCAGCAACTCGTTGTCCAGGACCAGGAGTTTGTAACCTCCCAGTCTCTGGGAACGCGTTGCACAGACCTTTCTGCAAGGCCTCCCGGAGTTGTCTCATCCTCTGCGACGGTAAGATAAGGTCCGCAACCTTACCCTTGTACCGTGGATCAAGGAGAGTGGCCAGCCAGTAATGGTCCCTCTCCTTGATCCGAAGAATACGAGGATCCTTCCGCAGACTTTGCAGGATCAGGGAGGCCATGCAGCGTAGGTTAGCTGAGGCATTCGGTCCGGAGTCCTCTGGGTCACTAAGGACGACATGATCCGCAGCCACCTCCTCCCAGCCACGTACAAGTCCACTGGTTTCTTGGGACTGTAAATCATCCCTAAAAGACTGCTGCTGTTGATGCTGCTGAGTGCCAGGCTCCACCTCCATGCTGACACAATCCTCCTCCTCCTCCTCCTCCTCTTCCTGTGCGATGGGTGGGACAGAAGGAACACTGTCTGGGTAAAGGGGGCCTTGAGAGGCAAGGAAGTCCTCCTCTTCCTGCCTCTGTTCTGCCTCAAGTGCCCTGTCCATTATTCCACGCAGCATATGTTCCAACAGGTGGACAAGAGGTACAGTGTCACTGATGCATGCACTGTCACTGCTCACCATCCTCATGGCCTCCTCAAATGGTGCCAGGACAGTGCATGCATCCCTGATCATGCCCCACTAGCGTGGTGAAAAAAACCTGAGCTCCCCTGACCCTGTCCTGGTGCCGTAGTCGCACAGGTACTCATTGATGGCCCTCTGCTGCGTGTGCAGCTGCTGCAGCATGGCCAACATTGAGTTCCACCTGGTGGGTATGTCACATATAAGGCGGTTCTTGGGCAGGTTCAACTCCTTTTGCAGCTCAGCCAGACGAGCACTGGCATTATAAGATCTGCGGAAATGCACACAGATTTTCCTGGCCTGCCTCAGGACATCCTGTAAGCCCGGGTACCTGCCCAAGAACCGCTGCACCACCAGGTTAAGGACGTGAGCCACACAGGGCACATGGGTCAGTTGTCCCTGAGGAGGTTGGTGCAATTGTCGCAAACCACCATTCCTGGCTTAAGCTGGCGTGGCGTCAACCACCTCTCGGCCTGCCCCTGCAGAGCAGACAGAACCTCTGCCCCAGTGTGGCTCCTGTCCCCCAAACACACCAGCGCAAGCACGGCATGGCATCTTTTTGCCTGCGTACTTGCGTAGCCCCTTGAACGCCTACGGAGTACCGCTGGTTCCGAGGACAAAGCACAGGAAGAGGCCATGGAGGAAGAAGAAGAGGAGGGGGTGGAGGAGAGAGGTGTGTCACAACCAGTAGTAGCATTTTGGAGGCGTGGCGGCGGAACAACCTCCAACACTACTGCACCTTGTCCTGCATCCTTCCCAGCTGCCAAAAGAGTGACCCAATGGGCCGTGAAAGAAAGGTAAAGTCACTGTCCATGCCTGCTGGACCATGAGTCAGCGGTAATATGCACCTTACCGCTGACCGCCCTGTCCAGCGAGGCCAAGACATTGCCTTCCACATGCCGGTAGAGAGCCGGAATCGCCTTCCGTGAGAAAAAGTGGCATTTGGGAACCTGCCACTGAGGAACCGCACATTGCACAAATTCACGGAAGGGGGCCGAGTCTACCAACTGAAAAGGCAGCAGTTGAAGCGCTAGCAATTTAGCCAAGCTAGCATTCAACCGCTGGGCATGTGGATGGCTGGGAGTGAACTTCTTTTGACGGTCCAGCAGCTGGGGCAGGGAAATTTGCCTGCTGGAATCGGACGTCTGTGTACTGCTAGCAGAGTGCCCGCAAGTACTTGGCTGTGACACACCTAATTCTACACCTTCATTCCTCTCAGTGCAGGTTTCAGAGAGGACTGAAGATATAGTGGGGTTGGAGATCCCAGCTGATACGGTGCAAGGAGAGGTCCGCTTTCTTCTTTGGTGTGGGTCTTTAAGGTAGGCTTGCCAACGAGCTGCATGGCAGGTCAACATATGTCTGGTCAAGCATGTGGTGCCCAAGCGGGTGATGTTTTGGCCACGCGATATACGCTTGAGACATATGTTGCAAACAGCAGCTGTGCGATCTGATGCACTCGACTCAAAAAAGGCCCACACCAAAGAACTTTTTGAATAACGGGCAGAGGCAGTGCCCTGCACAGGCGGAGCTCTGCGGTGTGATTCCGTTGGTGTGCTGCCCTTACGCTGGCCCCCCGAGGGCATCCTGCCTCGTTGGAGATGTGCTTCCTCCTCATCCTCCTCCTCCTCCTCCTCTCTCCTATTAGGCACCCACGTGGAGTCAGTGACCTCATCATCCCCTCCCTCCTCATCACTGGAGACAATCTGGCAGTATGCTGCAGCTGCTGGAACATGACTGCCAGATTGGTGTCCTTCTTGAGCATGCCCTCTCTCTGCTCTCACGCTACTGCCTTCCTCTAGCTGGGTATCATCATCAGACCCTTCGAAACGCTGGGCATCCTCCTGGAGCATGTACCCAACACTGTGCTCAAACAGTTCGGGGGACTCCTCAGGAGGACATGGTTGGTCTAGGGAAGGAGTGACTGATGATGACATTGATACCAGGGAAGAGGACGCTTTGGCAGCTGCTTTGCCAGTACCCTGAGCCTGGGTGAGAGAGGATGAGGAGGATGAGGAGGGCTTGGTCATCCACTCTACCAAGTCTTCGGCATGATGCGGCTCAACACGTCCAGCTGCCGAAAAGAAGGACAAGCGTGTCTCATGGCCACGTGCTGATGGCGATGCACCGTGTCCACGACCAGCACTGTTGTCTCTAGACACAGAGCCTGCTTGCCCTCTTTTATTGGCTCCTGACTGTCTGCCTCTCCTTGTTTGCCTTCCAGACATCCTAATGGCCTGCAGGGAGATGGGAAAACCAGCAATAAGGCCTAGCTTCAGGAGTATATTTTGCAGGAATCACACTACGCCTGCTGTAAGTGTTGCAAATGCCTGTTGGTGTAACACACCAGGAAAACACAGCAATACAGGCTAACTTCAGGTGTAATATGATCAGGAGGCACACTCCGCCCGCTGTAAGTGCTGCAAATGCCTGTTGGTGTAACACCTGGAAAACACAGCAATACAGGCTAACTTCAGGTGTATAATGTGCAGAAGGCACACTCCGCCCGCTGTAAGTGCTGCAAATGCCTGTTGGTGTAACACCAGGAAAACACAGCAATACAGGCTAACTTCAGGTGTATAATGTGCAGGAGGCACACTCCGCCTGCTGTAAGTGCTGCAAATGCCTGTTGGTGTAACACCAGGAAAACACAGCCATACAGGCTAACTTCAGGTGTATAAATGTGCAGGAGGCACACTCCGCCCGCTGTAAGTGCTGCAAATGCCTGTTGGTGTAACACACCAGGAAAACACAGCAATACGGGCTAACTTCAGGTGTATAATGTGCAGGAGGCACACTCCGCCCGCTGTAAGTGCTGCAAATGCCTGTTGGTGTAACACCAGGAAAACACAGCAATACAGGCTAACTTCAGGTGTATAATGTGCAGGAGGCAGACTCCGCCCGCTGTAAGTGCTGCAAATGCCTGTTGGTGTAACACCAGGAAAACACAGCAATACGGGCTAACTTCAGGTGTATAATGTGCAGGAGGCACACTCCGCCCGCTGTAAGTGCTGCAAATGCCTGTTGGTGTAACACACCAGGAAAACACAGCAATACAGGCTAATTTCAGGTGTATAATGTGCAGGAGGCTTAGCAACAATGACACTGACACTGTCCCCTGCCTATCCTTCTCTCTCCCTGCACACAAGGTTTATCAAAGAATATGACACTGACACTCTCCCTGCCTATCCTTCTCTCTCCCTGCACACAAGGTTTAGCAAAGAATGTGACACTGACACTGTCCCCTGCCTATCCTTCTCTCTCCCTGCACACAAGGTTTATCAAAGAATATGACACTGACACTCTCCCTGCCTATCCTCCTCTCTCCCTGCACACAAGGTTTAGCAAAGAATGTGACTCTGACACTCTCCCTGCCTATCCTTCTCTCTCCCTGCACACAAGGTTTAGCAAAGAATGTGACACTGACACTGTCCCCTGCCTATCCTTCTCTCTCCCTGCACACAAGGTTTAGCAAAGAATATGACACTGACACTCTCCCTGCCTATCCTTCTCTCTCCCTACACACATGTTTGAGGTACAAATAGCACTGACACTGTCCCTGCTTATGTAACTCTTTCCCTGTGCCGGAACACACTACACAAGGCCGCCGTGCTGGTGGCCTTTTATAGTGTGGGGCGTGTGCTAAACCCCCTGAGCTATAATTGGCCACAGGCAACCTGCCTGTGGCCAATTATGGCTCTCCTAGCTGCCGGCGCTGTGATTGGCCAAGCATGCAGGGTCACAGTGCATGCTTGGCCAATCACAGCGCCGGGATTGCACTGCGATGGCGCAGTGTATTGTGGGCCGTTCGCGTCACTCGAATTTGGCGCGAACGGCCCAAATCGTTCGATGTTCGCCGAACAGTCGAACAGCTGATGTTCGAGTCGAACTTATGATCGACTCGAACACCGAGCTCATCCCTAGTTCATAATGGTAAAGGGAACATAGTCCCACACTGAAGAATGGACATCTATGGGGAAATGGAAGGTCTAGTACCCCTTATGCCCTATATACAGAACCCCCATTATTATTATTATTTTTTTATATGTCTTTATTAATTTTCAGATGTCATAACATAATATCAAAATATACAATAGCCTAATATTTCACAGAGTGATAATAAAATATTACTCCCAACCCCGCCCCCCTCCCCTGATCTCCCCTCTATGGTTACCCACCCTTCTATTGCTTCCTCTTTAACCTTTTCTTTTTCTACTCCTAATCTTGCCTCTCTCTCATGTAAAATCGATATAATTTCTATGTTAAATTTTTGTTATATGATTTATTTTTTTAACAAAAATTTTATTGAAATTATCATAATAACAGAGGAATGACAATGGACACATGTGGTTCATGAAAGTCATACAATAATATATATCTAGTATGAGGAGAGTGGTCTATAATGAGACAGTACATGAGAGTACCACTGCAATCAGCTATATAGGAGATTCCACTAGGGGGATAGAATAAAGAGTGGAACAAGGCATATAATCAGACGTGAGGTGAGTGTGGACGGTGTCCAGAACTCAGGGGCAGGGTCGATTCATGGAATAGTAGAGAGTCTGAGGGAGAATAGTGCACCATGGGGATACATCCAAAAGGCTTAAGACAAACCTGTGAAGGCCTCTATCTTCTCGCCCACCCCTAATGGGAGCATTCTGTGGGCGAGAAGGTGACCAGTGTTAATGGCAAGACAGAGCAGGAATGACGGTTTATCGGTCATATAGTAAAGCCTGGCATCCCCAGTAGTACTGCATCCCCTCCTGGACTGCTCACGGAAGGACTAACCACACTGGTCAGGGAGATCTAGACGTCTTCGAGTATAATGTAAAAGCAGCAGAATTCAGTTATAGGACTAAGGATATGGGTTATTCATATTTAGGTCAGAAGTACTGAGCAGATCTGAAGTCGAAATATTAATAAGCTGTAGGGTAAAGGAGGGAGAAGGGGAATGACGGAATAATCGGAATACTCTGAGTGGTGTACTGAAAGTGATCAGGTGTGAGTGCTATTCCCTGTCATGTACACTAGCGTCGAGTGCGAGGCTGTGGTAGATGTCGTTTCCCTATATTGGATCCAACAAGCCCAAATGGTTCTGAATTTAACGGGATTGTCTCTGGCTTGGAAAATAAGTCTTTCCATTTCCGCTATCCTGTCAACTCTATTATGCCATTCGGCTAGGGAAGGGGGGACCGTGCTTCTCCAGTGATTTGGTATGCATTGGGTCGCTGCGTTAATAAGGTGTATGATAAGAGATTTGCGGTAAGTTGAATTAGGAATGGATGTGTGGTGCAGAAGGTATTGTGCTGGGGAGAAGTCTGGGGTGTAAGTAGTGATTCTGGTGATTAAAGCATGTATGTCTTTCCAAAAAGGTTGTATCATAGGGCATTCCCACCAAATGTGGAGAAGAGACCCAGGGGCTGAAGTACATCTCCAGCAAAGAGGGGAAACGGTAGGGAAGAATCGATGTAGTTTGTCTGGTGTACGGTACCATCTCGTGTATAGTTTATATCTATTTTCTTGTGCGGATACATTGACCGTGCTTTTATGCGTATGTTCGCAGATGCGATCCCAATCCACCGTGGAAAGGTCTAAGGAAAGATCATTGGCCCAATGTTGTCGATTTCGAACGTCGGGGGGGGGGATCCTGAGAGTAAAAGGGTATATAAAGTAGATATTAGGTGTCTGTGTGGCCCCGTGTCCGTGCAGAGTAGTTCGAGGGGGGTAAGAGATCTTGACCACAGTGAGAGTGGGCGAGCCTGAAGGAGGAAATGACGAATTTGTAGATATTTGAAGAAGGGTATGTGGAGGTTGGGGAATTTGGAGGCTAACTCAGGTAGTGTGAGAAGTGTGTCACCATCAAAGCATTGATAGGCCCTCACCGGAGGGTCCGCTGGTCCTATGCGTCTAATATTGGACGGTATATCTGCTGGAAAGGCCGGGTTCTGTGTAAGGGGTGTTAGTGGTCCAGGGGAGGGGGTTAGTTGGAGGATGTGGCAGGAAGTCTTGAAGTTATGTAAAGTTGGGCCTAATAAAGGATGAGTGGAGCAGGTCTGGGGGATGGAACCTGTGTTGATCCATGGTAGATGAGAAAGAGGAATTTGGGAAAACGAATGTTCCACTTGCACCCAGTCTTTGCTCGAGGAATGCGCATGCCAATCCACAAGTCGTGTTAGTTGGCAAGCCCTATAATAGGATTGAAGATCTGGAAGTCCTAAACCTCCCCTATTCTTGGGAAGTGTCAATTTTGCCCAGCTCAGACGAGGGGGCCCTGCTGACCAGAGGAGACGTCTGCATATATGTTTAAATGAGGTAAAGTAGGACGGGGGGAGTTTAATTGGGATAGCTTGCACTAAGTAAAGCAATCTGGGGAGCACATTCATCTTTAAAATGGCAGCTCTGCCGAACCATGAGAAAGAGCCCTTTAGCCAACCAGTAATGTCCTCCCTAATAGTTTGAAGTGCGGGGAGAAAATTCTTCGCAAACAGGTCAGACAATCTGGTAGGAATTTTAATGCCCAAGTAAGTGAGTTCGTTGGGTTCCCATTTAAAAGGGAAGTTGGCTTGACAGAGAAGGGTCGTTTGTTGAGGTAAGGAGACGTTGAGTGCCTTAGATTTATCGAAGTTTATTTGGAGGTTGGAGAGGTGTTTGAAGAGGGTAAAGTCTTTGAGGAGGTTTGGGATGGTAGTCAGGGGATTTGAAAGGAATAATAGAATATCGTCTGCGTATGCCGCAATCTTGTATTGCTTGCGATGAATGGTAATCCCCTGTATATCGGGGTTGTCTCTAATTTTGCGGAGGAAAGGCTCCATGGTAAGGACGAAGATTAGTGGTGAGAGGGGGCAACCCTGGCGCGTGCCGTTGGATATGGGGAACCTATTCGATAGTTGGCCATTGACCCTTATCCTGGCCGTGGGGGACGCATATAGTGCCATAATCATTTGTACAAGCCGTGTTGGGAATCCCACAGCTTGCAGACAGGCGGACATAAAATCCCATGCTACTCTGTCAAAGGCCTTTTCAGCGTCAAGGGACAGAAAAAATCCCTTAGACGTAGTGGTGGTCAGCCAATGGTGAATGTTAAGGGCCTTGGTAGTGTTATCTCTGGCTTCTCTGCCAGGGATAAAACCCACTTGGTCGGTCGATATTAATTTAGGGAGCAAGGGGATTATGCGGTTTGCCAAAATCTTTGCATATAGTTTCACATCTACATTAAGGAGGGAAATAGGGCGATAATTGGAAACTACTGTCACATCTTTACCTGGTTTTGGAATGAGGGTTACATGTGCCTCCAAAATGTCCCTGTTTTGTGGGGGGGAGGAGGTTGGTAGGCCATTAAGGGCTGCCACAAAGTGTGGGACCAAGATATCTGGGAAAGATTTGTAGTAGCTAGAAGTCAGTCCGTCCGGACCTGGGCTTTTACCCGGTTTCAACTGTTTCAGGGCCTTAATGGCTTCTTCAGTGGAGATTGGTATGTCTAGGTCAGTTAAATCTTCCGAGGGTAAAGGAGTGGGGCTGTGTTGGGCTAAGAATTTGTTTATAATTTCAGGACGTCTAGCGAAAGAGTCAGTCGAATGTGGAGTGGGAAGGTTGTACAATTTAGAGAAGTATGTAGCAAATTGGTTAGCTATGTCTTCCGTGCGATTAATAGTGGTGCCAGAAGGGGTTTTGATAGTGTGGATCGTGTGTGTGGATTTTTTCTTTTGCAGGGCTCTCGCTAAGAGTTTGCCCGCCTTATTCTCAAATTCATAGAACAGTTTCTGTGTTAATGCATATTTGCGTTTTAGAGTTTTCTGGAGTTCTTCTAAAAGGTCAGCTCTCGCTGCCAGTAGGTCAGTGAAGCACTTGTCAGCTAATGATCGTTTGTGGATGTTTTCGAGCCTTTTCACTCGGTTTGATAGTTCATCAATGTGTGCCTTTCTAAGTTTGTTTCTTTTGGCCGTTAAAGATATGAGTTCGCCCCTGATTACACACTTGTGTGCGGCCCAAGTAATCGTCGGGGACGTGTCCCCAGTGGAGTTTTCTGTAAAGTAGTGTGAGAGACCTTCCGATACTTTTAGGGTATTATCAACGTCCAGGAGAAGCGAGTCATCCAGGCGCCAGATCATTGATCTGGTTCGTCGGGAGGGGAGTGTGAGGGTCATGGTTATAGGGTGATGGTCCGATAAAACCATGGGCTCAATGGTGGCCTCTGTAAGTGTGGTCAGGTCATCCTGTGTTACGAAGAAATGGTCTAGTCTAGCGTATTTGTTGTGCGGTGCGGAAAAAAAGGTGAAGTCTTTTACCGTTGGGTGAAGTGTGCGAAATGAGTCGTGGAGAGTTAAGGTACTAAGGCAAGTCTTGATTGCACGAAGGGCGCTATATGCAATAGAGGAAGAGCCGTTGGAAGTGTCGAGGGATGGGACAAGTGGAACATTAAAATCTCCACCCAGAATTAAGGTGCCGATTTTAAACGCTGTGAGTTGATCCAAGGTTTTACGGTAGAAGGCCACGTGCTGGGAATTTGGTGCATAAATGTTTACAATGGTAATGGGTTTGCCATGGATAGTACCTTTTAAAAAGATATATCTCCCATTTATATCCCTCTCACTGTCAGTGATCTGGAGGGGACAGCGTTTCGAGATTAAGATAGAGACCCCTTTTGATTTGTTTATGTCGTTTGTCGCATGGTAAACCGTTGGATAGTGGAGGTCGTGAAGCTTGGGGACATTATCCGTACGGAAATGGGTCTCTTGGATCAGAGCGATGTGTGTTTTGGCTCTGCGAAGGGTATGTAATAATTGGGATCGTTTCTCGGGAATGTTTAGGCCTCGCATGTTGATAGAATATAGTCTGATTTGAGTAGGGAGGTTGGGCACCCTAGGGTCAGAATCAGTTCTTGGAGGTGTGTCCGTCATTCCCAGGGAGGGGGGGGGAGTGAGATTATACCGGTGTTACGGTTGAGGTAGCAGTGCTACCACTGTGCTATAGAGGAGAAGGTGGGGAGGAGAAGACCGACGAGGGGAAGGAACCTGTCCAAACTCCTCAAACTTGGGAGACGATCGGTGAGTTATAGGGCGTGGAGGGTGGTCACACGTCAGCAGGCGTGCTCATACCCTCACACGCCTCCGTGGGGGTTGGCCAAGACCGAAGCCGGTGAAGGATTTTAGAATGAGGGGTGAAAGTGTGAGTACAGGGGATAACTCACCACCCCAGGACAATCAAACAATGGAATATGGGGAGCCCTTTACCGTAAGGATTCAAGGCACGTGGTGCACTCTAATATGGAACAAAATAGCTCGAGGCTTAGTTATATGTATGAGGGCCTAGAAGCCGAGCGAAGATATTGTGTCTGGGGGCTAGGGGGTGAGACGGCGTCATCCATATATACGGTACCTCCCCGAGATTCATGCTCGTGTTAGAATGCCTATTGTGATTGTTCAGAAGCGTATCCGCCTGCAAACAGACAAGAACCGTCAGTTTGGGTAGACCGCATGCCGAAGGTTAAGCCTGTAATGGGACCAGTATCCAATAGGGGATCGCATCCGAACTGACTAACCAAAAAAAAAAAAAAAAAACATATAAACAGAACAATCTCAAACAAATAGTAAACGATAAATGGTACAGGGTACCTGGAAAGAGTCAATGCAAAATTCTCCGTATTGTACTTTGACGAGCAAGAAAATGGTGCATAGCCACAAAGTTCCACAAGAGCAAGTATTAATAGTGATTGGTAATAGTAATAGTAATGACCCGCCCACCCGCCATTCGGGAAGCAAACCAATGGAGGTAAGCAACCACGGCTACAGTGAAAAGTTCAGATGGTCCGCCAGAAGGTTGTAATTCCCCTTAGAGTATTTAGCACTTAGTTGTGGGGGGAAGGGAGGACAAAAGATGAGAAGGAGAGACAGGGGAGGAATATGGGATAGCGAGAGGGAAGGGAAAAAGGGGGGGAAGGGGAAAGGAGGTTGAAGGGGATAAGATGAAGGTAGGTAGGAATCCCAGGGGAGGAAGGAGTGGGGGGAGGGGAAGGAGTAAGAATAAAAAGTGAGAAAGAGAAGGGGGGGTGGTAGAGGTGGAGGGACAGGGGGAAGAGGTAAGGGACAAGGGGAAGAGGTGAGGGAGAGGGGGAAGAGGTGAGGGACAGGGGGAAGAGGTGAGGGACAGGGGGAAGAGGTGGAGGGACAGGGGGAAGAGGTGAGGGACAGGGGGAAGAGGTGAGGGACAGGGGGAAGAGGTGAGGGACAGGGGGAAGGGGTGAGGGACAGGGGGAAGGGGTGAGGGACGGGGGAGGAGGGGAAGGACGGGGGAAGGGGGGAGGAAGAGGGGAGGGAGTGGGAGGTGAGGGAAGGGGGGGGAAGAGGTGAGGGACGGGGGGAGGAAGAAAAAAGGGGGAAGTAGGGGGAAAAGGTGGGGTGTAGGTAGAGGGATATGGGGAGGATAAGGAATTGGAGTGGAGACGTGGAGGAGAGGTGGGGATAAGGGAAGGAGGATAGAAAGTAGAGGTGCGAGGAAAGGATCAGAGAAGGTGGTGAGGGAATGGGGAGGAGACGGGGGACACAGCCCGGTATTTCTACCGGTGGCATATGGTAGGTATGCAAGGTTGAGGAGAGGTGATCGGCATTGGGTGGAACAGTTCAGGGTTAGTTCATAATCTTGATGTTCTAGACTGCTGTTGTCGGGTAAGAGTCAAATTGGGTTATAATGGTAATACAGAAAGCGTTTGGGACCTGTGGGACAAGATGCGATGGAATGCATGTTCAGAGGAGTTTACCGTCCACATATCCACAGTCCGTAATCAGTTCATAAGATCCAATGATGTAAGAAAGGGAAGTCTGGAAGGTGGTAAGTTCCCTAAGTGCCAAAGGAAGAAAAGTGTGAGGGGGGCGAAAAGGGGCACAACTCAGCAATGGTTGGGGCAGGCAGTCTTTACTTCGGTCTTCTAGCGGGGGGGCCCTGCAGGGCTGTTCCCATTGTAAACTTACCGGAGCGGTAGGTCGGAGGTGCCGCTAGCAGATGGAGGGAAGGTTAAGCTAGGCGCTGAGAGCGGGTCGTCTTCTGGGAAGATGAGTGTTGTCCAGCGGATGTTGTGAAGAGAGGCTTCCGGAGCATCGCGTCCGGAAATGACGTGTTAGGGTGCGCTGTCAATGACGTCCTACGAGCCGCGAGTTGTTCTGGGGGATGTAGTCAGCATAATACGTTGGATTTTGTAGGCTGGAATACGTAGGCGGGAGGGTGGTTCAGTGTCCAGGTGCCGTGGAGCGGGAACGGAGGTTCAGCTAGACCGCGCACTCATGGAGGAGTTGCTTCCATTGGGCGGAGCGAGATGAGCCCTGTAGTACATATAGCCCTAAGAGACTAAGCGAGATGAAAGTGAATAAAGAATAAACGTTGTTTTCTTTTTTTTTTCTTTTTTTCTGGTAAAAATGTGAACAGTTCTGTGAAGATACACAGTAGCACAAATGAGGGGAACCGGGGCCAACTGGGCCAAGTCACGGTGGTCAGAGAGTACAAAACCTAATGATCCCGACGGGCTTTCCTGGAAGTCGGTGAGTCCGTAGGGCTGGGACCTTGTCTGGAGTTGCGGGAAGTGGCGTGACCTCTGGATCCCGATGGGGATCGCCTCCTTCTAGAGCTAGAAGCCTGGGTTTCCATGGGTTCTTCCCGGACTTTGACGGGTTTGCTGACTGCATATCGGAAGTTCGCGTACCAATCCGGGACGGACACACGGGGAATTTCTAGTGCATCGCAAAACGATGGTAGATCCTCCGGTACCCTGAGAAGCGCCGTACGTCCCAGAGCTGTAGCCGACAGGCAGAAAGGAAATTTCCATTTATATCTGATCCCTTTATCTTGCAGTACGGTCAGTAGAGGTTTTAAGGCACGGCGATGCTGTAGTGTGATTCCCGATAAGTCCTGGAACAATTGTATCTGCTTCCCCTCATGTACTAATTGTTGACCTCTCGCCTGTTTGAGAATGTCTTCCTTCAGCACGTAATCCACCAGACAGCAGACAATATCCCTTGGGGGATCAGATTCTCTGCCCTTAGGGCGCAGGGCGCGGTGGATGCGTTCCATGATAATCGGGGTCTGTGGAGGCCTATTGAGGATATTGTTAAACATGGTGGTCACTGTTTGGGGGATTTGGTCTCCCTCGACAGATTCCGGTAAACCCCGCACTCTGAGGTTATGGCGGCGCCCCCTGTTGTCCAGGTCCTCCAAATGGCGCTGCATGTCCCGGAGCTGTAAGGTGTGGGTATCAATTTGCTTGGCGGCCCTGCGAATATCCTTCTCCTGGTAATCCACCTGTAATTCCACGTAATGTACCCTGTCATTCAAATCGTGTATGTCCAGGCGGAGGTCCGCAATGGCCGCCGACAAGGTGTCCTTGATGTCCGCTGCAATGGAGCGGAGGTCCTGTATGGTCAGTGGTGCCTGAGAGGAGATCGTTCCCCCATTGTCCGGTGGAGAGGGAGCTGCTGAGGCTGCTGACAAAGGTATTCCCTGCAATTGATGTGACTGGGAGCGGTCCTGGGCTTGTCCTCTGCGGGACGACGCCATGTTCCCCCTGTTGTTTCTGAACATCTCAGGAATGTTCTGGTTCATGTCACCCTGTTGTTCGAGCGGCGAGCGCGATCTGGATGTTGAAGAGTGCCTGGATGCAGTCCCCATCTTTTAAGGTAAATATGGGATGGATTTGGGGTGATAGGGCTCCCGAAAATACACAAAGTTGTCCTGAGGTGGCAGGAGCTCTCGATTCAGGCTTCCATTCAGTAGCAAGGTCCGGCCACGCCCCTCCTGTTATATGATTTATATAATTTATATAAACTATACAAATTTATATATCCACGTATCTCTATGTATATGTATACCCATACAATACAATACGCGTCTACGCATACACACACATATATACCCATTACGCTCCCAGCAACTCTGCGTATCGCGTAGTATGTTTATAAGTTACCCATTCCCGCCATTTTTTTTCAAACTGCTCCATTTCCTCCCCCTCCCTGAACTTCACATATTCCAATCTATAGATATCATCAATTTTATGGTACCATCCCTTCAAGCTAGGTCGTTCCGGTTCTTGCCAATGTATAGCAATTTTCTACTTTGCAGCATTTAAAAGTTGTGGAGTTAGTGTTCTCATATACTGTTTAGTTGGGATTCGAATCCCGTGTAATATACAGCCCCAAGGCTCATCAGGGACTTCGAACTTAGTTCGGCCCAAATCGTTGTTCGCCGAACAGTCGAACAGCCAATGTTCGAGTCGAACTTATGTTCGACTCGAACACCGAGCTCATCCCTAGTTCATAATGGTAAAGGGAACATAGTCCCACACTGAAGAATGGACATCTATGGGGAAATGGAAGGTCTAGTACCCCTTATGCCCTATATACAGAACCCCCATTATCTCCTGTATACATATTTTTACTTCCTTAATCTTTTTTTTTTCTCTGTATTTTTTCTCTGTATTTTTCCCTCTGAATCTCTGCAACTTTCACATACGTGTTTCTGCATATTTCATAGTATGCAGCATTCGGTTCGACATCAATATAAACATAACTCTCATCTAAGGGGATAGCTTTTTATAATATAATTTATAATCAAAATTTAAAAATATGCAATAAGGATTAATAAAAAACACCCCCTTCTACATAATAAATTCCATCTAGTATGAGAGTATGCACTAAACCAATAAAGGAGAGGGTCTGGACAGAATGTATAAAGTATGAATAGTAATGACGGCCTGTAACTTATAATGAGTGTATCAAGTACCGGTATATAATAACTAGGCCTATAACCAGGACAAGTAAACACGGCACCGGGAAGAACAATTCAGGATTTAGCCGCAAGATGGAGCAATACTACTTCAGCTGCATTTGCCCTGACTTAATCTGTCCGGATTCGAGTTAAACAACATTCAAAGCAACGCCCAGAAAGGGCGGTACACAGAGGCCGTGGGTTACTTATAGATACCGGACACGACGGAATGACATCACCTTTGAAAAAGACATTACGTTGAAACGCGTCAAGTGATTGGCCTTCTAGACACGTCCGCGTCACGTCCGGTTTTCGGAGATAGTGTAGTGGAACGCACACCCAGGCTGTGGAAAGCCTACCCGCCAGCGTGACTAAGCCGTGAAGGTCTGACCTGTTTTGTAACGTCCATAACTGCCCTGAGTTTTGCAAACCACAGGAACAGTGATAGTTTTGTTTTTTGTTTTTATCCATTTTTTATACATTTTTTAAACAAAACGATTTACGCTATGAGAGCGCCATCCTGTTTTTTTTCCTGAGGAACCATACGGATTTTCCCCAAGTTGGGAGGATGTGGGGAGTAGCAAACGACCGGATACCCCTGAGGAACAGCACAACCACAAAGAGGAGTGCACAGATCGTATAGAGGACATCACCAGACGTGCCTTATACCCCTGCAGGGGAGCTTCAGTCTGGTGAGTGGGGTCCTAAAGGAGAGGGGAGCACCAAGTCACAGCATATGTTTGCCTGAGGACAAACAGGCATCACGGAAGTCACAGAGACACTTTGAACTGTCACATTAGACTGTGTCATTGGAAAAACAGTCTTTTCACAAATTTCACTATTTACTGCCTCCGGGCTTAATGAACACTAAGTTTGGTTTGTCCATTATATAAGTTTTGGTTTGTCCATTTCTGTATCAACTGGGCACTTTCACTGTAAGGAATTAATAATCACTGTCACATTGTTTGCTAGTAGCCAAGTTAAGTGGCAGCTCCCACCTGGAGCAGTGACACATAACTCCATTGATGGCACAAGTAACTTAATGTTGAGATACATATAAGGTTAATATCAACAGATTGTGTATGCATGAGGCCATCACGTTAATAAGAGTAGAGATCACTTAGTAGGACATCACCATTATTTAATATTTCACCATATTTTCACAATTTTTATTATTTTTTATTGTTGATTGGAATATTCAGTTATTCTCACCCGATAGGAACCTAGCTGGTATCTGTTTATACATGTACATGTAATATTGCACTGTTGAGTGAAACACTTTGTAACCCTCACCCGATAGGAAACTAGTGGCTATCAAGTTTTACACATCTGCTCACAACACCAAGTACAAACGTCAATCTCAGTTAGCTGTACTAAGGAGATTCAACCCTTATTAAGGGTCACATCACTTAGGACAGGCCTTTGGGCCCACTAATACACTATAGCGGAGAAGCAGCACCAATTTACCCCTACAATTACCAATAGAGATACTCATCATGACCTGTTCTGGTATTAAAGGCAGTTTTCCACTCGTCGCCCTCCTTAATCCTCACGAGATTGAATGCCCCTCTCAAATCAAGCTTCGTGAAAACCGTTGCTCCCTTGAGGCAGTCAAATAACTCCGTAATCAACGGAATCGCATAGGCATTCTTAATGGTGGGACGATTGAGACCCCTATAATCAATGCAAGGTCTCAGTTCATCACTCTTCTTCTTCACAAAAAAGAAACCAGCACCAGCAGGAGACAAGGATTTGCGGATGAAACCTTGAGAGTGTGCGTCTACAACATAGTCCTCCATGGCCTTACCCTCCAAGACCGACTAAGGGTAAACCCGGCCACGAGGGGGTATGGCACCAGGTTGAAGGTCAATTGTGCAATCATACGACCGGTGTGGAGGCAAAGTACCGGCTTGACCCTTATCAAAGACATCGCTAAAATCGCGATACTCCTCCGGCAGGTGCACAGGACCTTGGCTACTTTTGAAAGCATCTGTTACTGCATTGTGGTGACCAGGACAGAACCTCAGCACGTAGCCAATCAAAAGAGGGGTTGTGCCTCTGTAACCAAGGATAACCAATAACCATCAAACTTAGGTGAAGAAATAACTTGGAATTGGATTATCTCATGGTGAAGAGCCCCTACGGTCATGGACAACGGAACAGTCTTATGAGTCACATGTGCAGGCTGTAGAGGTCTCCCGTCAAGAGCCTCAATGGCAAGTGGAGTGTCACGCAGCTGCAGCGGAATCGAGTGCTTTGATACAAAGGCAGCATCAATGAACAGGCCTGCAGCCCCGAAGTCAATTAGAGCCTGTATCTCGATGGACGACTCAGCCCACGGCAGGGTAACCGAAACCAGGGGCTTATCCTTCTGGGAAAATGGAGACGAAACAGCGCCACCTAAGGTCTGTCCGTGACAGGACTTCAAGCTTCGGGCATTCCCTGGACGGGTAGGACAAGACTTCAAAAAGTGACCAGCCTGGCCACAATAAAGGCACAATCTCTCCCTCCTCCTAATGGCTCTCTCGTCTGCAGAGAGACGCGTGAAGCTCAAGTGCATGGGTTCATCTTCACAGACCGACTCGGTACCAGGAGGCATGGGAGGTGAGGGAGGCAAGGGTGGGACTGCAAAGCTCGGAGGCAACTGTACAGGAGGCTTCCGCAAGCGCTCCTTAAGAGAGAATCTCTCTCGGAGTCTGAAGTCAATGAGGATGTCAAATGTGATCAACTTCTCCAGCTCAGTGGGTATATCTCAGGCTGCTATCTCATCCTTGATGTTATCTGAGAGACCATGAGAAAAAGGAGCCACGAGGGCCTCGTTGTTCCAAGCAACCTCTGCTGCCAGAGTACGGAATTCAATGGTATAATCGGCAACCGTCCTCGTACTCTGTTTGATGGACATGAGGCACTTGGCATCAGAAGCGGAGCGTGCGGGAACGTCAAATACCCTTTTGAAGGAAGCCACAAATTCTGGGTAACTCAGGACCACGAGTTTTTGCGTCTCCCATAGAGGATTTGCCCAAGCCAAGGCTCTGTCAGAAAGCAAAGATATCACAAAACCCACTTTGCTTCTGTCCGTGGGAAACGCCTGGGGCAGCATCTCAAAGTATATCTCAACCTGGTTGAGAAACCCTCTGCACTGAACTGGATCGCCCCCAAATCGCTGGGGAAGCGGAACGGAACCAGACATACCTCTCCTAGAGGTAATACTCGAGGCGGGTGCCTGCACAGAGACTACCGGAGCGGCCACAGTGGGAGATTCTAGATGACTCAGGAGCATCTGTATCGCCGTGGCAAACTGATCTATGCGGTGATCCAGGTCATCCAATCTGGAAAAAATATTATTAACAAGTGGATTGGCTGCATCTTCTGAATTCATGGCCTTCGCTTACTGTCAGAAACCATGAATTAGACCGAGACAGAAGTACAGTTAAATCACACTGGTTTAATAATAAAAATAAAAAGGTAAACAGAGTAAGCGTAGTCAAAACATAGCCAGAGTTCAGTAACCGGATTGGGTAGTCGGCCAAGCCAATGTCCAAGAGCCAGCGATAAAGGTAGTAGCACAGCAAGCAGGATCTGTAGCCAGAGGAGACGTCAGTCAAGCAGGTCTTCAAACAGGAACACAGGAGAAAGTCTCTTGTGATGTTAACACGGGCGAAGGTGGAGAGCAAATGAACTGGAAGGCTTGAAGTAGGCAGAGCTGACGAGAAGGATCATCACTGTGGAGAGATGGGAGCTGGCAATTAGCTGACAGCTGACCTGCCAGCACAGAGAGGGAAGAGCTGAGCCCAGCCCTGACACTTGTCAAAAGAACCAAGGAAATATTGCGCATCGGCTCAAAAGGCTGTCTTTGTAAAACTGACAGAACCAGATTCGAATCCCATGGGCACAAGGGTGTCCTAACCGGTGGAGTCATATGTGTTACCCCTTGTATAAAGGCCCAGACCAAAGGAAGTGAAGCAAGCGGCCTTTTTGAAAAACACTGACAAGGCCGAAATCTGACCCTTGATTGTACTCAAGGCCAGCTTTATTTCTACCCCCAACTGTAGGAAGGCAAGAATTCTACCTATGACATACATCTGACATACATCCGAGGATGCCATCTTTTGGTTTGACACCAAGAAATATAGGCCTTCCAGACTCTATAATAAATGGTCCTGGAAGCCGGCTTCCTTGCATTAATCAGGGTAGTTACCACTGAACCTGAAAGCCCTTGATTCTTTAGAACGTGGGCTTCAATAGCCAAACCGTTAAATTAAGCGATTGTAATGCAAGATTGAACACACCAGCCCTTGCGATAGCAGGTCCAGACGATATGGAAGAATCCATCCTTACGATCTCTGCATACCAGGATCTTCTGGGACATGCCGGGGCTAGTATAATTACCGGATTCCCTTTCTCTTTGATTCTACGAAGAAAGCGCGGTAGCAGCTGAATTGGGGGGAACGCATAAATCAGTGAAACCTGATCCCACGGGGTCACTAACGTATCTGTTCCGTATGCGAGTGGATCACTTTTTGTTGAACCTGAATGCCAATAGATCTATGTCTGGGGTACCACATCTTTGTCATATGGCCAGAAAAATGTCAGGATGTAGAGCCCATTCTCCCGGGAATATTTGTTGACGGCTCAAGAAATCCGACTGCCAATTCTCCACCCCTGGAATAAAGGTACGTGCTCCTCTGCCCAGGCCAGAATATGATTCACTTCCTTCTGGGCTGCACGACTTCTGGTGCCCCCTTGGTGATTGATATAGGCCACTGCCGTGGCATTGTTGGATTGTATCCTGACGGGACAACCTCGCAACCTCAACGTCCAGGCTATTAGAGCCAGACGTGCCGCCTGAATCTCTAGGATGTTGAGGGGCAAGATCTTCTCGGACTCTGACCACTTCCCTTGGACAGTGGTCTCTTCCAGGAATGCCATTTGGGCACCTAAACACAAGGTCACGTGCCAGTCAATTGGAATTGTTTAGCTTATGAAATGTTGCTGTGGCAAATTTTATGTAGCTAAAACCAAACGCAATTTCTTTTGTAGAACTCGTGACCATGTGTCGGCAATATCCAAATGGAAGATGGAAACTTCCATCAGCCGGCACATGGGTCTATACCATAACCACAACCTCAAGATGATTGGGTTCTATGCCCTAGAACACATCCCCCCCCCCCCACACGAGAGAGGCAGATAGACAACTCCTTCAAATCAAAGCTAAATGGATTTACTGTGTGCAAGCCACAAGATATCCAGGCCTGAATGAAGGTATTAGCTATTAACCGTTCTTATAGACATTTAACTTAGCATCAACCAATAATTGCCGCATAGCGGCTTTGCAGTCGCATCGGTCTTTATTCATGTTTTTTTTTTTTTTTTTCAAAACAAGACATACAATAGACAACAAACAGACACACATGGAGCGAACATCGCCCAATCCAGTACAGTGCAAAAAATGTTTTTTAGAAAGCTGGTAAACAATTGGCATATATCAGGAAGACAATATTCAGTCACATTTTTAAGGAGCAGGAGAGACAGTGCTCTCAGAATCAACCCAGTAGCCCCAAACCTTCCTGAATTTTTTCGGACACCCTCTAGCCTCATATGTCAGTTTGTATAATGATTCAGCATGGTTAATATTTGTGAGCCAGAAGGCAATAGTGGGCAAGGATGGAAACTTCCAATGGAAGGTTATTGCTTTCTTAGCATAAAACAATACTATTCTCAGAAATGTTTGTGTATTCTCGGATATACTATCATCATCAATATAGCCCAGTAAATACCTCAGAGGATTACATACATTAGGTAATTGTGTCAATGAACTAATGAAGGCCGTGTAGACATGTGCAAAAGGAAAAAATTTGTTTTGTTTCGTTTAGTTTTAATTAGTTAATTAATTAATTTCGTTTAGTTAGATTTGATACATTCGTTTTCGGATTTCGTTCCGTTTTCGACCGAATTCGTAAAATCGGTCGCATTCGAAAATATTCTACCGGATTCGAAAATATTTCTCCCGGATTCAAAATTATTTCAACCGCATTCGAAATTATTTCAACCGCATTCGAAATTATTTCAACCGCATTCGAAAAAATTACAACCGGATTCGATCATCTTTCAGACTTTCAACTGGATTCAATAATATTTCAACCGGATTCGAAATTATTTCAACCGAATAGAAAAGATTATAATTAAATAGAAAAACAGAGAATAGACTATTTCTAGTCTATTTTCTATTTCTATTCTAATCTTTTATAATTGGAATTAGAATTCATTCTATACGAAATTCGAATGTCAGAACATGGTTTATTATAATCTTTTCTATTCGGTTGGAATAATTTTGAATCCGGTTGAAATATTATCGAATTTGGTTGAAATATTAACGAATGCGGATGAAATATTATCGAATGCGGTAGAAACATTTTCGAATTTGGTTGAAATATTTTGGAATGCGACCGATTTTTCGAATTCCAATTAGAAAAGATTAGAATAGAAATAGAAAATAGACTAGAAAAAAACATAGAACAGAATAGAATAAAATATAATATATATATTGTATTTTATTCTATTCTGTTCTATTGTTTTTCTATTCGATTCTTTTCAATATTTTCGATTCTATTCTAATTGTTTTCAAATTCGATTCGAATAGAATTTTTCTCGAATTCAATTCGAATTTCGTCCGTGGTTTTTCGATTCGAATCGTTATTTCAGATTCGGTCGAATTCGTTAGCATTTGTAATTCGGTAATTCGGATGCATCTGAACGTCCGAATAATGAAAATTCGTCCGAATTTCGATTCGGAACAAAACGAAATGCACATGTCTAAGGCCGTGACCTCCGACCAGAACTTTTGTATGAAAAGTATTGCCGCGCTACTATGCTAATAGAGGTGTCAACTGCTACAAAGCACTGAGAAGGCAAAGACCATAGCCTGATAGTGTAAATGTATATAAGAGGTAGTGCTGAGTGGTTGAATATAAATTGAAATCAAGAAATCACTGAGAGCACACTTTAGTGTACTGGCGGTACTAAAAAAGTATTGCACAATATTGTCCTCAAAGGGAAGTGCAAGGTGCAAAATATATATAATGGTCACTTGATATGAAACATAAAACAAACTTTAGTGTACTAACGGTACTAAAAAAGTATTAAACATAAATAGTGCAAGGTGCAAAACATATATAACAATCCAACAGATGCCTATGTAGAATAACTGCCGGTGTCAGCAAATGCTGAAGTGATGGTAAAGTGCAACTGTGCAAGAAATTGTGACATTCAATAAATACAAATAAGGATGAGGTGATTGCTCTGTCAGCAAGTGCTGAAGCAATATAAAACAATAAAATTGCAATCATGCAAATAATATGTGACAACGCAAATATATCAAATGGTTGAAACCAAAATGTTGTGCAAACATGCAGATTCCGGGCAAAAGGATAAATTCCAGGTGAAAGGGGTACTTGAGGGTGGAGTGAACGTGGAAACTATATAGTGTATTTTTATAGTGCAAAAATAAATATTAAGTGCTGGTTTGGGTGGGGTTTCTTCTGTGACTTCCAGTGCTGTTTATATCACACTATTAAGGTGATTGGGTGGCCCCTTACCTCACTGCTGTGAGGTTACAGCATGTATGTCAATCCTGTTTAGGTCCTGGTGTTTGTCTGGATGGAGCCTTGGAGCCTGGGGATGTAGGTTCTGAGTATATTAACCATCTATCCAGGGGGTGTGTGGGGTCTCCGGTTTAGTAGGTATGAATGGCCAGGGAAAAATAAAGGAATCCCAATAGTGTAGCATCGTTTTTAAAACAGATATTACTTTATTTAAAATTTAGTACTCACATTTAGTATATGAAATTGTGCATATAAGTTACGAGCGCCAAACTCGTCCGCGTCACTTCCAGAGCTTGTTTGCATCCCTGCGCGTATCGTCAACCACGTGACTTCATCAGGGGATGAAAAACAAGCCTAGAAAGTGTCCTTATATCTGTGTGCGTAAATCCAATTACGGCGGCCATTTTCCCGGAGTCCGGTCGCCGGAAATAGACTGGCGGCCATGTTTATGGAGGTATGTGTATAGCGCTGGGCGCGGCCATTTTGTTGGTGGTACACAACCTGTTTATTGCATTGAACGATTGGAAACCAAGTGTGCTATGAGTCCAGTCTGCTATTGGGCACGAAGAGGGCAATATAAATTAAAACCACGGACATATGTTATGTGGTTAATGCTTTTCATCACAGAGATATAAAAAAATGTGTAGTTATATAAAAATATATATAAAAAAGGGAAAATATATAAAAAAATATATATAAAAAATATATATATAAAAAAGAGAAGAGGAGCATATTGTATATAAATGTCTAAAAAATATATTAAAATATATTAAAAGCTTGCTACTGGAAATGACTCGGACGTCACCTATGAATACAATAGAGGCATATATATGAACATGCAAAGTGAACTTGTGATAAGGTGAAGGTTTTTTAGGAGAGACATTTTGGTAATTGAGAGATGTTGTCCTGTAAGGAATATATATATGCAAATATATATATTCATTTTAAAATTCAAGAAATATCAAAAAATATGTATGTGGAGGTCTAGGTAAAGAGGTCTAGATTGAATTAAAAATTGAGGGGTCTTGTTATACAAAGGGATTTAAAAATCACTTAAACAGTTTTAATCAAATTCTATGTTTAGGCCCCGAGGTGTAAAAGTATCTAAAATAAATATCCACTTTGATTCCAATTGGCTTAGTGTCCTCACCTTGTGTCCACCTCTCCAGTGTCTGGTATAGGGCTCTATCGCCCAGAATTTTAATTGGGTAGGATCTTTGTTGTGGTGTAATAGGAAATGTTTGGACACATTGTGTTTGTCAAAACCCTTTATGATGTTTTGTACGTGCAAGTATGAAACTTATCTAGGTTTTTGATTGGGGCATACTTTAAACCTTTGTCGAGGACCCCTATTTCTTCATGTGTTAGTAGTTGTCCGCTGAGGTTGAAGATGCCCTCTCCCTTGACATCCTTTTTCTTTTGTTGTCTCTTGCCTGATCGGCATCCTCTCTTGTTTCTGGGCTTCTCCTTCCGGTTCTTGTTTCTTCCGGGTTCCTCGTGGATGATGATCTCGACCTCTCTCTAAAAAAGACCTGTCTGTGTAGTGTCCCTCTTGTCTATATTCATCTTGTTGGTTTCTAAGTGGGGCATAGTAATTGTGGGCTGGTATTGGGCTCCGTTCATGTTCTTGATGTGTGCCCTGTGATTGGGGTGCTCTTCTTTCTCCATGTCTATTGTCTTGATATGGTGCAGGGCTTCGACAAAGGTTTAAAGTATGCCCCAATCAAAAACCTAGATAAGTTTCATACTTACATAGGCATACAAAAATATATTAGAAAATTAAACATTAAAAAATACGTTGCAAGCAATGCGGCCAAATCCAAACCAACAATAAGAGAAGAAGAAACAATCAAACAAAGCACTTTAAGAAACAAATCGGTTTTTAACCCCCCACCAAAGGACAATAAACACATTGAAGTTTAAAAAAAAATTAGTGATGAAAGATTTACTAAAATTAAAGATACAAAAGAAAGAAGAACCCAAACACATCAAAAGTGGAATAAACAAGCTCACAAAAAGGAAAGATCTGGTGATTCGCCCAGCAGACATAGGAGGGGGAATAGTAGTTTTTACAAAGGAACAATACCAAGAAAATATGAACACACTGCTACAAGATGAAAGTACCTATAACAACCTATTAGGAAACCCAATGTATAAATGCAGAAAAGCTTTGGAACAGATAGTACATTTGGGCCTCAAACTAGACATTCTAAATAAGAAAGAAGCCAAATATCTGTTCCCTGAATCATGTCGCACACCCATCATATATTGTGTACCGAAAATACACAAAGACAGTATTAATCCACCTTCAAGACCAATAGTCAATGGGATAGACTCCCTCACATCCAGAATGGGAGAATATATTGATCACTACTTACAACCGGCCGTACAAGCAACACGGGCCTACCTAAGAGACACCAAAGAAATGTTACAAATATTAGAAGAGATCCCCACAACAGAAAGACCATGGTTGATGGCCACAGCAGATGTCTCTTCATTGTACACGATAATTCCACACCATCTAGCATGCGAAGCAGTAAAATGGGGACTAAGGAAACACACCTCCCTACCTTGTGTACAAAGAAAGTACTTAGTGAAAAGTCTAGATTTTTGTCTCAAAAACAATTACTTCTGGTACAACCGCAACTATTATTTCCAGAGAACAGGAGTCGCAATGGGAGCCAAGTTTGCACCGAGCGTTGCAGGCCTCTTTATGGCACAATGGGAAGAAGAAGCAGTTTTTTCAAATGCCCCAAGTGAACTAGTCATCTTTAGACGATACATTGATGACATCTTCAGCCTATGGAAAGGGGAAAAGAATAGGCTAATAACATTCCTCGAAAACCTTAATAAAAATGACCGGAACATCACACTAAGTTGGGATATCAGTGAGGAAAAAATCACATTCTTAGACTTGGAAATAATGCAAGAAAACCAAAATATCAGTACAAGAACACACTTCAAGAATGTAGATAGAAACAGTTACCTTCCCCTGGAAAGCTGTCACCATAAAAATTGGCTGTGCAACATCCCAAAGGGACAACTAATGCGGCTGAGACGAAACTGTTCTCATATAGACATGTTTACATCACAAGCAAATCATATAGGAGAAAGATTTATTAAAAAAGGTTATAAACCCAGAGATATTGAGACAAAAATCAAGGAAGTAACAATAATGAATCGTAGTGATCTAATCAAAGATAAGAAAAAACAAGATCCCATGGTAGACAAAATCCCCATTGTTCTAGACTACAACATACAACACAAAAAAGTAGAACAAATCATTAAGCGACATTGAAATATTTTACTATCTGATAGACATCTACAAGAAATACTACCAAATCATCCCAACTTTATTTATAGAAGAGCCCCCACACTCCGAGATAAGCTAGTAAAAAACATACCCAACCCCCCGACCAAGAGTCTCACATTTTTTACCGGAAAAGGATTTTACCCCTGCAAGCGTTGTTTTGCCTGCACAAAAACTAAACGACCAAATGAGAAGAAATTTAAATTCACCTCAACCAGTACAGGCAACACATACGATGTGAAGGAATTCATATGCTGCAACACAGAAGGAGCAGTATACATGTTAGAGTGTAGCTGTGGACTACAATACGTGGGACGTACTAAAAGACCACTGAGAGTCAGAATAAAAGAACACGTACAAAACATCATAAAGGGTTTTGACAAACACAATGTGTCCAAACATTTCCTATTACACCACAACAAAGATCCTACCCAATTAAAATTCTGGGGGATAGAGCCCTATACCAGACACTGGAGAGGTGGACACAAGGTGAGGACACTAAGCCAATTGGATTTAAAGTGGATATTTATTTTAGATACTTTTACACCTCGGGGCCTAAGCATAGAATTCGATTTAAACTGTTTCTTAAGTGATTTTTAAATCCCTTTGTATAACAAGACCCCTCAATTTTTAATTCAATCTAGACCTCTTTACCTAGACCTCCACATACATATTTTTTGATATTTCTTGAATTTTAAAATTAATATATATATTTGCATATATATATTCCTTACAGAACAACATCTCTCAATTACCATAATGTCTCTCCTAAAAAACCTTCACTTCATCACAAGTTCACTTTGCATGTTCATATATATACCTCTATTGTATTCATAGGTGACGTCCGAGTCATTTCCAGTAGCAAGCTTTTAATATATTTTATTATATTTTTTAGACATTTATATACAATATGCTCCTCTTCTCTTTTTTATATATATTTTTTATATATATATTTTTATATATTTTCCCTTTTTTATATATATTTTTATATAACTACACATTTTTTTATATCACTGTGATGAAAAGCATTAACCACATAACATATGTCCGTGGTTTTAATTTATATTGCCCTCTTCGTGCCCAATAGCAGACTGGACTCATAGCACACTTGGTTTCCAATTGTTCAATGCAATAAACAGGTTGTGTACCACCAACAAAATGGCCGCGCCCAGCGCTATACACATACCTCTAAAAACATGGCCGCCAGTCTATTTCCGGCGACCGGACTCCGGGAAAATGGCCGCCGTAATTGGATTTACACACACAGATATAAGGACACTTTCTAGGCTTGTTTTTCCTCCCCTGATGAAGTCACGTGGTTGACGATACGCGTAGGGATGCAAACAAGCTCTGGAAGTGACGCGGACGAGTTTGGCACTCGTAACTTATATGCACTATTTCATATACTAAATGTGAGTACTAAATTTTAAATAAAGTAATATCTGTTTTAAAAACGATACTACACTATTGGGATTCCTTTATTTTTCCCTAGCAATTCATGCCTTCCAAACTGGAGACCCCACACACCCCCTGGATAGATGGTTAATATACTCAGAACCTACATCCCCAGGCTCCAAGGCTCCATCCAGACAAACACCAGGACCTAAACAGGATTGACATACATGCTGTAACCTCACAGCAGTGAGGTAAGGGGCCACCCAATCACCTTAATAGTGTGATAGACACAGCACTGGAAGCCACAGAAGAAACACCACCCAAACCAGCACTTAATATTTATTTTTGGACTATAAAAATACACTATATAGTTTGCACGTTCACTCCACCCTCAAGTACCCCTTTCACCTGGAATTTATCCTTTTGCCTGGAATCTGCATGTTTGCACAACATTTTGGTTTCAATATATATAATATAATATATAATATAATATGTAGAAACTAGCTTGGTGTGAGAGGAGTCGGTCAACATACGTTCCAGTGGGGAGAGCTGAATAGATATGTTGCGAAGACCAAACTGCGTTGCTGCAGTGTGGCGTATCTGTAGGTAGAGGAAGTAAGCTGTGCGTGGTAGATTGTAATCTCTATGAAATTCATCAAAAGAGCGAAACACATTGTCTGAGAATAAATGCAAAATAGATTTTACCCCCCTTTTCGACCAGAATCCCCCGTCAGATCTGCGGAAGAACTCTGGTAGAGTCGGGTTCCCCCAGAGTGGAGTGTTCGGTGAGTAAGTATTACTGTCAGCGAACGACTGTAGTTTTGTTCGTTTAATAAGCCGTATAGTCATTGCCAGGACACTCGTACCCTCCCGCCCTCTAAGGGACATACGATAAATCAGGTTCTGTAGGGTTTCATAGGTGGTGAGGATAGCAGCCTCCAAAGCAGTGGCTGCGTTGTTGGCTTCAGGAAAAAACCACCAATGTGCATGAGCTAATTGTGAGGCAATATAATAGGTGTGGAAACAGGGTAAGGCCAATCCGCCCTCCAGTACCGGTAACTGGGAGGGTGGTCTTGGCATTCCTGACTACTCCCTCCTCCACAAAAAGGAAGTAAGGATGGAGTCTATTTCTTTAAATTTAAGCTTAGTGACCTATACTGGCGAATTACCCAATACATACAGAAATCGTGGCAGGAATATCATTTTAAAAATATTAATCCTGCCCAATAAGGTAAGTGGGAGATTTGCCCAGGTTTTGAATGTGGTCTTCATTCTCCCTATAAGGGGGTCTATATTGAGTTTAGCATAAGAGGTAATAGGGAGCTGTACCAGAACTCCTAAATATCGGAAGGAGGTGACTATTTGTAGTGGGCAAGAGGAGGGTATCATGGGTGGGTCTGAAATAGGATGGACTTGTCTCAGTTAACCCGGAACCCAGAGAAATGCCCAAACTTGCCAATAATCTCCAGCAGGACTGGGAGAGACGACTGGGGGTCCAACAAATATATTAACATGACGTCAGCATAAAGAGACACCTTCTCCTCCAGACCCCCAATCATCAGTCCCGCAACCTCCCCGCAAGTTCTTATCAGTGCTGCCAAGGGCTCTATCGCCAGTGCAAAGAGCAACGGCGACAGAGGGCACCCCTGTCTGGTGCCTCTCTTTATCGGAAAGGGATCAGACACGGCCGTGTTCACCCTCAGTCGAGCAGTGGGATTCGAATATAACAACTGGACCCATCTGATGAAGGTACCGCCAAAACCAAACTTTGCCAAGACCTCCAGCAGATAAGGCCACTCGACTGAATCAAATGCCTTGTGTGCGTCTAAGGCTAGAACAGCCCTGGAACCCATCTCCACATGAGTGACCTGAAGATTGGTGAATAATCTCTGCAGGTTGATGGAGGTCGATCGCCCAAGGATGAACCCAGTTTGGTCCGCACCAATAATGGTAGTAATAACTGTGTTCAATCGCCGGGCGAGCACCTTGGCCAAAATCTTAACATCCGAGTTTCCAGGCAGCACGTGTCTCAGGAGAGGGAGTCACAGTATAAACGGCTTCTGCCTCCCTGAGAGCCCCCTCTGCATCCATCAACTTGGACATAGAGGCCTTGCGTGTCTGACCAACTGCCGCAGCAAAAGAGCCACGTGTAGCGGCCTTAAAGGCATCCCATACCACTGGAACGGTTGCACTCTGTTTATTAAGTAGCCAGTATGATTTCATCTCTGTCATACATTGGTTCACCACAATCTCATCCGCCAACCACAGTGGGCTCAGTCGCCACACCCGATAGGAGGAGGAGGAGGGGCCCAGGGTGAAGTCCACCATCAAAGGAGAATGGTCGGACACCGCCCTAGGGAGGTATTTAACCTCTGATACCATGGAAAGCAGATCCGACGAGACCAGACACAAATCTATACGAGACAGAGTACCGTGTGACTCAGAGTGACACGAATACTCCCTCCTGTCCGCATGCTTCCACCTCCAGGCCTCCACTAAGTCAAATTGATTTAAGAAATAACCCAGGTGAGTGGGGGGTAATGAAGAACAACGTAACCTGTCTATGGAATTATCCAGTACTGTATTATAGTCACCCGCTATTAGTAAAGGACCCCCTGCTATCGCCAGAATGGAGGTCATAACCCTTTCAAAGAACAATTTAGTGAAGGGGGAGGGGCATACAGGCTAGTCACGGTATATGTTCTACCCATAAGTTCAAGTACAACAACTACAAAACACCCTTTAACATGCTTAATACTAACCGGGGCTGATTTGGCTATTAGGATGGAGGCCCCCCTGGCATATGTGGAGTATGTAGAATGGAGGGCGTAGGCAATTTTTGCCCATTTGAGGGCCATGACTCTAGAGCCCTGGAGGTGAGTTTCCTGAAGTAGGATTACATGCGGATTGTGGCGTGCCAAGTAGTCAAACATCAGAGATCTTTTCACCTTGGAATTCAGCCCCCGTACATTCCAAGACACTAAACATAGCTTAGACATAGGGAGGCGTAAAGCACATGACTAAACCGTACCCACTTCCCATGGCCCGCTGGACACAAGCAAGGCCCGAAGTCCCACGAACCAGGGGAAGTGCGCAAGGTATAAAACAGGTCAAAAAGATAAGGCAAGAGCATAGGAAATAAAGTGATCAGATGCATATCATAAGGGTCAGTTATACCAGCCTGTAAATGGACATGCACAAATGGATACCAGCACTGCATAACAAAACACATAAAAATAAAAACAAAAATCCCCAAACATCCCCACCCACCCTCCCGGCTCCCAACCCCAAACATATGAGAGCTTTGTTCCCAAAACCAAAACTGCAAAGCAGGGGGGTCATGACACAGACCCCAAACTAACCAACCCTGAGGAGCGTTTAAAGTCCCTTAGACGCGGGCCACCGTCCATGTCCGCACAGGACAAGTATGCTAGTTAACCCTGAGTAGGGATGAGCTTCGAGTTCGAGTCGAACTCATGTTCGACTCGAACATTGCCTGTTCGCCCGTTCACCGAACAACGAACAATTTGGGGTGTTCGCGGCAAATTCGAAAAGTCTATGGGAGAAATCTAAAGTGCTAATTATAAAGGCTTATATGCAAGTTATTGTCCTAAAAAGTGTTTGGGGACCTGGGTCCTGCCCCAGGGGACATGTATCAATGCAAAAAAAGTTTTAAAAACGGACACCAGGCCCTTGAGATCTGGCATGGATTTTAAGGGGAACTCCACCCCAAATTTTTAAAAAAATGGCGTGGAGTCCCCCCAAAAATCAATACCAGACCCTTATCCGAGCACGCAACCTGGCCGGCCGCAGAGGAAGAGGGGGGGACGAGAGAGCGGCCCCCCCTCCCTCCTGAACCTCCTTGCGCACTTCCCCTGGTTCGTGGGACTTCGGGCCTTGCTTGTGTCCAGCGGGCCATGGGAAGTGGGTACGGTTTTTTTTTTGAGCAGTGATTTTAATAATGCTTAAAATGAAAAAATAAAAGTGAAATATTCCTTTAAATTTCGTACCTGGGGGGTGTGTATGATATGCATGTAAAGTGGCGCATGTTTCCCGTGCTTAGAACTGTCCCTGCACAAAGTGTCATTTTTGAAGGAAAAAAAAGTCATTTAAAACTCACTCGCGGCTATAATGAATTGTCGGCTTTTATCAATACATAGAAAAGTCATTGATAAAAAAAAAAAAAGCGTGGGGGTTCCCCCAAATTCAATTACCAGGCCCTTTAGGTCTGGAATGGATATTAAGGGGAACCCCGCCGCAAATTTTTAAAAAAAATGGCGTGGGGTTCCCCCTAAATATCCATACCAGGCCCTTGAGATCTGGCATGGATTTTAAGGGGAACTCAACCCCAATTTTTTTTTAAAAATGGCGTGGAGTCCCCCCAAAAATCCATACCAGACCCTTATCCGAGCACGCAACCTGGCCGGCCGCAGGGGAAGAGGGGGGGACGAGAGAACGGCCCCCCTCCCTCCTGAACCGTACCAGGCCACATGCCCTCAACATGGGGAGGATGTCCCCATGTTGATGGGGACAAGGGCCTCATCCCCACAACCCTTGCCCGGTGGTTGTGGGGGTCTGCGGGCGGGGGGCTTATCGGAATCTGGAAGACCCCTTTAACAAAGGGGACCCCCAGATCCCGGCCCCCCCTATGTGAATTGGTAAGGGGTACATTGTACCCCTACCATTTCACGAAGAAAGTGTCAAAAAAATGTAAATAAAAACACACACACCTTGAAAAAGTCCTTTATTAAATTTTTTTAAAAATAATAAAAAAAAAAAACATTCCAGCGATGAAATCCAGTGTCCCGCGGCGATCCCGATGTCCAGCGCTGTCCGTCATTGGTTGTGCCTGTGCGGACCTGATGGGGAACTTCCTTTGCTGTGTTTTAAATGTATAGACCCATCAGGTCCGCCCCCTCGGTATGTCCGACCCCGCCTACGTCATTGGCCTGAGCGGGAAACTTCCTTCACTGTGTAATTAAAATTTACACAGTGAAGGAAGTTCCCCGCTCAGGCCAATGACGTGGGCGGGGTCGGACATACCGAGGGGGCGGACCTGATGGGGAACTTCTCTCACTCTGTAATACATGTATAGACCCGCCCCTTCTAAAGTTCCCCATCAGGTCCGCTCAGTGGACCAGATGCGGAACGAGAGAAGGGGCGGGTCTATTCACGTAATACAAAGTGAGAGAAGTTCCCCATCAGGTCCGCACCCTCATTATGTCGGACCCCGCCTACGTCATTGGCCTGAGCGGGGAACTTCCTTCACTGTGTAAATTTAAATTACACAGTGAAGGAAGTTTCCCGCTCAGGCCAATGACGTAGGCGGGGTCGGACATACCGAGGGGGCGGACCTGATGGGGAACTTCGTTCGCTGTGTAATACATGTATAGACCCGCCCCTTCTCATGTTCCGCATCTGGTCCGCTGAGCGGACCTGATGGGGAACTTTAGAAGGGGCGGGTCTATACATTTAAAACACAGCGGAGGAAGTTCCCCATCAGGTCCGCACAGGCACAACCAATGACGGACAGCGCTGGACATCGGGATCGCCGCGGGACACTGGATTTCATCGCTGGAATGTTTTTTTTTTTTTTTTATTCTTTAATAAAGGACTTTTTCAAGGTGTTTGTGTGTTTTTATTTACATTTCTTGACACTTTCTTCGTGAAATGGTAGGGGTACAATGTACCCCTTACCAATTCACATGGGGGGGCAGGGATCTGGGGGTCCCCTTTGTTAAAGGGGTCTTCCAGATTCTGATAAGCCCCCCGCCCGCAGACCCCCACAACCACCGGGCAAGGGTTGTGGGGATGAGGCCCTTGTCCCCATCAACATGGGGACATCCTCCCCATGTTGAGGGCATGTGGCCTGGTATGGTTCAGGAGGGAGGGGGGGCCGCTCTCTCGTCCCCCCCTCTTCCTCTGCGGCCGGCCAGGTTGCGTGCTCGGATAAGGGTCTGGTATTGATTTTTGGGGGGACTCCACGCCATTTTTTTAAAAATTTGGGGTGGAGTTCCCCTTAAAATCCATGCCAGATCTCAAGGGCCTGGTATGGATATTTAGGGGGAACCCCACGCCATTTTTTTTTTAATTTGCGGCGGGGTTCCCCTTAATATCCATTCCAGACCTAAAGGGCCTGGTAATTGAATTCGGGGGAACCCCCACGCTTTTTTTTTTTTTTTTTATCAATGACTTTTCTATGTATTGATAAAAGCCGACAATTCATTAATAGCCGCGAGTGAGTTTTAAATGACTTTTTTTCCTTCAGAAATGACACTTTGTGCAGGGACAGTTCTAAGCACGGGAAACATGCACCACTTTACATGCATATCATACACACCCCCCAGGTACAAAATTTAAAGGAATATTTCACTTTTATTTTTTCATTTTAAGCATTATTAAAATCACTGCTCCCGTAAAAACGTCTATTTTTTAAACCTTTTTTTGCATTGATACATGTCCCCTGGTGCAGGACCCAGGTCCCCAAACACTTTTTAGGACAATAACTTGCTGTATTAGCCTTTATAATTAGCACTTTAGATTTCGAACGTTCGAGTCCATTGTATTTAATAGGGTTCTAAAGTTCGCGCGAACATTCGTTCTGTTCGCAGGTTCTGGTTTTCCAGGCCCACTCCTACCCCCCCTCAGCTGTCCTTTGCTGGAAAGGGGTAACGTAGGCCACATAAGGCACAAGGTGTAGCTATCAAAAAGTGCAGGTTAGGTGCGATGTCAGCGCGGAGGGGATCTTTGATTCTGATTCCGGCGTTCAAGATTAGGGATGAGCTTCGTGTTCGAGTCGAACATACGTTCGACTCGAACATCGGCTGTTCGATCGTTCGACGAAGATCGAACGATTTGGGCCGTTCGCGCCAAATTCGAGTGACGCGAATGGCCCACAATGCACTACGCCATCGCAGTGTCATCCAGGCGCTGTGATTGGCCAAGCATGCACTGTGACCCCGCATGCTTGGCCAATCACAGCGCCGGCAGCGAGGAGAGCAATGATTGGCCACAGGCAGGATGCCTGTGGCCAATTATTGCTGATGGGGTTTAGTACACGCCCCACACTATAAAAGGCCGCCAGCGCGGCGGCCTTGTGTAGTGTGTTCCGGAGCAGGGAAAGAGAAGCATAGGCATGGACAGTGTCATTATTTTTCCTTTACTATTCCTGGATTCCTTGTGTTTAGGGACAAATAAGGATAGGTAGGGAGAGTGTCAGTGACAGTGTGCTATTCTGTGCTAATCCTTGTTTGTAGGGACAGAGAGGTACAGTGAGGGAAAGTGTCAGTGTGCTATTCTGTTCTAAAACTATTTTGCTGAACCATATTTTCAATCCTAGAGTTTAGGGACAGAGAGGTACAGTGAGGGAAAGTGTCAGTGTGCTATTCTGTTCTAAAACTATTTTGCTGAACCATATTTTCAATCCTTGAGTTGAGGGACAGAGAGGTACAGTAAGTGAAACTGACAGTGTGCTATTCTGTTCTAAACCAATTTTGCTGTTCCATATTTTCAATCCTTGAGTTGAGGGACAGAGAGGTACAGTGAGTGAAACTGACAGTGTGCTATTCTGTTCTAAACCAATTTTGCTGTTCCATATTTTCAATCCTTGAGTTTAGGGACAGAGAAGGACACTCGTAGAAATTATCAGTGTGCTATTCTGTGCTAAATCTTGTTTGTAGGGAGGGACAGAGTAGGACAGTGAGGGAAAGTGTCAGTGTGCTATTCTGTTCTAAAACTATTTTGCTGAACCATATTTTCAATCCTTGAGTTGAGGAACAGAGAGGTACAGTGAGTGAAACTGACAGTGTGCTATTCTGTTCTAAACCAATGTTGCTGTTCCATATTTTCAATCCTTGAGTTGAGGGACAGAGAGGTACAGTGAGTGAAACTGACAGTGTGCTATTCTGTTCTAAACCAATTTTGCTGTTCCATATTTTCAATCCTTGAGTTTAGGGACAGAGAAGGACACTCGTAGAAATTATCAGTGTGCTATTCTGTGCTAAATCTTGTTTGTAGGGAGGGACAGAGTAGGACAGTGAGGGAAAGTGTCAGTGTGCTATTCTGTTCTAAAACTATTTTGCTGAACCATATTTTCAATCCTTGAGTTGAGGGACAGAGAGGTACAGTGAGTGAAACTGACAGTGTGCTATTCTGTTCTAAACCAATTTTGCTGTTCCATATTTTCAATCCTTGAGTTGAGGGACAGAGAGGTACAGTGAGTGAAACTGACAGTGTGCTATTCTGTTCTAAACCAATTTTGCTGTTCCATATTTTCAATCCTTGAGTTTAGGGACAGAGAAGGACACTCGTAGAAATTATCAGTGTGCTATTCTGTGCTAAATCGTGTTTGTAGGGAGGGACACAGTAGGACAGTGAGGGAAAGTGTCAGTGTGCTATTCTGTTCTAAAACTATTTTGCTGAACCATATTTTCAATCCTTGAGTTGAGGGACAGAGAGGTACAGTGAGTGAAACTGACAGTGTGCTATTCTGTTCTAAACCAATTTTGCTGTTCCATATTTTCAATCCTTGAGTTTAGGGACAGAGAAGGACACTCGTAGAAATTATCAGTGTGCTATTCTGTGCTAAATCTTGTTTGTAGGGAGGGGCACAGTAGGACAGTGAGGGAAAGTGTCAGTGTGCTATTCTGTTCTAAACCAATTTTGCTGTTCCATATTTTCAATCCTTGAGTTGAGAGACAGAGAGGTACAGTGAGTGAAACTGACAGTGTGCTATTCTGTTCTAAACCAATTTTGCTGTTCCATATTTTCAATCCTTGAGTTTAGGGACAGAGAAGGACACTCGTAGAAATTATCAGTGTGCTATTCTGTGCTAAATCTTGTTTGTAGGGAGGGACAGAGTAGGACAGTGAGGGAAAGTGTCAGTGTGCTATTCTGTTCTAAAACTATTTTGCTGAACCATATTTTCAATCCTTGAGTTGAGGGACAGAGAGGTACAGTGAGTGAAACTGACAGTGTGCTATTCTGTTCTAAACCAATTTTGCTGTTCCATATTTTCAATCCTTGAGTTGAGGGACAGAGAGGTACAGTCAGTGAAACTGACAGTGTGCTATTCTGTTCTAAACCAATTTTGCTGTTCCATATTTTCAATCCTTGAGTTGAGGGACAGAGAGGTACAGTCAGTGAAACTGACAGTGTGCTATTCTGTTCTAAACCAATTTTGCTGTTCCATATTTTCAATCCTTGAGTTGAGGGACAGAGAGGTACAGTCAGTGAAACTGACAGTGTGCTATTCTGTTCTAAACCAATTTTGCTGTTCCATATTTTCAATCCTTGAGTTGAGGGACAGAGAGGTACAGTCAGTGAAACTGACAGTGTGCTATTCTGTTCTAAACCAATTTTGCTGTTCCGTATTTTCAATCCTTGAGTTTAGGGACAGAGAAGGACACTCGTAGAAATTATCAGTGTGCTATTCTGTGCTAAGTCTTGTTTGTAGGGAGGGACAGAGTAGGACAGTGAGGGAAAGTGTCAGTGTGCTATTCTGTTCTAAAACTATTTTGCTGAACCATATTTTCAATCCTTGAGTTGAGGGACAGAGAGGTACAGTGAGTGAAACTGACAGTGTGCTATTCTGTTCTAAACCAATTTTGCTGTTCCATATTTTCAATCCTTGAGTTGAGGGACAGAGAGGTACAGTCAGTGAAACTGACAGTGTGCTATTCTGTTCTAAACCAATTTTGCTGTTTCATATTTTCAATCCTTGAGTTTAGGGACAGAGAAGGACACTCGTAGAAATTATCAGTGTGCTATTCTGTGCTAAATCTTGTTTGTAGGGAGGGACAGAGTAGGACAGTGAGGGAAAGTGTCAGTGTGCTATTCTGTTCTAAAACTATTTTGCTGAACCATATTTTCAATCCTTGAGTTGAGGGACAGAGAGGTACAGTGAGTGAAACTGACAGTGTGCTATTCTGTTCTAAACCAATTTTGCTGTTCCATATTTTCAATCCTTGAGTTGAGGGACAGAGAGGTACAGTGAGTGAAACTGACAGTGTGCTATTCTGTTCTAAACCAATTTTGCTGTTCCATATTTTCAATCCTTGAGTTTAGGGACAGAGAAGGACACTCGTAGAAATTATCAGTGTGCTATTCTGTGCTAAATCTTGTTTGTAGGGAGGGACAGAGTAGGACAGTGAGGGAAAGTGTCAGTGTGCTATTCTGTTCTAAAACTATTTTGCTGAACCATATTTTCAATCCTTGAGTTGAGGGACAGAGAGGTACAGTGAGTGAAACTGACAGTGTGCTATTCTGTTCTAAACCAATTTTGCTGTTCCATATTTTCAATCCTTGAGTTGAGGGACAGAGAGGTACAGTCAGTGAAACTGACAGTGTGCTATTCTGTTCTAAACCAATTTTGCTGTTCCATATTTTCAATCCTTGAGTTGAGGGACAGAGAGGTACAGTCAGTGAAACTGACAGTGTGCTATTCTGTTCTAAACCAATTTTGCTGTTCCATATTTTCAATCCTTGAGTTGAGGGACAGAGAGGTACAGTCAGTGAAACTGACAGTGTGCTATTCTGTTCTAAACCAATTTTGCTGTTCCGTATTTTCAATCCTTGAGTTTAGGGACAGAGAAGGACACTCGTAGAAATTATCAGTGTGCTATTCTGTGCTAAATCTTGTTTGTAGGGAGGGACAGAGTAGGACAGTGAGGGAAAGTGTCAGTGTGCTATTCTGTTCTAAAACTTTTTTGCTGAACCATATTTTCAATCCTTGTGTTTAGGGACAGAGAAGGATAGGCAGGGGACAGTGTCAGTGTCATTGTTGCTAAGCCTCCTGCACAATATACACCTGAAGGTAGCCCCTATTGCTGTTTTTCCCATCTCCCTGCAGGCCATCCATTAAAATGTCTGGAAGGCAACCAAGGAGAGGCAGACAGTCAGGAGGCAAAAAAAGAGGGCAAGCAGGCTCTGTGTCTGGGGGCAACAGTGCTGGTCGTGTACGCGGTGCATTGTCATCAGCACATGGCCATGGGACACGCTTGTCCTTGTTTTCGGCAGCTGGACATGTTGAGCCACATCATGCCGAAGACTTGGTAGAGTGGATGACCAAGCCCACCTCATCCTCCTCATCCTCTCTCACCCAGGCTCAGGGTACTGGCAAAGCAGCTGCCAAAGCGTCCTCTTCTCTGGTATCATTATCTTCATTAGTCAATCCTTCCCTAGACCCACCATGCCCTCCTCCTGAGGAGTCCCCCGAACTGTTTGAGCACAGTGTTGGGTACATGCTCCAGGAGGATGCCCAGCGTTTGGAAGGATCTGATGATGAAACCCAGCTAGAGGAAGGCAGCAGCGTGAGAGCAGAGAGAGGGGATGCTCAAGAAGGACACCAATCTGGCAGTCATGTTCCAGCAGCTGCAGCATACTGCCAGATTGGCTCCAGTGATGAGGAGGGAGGGGATGATGAGGTCACTGACTCCACGTGGGTGCCTAATAGGAGAGAGGAGGAGGAGGAGGATGAGGAGGAGGCACATCTCCAACGAGGCAGGATGCCCTTGAGTGGCCAGCGTATGGGCAGCACACCGACGGAATCACACCGCAGAGCTCCGCCTGTGCAGGGCGCTGCCTCTGCCCGTCATTCAAAAAGTTCTTTGGTGTGGGCCTTTTTTGAGGCGAGTGCATCAGATCGCACAGCTGCTGTTTGCAACATATGTCTCAAGCGTATATCACGTGGCCAAAACATCAGCCGCTTGGGCACCACATGCTTGATCAGACATATGTTGACCTGCCATGCAGCTCGTTGGCAAGCCTACCTTAAAGACCCACACCAAAGAACAAAGCTGACCTCTTCTTGCACCGCATCAGCTGGGATCTCCAACCCCACTATACCTTCACTCCTCTCTGAAACCTGCTCTGAGAGGAATGAAGGTGTAGAATTAGGTGTGTCACAGGCAAGTACTTGCGGGCACTCTGCTAGCAGTACACCAACGTCCGATTCTAGCAGGCAAATTTCCCTGCCCCAGCTGCTGGACCGTCGAAAGAAGTTCACTCCCAGCCATCCACATGCCCAGCGGTTGAATGCTAGCTTTGCTAAATTGCTAGCGCTTCAACTGCTGCCTTTTCAGTTGGTAGACTTGGCCCCCTTCCGTGAGTTTGTGCAATGTGCGGTTCCTCAGTGGCAGGTTCCCAAACGACACTTTTTCGCACGGAAGGCTATTCCGGCTCTCTACAGGCATGTGGAAGGCAATGTCTTGGCCTCGCTGGACAGGGCGGTCAGCGGTAAGGTGCATATTACCGCTGACTCATGGTCCAGCAGGCATGGACAGGGACGTTACCTTTCTTTCACGGCCCATTGGGTCACTCTTTTGGCAGCTGGGAAGGATGCAGGACAAGGTGCAGTAGTGTTGGAGGTTGTTCCACCGCCACGCCTCCAAAATGCTACTACTGGTTGTGACACACCTCTCTCCTCCACCCCCTCCTCTTCTTCTTCCTCCATGGCCTCTTCCTGTGGTTTGTCCTCGGAACCAGCGGTGCTCCGTAGGCGTTCAAGGGGCTACGCAAGTACGCAGGCAAAAAGATGCCATGCCGTGCTTGCGCTGGTGTGTTTGGGGGACAGGAGCCACACTGGGGCAGAGGTCCTGTCTGCTCTGCAGGGGCAGGCCGAGAGGTGGTTGACGCCACGCCAGCTTAAGCCAGGAATGGTGGTTTGCGACAATGGCACCAACCTCCTCTCCGCCCTCCGACAGGGACAACTGACCCATGTGCCCTGTGTGGCTCACGTCCTTAACCTGGTGGTGCAGCGGTTCTTGGCCAGGTACCCGGGCTTACAGGATGTCCTGAGGCAGGCCAGGAAAGTCTGTGTGCATTTCCGCAGATCTTATAATGCCAGTGCTCGCCTGGCTGAGCTTCAAAAGGAGTTGAACCTGCCCAAGAACCGCCTTATATGTGACATGCCCACCAGGTGGAACTCAACGTTGGCCATGCTGCAGTGGCTGCACACGCAGCAGAGGGCCATCAATGAGTACCTGTGCGACTACGGCACCAGGACAGGGTCAGGGGAGCTCGGGTTTTTTTCACCACGCCAGTGGGGCATGATCAGGGATGCATGCACTGTCCTGGCACCATTTGAGGAGGCCACGAGGATGGTGAGCAGTGACAGTGCATGCATCAGTGACACTGTACCTCTTGTCCACCTGTTGGAGCACACGCTGCGTGGAATAATGGACAGGGCACTTGAGGCAGAACAGAGGCAGGAAGAGGAGGACTTCCTTGCCTCTCAAGGCCCCCTTTACCCAGACAGTGTTCCTTCTGTCCCACCCATCGCACAGGAAGAGGAGGAGGAGGAGGATTGTGTCAGCATGGAGGTGGAGGCTGGCACTCAGCATCATCAGCAGCAGTCTTTTAGGGATGATTTACAGTCCCAAGAAACCAGTGGACTTGTACGTGGCTGGGAGGAGGTGGCTGCGGATCATGTCGTCCTTAGTGACCCAGAGGACTCCGGACTGAATGCCTCAGCTAACCTACGCTGCATGGCCTCCCTGATCCTGCAAAGTCTGCGGAAGGATCCTCGTATTCTTCGGATCAAGGAGAGGGACCATTACTGGCTGGCCACTCTCCTTGATCCACGGTACAAGGGTAAGGTTGCGGACCTTATCGTACCGTCGCAGAGGGAGCAGAGGATGAGACAACTCCGGGAGGCCTTGCAGAAAGGTCTGTGCAACGCGTTCCCAGAGACTGGGAGGTTACAAACTCCTGGTCCTGTACAACGAGTTGCTGAGGCTTCGGGCAGTCAAAGAAGGAGCGGTGGGGAAGGTGGCCGTCTGACCGATGCGTTCAGACAATTCTTTAGTCCGCAGCCCCAAAGTATGATCGGTTCCAGCAACCATCGCCAGTGTCTGATATACATGGTCCAGGAATACCTAGGGGCAAGGTCAGACTTGGACACCTTCCCCACCGAAAATCCTCTGGCTTACTGGGTCTTGAGGATGGATCACTGGCCAGAGCTTGCACAGTATGCAATTGAGCTACTGGCCTGTCCTGCATCCAGCGTTCTTTCAGAACGCACATTCAGTGCTGCTGGAGGATTTGTCACAGATCACAGGGTGCGCCTGTCCACCGACTCGGTTGATCGACTGACTTTCATCAAGATGAACCAGTCTTGGATCACCACCAGCTACCACACACCAGATGCTGATATAACAGACTAATTGATTTTAAAATGTCACATCCCTTCAAGACTGATGCTGATGCTGAGTGCCTGTGCTGTTATGTTGACTGGCTATCCTCCTCCTCCTCCTCAATGATACGATTAACGATGATAGCTTGGAAGATCATTTTGGTTTATGGGTGACGCCACCAGTGGCTAAGGCCCAATTTTTCAGCCCCTGTTTAACAGGAGCATGTAATTAAAATTTTTGATGCAATACTTTGCAACAGGCCTCATTGCTGTGCTCCAAGTACAGTATCTGTGAGGGGTTGCAGTGTTGTGCCACCAGTGCCTAAGGCCCAATTTTTCAACCCCTGTTCAACAGGGGCATGCAATTATAATTATTGATCTAATAATTCACAGCAGGGCCCATTGCTGCGCCCACCAAGAGTAACTGTCAGGCCTTACAGTGTTGTGGCACCAGCACCACCATCACCACCACCACCACCACCAAAGGCCCAATTTTTCAGCCCCTGTTCAACAGGGGCATGCAATTATAATTATTGATCTAATAATTCACAGCAGGGCCCATTGCTGCGCCCACCAAGAGTAACTGTCAGGCCTTACAGTGTTGTGGCACCAGCACCACCATCACCACCACCACCACCACCAAAGGCCCAATTTTTCAGCCCCTGTTCAACAGGGGCATGCAATTATAATTATTGATCTAATAATTCACAGCAGGGACCATTGCTGCGCCCACCAAGAGTAACTGTCAGGCCTTACAGTGTTGTGGCACCAGCACCACCATCACCACCACCACCACCACCAAAGGCCCAATTTTTCAGCCCCTGTTCAACAGGGGCATGCAATTATAATTATTGATCTAATAATTCACAGCAGGGACCATTGCTGCGCCCACCAAGAGTAACTGTCAGGCCTTACAGTGTTGTGGCACCAGCACCACCATCACCACCACCACCACCACCAAAGGCCCAATTTTTCAGCCCCTGTTCAACAGGGGCATGCAATTATAATTATTGATCTAATAATTCACAGCAGGGCCCATTGCTGCGCCCACCAAGAGTAACTGTCAGGCCTTACAGTGTTGTGGCACCAGCACCACCATCACCACCACCACCACCACCAAAGGCCCAATTTTTCAGCCCCTGTTCAACAGGGGCATGCAATTATAATTATTGATCTAATAATTCACAGCAGGGACCATTGCTGCGCCCACCAAGAGTAACTGTCAGGCCTTACAGTGTTGTGGCACCAGCACCACCATCACCACCACCACCACCACCAAAGGCCCAATTTTTCAGCCCCTGTTCAACAGGGGCATGCAATTATAATTATTGATCTAATAATTCACAGCAGGGACCATTGCTGCGCCCACCAAGAGTAACTGTCAGGCCTTACAGTGTTGTGGCACCAGCACCACCATCAAAGGGCCAATTTTTACTACCACTGATCAACAATTATATGTTATTACAATTCCTGATATTATACTTGACAGCAGGGCGTTCCAGCACCCACCAAGAATAACTGTGAGTGCTTTCAGTGTTGTGCCAACACCAACACCTAAGGGGCCAATTTCTGCAGAGTATATACGGAAGGTCCCTACTTTCAAACATCCAACTTACAAACTACTACTACTTGCAAACGGAAGAAGACAACAGGAAGTGAGAGGAAATCTACCCCTTGGAAGGAAAATTCTCTCCTGTAAGAATTAATATGGGAGAAAGGTGTCTCCTCTCTACTGATGCTTTATCACCAATCCTTGTTTCAATAAAAACACCACATTTCAAAAACAGTTGTCATTGGGACGCAAAGTGAGGTGAAATGTTCTGAACAGGGGCACAGACAGCAAAAAAAATGTGACAGGGGTGATAACCGTTCCCTATGTTTTACAAAAAGCTAAAAAAAAGGAATTTTCCATGGAGCTCCACTTAAACAATGCAGCTGTTCAAAATTATAAACAGATTCTACATAAGAACAAACCTACAGTCCCTGTCTTGTATGCACCGCCTGTATACGGCTGTTTAGAGTATACAGGTCCTTTTTTATTTTGTGTGCGGGGTTCCCCTTAATATCCATACAAGACCCAAAGGGGCTGGTAATGGGCTGGGGTAGGGGGGGGGGGGTTGATGGGGTAGCTATGCCATTTTTCCTAAAGATTTTCATCCATATTACCGGGACCAGACATTGCATTAAAGCCGCAAGCAGTTTTAAATGACTTTTTTCCCTTTAGAAATGTTATTTTGTGCAGGGACAGTTCTAAACACGGGAAACACGTGGCACTTCACAGGCATACTTTAGACACCCCCCAGGTACAATATTTAAAGGAATATTTGACTTTTTTTTTTCACTTTATGCATCATTAAAATGACTGCTCCCGGAAAACGTCCGTTTTTAAAACTTCTTTTTGCATTGATACATGTCCCCTGGTGCAGAAGCCGGGTTCCCAAACTCTGTTTCGGACAATAACATGGATAATAGTCGTTATAATTAGCACTTTAGAATCCGAACGTTCGCATCCATTGTATTTAATAGGGTTCTAATGTTCGTGCGAACTTTCGGTCCGTTCGCGGGTTCTGGTGCGAACCGAACCCGGGGGTGTTCGGCTCATCACTATTCAAGATGTCCCAGGGTATCCACCCAGTGAGATGCCTCCTTAGGATCTGTGAAGAAGTAGGCCTTGCCCTGGTAAACAAACCTCAATCAAGCAGGATATAGCATGCCATAGGGGAGATGAAGTTCACGGAGCCTGCGTTTAATAGCCAGGAAAGTGGCCCTCTGCTTTTGTGTAGCTACAGAGAAGTCAGGGAAAATAGTAATTCCACTCCCATTAAAGGACACCCTTCCCTTTTCTCTGGCAGCACCAAGAATTGCCTCCCTGTCCCTGAAGTGAAGCAGTTTGATAATCATGGCACGTGGCTGGGCCCAAGGTGGGAGGGGGCGCATGGGGACCCTATGTGCTCGTTCAATGGCGAATAATGGTGAAAAGGTTGAAGCGCCGAATGTGGCGATTAGCCATCTTTCCATAAAAACCTCTGGGGTTCTACCCTCAGCCCCCTCTGGAAACCCCAGGAAACGTAAATTGCTCCTCCGTAAACGGTCCTCCATTTCGGTGAGCTTATCTGCTGTGTAATCTTGGGCCTGGCGTAGCTCCCTAACAGAGCCCTGTAATGGACGTGTCTCATCCTCCAGCGTGCTAATGCGCTGCTCAGCATTAGACACCCTGTGGCGGAGGTTATGGACATCCTGTTTTAGGAAGGATAAGTCAGTTTTTATGGAGTCCATTTGGGTGGTCAGAGAAGCATGGCTGTGCTGGATGGCCTCCATGATCTGGGACAGGGATGGCTCCGCATGGCCTGCATCAGCAGTGTCCTCGCTGGGGGTATCAGGGGCAATGTCCTCAGCCGGAGGGAGTAGGAAAGGATCTTCCGGGGTTAGAACAGGGGGGGAACAGTGTGACTCACCCTTCCCTGCATGCTTCGGTTTCAGCGCTGAGGAGTATGAGGATGGCTGGCTGCGTGTGTCTGCAGCATGGTGACCGGTGCCATCTTGCCTCTGTTTGCATGGCGGGGGTGGCGGGACGGATCCTGAGGCTTCCTCCATCGGTGGGCCGTATTTGACCATCTCCCGGTGGGCACAAGGTTCCCTGGATGCTGTGGGGACAAACAGGATCCCTGGATGGCGAACAGGTCAGTAGGATTGAGTCAGGATGTGTGCGGCATGGACGGAGCTCAGGCTAAGCACGTCCTCACATCCCAGTCGTTGGCCACGCCCCCTTTATTCATGTTTACTTGTCTCCTCTCCCCTGCCACGTTCCATTCTGGTGCCTCCTCCTCTGCCATATCTGAGGGTCCACACTGTGCGCTCTGTGGTGCCTGTCGATTGTCTCGCATGTCATCGCCATGGCAACCCAGACGTGCACACTTGGTGGAGAGAACCAGGTCCTCCCCTTCCACACTGCGCACACAACTCCATCTCTGCCCATCTGGGGGAGGAAGACCGACACCTCCCACAGCCGTCGCCACTCACTGACGTCCGGAGATGCGCCGCTGACGGCGTGAGGTCACTTGCTCTGCCGCACGCGAGGCATACAAGGGGAATATAAATAGACCCACGTGGCAATACAGCAGCCACGGGGCCTTCTGGGAGCCATATCATCCCTGGAATTGCAGACAGGTAGTAATACTTTGAAGGTCCTTCTTGATTTTTCATCTTGGTTATTGGATACATGCAAGTATAGAATTAGTATTAGGCGCCATTTATGACCGTACTTTGCCAATATCTGTTTGTTCACAGAAACCTTGGTCCATCATGGCTTTGTACTGACTTCTATGCCGGTGTAAACCTAGAGTCAAACAATAGACTTATACAAAGCAGGTAACTATACAAAAAATATAATAATTATTAGCTAGCATTTTTAAGCAATCTCAATTTATTATTAAAATGTTGGTCAACAAGTCACGCGCACCTTAACTTGATATCACACCATTGCGCTCAAGTAAATAGTACCCTAAAGCTGCCACTTAAATAAATTGAGTAAATATATAGTGCATTTAAATGAAAAAATAGTAGCGCTATGTTCATACAATCAAGTAAAAACGAATCTAAATAAACAAATAAAGTACCACGTGATAGTGAAACTAAATTGCATGTATCTTAAACTTCAAACAAATATGTGTACATAACATCCATTGGGTGAAAAAATTTGTAAAATTCAAAATAAAGTCCATAAGCTATGATGTGTTTCAAGTGGTTAACTAGATAAACAATCTTCTTAGACAAAAATGTATCTTTTCTTCCACCACACCGCTTGTGACTGTGATTCCACTCCCTTTAAGAAATGCACTCACCAGAAAGATCTGCCTTGCACTCTCATGCTCGGCAAAAATGCTGTTTAAACCCACAAGGGTAAATAAACCTTAACGATTTTCAACGGTGCTCAACAGAAGAGGATAACTCCACATGTAAAATGAAAAGTGCTTCCAATAGTGTAATAACGTAAAAATTATTTATTGCAAAATAGACACACGGAATCTTCAACCATTGCACTTGCATCACTTCAAACATATAAAAGCAATCAATGGTAAAACTTCTGAAAAAGAGCTGCAGCGGTGTATTGCGGTCACGGTGGACCTGGGATATAGCTTGTTTGTCTCACCCTCCACTTGCTCACTCATCTGTATCAAAGCAACGTCACAACTGGAAACAACAGAACGTCATGCGTCACAGATAGTTGCCGTACAGCCACGCCCCAACATGTTTCGTCATTCCGACCTATTCAATTTATTGAAGACTCATAAATTATACCGGTAATGATAATTTTATACATATATTTATACTGGGTTATTTTTAATCTGTCTCCTTGACCAAATTGGCAGATATACCTGTATAACTTATTAACACACCTTTGCTGTCTGCAATCAATGATATCCAGGACAACTTTGGCTCCCAGATAAGCGATACTGGTCAGAACACCACGTAAGCATACTTGTTATTTTCTATTTGTGTACGGCTAAAACCGTATCGGCATACAGTAATTTATACTGGTTAAACCATAGGTTATAGCGATGTATTTGCCACTTCACAGGTAAATAGACTCTCTTGGAAAAAGGATTGTTTACATTGAGAACAATATTCCCCATCTTGGAAGGCCTATCTGGTTCGTAGTTGGGTGCCATGTGTTTTCCCTGCGTCTGACGAGTTGCTCTGATGTCAATTTACGCTGGTTATTTCTTGAGTATCCCACAAGAGGACTCAAGAGTAACATATTTGAGGGTTTCTGTAATTACTCAGGTACTGCCATAAGATGTTCATTGTGAATAGACATATCTTTTATTTTATATAATGATGTTTTGATTAATATTTACCTATAATCTGTTTATACCTATCTATTAGATAAGAGAGTCCATACGTGTTCCTGAGGAAGCCTAAACAGGCGAAACATGTAGAACAGCAAGTGTGGAATTCTCTATATGGTAGAAATGTATCTCTGTATACGCCTTTTTTCCTTATCTTGTTGCTAATGTGTAATAATAACATATATATTTTTTAACCAATATTTTTGACTTGGTCTAAATAATATCAACAAGCACCCATAAAGTCCCATACACTTCCCCATTCTGGGGTTCCTTTACTCTTCTTTGGGCTGTGTCTATAACCAGGCCTAAATACTCCAGCCTCCTTACTGGACGCAAGGATGATTTTTCTAGGTTGAGAATCCAACCCAGGTGTTCCAGATACTTGACCGTGCTGGACACACACTGGTTTAACCGTGCCACTGACTGATCTACCAGCAACAGGTCATCCAGGTATGCCATTACTGCTATACCCTGGGCCCTTAGTCTCGCCAAAGACGGGACCAGAACCTTTGTAAACACCAGGGGTGCGGTGGCCAACCCGAAGGGTAAGACCACGAACCGAAAGTGGCGGTGTTCTACCGCAAAATGCAGAAACTTCTGGTGAGCGGGAAGAATTGACACATGCAGATATGCATCTATGATGTCTATTGACGCTAGAAATTCTCCTCCACGCAAGGTGAAAACGACTGACCGGATTGACTCCATGCAAAAGGAGTGGATGTTTAGGAACCGATTCAGATCTTTGAGATCTAGAATGGGTCTGACATCTCGATTCGGTTTTGGTACCGTGAAGAGATTTGAATAAAACCCGATGCCCTTCTGAGGGGGTCTCTATGATTATACCCTGAGACATCAATCGGTCTAGCGCCAGAAATAAAGACCTTCTTTTCACTGGGTCTTTGGGGACGTTCGAACTTAGAAAGCGAACCGGAGGAATCGTCTGAAACTCTAGTTTGTAGCCTAGGGCTACCACAGAGACCCATCTGAAAGGTTATGCTAGGCATCCATTTTGTATCTGTCAGCCATTTTACAATGTTCATGTATAATTCGAGTATTTCCTTAGTTTCACAGCTTTCATTTCATATCAGCATGTAGAAGGACATTCTTTTGGTTTCCCACAAGTAATGTATCAATTTGTTTTCAGCACAGGACTGTTCTCATGTCTTGTTATCTATATGTCTGCTTCTCACAGCCACAGCTGCTGAAGAACAATGGAACAATGATTGTTTGTCTTTTACTAATATTAACTGTCTTTATGAAGATGTATTTACTGCGCATGTTTTTGTTAACCATATCTTGTCTGAATATAATTTGATATAAGATGCCAGAGCGCAAAATCAAATACAGCCATTTTCCTTTGAACTTAGCATCGTAGTGTGTCATTTTGTTCAATGGGAATTGACTCTCAGATATCTGATAATTTGCATTTATACATTGATCGGAGGTCGGAGAGGTGAAAAGGATCTTAGAGGAGATCGTAACCTAGACAAGCAGATTAACTCTTTCAGCACTGGAAGGCTGCCTTTAACCACTTCAATACCATGCACTTATACAGCTTCCTGCCCAAGCCAATTTTGAGCTGTCGCAATTTGAATGACAATTGCGCGGTCATGCTACACTGTACCCAAACACATTTTTTATCATTTTGTTCCCACAAATAGAGCTTTCTTTCGGTGGTATTTGATTGCCTCTGCGATTTTTATTTTTTGCACAACAAATAAAAAAAGAGCGAAAATTTTGAAAAAAACTACTTTTTTCTTTGTTTCTCTTAATTTTTTTTGTAAATAAGTACCTTTTCTACTTCAATGACGGGCACTGATAAGGCGGCACTGAAGGGCACTGATAAGGTGACACTGATGGGCACCAATGAGGTGGCACCAATGAGGTGGCACTGATGAGGTGGCACTGATGGGCACTGATAGACGGCACTGATGGGCACTGATATGTGGCACTGGTATGCGGCACTGATGGGCACTCATAGGCGGCACTGATTGGCACTCATAGGCGGCACTGATTGGCACTTATGGGTGGCACTGATAGGTGGCACGGACGGGCACTGATAGGTGGGCACTTATGGGCACAGATGGGCACGAATGGGCACTGATAGGTGGCACTGATGGACACTAGTAGGTAGCACTGATGGACACTGATGCCCAGCAATGCCAGCCACCACACACTGTGGTAGTGCCAGTCAGTACCCTTTTTAGGCTACTGATTGGCATATTTTTGTTATGTTTTTTTTGTATATTTTTTGTTTTACTACATGTGGATGGCCATGGGGGCCATCCACATGCTTGGGGCTTCCCTGGTGGTCCTGGGGGGCTTCCCTGGTGGTCCAGTGTGGATATCCAAGGGGGGGCTGCGCTGATAAACAATCAGCGCGAACCCCCCCTGTCAGGAGAGCCGCCGATCGGCTCTCCTCTACTCGCGTCTGTCAGACACGAGTGAGGAAGAGCCGATCAATGGCTCTTCCTGTTTACATCGTGATCAGCCGTGATTGGACACGGCTGATCACATGGTAAAAAGCCTCCGCCGGAGGCTCTTTACCGAGATCAGTGTAGCGGTGTGTCAGACTGACACACCGCTCCACCGATCGCTGCGATGCGCGCCCCTCCGGGCGCGTGGCGGCTGTTATCCTGCAGGACGTCATATGACATCCAGTGTGGATAACACAACCACTTCCCGGACGTCAATATGCTATTGACTGGGCGGGAAGTGGTTAAAGAGGAAACGGACTCCTCGGTAAGTGAATTTTATTCTTATTGAATGATATTGGTTTGCCAGGAAAGTCTACGTGTAGCTGCCAACCCTATAGAGAATTGCTGATAGATTATAGAACCTCTCATATGTATAAAGATGTTGACTGGTCATATAAATAGTGTTTTGGTGACACTTGAAAAGGTCTAGGTGACCTTTTAAAAGATCTTGGTGACCTTAGAAATAATTTTAAAGAGTACTCTTGAAGTTTTAGTTCTGTTCGGGACAGAACAAGAGACTGATGATCGATGTATTATGTAAACTATGTGTTGTGGAAACTGTGTGTGACTGTTTAACTGCTTCAAGGCTACTGCGCTGTGTGAACTGTTGTGTGTGATTGCTTGGCTGCTTTGAGGCTACTGCGCTGTGTGAACTGCTATGTGTGATAGTTTTGAGTTCGTTTGGAAGCAGTTAAACAAACGCGCTGTATGGGCTGTTCTGAGTCCGAGTGCGTATGTGGACTGGACTGGAGTGCTGTTTTGTTTCAGAAACCAAAAGAGAAGATTTAGTGGGTAATGTACCCCGAGATTACAGATATGAAACTTTGGGTAAAAGTCCTTATTTTAAAGAAAAAAAGAAGGTAAACTATAAGTGGAAGTACTGAGAATTAATGTACATTGTAAAGTTAATTTTGAGTTTATCTGAAGCAAGACAGCAGGTTTGTGAGAAAGGATGTATATTTATTATATGTTAAAAAAACTCTTGAAATCTGTTCCGAGTTTATTTGTGTGACAAGGTTCATGTTTTTGGAAAGACGGCACCGCTAGGTGGCAGTACAGCACTATAAACTGTTCTGTTTTATGTAAAGCGCTGTACACTGTTCTGTTTTCATAGGATTTCTGCTTATGATATACATCATGGGAAAAATACAAGATAGGAATCTAGTTTAGCACACGGACCCTTTTCTCCTGCCTACCTTCTCCTTGCAGGGATAAAGGCACACCGTGCCATATGCCCGTATCCTCCTGGTTTAAGAGGTTGAGCAGTGTTCTTACAGTTTTGAGTCCTGCAGTGAGTTACCTCCCGTCCATTGGTTCTTGTCCCTAGAATGTAGGGAAAAGTCTGTTTTCTTCCTCCCAAAGAAAGCCAATGTCCAAACAGTGTTTAAACTCCAAACAGATGAGTTTATTTTATCTTGCTTGAAACAGATTTGGGAATAGGTTGAAGATAGAGACAAAGTAGGTAGAGGGACAGGTTCAGGCACGCGACACCCAACTACCCTATTCTTCACTCAAGCCTGAGTATGAATTTCTCACCAAGATAGATCCCTCTCACAGTTCTAGCAGCCGGAGTGAAACACGAACAGTTCCTTTAAGTTCGTCCCCTTCACGGACAAGTCTAAGTAATTCTCTGCCACAGAATTCTTTAGTTACTGAGTTAGAACTTTGAAACTCCCATAGATTAATAGAGACCATAGGTGTCAATGGGACACACTACAGGAGCTATACTGCAACTCACGAATCCTTCCATCTGATAGGTAACCAGGCCTCTCCTTCACCATGAATTCCTTCACTGATCCATCGGACAGGTCCTCCCACGGTTTCCTCTCCTTCAGAGTGGGCCACCCTCACACGGGTTCCATGGGACTCCAGTGTGTTTATTGTAGACCCAGTTGAAGGTACTGGGGCTACCTGGAACGTTGTAGCCTCGAGCTAAAGGTGCCCGAGACTTCTCAACCAGTTCACGCACCCCCCGGCCAGCAAGGGCATAGGGCGCGACTTCACCACCAGGGGTCCTTGGAATCCCCCTGGCACACCACCCCCATGGGGCACACTCCCCCGCACTTGTGGCATCTGCCCTTTATATACCCTCTCCCGGCATGCACAGCAGGCAGAACCCGCCCACCACACGGTAGCCGAGAGAGGATACAAAATACCACAACGCCACCTGCGGTTCAACCCGAGACCTGGGCAACCGCACCACCTCAGGCCCACGGGAACTATACACCAAGCACCAACATGGCAGAGCCCATATTAAACAGAATTGTAGAATCTGAGCCATACTATTGCCCAGACTGCCCCTAAATTTACAGCATAGCGACCCCATTTTTGGGGGTCCCGCTACACTAACATCAGAGAAGAAACATGAGTTAGAGAAAATCTCTAAACCATGGAAGCTTCACTGGTACCCTGCCCCCGCCCTATAATGTTACCACAAATCCTATATGCCCCAAAGAGTTTATACCCACGTCTTGAGTCTTGAGGACCTGGACTTGCTGTTATCATGTTACATGGGCTGACAATCCTAACCCTGTTAACCCTCCAAATGCTGCATCCCCCCCCCCAAAGACCACAGGCACCACCTCCACAAAATCCTCCTAACCCTGTTAACCCCAACCCTGCCCCTGCTCCCCAACAACTACCTCAGCAACAGACAGTACAACCGTAGTCTCATCCACAGCAATGGATACAGAGGAAGAATCGGGTAATGGGGAAGGTGAGTATAATGGAGAAATGGCAGAATCTCTCATTGCTAGTATTACTGACAGTCTGACCGTAGGTGACAGTCTATTAAAAGAAAGTTATAGAAATGGAATAACCGCCCACTGATGCCGCTCTCGCCTATCTGAGAGGGGCTTGCAAAGGCAGAAACTTCACACAGGAAGATATGAGGTTAATTATAGAGGGAGTGTAGAGACAGGTACCGGTTGGGACTGGACCAAGGTTGGAACCGTATTTGCTGTAGAACCGGCGGGTACACTTTCAACCGCTTACAAGTTAACACAGAACAAGGGAGAGATGCTCTCAGCAGCCCCCACCCTCGGGATTCTGTAAGCGCAGGAGGCAAGGTGCCCCTCCTTTCACATTCCTGTGTGGGAACACTGTTTGTAAAATATTAACTCTTGCCTTATTTCATGCACACCATACTAAGCCACTCTCAAAGAAGGTGCATTTCCTATCTATCACAAACAATATCACCTGTGGTCTATGCTATAGTACTCCAAGCCACCCTCAGGCCTTGGACTGCCCCTCATGGTTCTATACTCTTGCAATATGTTTATTTGTAGTTCTTCATAGGAGGACTGCCGTGATGATAGCCTATCCTTACTGAAATGGTTGCACATATGTGGTCACAAAGTGTCTAAGGAAAAGTTACAATGGTGTAAACAGGAGGTTGAAATACCTAGGGTTTGTGCTGTCTCCGGGAGTAAGGAAAGTCAGTCACAAAAAGAACTGCTGCTCTAGTGGGAATGCCCCGCCCGCTGACCAAGGAGGACCTGCTCACCCTTCTTGGCACGATTGGTTACTGCCGCCAATCAAATACCTGACTGTTCTTTCTATGACAATATTTTGAGACAAGCAACCCTCTCTGAAATGTCTGATATTGTAAAATGGTCTGATGAAATGTTAAATGCTTTTGCTATGCTGAAATGTGCAATGGTTACCAGCCCGAGCCACTTGGGGTCATGTATCCTTCCTAAAGTGTAAAACAAAATACTCTGATTGCCGTATCTTTCTGAGACATTCTTAATACTTAAGACTAAAGTGTTTTGCAATAATGACTTGAGGTTTAGAGGGACAGCTAAAAGTGGGATCCTAGCAGTTTCTGGGTGTAACTTACTACAAATCCAACATTTTTCATATCCTGACTTTCTAGCATAAGCATATTTAAACTTTAACACCATCTGTCTAGGATCTCTTCTTGCTAAGCCCCTGAAAACCACAGAAGTCTTACCCCCACTCGATCGAGCGGGGGTGCCCCTTCATAAGGAGGCCTTGGTACTTTGCTTTGTAGGCTTCTGCCCCCAGGGCTTCTTTTGGACTTGTGCTTGGCCCTGAGGCCTACCCTTTGACCCTGACGGCGGAGGCCGTCGCGGCTGCCTGGAGGCTGACGCCCCCGGCACCGGAGAGGAAGCACGTTTGAATGAAGGACGCCTACTCCTTCTCTTAACCGGTAGAAGGGTACTCTTACCACTTGAATTTTTTTGGATGTACTTATCCAAATCTTCCCTGAACAACAGGGAAGGGAAAACCTGCCAATAGCCTTTTACATGGCGACTCAGCTGACCAATGCTTTAGCCACAGATTCTACGCATATGTACTAATAGGAGAGCAAGGCGTGATGCCTGATGAATAGAATCTTTGATAGCATCAACCGCAAAACATAAGACCCTTGATAGCTCAGCTAAATCCCAGGCCTCTTCTCCTCGAGCAGGTACCGCTTTGATAACCTGCTTAACTTCGTCCTTTAGGGCTTGACAAATACCTATTGTTGCTACTGCAGGTTGTGCTACTGCACCTGCTATAGCAAATGAGGCCCTAAGTAAAGATTGCAGTCTTTTTTTTTTAACAATAGTTTTTATTTAAAGTTTTCAGATTTTCATAGTAGAAAAGAATACAAAACATATAAACAGCTTTGTAGCAGTAATTACAACTCATGTCTTTAAGGCAACCATATTCCTCCCATAATACAGTACTGACATTATGCCTTCAGGGGTGCAATATATATTAATAATATTACTACAAACTAGTTCCTCTAGTGAGGTCTGAATCTAAGCTAGATGAGCATTTTTAGGCTTCAGCTTGACAATCTGCATAGTTACGTCATCCTAATCGGGTGCAGCCAATAGGACAATTGCACCCAACCAGAGATAGTTTAAGAAGAAAATAAAATAATTTGAAATTTAGAAAGTGACCCTCACACCCCAACATCTGGCCCCGACGTCAATGTAGTCCAGAATCTCCCGTTAGATATTGGATCCAAGGACTCCATATCTTTTCAAACTGCAGCATTTTATCATTTAAAGTTGCAGTCATTAGTTTGTTAAGCATAATCCAGGAGAGTTTGTGTTTGAGCTGTTCGAATGGCACCACCGCCAATTTCCATGATTTTGAAATGGTAATTTTGGCCGCTGTAAATACAAATGTTATGAGACGTCTTTGATATTTTGAGGCTGAGTCCAACTCGGCCCCCAGCAGCGCCTGTCTGGGAGATTTGATCAGGTTCACTTGGGTGAGGGAATACACAAAGTTGTAGACCCTGATCCAGTATCGCCTCACCTTGGGACACTGCCACCATATGTGGAACATCGTTCCTAGTTGTCCACAGCCTCTAAAACAACGCAGGGATGCCTCTGGTATAAAGGTTGCCAGCCTTACAGGGACCATATACCATCTCATTAAGACTTTGAAATTGGCTTCTATTAATTAAGTATTTATGATGGATTTTGTGGCTCCCTGGGCAATTTTGTGCCACTCGTCCAGCTCAATGTTCTCCTGAAGGTCAGCCTACCATCTCCACATGTATTCTAACTTTTCAGTACATTTAGTTAGGACAGGGTTTCTCAACTCCAGTCCTCGAGGCGCACCAACAGGTCATGTTTTTGGGATTTCCATTGATTTTCACAGGTGATTTGAGCAGTTTCACTGCCTTAGTAATTACCACAGCTGTTTCATCTGCAGGAAATCCCAAAAACATGACCTGTTGGTGCGCCTCGAGGACTGGAGTTGAGAAACACTGAGTTAGGACTATATATATATTTCAGAGATATGTCCCCTGATCGGGGTCATCGTAGTTATGTCCGAGTTTTGGTAGATGGTAGATAACAAATGCGCTAGCTGGGTGAACCGAAAGAATTCGGATGACGGTAACTGATGTTTGTTCTCTAGTACATTTCTTGTTAAGATACCACTTTGATCGCATACATCTGCTATCCTCAGTAGCCCTTTGTTCGTCCACCAGTCAAACATTCTAGGGGTGAGGCCTGGGGTGAAACTCGCATTTCTCAAAATTGGAGCTAAAGGGGTATGTAATGATTGAAATTTGTGGGATTTAAGCAATCTATCCCAAATACTTAAAGAGGTAGAGAGTGCCGGACATAGAATTGGGGGTCTCTGCTTAGGGGATAGCCAAAGAAAAAAGGAAATCAGGTGTGTCTTACATGCCTCGGCCTCTATCTGCATCCAGATCGGATGGGGTCGTGAGCTATAGAATCTAGTAATATGGACCAGCTGTGCGGCATAATAATACTTCAACAGATCTGGGAAGCCTAGTCCTCTATATCTCTTGGGGGCATACAGTGTGTAAGTTCACCCTAGGCCTCTTATTCCCCCAGACAAATGACAAAAGTCTATTTTGAAATGCTTTCAAGTCTAACTTGGCAAGCGCCACTGGTAGCGTTCTAAAGAGGTAAAGTATTCTTGGTAACACATTCATTTTAACCGAGTATAGTCTACCAAACCACGATGGCGGATGGAGCGACCATCTTGTCAGGTCTGCCCCTATATTTTTAAACAGTGCAGGGTAATTTCGGGAGTATAATGTGTTCCAGGATGGGGTGAGATTTATTCCCAAATATGGGAGGGCATCTGTTTTCCATTGGAATTTGTTAGGATCGTTTTAGAGTGGAGAGCACGGGTTCCTCCATGGAGATGTTCATGGCCTGTGATTTGTCGTGATTGATTTTTAGACCTGATATTGTAGAAAATGGTTTAGGTATAGCATATAAATTAGGGGGAGTAGTGATAGGAGATGAGATCGCCATTAATAAGTCATCCGCAAAAAGGATGCACTTGTGTTCAATACCCCCACAGTCTATACCCTTAACATCCAACGAGGCTCGAATGTGTATTGCCAGTGGTACTAGTGCCAACACAAAAAGTAATGTTTATTGAGCCCGATAAGTAGCCTTTCACCGTTAACGCTGCCGTTGGGGAGCTATAAAGTGTTTGAAGTGTGGATAAGAAGTGAGGTCCGAACCCCAGTCGGGTCAGGACAAAGAAGAGATATTCCCAAGACAGGGAATTGAATGCCTTATGGATATCTAAAGATAACATTCCCCGCCTTGGGCCCCCTCCGTCCCAACCCGAGTGGATCGCTGATATAATATCTATGACCCTTTTAGTTTGATCTGTCGTTTGACGTCCCGGTACAAAACCCGCCTGATCTGGGTGGATGTAATTCGCTAGAAATGAGTTCATTCTGGGCGCCAGGATCTTTGTCATGATCTTTAAGTCTGTGTTAATCAATGATATGGGGCGGTAATTCTCGCAGCTCCCATGATCTTTTCCCGGTTTCGGGAGGACATGTATGAACGCTTTATTTTCCTGGACAGGGAGGGCCGTGCCTTGCCTGATTGCATTAAAAAAAGTACAAAAATGTGGGGCCAGAAGCTCTTGAAACTTTCTATAATATAGACCTGAGAACCGGTCCGGGCCAGGGGCTTTGGAGGAATTCAGACTCTTGATTGCCTCCAATATCTCTGGTTCAGTAAATTCTTGATCCATTAAGTCTAAATGTTCCTTCCGTATTTTAGGAAGAGGGATGTGGCTAAAAAAATATTCAGTTTTAGTTGATCCTCCTTCGCTGGGGCTCTATAAAATTTGGTGTAAAATTTTTGTAAATTCTGCAATTATTCTTTCCGGGTTCTGACTCAATTGTCTATTATTTAATCGCAACTTAGGTAACGCCGAAGTGTAGGGTCGGGGTACTAGTTTCCTTGCTAATAGTGTGGTGGGTTTGTCCCCCATCGTATAAAATCTGTGTCGTGACCAGCGTATACGTTTTTCTGCAAGTGTGGTGAGACTTAAATTCAGTGCTAGTCTAGCCTCATTTATTTTGTGTCTGATGTCTGCCTGGGGAAACTCCTTTTGTTCCTTGAGTAGGTCATGCAATATCTGTTTCTGTTGTGTCACTGTACTTTCTCGGGATCGCTTGTAGGAGTAATTTGCCTCTAATGGTAGCTTTATGCGCTGCCCAGTTAATTATAGGGGAAGTCATAGCTGCCTTGAAAAATAGGCGTATCTCCTTCTCTACTTCCACTACCATTATCGGGTCATTCAATAGCGTGGCATTGAGTCTCCATGGGGATGGAGAAGGTTTTTTTCCACAGATTGGAGATAGAAAGCCTAACTGGTGAATGATCCGACCATGGCGTATCAAGTATCCTGAAGATTGCAGTCTTTTATCGGCTGGATCCTTAAACACCTGGACATTGTCCACTGGACAAGTCAAACTCCTATTCATAGAGGAGATACTGCATCTACTGCTGTCAAAATCCACCTTTTAGTGAACTTCTCTTCCATAGGATAAAGAAGAGAAAACCTTTTAGTAGGAAGAAATTGCTTATCTGGGTGATCCCACTCAGCATATATCAGTTGTTCCAGCAAATGGTGTACAGGAAAAGCGTGAAGACCCTGTGGAGGCTTTAGGGAACCCAAAGAGGAAAAGGGGGCTTCAGCCGCCTCTGCTCGGGGCAACTTATATCCAGAACAGACCAATTTCGTAAGGGATTAAAGCAGCAATCTTTGAGATTGCGAGGCTGAAAAAGGCTCTTCTGAGACTGAATCCTCAGAGGAGGAGACATCTGCATGCCCTTCTTCCGGGTCCCCCAAAGGTAATTCAACATCTCCTGCCCACTCCTGTTCCAATGGTGGAAGGTCAGGGGTGGGAGGGGGGGACCTGTCCAGTTTCCTCCCAGCCTGGGAAGAAGATGCAAGCAAATCTGCTATTTTCCCTTCCAACCCAGCTAATGCTGAAGCCAAATTGTTCTTAGTAGGGATGAGCTTCGAGTTCGATTCGAACATTGCCTGTTCGCTGAACAGCGAACAATTTGGGGTGTTAACGGCAAATTCGAAAAGCCGCGGAACATCCTGTAAAAGTCTATGGGAGAAATCTAAAGTGCTAATTTTAAAGGCTTATATGCAAGTTATTGTCATAAAAAGTGTTTGGGGACCCGGGTCCTGCCCCAGGGACATGTATCAATGCAAAAAAAAGTTTTAAAAATTTCAGTTTTTTTGAGAGCAGTGATTTTAATAATGCTTAAAGTGAAACAAGGGCCTCATCTTTGCCCGGTGGTTGTGGGGGTCTGCGGGCAGAGGGCTTATCGGAATCTGGAATACCCCTTTAACAAAGGGGACCCCCAGATCCCGGCCCCCCCTATGTGAATTGGTAAAGGGTACATTGTACCCCTACCATTTCACATAGAAAGTGTTAATTAAAAAAAAAAAAAAACACAGACACCTTGGAAAAGTCCTTTATTAAAAATAAAAAAATAAAAACACATTCCAGCGATGTAATCCAATGTCCCGCGGCAATCCGATGTCCAGCGCTGCAGTCTCCACTCGAAACGTCATTGGCTGAGCGGACCTACACTGCGGAGGAAGTTCCCCATCAGGTCCGCTCAGCCAATGACGTAGGCGGAGTCTGAGGTACGAGGGGGCGGGGGCGCGTTGGAATGTGTTTTTATTTTTTTATTTTTAATAAAGGACTTTTGCAAGGTGTCTGTGCATTTTTTTTACACTTTCTTTGTGAAATGGTAGGGGTACAATGTACCCCTTACCAATTCACATAAGGGGGGGGCGGGATCTGAGGGTCCCCTTTGTTAAAGGGGTCTTCCAGATTCCGATAAGCCCCCTGCCCGCAGACCCCAACAACCACCGGGCAAGGGTTGTGGGGATGAGGCCCTTGTCCCCATCAACATGACAACATCCTCCCCATGTTGAGGGCATGTGGCCTGGTACAGTTCAGGAGGGGGGGGCGCTCTCTCGTCCCCCCCTCTTTTCCTGCGGCCTGCCAGGTTGCGTGCTCGGATAAGGGTCTGGTATGGATTTTTGGGGGAACTCCACGCCATTCTTTTTTAAAATTTGGGGTGAAGTTCCCCTTAAAATCCATACCAGACCTGAAGGGTCTAGTATGGATATTTGGGGGAACCCTACGTAATTTTTTTAAAATTTGATGCAGGGTTCCCCTTAATATCCATATCAGACCTGAAGGGCCTGGTAATTGAATTTGGGGGGACCCCCACGCATTATTTTTTTTTTTTTATCAATGACTTTTCTCTGTATTGCCGGGAGCCGACAATTCATTATAGCCGTGAGTGGTTTTAAATGGCTTTTTTTCCTTCAGAAATGACATTTTGTGCAGGGACAGTGCTAAGCATGGGAAACAAGCGCTGCTTTACAGGCATATTTTACACCCCCCCCCCCCCCCAGGTACGAAATTTAAATTAATATTTCACTTTTTATTTTTCACTTTATGCATTATTAAAATCACTGCTCCCGAAAAAACTGCAGTTTTTAAAACTTTTTTTTGCATTGATACATGTCCCCTGGGGCAGGACCCGGGTCCCCAAACCCTTTTTAGGACAATAACTTGCATATTAGCCTTTATAATTAGCACTTTTGATTTCGAGCATTTGAGTCCATTGTATTTAATAGGGTTATAAAGTTCACGCAAACGTTAGGTCTGTTCGCAGGTTCTGGTGCGAACCGAACAGGGGGGTGTTTGGCTCATCCCTAGTTCTTAGTGACTTATGCAGAGGCTGAAATGTTGGAAGCAGCTTCAACACCTGAGGGTCTGGATAGCTCAGACTGTCCAGTCGCTTCAGGTCTTTCAGGGGAGAATGGTACTGTGGAAGCGTGACTAGGATCCTCAGACCCCGACCGTGGCACCCTTGCGCTCCCCCCTGCTGTATTCCCACCTCTCCTTCGGGAAGACATAGTCCTAAGCACAAAAGCAGAGGTACTAACACAATGCATCCACTGCTGAGTTCTAGTCCAGCAATAAATATTATGCCGCTATAATTGCTCAGTCTGATGCTGAGTAGACGTGCCTTAACCACTTAAGCCCCGGACCAATACGCAGCATAAAGACCAGAGGTGTTTTTACAATTTGGCACTGCGCTGCTTTAACTGGTAATTGCGCGGTCATGCAATGTTGTACCCAAACGAAATAGAGCTTTCTTTTAATGGTATTTGATTGTCTGCTATTTTATTTTTTTGCAATATAAACGGAAAAAGACCGGAAATTTTGAAAAAAAAAAATATTTTCTACTTTTTGTTATAAGAAAAATCTAATAAACTCAATTTTAGTCATACATTTAGGCCAAAATGTATTCAGCCACATGTCTTTAGTAAAAAAAATGTCAATAAGCGTATATTTATTGGTTTGCGCAAAAGTTATAGCGTCTACAGACTAGGGTACATTGTCTGGAATTTACACAGCTTTTAATTTATGACTGCCTATCTCATTTATTGAGGTGCTAAAATGGCAGGGCAGTACAAAACCCCCCCAAATGACCCCATTTTGGAAAGTAGACACCCCAAGGAAATTGCTGAGAAGCATGTTGAACCCATTGAATATTTTGTTTTTTGATTGAATAATGACAAAAAATTTTTTTTACAAAAAGTTGTCACTAAATAATATATTGCTCACACATGCCATGGGCATATGTGGAATTACACCCCAAAATACATTTTGCTGCTTCTCCTGAGTACGGAGATACCACATGTGTGGGACTTTTTGGGAGCCCAGCCGCATACGGGGCCCCGAAAACCAATCACCGCCTTCAGGATTTCTAAAGGCGCAAATTTTTGATTTCACTCCTCACTACCCATCACAGTTTTGAAGGCCATAAAATGCCAAGATATCACAAAACCCCCCCAAATGACCCCATTTTGGAAAGTAGACACCCCAAGCTATTTTCTGAGAGGCATGGTGAGTATTTTACAGCTCTCATTTGTTTTTGAAAATGAAGAAAGAAAGAAAATAGTTTTTTTTTCTTTTTTAAATTTTTAAAACTTTGTGACAAAAAGCGAGATCTGAAAAATACTCACCATACCTCTCAGCAAATAGCTTGGGGTCGTTTGGGGGGGTTTTGTGCTATATGTGCATTCCATGGTCTCCGAAACTGTGATAGGCAGTGAGGAGTGAGGAGTGAAATCAAAAATTTACACCCTTAGAAAGCCTGAAGCCGGTGCTTGGGTTTTGGGGTCCCGTACGCGGCTAGGCTCCCAAACAGTCTCACACATGTGGTATCTCCGTACTCAGGAGAAGCAACAGAATGTATTCTGGGGTGTAATTCCACATATGCCCATGGCATGTTTGAGCAATATAGAATTTAGTGACAACTTTGTGCAAAAAAAATAAAAATAAATTGTCTTTTTCCCGCAACTTGTGTCAAAATATACCCGTAACACTTATACGGTGATCACTGGTGAAAGGGTTAACTAGGGGCAATCAGGGGGTTAAAACCTTTATTAGGTAATATATGGGGGTACATGACGCTATATAAAAACCTGACAGGGAACCTAAATAACAAAATAACTAACTGGCTAACCAGTGTCACCAGTGACACTTATACGGTGATCACTGGTGAAAGGGTTAACTCTAGGGGCAATCTAGCGGCACCAGCGACACTAATACAGCGATCAGAAAAACGTTCGCTTAGTGACACTGGTGATAGGGGGTGAAAGGGTTACCTGGGGGGGGGCGATCAAGGGGTTAAACCTTTATTAGATAATATATGGGTGTACCTGATACCTAGCGTAGGGTGACCAGACATCCCCAGTTTCAGGGGACAGTCCCCAGATTGAGGACACTGTCCCCGGACCAAATCTGTCCCCGGTTTTGTCCCCGGGTTGGATTTGAACGGGCTGGGGCAATTTCAAAGACAGTCAGTGCAGAATTAAAAAAAAATGAAATCTGAATTACACACCCCCGCTCTGCTACTCCTACTAGCTTAGGGGGGTGTATTTTTTTCCATTATCTGTGCCCATTTCTGATGATCGGACCGGAGTGAATATTTCTTAAGTTTCGGGCGCAAGCCCATTCAGCTCCGCTCGCATGTTCTTCTGCCTTGGCTCAAGTCCTGGCCAGCCGCCTGCCTGCTTATCTCCTTGCCTTCCCTGGTGGAGTGATCTTCCTCCTCTCCCCACCCAGTAGTAGCCGGGGCCCGGAGAGTGAAGCCTCGTACAGTGCCATCTTAAGAGCATTATAGGCCCCCGGGCAATACAGTGCACTGGGGCCCTGTCTACACAATCACGCACGAGAAGGGGGGGGGGCGAGCTCTGCCGGATTACACAGAGCAGGGATTTCCCACTTACCTGGTGGCCGCTGTCAGATGGAGTACCGCCTCCTGGATGGGCTCCTATGATAGACTGCACACAGTGGCCGTGCCCTGTAATGGGGAGATATTTGCAATCTGGCGGCGCTGGGGACTTCTGGTCACCCTAGCTAGCTAGTGGCCAACAGGACCCACAGGTCAGTGGCCAGCAGGACCCACAGTTCAGTGGCCAGCTTCCAGCAGGACCCACAAGCTGCGGACCTGTGGGTCCTGCTGGCCACTGACCTGTGGGTCCTGCTGGGAGCTGGCTGCGGACCTGTGGGTCCTGCTGGCCACTGACCCGTGGGTCCTGCTGGGAGCTGGCTGCGGACCTGTGGGTCCTGCTGGCCACTGACCTGTGGGTCCTGCTGGGAGCTGGCTGCGAACCTGTGGGCCCTGCTGGCCACTGACCTGTGGGTCCTGCTGGGAGCTGGCTGCGGACCTGTGGGCCCTGCTGGCCACTGACCTGTGGGTCCTGCTGGGAGCTGGCTGCGGACCTGTGGGTCCTACTGGCCACTGACCTGTGGGTCCTGCTGGTAGCAGACAATAGCCTATGGGTCCTGCTGGCTGCTGACCTGTGGGTCCTGCTGGGAGCCGACCATGGCATGTGGGTCCTGCTGGGAGCCGACCATGGCATGTGGGTCAGAGGTTCTGCTGGCCTGTAGGCCATGGGCTTCTCCCAGCAGGATTCACAGGCCATGGGCAGCTCCCAGCAGGAATCACAGGCCATGATGGGCAAGGTAGATGAGGTGAATGGGGTGAGATCGATCTGTGGGGGTGTCAGGGTCTCTCAACTTGCTCGGCAGACTGGTCAAGACAGGTCCTCTCTTCCACCTTCTCCTTCCTTGCACTGCTGCTTCCTCCAGTCGTGGGGGTCGGTCAGTGATGTTGCTCCTGGGGTCTCCACTCCACAGTACTCTGTACTGCAGCCACCAGCCAGCAGGCGCGCCCAAGCCAGCCACGTGGTGTCCAGGCAGGCAATATCACGGCGATGGGTGTTGTAGAAAGTAGGCTGCTCTCCTCAGTCTGACTCCACCCGCCGGGAGCCTGAGCACGCAGCCGCTGCGGACTACATTTCCCATAAACAACAGCGGCGACTGTCGTACAACGTCACCTAGGGTTAGCCCCGCTTACTGGCTCAGAGGCTGACAGTCATAGTGAGTCATTCAAGTGGGCGGACACTCGGACAGCCGTGGCGCCGGCCGGCGCCCATTATTCTGTTGTTAAAGCGGAGTTCCACCCTAAAAATGAACTTTCTATTAACAGCTTGCCTTTTAATGTAAATAAAAAAACAACAATTTTTTTACTTGCTTCTATCTGGCTGTTACTAGGCAGAATCGCCCAGCATGCACCTCTCCCTGAAAACCAGGAAGAAAAAGGAACTGGGCTTCACATGCCCACACATATGATGGATACGACCACAACATGAGCTGGAGGATATAAGGCAAGTGTTTGCAATGATTTCTGGAACGATTGGGGAGCTATTAATATGTTTTAGGGACTATTTAATGTGATTCATTTTAGCTTGCAAAAAAAAATTATGCCCGGAACCCCGCTTTAAGTGACAGTCATGCTTGGCTGGGGTTGCTAGGCAGGTGGGGCCCCCAGGCAAGTGGGGCCCCCGGGCAACTGCCCAGCGTGCCCATGCAGAAAGATGGCCCTGGCCTCGTACACACGACCGAGTTTTTCGTCGTAAAAAAAACGATGTTTTTCTCGACGAGATTCTTGTCAAGCTTGACGAGCTTCTTGTCAAGCTTTCCTTGCATACACACTGTCAATTCCAAATCTCGTTGTTGTTCTGCGTGGTCACGTATAGCACGTACAACGGCAGTATAAAGGGGAAGATCGATTTCAATGGCGCCACCCCTTGGGCTGCTTTTGCTGATCTCATGTTACTGCGTGTGAAGTAAAAGTTTGGGAAGAGACGATTCACGCTTTTCAGTCTTCGTGCTTTCAGTTCGTTACAGCGTGACGAATGTGCTATCTCCTTTACGAAGGCTTGTTTTACCAGAAGAAGCGCTCCCGCCTCATACTTGATTCTGAGCATGCGCGATTTTTGAAGACTCGGAAAAGCATACACACGTCGCAAAACAGGCCGACGAGGAACTCGACGAGAAAATCGAGAATCCTGACGAGAAAATAGAGAGCAGGTTCTCTATTTTTCTCGTCGAGATTCCCGGCAGTTTTCGCGACGAAAAACCATACACACGAATGGTTTTCTCGGCAAGAAAGCTCTCTCGGCAGTTTTCTTGTCGTTTTTTGACGAGAAACTCGGTCGTGTGTACGAGGCTTAAGATTTTACAGGCTGTGAAGCAGGCGGGCAGAGAGTCGCTGATTGCCGCCATTACTAGTAAAAAAAAAAAAATATGCCCCCCGGATTTCAATTTAAAAATCTGGTCACCTTAACCTAGCGGCACCAGAGACACTAATACAGCAATCAGAAAAACGATTGCTTAGTGACACTGGTGATAGGGGGTGAAAGGGTTACCTGGGGGGCGATCAAGGGGTTAAACCTTTATTAGGTAATATATGGGGGTACCTGGCGCTATATAAAAACCTGACGGGGAAACTAAATAACAAAATAACTAACTGGCTAATCAGTGTCACCAGTGACACTTATACAGTGATCACTGGTGAAAGGGTTTACTCTAGGGGCAATTAGGGGGTTAAAACCTTTATTATATAATATATGGGGGTACCCGACGCTATAAAAACCTGGCGCCGAACCTAAAAAAATAACTGGCTACCTAGCGGCACCAGCGACACTAATACAGCAATCAGAAAAATTATCGCTTAGTGACACTGGCGATAGGGGGTGAAAGGGTTACCTGGGGGGTGATCAATGGGTTAAACCTTTATTGGGGGGGAGGGGCTACCCTGGACCTAAAGGGACCTAACACTAACTGCCCTGACACTTTTACTATCACAAATGTCACTGATTGCAGTGATCAGTAAATAAATGATCACTGCAATCAGTGACACTGTGAATGGGGGCTGGGGGGTGATCTGGGGGTGACTGGGGGGTTAAAAGTGTGCCTATGTGTCCTGGTGTCAGTGTATTGTTGGTGCACTAACCTGATGTCTTCTCTCCTCGGCGCTCTGGACGAATAGAGCGCCGCATGGAGAGATGACCTCACTTCCTCTGCCTGTGTTTACATTACACAGGCAGGGGAAGCATCTCATTCGCAGGGAGTGATCGCGAGGGGGTGGCCAGAAACCAATGGCCGCCCCCTCATTACAGATCGCTCCTGAAGCGATACCGATTGCCCCATGTACTGGGAGGAGGTCCGATCGGACCCCTCACCCACGCGAAGGCAGGCACGTACAGGTACGTGATTGTGCCTGTCCGTGCCATTCTGCCGACGTATATGTACATGGGGCGGTCGTTAAGTGGTTAAGAATGCCTGTATCCAATACAGCTTACATGCCCACACATACAGTATGCTCTGTGTCCTCTTCCACCAGCCACCAGACTCTCTTTAGAGTGAAACTTATAAGGCAGTGAGCCCTGCGCCATTCATTACGTGCTTGTCAGGTCCTCGTGCACGCCGGCCGCACTAAGCCATCCCCCCGCGCCTTAGGAACGCCACCCTCATCCTGTTTAAAAAGGGCTATTTCCCGCGCACGCGTAAAGCAAGGTCCCACGATCGGGATGGCGGGGGATCTTCTTAACTTACCATTCCCGCTGCAGAATACTGCTAGAAATCACAGACAGTATAGTATGTGACCAAGGTGCTGGATCCCAGGGTCCAACCCTCAAAAGAGGAGCATTACAGGCAGGAAAACTCATTCTTCTAACCTTGAGGCTCGGGTACCATTCACTTTGGCCCTTTTTGGCACTTTGAACGGATCCCACAGCATAGCAGCTTGATCCTGTCAAGGATCTCTTTGCGGAGCTTATTCTTAGCACATCATTAACCGTGACCAACACCTTAGACACTGACGAAAAAACTGAGGTACTCCCTGTATGGAAGGGGTTATATAGGGGGGACTTCCTGTCTATTGAGTGTACCAGTGTCCATTCACCTATAGGTGGCATATAACCCACATAGTAATTACTATGGCTGCTCTGTGTCCCGTGATGTTATAAAGAAATTTGTTGTTTTTTCAAAATGTTTCCTATTTTTTTACTTATATCGGAAAAAATTAAAAACTCTGTGATAATTAGATACCACCAAAAGAAAGCGCTATTTGTGTGAAAAAAATTATTAAACTTTTGTTTGGGTACAGTGTAGCATGACTGAGTAATTGTCATTCAAAATGTGAGAGCACTGAAAGTTGAAAACTGGTCTGGGCAGGAAGGGGGTATAAGTGCCCTGTATTGAAGTGGTTAATAAAGGAATTGTCAAAAATTGTCTCTTGTGGTTTTTACTTTTTGACACTTTTTTTGGTGAATGGGTAGGGGTACAATGTACCCGATACCCATTCACATGGGGGTGGCGGGATCTGGGGGCCCCCTTGTTAAAGGGGGCTTCCAGATTCCAATAAGCCCTGTTTGCAGACCCTGACAACCACCGGCCAGGGTTGTCGGGAAGAGGCCCTTGTCCCCATCATCCTGGGGACATGGTGCTTTGGGGTGAGGAGGCGCAGAGCCCCCCCATGCACCCACCACCCCCATGTTGAGGGCATGTGGCCTGGTATGGTTCAAGAGGGGGGTGGCAGCTCGCTCACTGCCCCCCCCCTATCCTGACCTGCCAGGCTGCATGCTCGGGTAAGGGTCTGGTATGAATTTTGGGGGGACCCCATGCCAATTTTTTAAGAATTCCCCTTAAAATCCATACCAGACCTGAAGGGCCTGGTATTGGCTGGGGGGGCCCCATGCCATTTTTTCATCTATATTGCCAGGAGTCGGCAATACATTACAGCCGTGAGCAAGTTTGAATTAAATGTTTTCTTTTAGAAATGTCATTATTGCTGGGGTATGTTCTACACATCGCACAGATACGCTACTTTACAGGCAGACTAAGGGGACCCCCCAGGCACGATATTTAACCACTTAACAACCACCTGCCGACAAATAACGGCGGCAGGGTGGTTGCTTAACTCTGGGAGGACGTTATATAACGTCCTCCCAGAATCGCGCTCCCGCGCGCCCCCTGGGGCGCGCACACGGGAAACTCCGTGACCGCCGGGTCCAGAGGACCCGGCGGATCACGAATCGCGGTAAATCGCCGCTGATAGCGGCCGTTTACCACGTGATCGCTCCGTCAAATGACGGAGCAATCACTTGTAAACAGACCGGCGTCATTTGATGACGCCGGTTCCTCCCTCCCCTCTCTGTACCGATCGGTACAGTGTGAGAGGGGAGGGGGAGGGAGCGGATGGCAGCAGCAGCACTGTGGGCTGGATCTGTGACAATTGCAGTCACAGATCCAGCCATCCATCCATCCCTGCTCAGCCATCCCTGTGCTATACCCTGCCAATACTCTGCAATACACCCTGCCAATACTCTGCAAAATACCCTGGTGCAATACTCTGCAATACCCTGGTGCAATACTCTGCAATACCCTGGTGCAATACTCTGCAATACCCTGCGAAATACTCTGCAATACCCTGCGAAATACTCTGCAATACCCTGCGAAATACTCTGCAATACCCTGGTGCAATACTCTGCAATACCCTGGTGCAATACTCTGCAATACCCTGGTGCAATACTCTGCAATACCCTGCACAATACTCTGCAATACCCTGCACAATACTCTGCAATACCCTGCACAATACTCTGCAATACCCTGCGCAATACTCTGCAATACCCTGCAAAATACTCTGCAATACCCTGCGCAATACTCTGCAATACCCTGCGCAATACTCTGCAAAATACTCTGCAATACCCTGCACAATACTCTGCAATACCCTGCACAATACTCTGCAATACCCTGCACAATACTCTGCAATACCCTGCACAATACTCTGCAATACCCTGCACAATACTCTGCAATACCCTCCACAATACTCTGCAATACCCTCCACAATACTCTGCAATACCCTCCACAATACTCTGCAATACCCTCCACAATACTCTGCAATACCCTCCACAATACTCTGCAATACCCTCCACAATACCCTGTGCAATACCCTCCACAATACCCTGTGCAATACCCGTGCAATACCCTGCCATACACCGCAATACCCTGCCATACACCGCAATACTCCGCAATGCCCTGCAATACTCCGCAATGCCCGGCAATACTCCGCAATGCCCGGCAATACTCCGCAATGCCCGGCAATACTCCGCAATGCCCGGCAATACTCTGCAATAACCACTTCCCGCCCTCCGGCCGTCATATGACGTCCTTGACTTTGTGCGGGGATATCTGAATGATGCCTGCAGCTACAGGCATCATTCAGATATCGGCTTTTTCAGCCGGCGATTCCCTACACCATAAGAACAATCATAGCGGCTGTTCCGCCGCTTGATCATTCTTACGGGAGGCGAGAGGGGATGTCCCCGCCCCCCGCCGCCCTCCGGTGCTTCTACCGACTCACCGCTACGATCAAAGCCAGGATTGTTGTTTGTTTTTTTTGTATTTTTTTCAGGCTTCCCAGCCTAGAGGTGAGATGTGGGGTCTTATTGACACCCCCCCCCCATATCTCACTGTAAAGAGGACCTGTCATGCCATATTCCTATTACAAGGGATGTTTACGTTCCTTGTAATAGGTATAAAAGTGATCAAAAAAATGTTTAGGGCGGAAAAACATGTCAAACTAAAATAAATAAAGTAAAATGAAGAATATTTTTTTTTTTTTTTTTTTAAAGCGCCCCTGTCCCCGTGAGCTCGCATACAGAAGCGAACGCATACGTAAGTCCCGCCCACATATGAAAACGGTTTTCAAACCACACATGTGAGGTATCTCTGCGAACGTTAGAGCGAGAGCAATCATTTTGGCCCTAGACCTCCTCTGTAACTCAAAACATGTAACCAGTAAAAATATTTAAAGCGTCGCCTATGGGGATTTTTTAAGTAGCGAAGTTTGGCGCCATTCCACGAGTGTGTGCAATTTTTAAGGGCGACATGTTAGGTATCTATTTACTCAGCGTAACTTCATCTTTCACATTATGCAAAAACATTGGGCTAACTTTACTGTTTTTTTTTTTTTTTAAGCACAAAACATTTTTTTTCCGTAAAAAACGCGTTAAAAAAATTGCTGCGCAAATATCGTGCGAGATAAAAAGTTGCAACAACCACCATTATATTCTCTAAGGTCTTTGCTAAAAAAACATATATAATGTTTTGGGGTTCTATGTAATTTTCTAGCAAATAAATGATGATTTTTACATGTAGGAGAGAAATGTCAGAATTGGCCTTGGTGCTCCAGAACGCCTGAAGGTGCTCCCTGCATGTTGGGCCTCTGTATGTGGCCACGCTGTGTAAAAGTCTCACACATGTGGTATCGCCATACTCGGGAGTAATAGCAGAATGTGTTTTGGGGTGTAATTTGTGGAATGCATATGCTGTGTGTGAGAAATAACCTGCTAATATGACAATTTTGTGAAAAAAAAAAAAAGAGAAAAAAAAAATCTTGATTTTGCAAAGAATTGTGGGAAAAAATGACAACTTCAAAAAACTCACAATGCCTCTTTCTGAATACCTTGGAATGTCTTCTTTCCAAAAAGGGGTCATTTGGGGGGTATTTGTACTTTTCTGGCATGTTAGGGTCTCAAGAATTGAGATAGGCCGTCAGTACTTCAGGTGTGATCAATTTTCAGATATTGGCACCATAGCTTGTGGACTCTATAACTTTCACAAAGACCAAATAATATACACCAATTTGTACTTATTTTTACCAAAGATATGTAGCAGTATAAATTTTGGCCAAAATTTATGAAGAAAAAATAGTAATTTGCAAAATTTTATAACAGAAACAAAAAAAAAATCATTTTTCTACAGAATTTTCAGTCTTTTTTCTCTTATAGCGCAAAAAATAAAAAACCCAACGGTGATTAAATACCACCAAAAGAAAGCTCTATTTGTGCAAAAAAAAGGACAAAAAAAATCATATGGGTACAGTGTTGTATGACTGAGTAATTGTCATTCAAAATGTGAGAGCACCGAAAGCTGAAAATTGGTCTGGTTATTAAGGGGGTTTAAGTGCCCAGTGGTCAAGTGGTTAAAGGAATATTAAATTTTTATTGTTTCACTTTAAGCATCATTAAAGTCACAGCTCCTGAAAAAACTATTGTTTTAAAAACTTTGTTGCATTGATAAATGTCCCCTAGGGCAGCACCCAGGTCCTCATACACTTTTTTTATGGCAATAACTTGCATATAAGCCTTTAAAAGTAGGACTTCTGATTTTTCATGTTTGTGTCCCATAGACTTTGGTGGAAAACCGAACCGGGGGGCGTTCGGCGCATTCCTAGTACCTCAGGCAGGGAACCAACCTGTCGGGGGGTGTATTAAACGCAGAGAAAACGGGAATGGAGATGCATGGAGCAGGGATCCTGCAGAAACGCAATAATAATCCAAACATAACAGAGCCGTAAGATGCAAAGGGGTCGATTCACTAAAGCTCCATGCACACTGGAGCTCAAAAACTGCCGTTTTGAACGCCGGATTGGTGGCAGGAAAACGCTGCTTTAAAAACGCGATTTGATCAGCGTTTTGCATTGCCGTCAATGCACGTTTAGCGGCGCTAGCTTTCAGCCGCGTTTCTCTGGCTCTATTCAAAATCAATGGTTCCCTATGGGAGCCCATTGATTTGAATAGAAGTCACACCGCAAGTCGGATCATCATGATCCGACTTGCGGTGCGACTTGGGTGCTGATGAAGGGGAACCCCGCCAAAAAAATGAAAAAACGAAATTGGCGTGAACTTACACCTTGGACAATACCAGGCCCTTCGGTCTGGTATGGATCTTAAGGGGAACCCCCTACGCCAAAATAACATCGTGGGGGTCCCCCCAAAATCCATACCATACCCTTATCCGAGCACCCAGCCCGGTCGGTCAGGAAAGGGGTGGGGACGAGCGAGTGCCCCCCCTCCTGGACCGTACCAGGCCGCATGCCCTCAACATGGGGCTAGGTGCTTTGGGGCAGGGGGGGGCCTGCGCCCCCCACCCCAAAGCACCTTGTCCCCATATTGATGAGGACAAGGGCCTCTTCCCGACAACCCTGGCCGTTAGTTGTCGGTAGGGTTGTCCCGATACCACTTTGTTAAGACCGAGTACAAGTACCGATACTTTTTTTCAAGTACTCGCTGATACCGAATACTGATACTTTTTTTTAATCTCACGTGACAGTGGCACATGTGTCAGTAGTTTTATTTTTTACAATTTATTTTATTTTTATTTTTTTGATTTTTTTATTATGCTTTATTTTTTAAGGGGGGGGGGGGGGGGGTGGAGTGTGTTTTTTATTTAATTTTGTATTCTTTTTTACAATTAATTTGCATTTTATTTTTATTTTATTCTGTTTGTTTTTTTTTATCAGCCCTGTTGGGGGGCTTTGGTGAGATATCAGGGGTCTTAACAGACCTCTGACATCTCCCCTTTGAGACAGAGAAAGGGACTAAGGACAGATTCCCCAGTCCCTTTCTCAGCTGCGCTGCGCTGAAAATGAATGGAGAGAAGACAGCGGCTTCTCTCTCCATTCATAAACTGAAACATTGTAAACAAAGTTTACGCAGTTATGTGAATGTACAGAGTCAGTGATCACTGACTGTACATTCCGAACAGTAAGGACCTGGATTTACTAGCTCCTACCTCTGCTCTCCATCCTGACAGATCGAAGGGGTGGAGGAGGAGCACGGAGGGGGACACAGAGGGGGACGGCAGCATGGAGTGGGACACGGAGGGGAACGGCAGCATAGAGCTGGACATGGAGGGGGACACGGAGGGGAACGGCAGCATGGAGCGGGACATGGAGGGGGACACAGAGGGGAACATGGAGGGGGACACGGAGGGGAACGGCAGCATGAAGGGGGACACGGAGGGATACCGCAGCATGGAGGGGGACACGGAGGGAGGGAGACAGCAGCAAAATGGAGGGGGGCTGGAGGAGGATACGGGGACAATCAGCGGTGATTGTTTGTGTGTGGGAGTTACAAGCACTGATCACCGCTGATTTCAAAGCAGCCGAAAGCCGCACGGGGGGGGGGGGGGGAGAAAAGCGGAGAAACGACTTTTAAATCTATACAGCGGTGATCGATGCTTGTAACTCCCCCACACACGATCACCACTGTACAAGTATTGGGTGAAGCATCGTGAGCATTTGCCCGAGTACAAGTACTCAGGCAAATGCTCGGTATCGGTACCGATACCGATACTAGTATCGGTATCGGGACAATCCTATTTGTCGGGGTTTGCGGGCGGGGGGCTTATCGGAATCTGGGAGCCCCCTTTAATAAGGGGGCCCCCAGATCCCGGCCCCCCCACCCTATGTGAATGAGTATGGGGTACATCGTATCCCTACCCATTCACCTGGTGGAAAAGTGGCAATAAAAAAAAAAACACACTAGACAGGTTTTTAAAGTAATTTATTAGGCAACTCCGGGGGTCTTCTTCCGACTTCGGGGGTTTCTTCCCACTCTCCGGCCTTTTCTCCCACTCTCCGGTGCCTTCTCCGCGCTCTCCGGTGCTTTCTGCCTTCTGCCGGGCTCCTCCACTATCTTCTGCCAGCTCTTTTGCTAGCGGTGGTCTTCTTCGTCGTCTTCTTCCCTCTTCTCTTCTTGAGATGTTGACACGACGCTCTCTCCCGCTGTAATGCCGTGTGGGGGTGCGCAATGATTTATATAGGAATGGGGCGTGGTCACCGGGTGATGTCACCCGATGACCCCACCCCCTTATGACGGCACAGTCCCATCAGCCCCCCTGCCCCAAAGCACCCACACCCCATGTTGAGGGCATGCGGTCTGGTATGGTTCAGGAGGGGGAGTGCTGGTCGTCCCCACCCTCTTTCCTGGCCGGTCGGGCTGCGTGCTCGGATAAGGGTCTGGTATGGATTTTGGGGGGACCCCCACGCTGTTTTTCGGCGTAGGGGGTTCCCCTTAAAATCCATACTAGACCGAAGGGCCTGGTATCGTCCGAGGGGGAACCCCACGCCAATTTTTTTTTCATTTTTTTGGCGTAATTCCCCTTCATCAGCACGCAAGTCGCACCGCAAGTCGGATCATGATGATCCGACTTGCGGTGCAACTTCTATTCAAATCAATGGGCTCCCATAGGGAACCATTGATTTTGAATAGAGCCAGAGAAACGCCTAACGCTAATTAGCGCCCGTTTATGTGTGTTTATCGGCGTTTGGCTTTGGAAAAACGTCACTTTGAACGCAAATTTCTTGCGGTCAGAAAAAAGCCCATAATCTCCACTGCTCATTAACGCTAAAAAACGTCCATGTGTGCATGGACACATAGGCTAACATAGAGTGCAGTTTATGGGCTTTTAAAAAAAATGCCCAAACGCCAATAAACTGCAGTTTATGAGCTCCAGTGTGCATGGAACCTTATGCCGTGTACACACGACCGTTTTTAATGACGAGAAAAATTTAATTTTTTAAAATGGTCATTAAAAATGATCGTGTGTGGGCTTCAGAGCATTTTTCACGACGTGAAATAAGGCCATGAAAAAATTGGAACATGCTCTAATTTTTCTCGTCATGAAAAACGGCCGTGTGTGGGCTTTAACGCCGTGAAAAAAAATGCGCATGCTTAGAATCAAGTATGAGACGGGAGCGCTCGTTCTGGTAAAACTAGCGTTCGTAATGGAGATAGCACATTCGTCACGCTGTAACGGACTGAAAAGCACGAGGCTGAAAAGCGCGAATCGTCGCTCAACAAACTTTACTAACATAAGGGTGTCGCCATCCGAATGGAACTTCCCCTTTTTAGTGCCGTCGTACGTGTTGTACGTCACCGCGCTTTACTCAAACATTTTTTTCCACGATAGTGTGTAGGCAAGGCAGGCTTAAGAGGAAACACGAAAAATCACGTCGAGAAAAATGCATTTTTTTTCAATGACATTAAAAATGGTCGTGTGTACGCGCCATGAGAGTTAAATAACGGAAAATAAAATGCGGTAAAATACGACATGCAGTAAATCAGTTGTGAAAGTTAAATTCACAAAAAAATTACCGTTAAATACCAAATGCGATTTAGCAGCAATTACCGCATTTAATGCAGTAATTTACCGCATTGAGCTGGTTGCTAATAAGAAACGGACCGGGATTTGGCAAAAAACAGTTCTTTGACAAATAGCTGGTTGCTAAGCAGTGGGCTGGCCGCCGCATCCTTAACAATCGATGACTCATCAGCTGTCAGCCAGTCACAGCCGATTATATAAAATAAAAAAAACGGGGGATGGGACTGACTAGGGGAAGAGATTGATGTGTAGCGGGGTCTCCTTTAAGACTCTCAGGACTACCTTACCCAGAACCCCATTTGGCACCCAGGGTGCAATGTTGCCGCCGCAGAGACTCATGGATGGAGCTATATAAGGAAGGGGCTAGGCTCGGTCTCTCTTTGGGACACGAGACTTTGGTGAACAAGTCCTCCTGTGCGGATCTGCTGGTGTGCAAGGCCTGAAGCCTGGGGCCTTGCGCAGCTACCAAAGAGCCTTCCACCCTACTGCGAGCCTGGGTGGCATCTGACTTTGTTATTCTTCAACCTTTGTTGGATCGGAGACCCAACCGCTGCAGACGCTGTGGAGACACAGCAGGTGGAAATCCCAGACTGGGATCGCGTCCGGAGGGGTGCGTGAGCACATGCTCAATCCATATACTTTATACTGTTGTTAGGCCTACAGACTGCCGAGGCCCACCCGCTTATATTTGAGACCCCACTGGAGATCCATAGCAGAACTGAGTCAAAGGGTCTCTAGTGAAGTGTTCCATGTTGTTACTTTGACCTGTGGATTACAAATGTGTTCCTGAATGTGCACCACCATTAAAGACTTGCATGCGAAGAAATCATCTCCTAGAGACTGAGTTTTAGAGTCTGGGTCAGGCCTGACCAAGCGTTAGAGTTTAGTTGCTGCGTCACAGGACGCTTAGTTAACGACCGTTACATGTGGTATGTCATTACTGTATTTCACTAACGTGTAGTATGCTATTCGCTGCAGGGCTCTGCAAGAAGCACGTGTGATTTGTTATAACTGTTGATCTATTATACTAAGAGAGAGTAAACTCGTTATTCTTTAATCGCTTTGCATTGGTGTCTGAATTTTACCATAGAGTATAAGAGATATTACCCTAGACTAACTGTGCCAGAGTGGGTCGAGTAAATTGCCGGGGGTTGGCGGTGCTGTGTGCGGGGCCCTAGACCAAATTCAGTGGCTCTCTTAGTTGGGGGTGCGCTACACGTGGGGGTTCTCGTCCGGGATCCTGATACAGCAAGTGAACACACCAGAGGTACCAGCATGGACCCGCTAACAGTAAAAGCGTAGTGCGAAGCATCTAGAGCAGAGCCAGACAAGTCGGTAGTCATCAGCCTCCCGGGGGAGGAGTGGTCAACAGAGACGGTAGAGCAGCTAATGCTCTCCATGTCCCCAGATCATACACCGTGGGTGACGGAGATAAAATCAGACCCAGATATCTCATATCAGTATGCACTAGTGGAGTACTGGGGCGGGATGCCAGAGACTTTCAAGCGCAACTGTGTGTGGACGCCAGACAACAAAACCTATAGGTTGGCGCACGCAATGACTATAAAGAAGGAGCCATCACCAATGGGATCACCGCAAGGGGCAACCCGTGTCTCACCTGAAAGAAGAGACAGGGTGACGCCTCCGGCGGCACCTGCACCTGTCACTGCCATATCACCAGAACTGATAAATGCTATAAAGGATCTGCTAACAAAGTGTCAGAAGACAAGCATGGTACATGTAGAAACTAGCTACCGGAGATTAAAGACATTCTCAGGGAAGCTCCCTGTCCCTGCGGGGGAGGAAGATTTTGATACTTGGGTGGAGCAGGCATTGCAGGCAGTAGAGGCATGGGAGGTGCCTGAAGCGCAGAAGAGGCACCGAGTGATAGAGAGCCTGAAAGGCACAGCTGCAGAAGCAGTGAAAAGCTTCCGGTTTGGGAATACAGATTGCACGGCTCAAGACTGCCTAGCCATGCTACAGGAGGAGTTCGGTCAGTTAGAAAAGGTGACAGAGATGATCTACCAATTCGAACATACTTTCGAACAGCCGAGTGAGAAGCTTTCGGAGTATGTCAGAAGACTGAACAGGTTGCTGTGCAAAATTGTATTGAAGAAGGGAATGATGCCCAAAGATACAGATGCAGCCAGAATGAAGCAAGTCCTGAAGGGAGCGTTGCGCTCGGATTCAGTCTGGCTTCACCTGAAAACCTCGGGAGGAGGAACGTCACTGGCCTACTCTGACTTGATAAAAATCATTAGAGATGAGGAGGCACTGCAGCAGGACCAGCAAATGATTAAGACAAATGCCGCCCCTGCACCAGTGATGGTCAACCCAGTGATGACCCCTGAAAGAGACTCAGAAGTAGACACTTTAAAATCACAAATGTCTAAGGTGTTAGAGATGCTGACCTCTCTGATAGCAAAAGATCCAGAGGGTCCCGAGAGAGAAGTTCCAAGGAAGGAACTATTCCCAATTGCCTCAGCACCCGCATCTCTACAAGAATGGGGAGATATAGTCTGTTTTAACTTTGGGGGAATTGGCCATATTGTAGCTGTGTGTTCCAGCCCCAGAAAGAAGAAAATAGACAACCGCAAGCCGGCAAGAAACTTCAGAGGGCCCCGGTGAAGGAGTCAACCGGGTGCCCATCATCTTCAGTGAGCTCCAAACTGAACGAAAAGCTAAAGAAGAGAAAAGACAAAGCCCCTCAGAGGAAACACAGTATCCCTCAGCAGGGATACACCCCAAAGAGTGAGGGCAAGACACCTCAGAAGAGGCACAGCATTCCCCAGAGGGGATGCACACCTAAGAAAGACAATAACATCCCTCAGCGGGTTTCTACACCCATTAAGAGGAGGGAAATCAATGCATATCAGGCCCAAGAAAGACTAAAGTCCAAAGGGAGTTGGACGAAAGAAAGTCCGAAGGGAAAGGACCAGAAGAAGGTGATCTCTGCCAGGACATATCCAGAGAAGCTGGTAGGCCCATCTCCTATAGTACCAATTCAAGTGGAGGGAGTCTACACAAGAGCCATCTTGGATACTGGGGCACAAGTGACCCTACTATACAGGGATTTCTATGACAAACACTTAAGTCATCTACCCATCCAGAAGATAGAAGAGCTGGAAATATGGGGAATTGGCACCCAGAGTTTCCCTTACGATGGCTACCTGCCCATCAAGATGACCTTTGACCCATCCGTGGCTGGGAAGGCTGAAATGTTCGACACCCTGGCAGTTGTGTGCCCTCGGCCGCCTGGAGCCAACAAGAGTTCCCTTATAATAGGGACGAATACGGATCTGGTCCGGAGACTCCTGACCCCTCTAGTACAAGGGGGGGGGCCCTGCAGTCACCAAGATCCATCCCATGCTGAAGACGGCCTACCAACGACTGGTCTTGGAGCAGAAGACCCCTGAAGAGGGGATAGGGAAGGTGTGGAGACTTGGAAGAAAAGGGGTAGTGTTGCAGCCCGGCGAAGTAACCTGTCTAAGAGCCACTGTGAAGCTTACTTGGGAACAACCTGGACCCTTTGTCATGCTGGAGCCCGACCCAAGGGAAGAACACTCGGGTTTGGAAGTGATCCCAGAAGTGGTTCCGCTGAAGGCCCTGAAGAAGGCCCATTGTAGAGTTCCGGTGAGTGTCAGGAACACTACAGGTGGTCCCATGGAGATCCCCGCCAGAATGCTGCTGGGCCAGGTGAGCCCTGCTGCCCCGGTTGCCCTGTCAGAAGTCAAGGGGACGGGTGAAAGAGGAGATGTTTGAAAGAAGCTCTCTATGGAAAACCCGAATCTACCCAGGGCTTGGAAGGAGAGAGCCAAGGCCCAGTTGACCAGATGGGAGAAGATCTTCTCCAAAGATGAGTTCGATGTGGGCTGTGCAAGGAGTGCCACCCATCGAATCCGCCTCCAGGAAGACAAGCCCTTCAGAGAAAGGGTCAGGCGGGTCCCACTAGCAGATCTGGAGGATCTGAGGGAACAACTCGCAGAACTCAAGAGGACTGGTGTGATCCGGGAGTCTAGAAGCCCCTATGCCTCCCCGATAGTGGTGGTCAGGAAGAAGAATGGGTCATTGAGGCTATGTATAGACTACAGGACTCTCAACAGGAGAACCATCCCTGACCAGTACACCACTCCCAGGATAGAGGATGCCCTGCAGAGTTTGTCTGGAGCAAAATGGTTCAGCGTTATGGATCTCAAAAGTGGGTACTACCAGATCCCTATGCATCCAGAAGACAAGGAGAAGACAGCTTTCATAACCCCAGTGGGGTTCTTTGAATTTGACTGAATGCCTCAGGGACTGTCTGGAGCTCCCGCCACCTTCCAACGTCTCATGGAGAAGACTGTAGGAGACATGAACCTTATCGAAGTCCTTGTGTACCTGGACAATGTCATTGTCTTTGGGAGAACCTTGGAGGAACACGAGGAGAGGCTGGAGAAGGTATTGAGAAGACTCAGTGAGGAGGGGCTCAAGCTTTCGCCCGAGAAGTGTCAGTTCTACCAGTCTTCCGTTAACTATCTGGGACACATAGTGTCTGAAGAAGGGGTGGCCACAGACCCCGAGAAGTTGGAGGCAGTTACCTCCTGGCCACGGCCCACTACAGTAACAGAGCTCAGATCCTTCTTGGGGTTCTGCTCCTATTATAGGAGGTTTGTAGAGAGATTTGCCCGAATCGCCAGACCGCTGAATGAACTACTAAAGACCGAAGGGGAAGAGGACGACTCAGGGCCCAGGAAGCTGGGAGAGTCAGTCAAAGATCAGTGGAACCAGAAGTGTGAAGAGGCCTTCCAGGCGTTGAAGAAGAGCCTAACCACTGCCCCAGTCTTGGCCTACGCAGACCCAACAAGACCCTATGAACTACACGTAGATGCTAGTCATGATGGTCGGGGAGGAGTGCTTTACCAAGAGCATGAAGGGCAACTGCGGCCCGTTGCCTACGTGAGCAGGAGCCTGACCCCCTCTGAGAAGAACTATCCCACTCACAAGTTTGAGTTCCTGGCCCTTAAGTGGGCGATAGTTGACAAGCTTAAAGACTACCTGTATGGGGCAGAGTTCACTGTGAAGACAGACAACATTCCCTTACTTACCTCTTCACCACAGCAAAGCTGGATGCCACAGGACACAGATGGCTGGCCACCCTGTCTGGGTTCAATTTCAGCCTGAAGTACAGGCCAGGGGCTGGAAATCGAGATGCGGACGCCCTGTCTAGGAGATCCCATGCCCACACCAGTGAGACAGAAGACTGGACCCAAGTGGCACCTGACGGGGTGCGGGCCCTTTGTCAAGGGGCTGAATTACAAACCAGAGGAGGCTCAAGGGCAGAAGAGATAGGAGTAACCATGGTAGGAGTTCCCAAACAATACTGTGGAGTAACTCAACTGGAAGAAGACAATCTGCCAAAACTGTCAAAGAAGGAGCTGAGAGGTGATCAACTGGAAGACCCTATGGGAAGATTGGTCCTGGAGGCCCTGGAGAATCAGGATCCAAATAGACTCCTGCGTCACCCCTCAAGGGAAGCTCGCGTATTGAGGAAGGAGTGGGACAGGTTGCAGGTACATCAGGGAGTGGTCTACCGAAGGGGCCCCTCTGATGACCTGGAGGATAAATGGCAATTGTTTCTTCCCGAGAAACACAGAGAGACTGTTCTGGTCGCCCTACATGACAACCACGGCCACCTGGGGGCTGAAAGAACGTTTCAACTCGTCAGAAGTCGGTTCTATTGGCCCTGCATGAGGGCTGAGGTGGAGGAGTATTACCATTCATGTGCACGCTGCATCCAGCGGAAGACTTTACCCCATCAAGCTGCCCCAATGGGCCATCTACAAAGTCAAGGCCCGATGGATCTGGTATGCATTGATTTCCTCTGCCTCAAACCCGACCTGAGTGGACTAGGAAATGTTCTGGTGATAACCGATCATTTCACCCGGTATGCCCAAGCTTTCCCAACCAAAGACCAGAAGGCTTTCACGGTGGCCAAGGTACTTATGGAGAAGTATTTCGTCCACTATGGGCTACCGCATCGACTCCATTCAGATCACTTTGAGAGTCGGCTGATTCGGAAACTCCTGGATTCTTTAGGGATCAAGAAAACCCGAACCACCCCTTACCATCCACAAGGAGATGCTCAGCCGGAGAGGTTTAACCGAACCCTGCTCAACATGTTGGGGACTCTGAATAGCGAGAAGAAACAACATTGGAGCAGACACATAGCAGCCATAGTACACGCTTACAACTGTACCACTAGTGATGCTACAGGCTACTCCCCCTACCGACTCAGGTTTGGGAGGGAAGCAAGGTTACCCGTAGACCTGGCCTTTGGCACTTCCCTAGACCATTCCTCAGCCACATCCCACAAAGGATATGTGGACAGACTCAGATACAGCTTGAAGTTAGCTTATGAACAGGCCCAGGCGGCCTCAGATCAAAGGGGAGCCCGCAACAAAAGGAACTTTGACCTGAAGGTCCGGATTCAGGACCTGCAGCCTGGGGACCGAGTACTGCTACGCAATCTGGGGGTCCCTGGAAAACACAAACTTGCAGACAGATGGAGACCTGAACCCTGTGTCATTTGTAAGAAGTTCAAAGGGAAACACAAAGCAGCGCCTACTGAGCGTAGCAGTCAATGTAAATTTATTGGAATTAAAAACAGATGCAAGTAAACACTCACAAACGAATAAATGGGGAAAGCTTATCTGGATGAGAGTACAAATCGTCCGCTCTTCCCAGGAAGGAGGTGCTGTATTTCCGGATGCTGGGGAGAGATGATATCTCTAGGTGTCCTCGGCGTTGAGCCTGATGAAGAAGCACGCATGCTTCGAACGCGCGCACCCTCCCGCTGACCCCATGACCCGGAAGTGATCGTTACTGCTATGTTCCAGGGAAGCTGTTCCCCGTCACCGCTGTTGTGAACGTGTGGTTCCGCTCAACGCCGAGGACACCTAGAGATATCATCTCTCCCCAGCATCCGGAAATACAGCACCTCCTTCCTGGGAAGAGCGGAAGATTTGTACTCTCATCCAGATAAGCTTTCCCCATTTATTCGTTTGTGAGTGTTTACTTGCATCTGTTTTTAATTCCAATAAATTTACATTGACTGCTACGCTCAGTAGGCGCTGCTTTGTGTTTCCCTTTGTGCTATTTCAGATCTCTTCTATCTGTCAGCTGGCAGCCTTCTCTGCGGATGAGCTATGTTGTAGAAACTTATGGACTTATATGTTATGGACTACAAACGTCTATCATTCCTCATATCATTTTGTCATTTTCCCTCTGTCCCTATATTAGTCTATTCACCTACCTCTATCTGGAGTGCGCTTGGTTAACCCCTTGTGTTGTATTTGTAAGAAGTTGCCTGGCCTACCTGTCTACAAGTTGAAGCCAGAAGATAAGGTGGGGCCACTGAAGACCTGGCATCAGGAACCACCTGCTCCCACTTGCCGAAGCAGTCAGGATACCTCCAGTGAGGGACTCCCCTGAACCAGCCTCCATCCTGGATACTCCCAGGCCAAACACTCGGTCCCAGACCTCTCGAGCTGAAGATACCGAGGCCTCTGAACTAAGTGGAGATGAAGGAAAAGAGCTTGTATGGTTGTGGCCCTCCCCAGCTCCAGGAGCTTCTGCTATAGATCTCCCAACCACTGAGGACACTATAGACAGTACACTGAATGCAGAGGCTACTGAGTTCATCCCATCTAGTCCTTTATCAGATCACTGGGAGGATGCCTGTGACACTTGCTCAGAGGAGGACCCCAGAGACTCTATATATCTTCCAGCTTCTGAGTCAGATGTTCCAGAGCCCGCCGTGTCCCCCGAGCCTGCTCCGGAAGAAGAACCTGTGGCGCCAGAGCCAGAAACTCCAAGAGAGCAAATGGCTCGAAGAGTCATAAGACCTCCCAAAAAGTTGACCTACCCACAAATGGGGAAGAGCTCAGAAGATTCTATGGTCACTGCCAGGAGGAGTGCAGAGAATCCGGATCCCTCCACTGTTCATTTGGTGGAGGGCAACCCCAACTCACTCTCTGGCACAGTTAGGCAGGCCATTCATGATAGTGTGACCAGTGGGCAAGGGAATTCAGCCCCTCAGTTTTGGTGGGAATTCCCCATGCCAACATGATACGCAACTTTGTCTAGGGTTGTACGTAGTATATGTTGAAATTATCTTTGGGGACCAAAGAGTTTAAGTGGGGAGAGTGTGTAGCGGGGTCTCCTTTAAGACTCTCAGGACTACCTTACCCAGAACCCCATTTGGCACCCAGGGTGCAATGTTGCCGCCGCAGAGACTCATGGGTGGAGCTATAAGGAAGGGGCGAGGCTAGGCTCGGTCTCTCTTTGGGACACGAGATTTCGGTGAACAAGTCCTCCTGTGCGGATCTGCTGGTGTGCAAGGCCTGAAGCCTGGGGCCTTGCGCAGCTACCAAAGAGCCTTCCACCCTACTGCGAGCCTGGGTGGCATCTGACTTTGTTATTCTTCAACCTTTGTTGGATCGGAGACCCAACCGCTGCAGACGCTGTGGAGACACAGCAGGTGGAAATCCCGGACTGGGTTCGCGTCCGGAGGGGTGAGCGAGCACATGCTCAATCCATATACTTTATACTGTTAGGCCTACAGACTGCCGAGGCCCACCCGCTTATATTTGAGACCCCACTGGAGATCCATAGCAGAACTGAGTCAAAGGGTCTCTAGTGAAGTGTTCCATGTTGTTACTTTGACCTGTGGATTACAAATGTGTTCCTGAATGTGCACCACCATTAAAGACTTGCATGCAAAGAAATCATCTCCTAGAGACTGAGTTTTAGAGTCTGGGTCAGGCCTGACCAAGCGTTAGAGTTTAGTTGCTGCGTCACAGGACGCTTAGTTAACGACCGTTGTGGTATGTCATTAATGTATTTCACTAACGTGTAGTATGCTATTCACTGCAGGGCTCTGCAAGAAGCACGTGTGATTTGTTATAACTGTTGATCTATTATACTAAGAGAGAGTAAACTTGTTATTCTTTAATCGCTTTGCATTGGTGTCTGAATTTTACCATAGAGTATAAGAGATATTACCCTAGACTAACTGTGCCAGAGTGGGTCGAGTAAATTGCCGGGGGTTGGCGGTGCGGTGTGCGGGGCCCTAGACCAAATTCAGCGGCTCTCTTAGTTGGGGGATGCGCTACACATACATTGTGTGAACACACGATCAGTCTCCTCGCCCCTGAGAGAACCGCCCCTGAGAGAACCATAGAATGCATTAAGATAAAAAAAACTTCTGCCTTTAGAACCACTTTAAAGTTTAGTACCTGTAGGGTTAATGAATACCTCCACCTTCTCTGAGGTATGTTATCTCCTCCTGCCCCTTGGCTCCTGGGATTAAAGTGTCATCAATCTAGGGAGTCAATGGGCAAACTGATTGACAGGTTGCCATAAAAGCGTGGGACTTCCTCCGAGTCCTCAGAAACAATGGTTATACAACTAAATATCCAGTGATTAACCACTTCAACCCCCCGCTTTTTTTACCACCTCAATACCGGGCCTATTCTGGCACTTCTCTCCTACATGTACAAATCATCATTCTTTTGCTAGAAAATTACTCAGAACCCCCAAACATTTTTAGCAGACACCATAGGGAATAAAATGACGGTCATTGCAACTTTTTTTCTTGCACGGTATTTGCGCAATAATTTTTCAAACGCCTTTTTTTTTTAAAAAAAATGGTTTCATGAATTAAAAAATAACAAAACAGTAAAGTTAGCCCAATTTTTGGGGAAAATTTGAAATATGATGTTACGCCGAGTAAATAGATACCTAACATGTCACGCTTTAAAATTACGCACACTCATGGAATGGCGCAAAAATTTGGTACTTAAAAATCTCCATAGGCGACGCTTTAATTTTTTTTACAGGTTACCAGGTTAGAGTTACAGAGGAGGTCTAGTGCTAGAATTGTTGCACGCGCTCTAACGCACGCGGCGATACCTCACATATGTGGTTTGAACGGCGTTTACATATGTGGGCGGGACTTGCGTGTGTGTTCGCTTCTGATCGCGAGCTACCGGGAACGGGGGCGTTTTAATTAATTTATTTTATTATTATTTTTTTTTATTTTACTTTTTAATTTTTAATTTTTACACTTATTTTACTTTTTTTTTTGATCACTTTTATTCCTATTACAAGGAATTTAAACATCCCTTGTAATAGGAATGTGTGTGACAGGTCCTCTTTATTGAGAGATGCGGGGTCAATAAGACCCCACATCTCTCCTCCAGGCTGGAAAGCATGAGATCGAAAACAAATTCACTGATCTCATGTTTACTAGCCGCAATGGCGGCTTTGTTTACATCTGAGAACCCGGGCGTGACGTCATCACATTGCGCCCGGGCCTTCGACGGTCATAGAGATGACTGGTGACCATCTTCTCTATGCTTCCTATCGTGCGCTGGACGATTCATTCTCCGGGCCCCTGATGGCACGGGAGAGCCCGGAGAAGCACCGGATGGCGGTGAGAGGGGGGGGGGATGTCCCCTCCCGCAGCCTATAAGAACGATCAAGTGGTGGAACCGCCACTATGATTGTTCTTATGGTGCACAGAATCGCCGGCACAACAAAAGAATATCTGAATGATGCCTCTAGCTGCAGGCATCATTCAGATATCCCCCTACAAAACTCAGGACGTCATATGACGTCCACCCAGGATGGGAGATCCCATCTGTGGACGTCACTTGACTATGGCTGGGTAGGGAAGTGGTTAACAAGAAAGCTAAATCTTCAAGCATTTTTCAGCTTATACAGTAAATGTTTGAGTTTGTAAATGTAGCGCACACACCTCCTTCTCCTTGTCTGTTTCGGCTCCTCTTAGGAGAAAGGGGCACACCGCACCACAAGCCTGTACCCTCCTGTGTTAAGAGGTTAGGCGGTGTTGTTTTTGGGCCTTGTCTGCAGCCGGGGCATAAAGTCCTCCTAAGAATGATTCTCACCTCTACAGTGTGTAGATGCAAGTCCCTGATTTCCCCAGGAACATAAATGTCCACACCAGCTGAAAGTCCAACTCAATCTTTATTTTTCACTTGCACAACACATATTCTCTTGGATAGACGAAAGGTTGGAACAAAGACACAGGACAGCTTTAAGGTGTGGAGGAGGTCCAGGCACAAACATAGCTCAGACTTTTAGAACTGTTCAGATTCTCAAACAGTTTTGGCGCATGGTCTCTGCCACAGACCATGAGGTTGGTCTCTGCCACAGACCATGAGGTTGGTCTCTGCCATAGACCTGGTGGATAAGGTCACTGCCACTGACCTGGCGAACAGGGTCACTGCCTCTGACCGGGTGAATATTGATTTCCTTCCTAGGACATAGCCCCTTTCAGGGAGAAGACATCCCCCCAGAGAGTCAACAGACCCCTTCCTTCACCGTGTCCACAGCACCGGTCCTTCGGAACAGGTCCTCCCTTCTCTTAGGGTGCGGGTCCCCTCGCAAGGCGGCACCCTGGACTCCTTGATCCCTTCCGAACCCTAGCCGAAGGCGCCTGGGCTCCAGGCCATCACTGCAACTCCTGGGCCTCCATGTCCAGGCGAACAGGAGCGGTGAGGTAGTACCTCACCCTAGGCTAAAGGTGCCTGAGGTGGAACCGGAACATGGCCTCTGGGCCTAGGGCACCCGGAGATGATGAACCACACTCCCACACACCCAGGCTGAAGGTGCCTGGGCGTGGACGGACGAAGACCCCTCTCAGAAGATGTCCGCCCCTTTTATATCCTCCCCGGCATGCACAGCAGGTTCCCCGCCCCACTGTACGGCTGCCGAGAGGGGACACAAAAGGCACAGCACTGCGCTCGCGGTTCAACCCTGGCCCAGAATGGCAGCGCCACCCACTGGCCACAGGGAACACATCTCCAGCATTAACCCCTGAGAACAGAAAATGGTTCATGAATCCTATCAATTTAATGTGTCTGAGCCTGGTTACCACTCAGACACTTCCCTTAAATTCAATGAACACCCCGCTACATAAAGAAAAATGCAGATACTGCAATTTTGTTTTTTAGAAAAGCCTAATATTCCTTTTTCTTCACTTTCTGTAAAGTAATAACAAATTTTAAGCATTTTTCTTCATGTTTTGATTTTGGAATCAAGCAGTTTTCCCAATGCATTTGCATGTATGGAAATAAAAGCTATTACAGTAAAACATTGGATTGCGAGCATAAATCGTTCCGGAAGCATGCTTGTAATCCAAAGCACTTGTATATCAAAGCAAATTTTCCTATAAGAAATAATGGAAACTCAAATCATTTGTTCCACAACCATGTAATCATAAGTCCTTCAGTCTATAGTCCATATAAAAATATTATAGCAATGTGATAGGTCGTTTAACCACTTCAGCCCCGGACCATTTTGGCTGGTTAAAGACCAGGCCACTTTTTGCGATTCGGCACTGTGTCGCTTTAACTGACAATTGTACGGTCGTGCGACGTGGCTCCCAAACAAAATTGACGTCCTCTTTTTCCCACAAATAGAGCTTTTTTGTGGTATTTGGTCACCTCTGCGGTTTTTATTTTATGCGCTATAAACCAAAATAGAGCGACAATTTTGAAAAAAATGCAATATTTTTTACTTTTTGCTATAATAAATATCCCCAAAAAATATATAAAAAAACTTTTTTTTCCCTCAGTTTAGGCCGATATGTATTCTTCTACATATTTTTGGTAAAAAAAATTGCAATAAGCGTTTATTGATTGGTTTGCGCAAAAGTTATAGCGTCTACAAAATAGGGGACTGTTTTATGGCATTTTTTTTTATATTTTTTTTTTTAATAGTAATGGCGGTGATCAGCGATTTTTATCGTGACTGCAACATTATGGCGGACACATCGGACACATTTGACACCATTTTGGGACCATTGTCATTTTTACAGCAATCATTGCTATAAAAATGCACTGATTACTGTGAAAATGACACTGGCAGTAAAGGGGGCGCTGAAGGGGTTAAGTGTGACCTAATGAGTGATTCTTACTGTGTGGGGGCGTGGCTTGAAATCAGGGGCGGATCCAGGGGGGGCAACAGGGCAATTGCCCCCCTCCGAGACCATCTGTCACACTCACTTGCTTGCTCTGTTTTTTTTTTTTTGCGCCTGATCTCCCGAAATTTGGGGACCCGGTACCGGCCGGTCATAGGTCCCCTGGACCCCAAACGTGGCACACATGTAGCCCCATATCTCCTCTAAGTGTGCAAAGTTTGGTGTCTGGGAGACCTACGGCCGGGGAGAACCGATTTTTCAAAGCCGGGCAATCCTTCCATAGACTCCCATGTTAAACATCAGTCTAATCATGGGCACAGTGAGGCATGGGCACAGTGAGGCAAAGTGAGGCACAGTGAGGCATGCAGATGGACACCCTAGGCTTATACTCGAGTCAATACGTTTTCCCAGTTTTTTGGGGTAAAATTAGGTGCCTCGGCTTATATTCGGGTCGGCTTATACTCGAGTATATACAGTACTTGTTCTGCGGCTGCCGCTGCCTCTCTGAGTCTCTCTCTCAGTTTCTCACATCAGCCGATCAGCGGCGCCAAGAGAGAGAGACTCGTCTAATGTAGTTACGCGGCGCACTGACACGATACCAGGAGCGGAGGAGGAGGTGGGTGGAGCCTCTTCCCTGCACTCATTGCTAACGCCTGGGCCGCTTGGCGTCTAGCAATGAGTCACGTCAGTGAGTCACGTTGGGCTGCTCTGCAGGCAGGTGCGATAGCGTGCGGCTCCACAGACGGGTAAGAAAGCGGGCGGCTACGCTTGCGGCGCGGTTTGTGGGCGGGCGGCACGGTTCGTGGGCAGACTGTGCTGCTCAATGTGTTGGCAGCGCAGGTGAGAGTGAGAGAGCAGGCTCAGTGTGGCAGCTGGCCAATCAGCTAGCCGGGAGCGGGGGAGCAGAGAGATGAGATCATCTCTCACCGCCTGTGCCTGCCCTGCATTCCTGAAGTGACTTCCGCCCTCACTGTGCAGGCAGCAGAGAGATTACATTATCTCTCTGCTGCCTGACTCTGGGAGTCTAGGACACAGCAAGAGACAACCAAAACTACACCTTAGCAGGCAAGTTAGTGACAATCCGCAAGGTGTGGCAGGCGATGTGGCAAGTGACAATCCGCAAATTGTGTCGGTGACGTGACAAATGACAATCTGCATCTGGTGGCAGGCAAGTGACAATCAGCAAGGTGTGGCAGGTGACGTGGCAAGTGACAATCCGCAAGGTGTGGCAGGTGATGTGGCAAGTGACAATCCGCAAGGTGTGGCAAGTGACAATCCACAAGATGTGGCAGGTGACGTGGCATGTGACAATCCGCAATGTGTGGCAAGTGACACGTTCAGGGCTCCCACTAATTGCAGGCGACGGTGGCAAGTGACACACTTGGGGCTCCCACTGATTCTGCATTGAACTACTGTATTTATTGGCGTATAACACTCACTTTTTTACCCTGAAAATGAAGCGTAAACTGTGCCTGCGTGTTATACGCAGGGGGCTGTGGAAAGTCTTTTTCCAGAAACTTCCCTCTTAAAGTTAGGGTGCGTGTTATACGCCTGTGCGTGTTATACGCCGATAAATACGGTATTTAATTTTATATTACAATGTAATAATAGAAATAATGTGCTTCAATCATCCTGACACCATAACAACCATGGTGCCGGGATGATTGAAGCGCCGACACCAGCCATTTCCCCGATAAATTTCCCACAAAAAAAAATATTTTTTGGCAGTGCCCCTCCCGAGAAAAGACTCTGGATCCGCCCCTGCTTGGAATGTGATGTCACTGATCGTCGTTCCCTATGACAGGGAACAGAAGATCAGTGAAACTCTCACTAGGAAGAACGGGGAAAGGTTTGTTTACACTTACCTCTCCCCGTTCTTCAGCTCTGTGACCCGATTGCGGGACACCGGCGGCGATCGGGTCCGCGGGTACCGCGGGCACGGTCACGGAGCTCAGGACCGGGTCGCGAGCACGACCCACAGCTGGGCATCTTAAAGGGGATGTATATATACGTACTTATGCCCAGCCGTGCCATTCTGCTGACGTATATGTACAGGCAGCGGTCCTTAAGTGGTTAACCATAAAATGTCCATCCACAAATGGCAGCCTCCACAAGGGGATTAGAAGTAAGATCCATCAATAGCTACAGAGTATAAAAAAGAGAGGTGCCTCTAATTGTAGCTGTATGGTTATGTAGCGGGTAGGGATGAGCTCCGCGTTCAAGTCGAACATACGTTCGACTCGAACATCGTGTGTTCAATCGTTCGACGAAGATCGAACGTTTTGGGTCGTTCGCGCCAAATTCGAGTGACGCGAACGGCCCAAAATCCCGGCGCTGTGATTGGCCAAGCATGCACTGTGACCCTGCATGCTTGGCCAATCACAGCGCCGGCAGCGGGGAGAGCCATAATTGGCCACAGGCAGGATGCCTGTGGCCAATTATAGCTCAGGGGGGTTTAGTACACGCCCCACACTATAAAAGGCCGCCAGCGAGGCGGCCTTGTGTAGTGTGTTCCGGCGCAGGGAAAGACGTACATAGGCAGGGACAGTGTTAGAGAAATTGTGTGTAGGGAGAGAGAAGGATAGGTAGGGACAGTGTCAGTGATATTGTGTGTAGGGAGAGAGAAGGATAGGTAGGGACAGTGTCAGTGATATTGTGTGTAGGGAAAGAGAAGGATAGGTAGGGACAGTGTCAGTGATACTGTGTGTAGGGAGAGAGAAGGATAGGTAGGGACAGTGTCAGTGATATTCTGATAAACCTTGTGTGCAGGGAGAGAGAAGGATGGGTAGGGACAGTGTCAGTGATATTTTTGCTAAGCCTCATGCACAGTATACAACCGAAGCTAGCCCTTATTGCTGTGTTTTCCTGTTGCGTAACACAGGCAGGCATCTGCAGCACTTAAATCAGGCGTAGTGTGATTCCTGTAAAATATACACCTGAAGCTAGCCCTTATTGCTGTGTTTTCCTGTTGCGTAACACAGGCAGGCATCTGCAGCATTTAAAGCAGGCGTAGTGTGATTCCTGCAAAATATACACCTGAAGCTAGCCCTTATTGCTCATAGTTTTTTTTCTTTTGTGTTACACTAACAGGAATCTGCAGCACTTAAAGCAGGCGTAGTGTGATTCCTGAAAAATATACACCTGAAGCTAGCCCTTATTGCTGTGTTTTCCTGTTGCGTAACACAGGCAGGCATCTGCAGCACTTAAAGCAGTCGTAGTGTGATTCCTGCAAAATAAACACCTGAAGCTAGCCCTTATTGCTCGTAGTTTTTTTTTCTTTTGTGTTACACTAACAGGCATTTGCAGCACTTACAGCAGGCGTAGTGTGCCTCCTGCACATTATAAACCTGAAGCTAGCCCGTATAGCAGTGTTTTCCTGGTGTGTTACAACAACAGGCATTTGCAGCACTTACAGCGGGCGTAGTGTGCTTCCTGCAAAATAAACACCTGAAGCTAGCCCTTATTGCTGTTTTTTCCTGTTGTGTAACCCAGGCAGTCATCTGCAGCACTTACAGCGGGCGTTGTGTGCTTCCTGCAAAATATACACCTGAAGCTACCCCTTATTGCTGGTTTTCCCTTCTCCCTGCAGGCCATTAGAATGTCTGGAAGGCAAACAAGGAGAGGCAGACAGTCCGGAGCCAATAAAAGAGGGCAAGCAGGCTCTGTGTCTAGAGACAACAGTGCTGGTCGTGGACGCGGTGCATCGTCATCAGCACGTGGCCATGGGACACGCTTGTCCTTCTTTTTGGCAGCTGGACGTGTTGAGCCGCATCATGCCGAAGACTTGGTAGAGTGGATGACCAAGCCCTCCTCATCCTCTCTCACCCAGGCTCAGGGTACTGGCAAAGCAGCTGCCAAAGCGTCCTCTTCCCTGGTATCAATGTCATCATCAGTCACTCCTTCCCTAGACCCACCATGTCCTCCTGAGGAGTCCCCCAAACTGTTTGAGCACAGTGTTGGGTACATGCTCCAGGAGGATGCCCAGCGTTTCAAAGGGTCTGATGATGATACCCAGCTAGAGGAAGGTAGTAGCGTGAGAGCAGAGAGAGGGGATGCTCAAGAAGGACACCAATCTGGCAGTCATGTTCCAGCAGCTGCAGCATACTGCCAGATTGGCTCCAGTGATGGGGAGGGAGGGGATGATGAGGTCACTGACTCCACGTGGGTGCCTAATAGGAGAGAGGAGGAGGATGAGGAGGAGGCACACCTCCAACGAGGCAGGATGCCCTCGGGGGACCAGCGTAAGGGCAGCACACCGACTGAATCACACCGCAGAGCTCCGCCTGTGCAGGGCGCTGCCTTTGCCCGTTATTCAAAAAGTTCTTTGGTGTGGGCCTTTTTCGAGTCGAGTGCATCAGATCGCACAGCTGCTGTTTGCAACATATGTCTCAAGCGTATATCGCGTGGCCAAAACATCAGCCGCTTAGGCACCACATGCTTGACCAGACATATGTGGACCTGCCATGCAGCTCGTTGGCAAGCCTACCTTAAAGACCCACACCAAAGAACAAAGCGGACCTCTCCTTGCACCGCATCAGCTGGGATCTCCAACCCCACTATACCTTCAGCCCTCTCTGAAACCTGCACTGAGAGGAATGAAGGTGTAGAATTAGGTGTGTCACAGCCAAGTACTTGCGGGCACTCTGCTAGCAGTACACCGACGTCCGATTCTAGCAGGCAAATTTCCCTGCCCCAGCTGCTGGACCGTCGAAAGAAGTTCACTCCCAGCCATCCACATGCCCAGCGGTTGAATGCTAGCTTGGCTAAATTGCTAGCGCTTCAACTGCTGCCTTTTCAGTTGGTAGACTCGGCCCCCTTCCGTGAGTTTGTGCAATGTGCGGTTCCTCAGTGGCAGGTTCCCAAACGCCACTTTTTCTCATGGAAGGCAATTCCGGCTCTCTACTGGCATGTGGAAGGCAATGTCTTGGCCTCGCTGGACAGGGCAGTCAGCGGTAAGGTGCATATTACCGCTGACTCATGGTCCAGCAGGCATGGACAGGGACGTTACCTTTCTTTCACGGCCCATTGGGTCACTCTTTTGGCAGCTGGGAAGGATGCAGGACAAGGTGCAGTAGTGTTGGAGGTTGTTCCGCCGCCGCGCCTCCAAAATGCTACTACTGGTTGTGACACACCTCTCTCCTCCACCCCCTCCTCTTCTTCTTCCTCCATGGCCTCTTCCTGTGCTTTGTCCTCGGAACCAGCGGTGCTCCGTAGGCGTTCAAGGGGCTATGCAAGTACTCAGGCAAAAATATGCCATGCCGTGCTTGCGCTGGTGTGTTTGGGGGACAGGAGCCACACTGGGGCAGAGGTTCTGTCTGCTCTGCAGGGGCAGGCCGAGAGGTGGTTGACCCCACACCAGCTTAAGGCAGGAATGGTGGTTTGCGACAATGGCACCAACCTCCTCTCCGCCCTCGGACAGGGACAACTGACCCATGTGCCCTGTGTGGCTCACGTCCTTAACCTGGTGGTGCAGCAGTTCTTGGGCAGGTACCCGGGCTTACAGGATGTCCTGAGGCAGGCCAGGAAAGTCTGTGTGCATTTCCGCAGATCTTATAATGCCAGTGCTCGCCTGGCTGAGCTGCAAAAGGAGTTGAACCTGCCAAGAACCGCCTTTATATGTGACCTGCCCACCAGGTGGAACTCAACGTTGGCAATGCTGCAGCGGCTGCACACGCAGCAGAGGGCCATCAATGAGTACCTGTGCGACTACGGCACCAGGACAGGATCAGGGGAGCTCGGTTTTTTTTCACCACGCCAGTGGGGCATGATCAGGGATGCATGCACTGTCCTGGCACCATTTGAAGAGGCCACGAGGATGGTAAGCAGTGACAGTGCATGCATCAGTGACACTGTACCTCTTGTCCACCTGTTGGAGCACACGCTGTGTGGAATAATGGACAGGGCACTTGAGGCAGAACAGAGGCAGGAAGAGGAGGACTTCCTTGCCTCTCAAGGCCCCCTTTACCCAGACAGTGTTCCTTCTGTCCCACCCATCGCACAGGAAGAGAACGAGGAGGAGGAGGAGGATTGTGTCAGCATGGAGGTGGAGCCTGGCACTCAGCAGCATCAACAGCAGCAGTCTTTTAGGGATGATTTACAGTCCCAAGAAACCCGTGGACTTGTACGTGGCTGGGAGGAGGTGGCTGCGGATCATGTCGTCCTTAGTGACCCAGATTACTCCGGACCTAATGCCTCAGCTAACCTACGCTGCATGGCCTCCCTGATCCTGCAAAGTCTGCGGAAGGATCCTCGTATTCTTCGGATCAAGGAGAGGGACCATTACTGGCTGGCCACTCTCCTTGATCCAAGGTACAAGGCTAAGGTTGCGGACCTTATCTTACCGTCGCAGAGGGAGCAGAGGATGAGACAACTCCGGGAGGCCTTGCAGAAAGGTCTGTGCAACGCGTTCCCAGAGACTGGGGGGTTACAAACTCCTGGTACGGGACAACGAGTTGCTGAGGCTTTGGTCAGTCAAAGAAGGAGCGGTGGGGAAGGTGGCCGTCTGACCGATGCGTTCAGACAATTCTTTAGTCCGCAGCCCACCGACTCTGTTGATCGACTGACCTTCATAAAGATGAACCAGTCTTGGATCACCACCAGCTGCCAAGCACCTGAAGCTGATATAACAGAATAATTTATTTTCAAATGTCACATCTCTTCAAGACTGATGCTGATGCTGAGAGACTGTCCTGTTATGTTGACTGACTATCCTCCTCCTCCTCAATGATCTGATTCATGATGATAGCTTGGAAGAACATTTTTGTTTCTGGGTGCCGCCACCAGTGGCTAAGGCCCAATTTTTCAGCCTCTGTTTAACAGGGGCATGTAATTACAATTTTTGATGCAATACTTTGCAACAGGGCTCATTGCTGTGCTCCAAGTACAGTATCTGTGAGGGGTTGCAGTGTTGTGGCACCAGTGGCTAAGGCCCAATTTTTCAGCCCCTGTTCTACAGGGGCATGTAATTACAATTATTGATCTAATAATTCACAGCAGGGCCCATTCCTGTGCTCACCAAGAGTAACTGAGGGCTTACAGTGTTGTGACAACACCACCACCACCACCAAAGGCCCAATTTTTAAGCCCCTGTTCAACGTATATAGGGCCTTTTTTATTTTGTGTGCAGGGTTCCCCTTAATATCCATACAAGACCCAAAGGGGCTGGTAATGGGCTGGGGTAGGGGGTGTGTGATGGGGTAGCTATGCCATTTTTCTTAAAGATTTTCATCCATATTACCGGGACCAGACATTACATTAACCACTTGTCCCCCGCCCACTGTCAATTGACGGCGGGCGGAGGATACTCTCGTTCTGGGAGGACGTCATATGACGTCCTCCCTTTAAAACGAGCTAGGAGGCGCGCGCCCGCCGCGTTCACAAGGCCCCGGTGCGCGTGCCCGGCGGCCGCGATTGCAGCCGGGCACCCGCGATTGCCCGGGAAACGAGCAGGAAAGTGGATCTCTGTGTGTAAACACAGAGATCCACGTCCTGTGAGGGAGAGGGGACCGATGGTGTGTCCCTTGTACATAGGGACAACCATCGGTCACCTCCCCCAGTCAGTCACCTCCCCCCACAGTAAGAACACATTGAGGGAACATATTTAACCCCTTCCCGCCCCTAGTGGTTAACCCCTTCCCTGCCAATCACATTTATACAGTAATCAATGCATTTTTATAAAAGGGATCGCTGTATAAACGTGAATGGTCCCAAAAATGTGTCAAAAGTGTCCGATGTGTCCGCCGCAATATACCCTATTTTGTACACGCTATAACTTTTGCGCAAACCAATCAATACGCGCTTATTACGATTTTTTTTTTTTACCAAAAAAATGTAGAAGAATACGTATCGGCCTAAACTGAGGAAAATGTTATTTAAAAAAAAAAAAAATGGGTATTTATTATAGCAAAAAGTAAAAAATAGTGTTTTTTTTCCAAACTGGACGCTCTTCTTTTGTTTATAGCGCAAAAAATAAAAACCGCAGAGGTGATCAAATACCACCAAAAGAAAGCTCTATTTGTGGGAAAAAAAGGACACAAATTTAGTTTGGGAGCCACGTCGCATGACCGCGCAATTGTCATTCAAAGTGTGACAGCGCTGAAAGCTGAAAAATGGCTTGGGCAGGAAGGGGGTTTTCGTGCACAGTAGAGAAGTGGTTAAAGCCACAAGCAGTTTTAAATGGCTTTTTTCCCTTTAGAAATGTCATTTTGTGCAGGGACAGTTCTAAACACGGGAAACACGTGGCACTTCACAGGCATACTTTAGACACCCCCCAGGTACGATATTTAAAGGAATATTTGACTTTTTTTTTTTCACTTTATGCATCATTAAAATGACTGCTCCAGAAAAATGACCGTTTTTAAAACTTCTTTTTGCATTGATACATGTCCCCTGGTGCAGAACCCGGGTTCCCAAACCCTTTTTAGGACAATAACATGCATAATAGTCATTATAATTAGCACTTTAGATTTCGAACGTTCGCATCCATTGTATTTAATAGGGTTCTAACTAGGGTTGCCACCTCATCCCTTTAAACCCGAACACATATGAATTACACAGGTTCTGAGGCTAATTTAATGCAGGTAAGGCACCAAGAGAAATATTCCTTTAAATATCGTACCTGCGGAGTGTCTAAAGTATGCCTGTGAAGTGGCACGTGTTTCCCGTGTTTAGAACTGTCCCTGCACAAAATGACATTTCTAAAGGAAAAAAAGCCATTTAAAACTGCTTGCGGCTTTAATGTCATGTCTGGTCCCGGTAATATGGATGAAAATCTGTGGGGAAAATGGCATGGCTACCCCACCAGCCCCCCCTCCCCCCCACCCCAGCCCATTACCAGCCATTTTGGGTCTTGTATGCATATTAAGGGGAACCCCGCACACAAAATAAAAAAGGCCCTATATACTCTGAACAGCAGTATACAGACAAGACAGGGACTGTAGGTTTGTTCTTAAGTAGAATCTGTTTGTAATTTTGAACAGGTACATTGTTTAAGTGTAGCTCCAGCCAAAAAATCTATTTTTAAGCTTTTTGGAAAACATAGGGAAGGGTTATCACCCCTGTAACATTTGTTTTGCTGTCTGTACCCCTTGTTCAGAACATTTCACCTCACTTTCCGTCCCAAATGACAAATGTTTTTGAAAAGTGGGTTTTTTATTGAAACAAGGATTGGTGATAAAGCATCAGTAGAGAGGAGACACCTTTTTCCCATATTAACTCTTACAGGAGAGAATTTCCCTTCCTAGGGGTAGATTTCCTCTCACTTCCTGTTGTCTCCTTCCGTTTGCAAGTAGGAGTCGTTTGTAAGTTGGATGTTTGAAAGTAGGGGCCTGCCGTATATACTCTGCTGAAATTTGCCCCTTACATGTTGGTGTTGCCACAACACTGAGCCCTCACAGTTATTCTTGGTGGGCGCTGGAACAATTATATCAGGAATTGTATTTACATGCCATTGTTGAACAGTGGTAGGAAAAATTGGGCCTTTGGTGGTGGTGCTGGTGCCACAACACTGTAAGCCCTCACAGTTACTCTTGGTGGGCGCATGAATGGGCCCTGCTGTGAATTATTAGATCAAGAATTGTAATTGCATGGCCCTGTTGAACAGGGGCTGAAAAATTGGGCCTTTGGTGGTGGTGGTGGTGTTGTCACAACACTGTAAGCCCTCACAGTTACTCTTGGTGGGCGCATGAATGGGCCCTGCTGTGAATTATTAGATCAAGAATTGTAATTACATGCCCCTGTTAAACAGGGGCAGAAAAATTGGGCCTTAGGCACTGTTGCCACAACACTGCAACCCCTCACAGATACTGTACTTGGAGCACAGCAATGAGCCCTGTTGCAAAGTATTGCATCAAAAATTGTAATTACACGCCCCTGTTAAACAGGGGCAGAAAAATTGGGCCTTAGGCACTGGTGCTGGTGCCACGACACTGCAACCTCTCCCAGATACTCTAGTTGGAGTGCAGGAATGAGCCCTGCTGCAATGCATTGCATCAAAAATTTTAATTACATGCCCCTGTTAAACAGGGGCTGAAAAATTGGGCCTTAGCCACTGGTGGCGGCACCCAGAAACAAAAAAGTTCTTCCAAGCTATCATCAAGAATCGGATCATTGAGGAGGAGGAGGATAGTCAGTCAACATAACAGGTTACAGGACAGTCACTCAGCATCAGCATCAGTCTTGAAGGGATGTGACATTTGAAAATAAATTATTCTGTTATATCAGCTTCAGGTGCTTGGTAGCTGGTGGTGATCCAAGACTGGTTCATCTTTATGAAGGTCAGTCGATCAACCGAGTCGGTGGACAGGCGCCCCCTGTGATCCGTGACAAAGCCTCCAGCAGCACTGAATATGCGTTCCGAAAGAACGCTGGATGCAGGACAGGCCAGTAGCTCAATTGCATACTGTGCAAGCTCTGGCCAGTGATCCATCCTCAAGACCCAGTAAGCCAGAGGATTTTTGGTGGGAAAGGTGTCCAAGTCTGACCTTGCCCCTAGGTATTCCTGCACCATGTATATCAGACGCTGGCGATGGTTGCTGGAACCAATCATACCTTGGGGCTGCGGACTAAAAAATTGTTTGAACGCATCGGTCAGACGGCCACCTTCCCCACCGCTCCTTCTTTGACTGACCGAAGCCTCAGCAACTCGTTGTCCAGGACCAGGAGTTTTTAACCTCCCAGTCTCTGGGAACGCGTTGCACAGACCTTTCTGCAAGGCCTCCCGGAGATGTCTCATCCTCTGCTCCCTCTGTGACGGTAAGATAAGGTCCGCAACCTTACCCTTGTACCGTGGATCAAGGAGAGTGGCCAGCCAGTAATGGTCCCTCTCCTTGATCCGAAGAATACGAGGATCCTTCCGCAGACTTTGCAGGATCAGGGAGGCCATGCAGCGTAGGTTAGCTGAGGCATTCGGTCCGGAGTCCTCTGGGTCACTAAAGGACGACATGATCCGCAGCCACCTCCTCCCAGCCACGTACAAGTCCACTGGTTTCTTGGGACTGTAAATCATCCCTAAAAGACTGCTGCTGATGATGCTGAGTGCCAGGCTCCACCTCCATGCTGACACAATCCTCCTCCTCCTCCTCGTCCTCTTCTTCCTGTGCGATGGGTGGGACAGAAGGAACACTGTCTGGGTAAAGGGGGCCTTGAGAGGCAAGGAAGTCCTCCTCTTCCTGCCTCTGTTCTGCCTCAAGTGCCCTGTCCATTATTCCACGCAGCATATGTTCCAACAGGTGGACAAGAGGTACAGTGTCACTGATGCATGCACTGTCACTGCTCACCATCCTCGTGGCCTCCTCAAATGGTGCCAGGACAGTGCATGCATCCCTGATCATGCCCCACTGGCGTGGTGAAAAAAACCCGAGCTCCCCTGACCCTGTCCTGGTGCCGTAGTCGCACAGGTACTCATTGATGGCCCTCTGCTGCATGTGCAGCCGCTGCAGCATGGCCAACGGTAAGTTCCACCTGGTGGGCAAGTCACATATAAGGCGGTTCTTGGGCAGGTTCAACTCCTTTTGCAGCTCAGCCAGCCGAGCACTGGCATTATATGATCTGCGGAAATGCACACAGACTTTCCTGGCCTGCCTCAGGACATCCTGTAAGCCCGGGTACCTGCCCAAGAACCGCTGCACCACCAGGTTAAGGACGTGAGCCACACAGGGCACATGGGTCAGTTGTCCCTGACGGAGGGCGGAGAGGAGGTTGGTGCCATTGCCGCAAACCACCATTCCTGGCTTAAGCTGGCGTGGCGTCAACCACCTCTCGGCATGCCCCTACAGAGCTGACAGAACCTCTGCCCCAGTGTGGCTCCTGTCCCCCAAACACACCAGCGCAAGCACGGCATGGCATCTTTTTGCCTGCGTACTTGCGTAGCCCCTTGAACGCCTACGGAGCACCGCTGGTTCCGAGGACAAAGCACAGGAAGAGGCCATGGAGGAAGAAGAAGAGGAGGGGGTGGAGGAGAGAGGTGTGTCACAACCAGTAGTAGCATTTTGGAGGCGTGGCGGCGGAACAACCTCCAACACTACTGCACCTTGACCTGCATCCTTCCCAGCTGCCAAAAGAGTGACCCAATGGGGCGTGAAAGAAAGGTAACGTCCCTGTCCATGCCTGCTGGACCATGAGTCAGCGGTAATATGCACCTTACCACTGACCGCCCTGTCCAGCGAGGCATGGACATTGCCTTCCACATGCCGGTAGAGAGCCGGAATCGCCTTCCGTGAGAAAAAGTGGCGTTTGGGAACCTGCCACTGAGGAACCGCACATTGCACAAACTCACGTAAGGGGGCCGAGTCTACCAACTGAAAATGCAGCAGTTGAAGCGCTAGCAATTTAGCCAAGCTAGCATTCAACCGCTGGGCATGTGGATGGCTGGGAGTGAACTTCTTTCGACGGTCCAGCAGCTGGGGCAGGGAAATTTGCCTGCTAGAATCGGACGTCGGTGTACTGCTAGCAGAGAGCCCGCAAGTACTTGGCTGTGACACACCTAATTCTACACCTTCATTCCTCTCAGTGCAGGTTTCAGAGAGGACTGAAGGTATAGTGGGGTTGGAGATCCAAGCTGATGCGGAGCAAGGAGAGGTCCGCTTTGTTCTTTGGTGTGGGTCTTTAAGGTAGGCTTGCCAACGAGCTGCATGGCAGGTCAACATATGTCTGGTCAAGCATGTGGTGCCCAAGCGGCTGATGTTTTGGCCACACGAGATACGCTTGAGACATATGTTGCAAACAGCAGCGGTGCGATCTGATGCACTCGACTCAAAAAAGGCCCACACCAAAGAACTTTTGGAATAACGGGCAGAGGCAGCGCCCTGCACAGGCGGAGCTCTGCGGTGTGATTCAGTCGGTGTGCTGCCCTTACACTGGCCCCCAGAGGGCATCCTGCCTCGTTGGAGATGTGCTTCCTCCTCCTCCTCCTCCTCCTCCTCCTCCTCTCTCCTATCAGGCACCCACGTGGAGTCAGTGACCTCATCATCCCCTCCCTCCTCATCACTGGAGCCAATCTGGCAGTATGCTGCAGCTGCTGGAACATGACTGCCAGATTGCTGTCCTTCTTGAGCATACCCTCTCTCTACTCTCACGCTACTGCCTTCCTCTAGCTGGGTATCATCATCAGACCCTTCAAAACGCTGGGCATCCTCCTGGAGCACGTACACAACACTGTGCTCAAACAGTTCGGGGGACTCCTCAGGAGGACACGGTGGGTCTAGGGAAGGAGTGACTGATGATGACATTGATACCAGGGAAGAGGACGCTTTGGCAGCTGCTTTGCCAGTACCCTGAGCCTGGGTGAGAGAGGATGAGGAGGATGAGGAGGGCTTGGTCATCCACTCTACCAAGTCTTCAACACGTCCAGCTGCCGAAAATAAGGACAAGCGTGTCCCATGGCCACGTGCTGATGACGATGCACCGCCTGTGTTACACAACAGGAAAACACTGCAATAAGGGCTAGCTTCAGGTGTATATTTTGCAGGAAGCACACTACGCCCGCTGTAAGTGCTGCAGATGCCTGCCTGTGTTACACAACAGGAAAACACAGCAATAAGGGCTAGCTTCAGGTGTATACTATGCAGGAGGCTTAGCAAAAATGACACTGACACTGTCCCCTGCCTATCCTTCTCTCTCCCTGCACACAAGGTTTAGCAAAGAATATCACTGACACTGTCCCTGCCTATCCTTCTCTCTCCCTGCACACAAGGTTTAGCAAAGAATATCACTGACACTGTCCCTGCCTATCCTTCTCTCTCCCTGCACACAAGGTTTAGCAAAGAATATCACTGACACTGTCCCTGCCTATCCTTCTCTCTCCCTGCACACAAGTTAAATGAACAAATAGCACTGACACTTTCCCTGCCTATCCTTCTCTCTCCCTGAACCGGAACACACTACACAAGACCGCCGCGCTGGCGGCCTTTTATAGTGTGGGGCGTGTATAGGGTTGCCACCTGTCCAGGATTCACCCGGACAGTTTGGGTTTGGAATCATGCGTCCGGGGTTCAGACTGCCCGAAACCCGGACACATTATTCAGACTGGACTATGGCTTCCCAGCAGGGTTGCTGGCTGCAGTTGTCTAAGCTGAGAGTGTCTGTTACACTCCTTTACACTGCCCAAAGCCAGCACTAACAAATCCCCCCCCCTCCCAAACACACACACAGATAGGAGAGGAGAGAGTGCTCGGTCTGCACCTCTTCCCCCCACCCATACCCCCCTGTGTCTGCCCACACTCCAATCCCCAGCGCTATGCCTTTAGAAAAGGAAAGTTGGGGCCAGAAATTTGAAGTTCAGCAGCCTCAGATACATCTGGATGAGAGGTGCTGACTGCCAAGGGGTGAGTGAGCTCACCATCCATCTCTATCTGTGACTGAAGTCTCCCCCCTTCTCTCTCCTCTCTCTCAGTAAGTACACTAAGGCAAATCAGGGCTCTCAGAGCACCCCTTACATCAGAGTTCCCCTTTACACCCAGAGGCCCCAGTGTTTCCCCTTACATCTGAGTTTTCTCCATACATCGGAGTTCTCAGTGTTCCCTCTTAAATCAGGGTTCCCAGAGCATCCCTTATGTTAGAGGCCCCAGAGCTCTCCCTTACATCAGAGTCTGCAGAGTCCCCCCATACAGTTAAAGGGAACTCTGCAGGTTCAGATGTAAAAGGGGAACTCTGTGAATTAAGATGTAAAGAGGGACTCTTGTTATTAACTTCATATCATTAGAAATGTTATTTATTAGCAAAATATATGTATAGTTTATACAATAAAAAACAATTGCCGTGCGCCGCTTAAGTGTTCGGGTTTGACTTGAAGAAAAGGTGGCAACCCTAGGCGTGTACTAAATCCCCCTGAGCTATAATTGGCCACAGGCATCCTGCCTGTGGCCAATTATGGCTCTCCTCGCTGCCGGCGCTGTGATTGGCCAAGCATGCGGGGTCACAGTGCATGCTTGGCCAATCACAGCGCCTGGATTGCACTGCGATGGCGTAGTGCATTGTGGGCCGTTTGCGTCACTCGAATTTGGCGCGAACGGGCCAAATCGTTCGATCTTCGACGAACGATCGAACAGCCGATGTTCGACTCGAACACTGAGCTCATCCCTAGTGATCAGATCAGTTGGCTGTACCTTAGACCCGGTCACACTGCAGCAATGTGGGAACCATGCAAATCCACTGCGGGTTCCCGCATCGCATGTCTCCCCGCGGCAGTTCACACTGCCCTATGCAAACTGCTGGGAGTGTCAATTAAAAGTTAATGACACCCCCAAATCAGTTTGCAAATCACAGTGCACTCTGCAAATTCGGACAGGATACAGATCGCATGTGTGTGAACACCCAAGTGATCCGATTTTGCTGCGGACCAAAAAAAGGGTCCTGTGCGAGTTTAGTCCGAATGCGATGCAAATTCAGCCATACTATCTGTACGGCTGAAATCGCATGGCACAGATATCGCATGTGATTTGCATTGCAGTGCAGTGCGAATCATATCTGATCTTGGACATCGCACCAGTGGGAACTGGCCCTTAAAGGGGTTGTAAAGGCTTGTGTTTTTTCGCTGGCAGTCACCGGCCCCCCAGCCCCCCCATTTTACTTACCTGAGCCTCTTCATCCCCTCGGCAGGGACATGCCGTCCTTCTTTCCACGGGGTCCCGGCTCTTGAATGGATAGATTGATAGCAGCGCAGCCATTGGCTCCCGCTGCTGTCAATCAAATCCAATGATGCGGGCGATAGGGGGCGGGGTCAAGTCCGGCATTTGTGTCTATGTACGCAAATGCTGGACTCGGGAGCGCGCCCGCAAGGTAACCCCCTCTGGAGAGCGCTTTTCCTAGGGAATTATCTAATGCGGGGGAGGTAGGGTTGCCACCCGGACAGTTCGGGTTTGGAATCATGTGTCCGGGTTTCAGACTGCCTGAAACCCGGACACATTATTCAGACTGGACTATGGCCTCCCAGCAGGGTTGCTGGCTGCAGTTGTCTAAGCTGAGAGTGTCTGTTACTCTCTCTTTCACACTTCCCAAAGCCAGCACTAACAATTCCCCCACATGCAGATGGGAGAGGAGAGAGGGCTCAATCTACTCCTCTTCCACCCGCCCCTACCCCTTTGTGTCTGCCCACACTCCAATCCCAGGCACTAAGCCTCAGAAAAGGAAAGTGGGGGCCGTAAATTTGAAGTCCAGCAGCCTCAAATACATCTGGATGAGAGGTGCTGACTGCCAAGGGGTGAGTGAGCTCACCATCCATGCCTGTCTGTGACTGAAGTCTCCCCTCCCCTTCTCTCTCCTGCCTCTGAGAGAGTACACTAAGGTAAATCAGGGTTCTCAGAGCACCCCTTATATCACAGTACCCCTTTACACCAGAGGCCCTTACATTAGAGTCCTCTCTTTACATCAGAGTTCTCAGTGTTCCCCCTTAAATCAGGGTTCCCAGAGCATCACTTATGTTAGAGTCCCCAGAGTTCTCCTTACAACAGAGTCTGCAAAGTCCCGCTTTACAGTATAAGGGAACTCTGCGGATTCAGATGTAAAAGGGGAACTCTTGTGGATTCAGATGTAAAGGGGGAACTCTGTGGATTCAGATGTAAAGGGGGAACTCTGTGGATTCAGATGTAAAGGGGGAACTCTGTGGATTCAGATGTAAAGGGGGAACTCTGTGGATTCAGATGTAAAGGGGGAACTCTGTGGATTCAGATGTAAAGGGGGAACTCTGTGGATTCAGATGTAAAGGGGGACTCTTGTGATTAACTTCATATGATTAGAAATGTTATTTAATAGCAAAATATATGTACAGTTTATATTATTTAAAAAAATTGCTGTGCGCCGCTAAAGTGTTCGGGTTTGACTTGAAGAAAAGGTGGCAACCCTAGGGGAGGAGCCGGGAGAGCCGCCGAGGGACCGGAGAAGAGGCTGTTCGGTGCCACTCTGTTCAAAACGAGCTGCACAGTGGAGGTAAGTATGACATGTTATTTAAAAAAAAATGATCCTTTACAATCAGTTTAAGGAATCAGGACCCAGATGGAGGTTAAATATGTTAAAGACACATGATACACTTCCAATACCAACACCAGCAAACCATAAACAAAGTTAGTGATAAATAAACATGACAGTGCAAAAACCACAAATAATGACCTAACTAACTATATATAAAATGGAGGGAGCTCACATGAGCAGGACAAGGTCAGAACAGGCACAGAAGACAAGGGGAGCAGGTAAACAGGTACTGCCAGCAGGAAGCAGGGTACAGGGAGCAAGGCTTAGGCTGGGACATGGCTTGCAGGAAGAATACTGAAGCACTGGATGTTCTTGTATACCCCCAGCAGTCCACATCAGGTGCAGCCTAATTACTTGTACAGTCCAGTAGGGATGGGCTATCTGTTCGAGTCGAACATGAGTTCGACTCGAACATCGGCTGTTCGATCGTTCGACGAAGATCGAGCATTATGGCCGTTCACACCAAATTTGAGCGGCACATCACGGCCCATAATGCACTGCGTCATCACAGTACATTGCTGGCTGATGATTGGCCAAGCATGCACTATAAACCGCATGCTTTGGCCAATCACAGCACCGTCAGCGAAGAGAGCCATAATTGGCCAAAGGCAGGGTGCAATTATGGCTCAGAGGGTTAAGTCAACGCCCCACACTATATAAGGCCGCCTGCACGTCGGCCTTCTGTAGTGTGTTCCAGCGGAGAGAGAGTGTCATTTCATTTACATTTACTTTGAGCAGGCAGGCGATTCAGTTAGCTGCAGTGTATATATACACACACACACACTGTATCCTGTTTAGCTAGATCTCACTGCAGACCTGTTGTGGAATTTTAGGCTGCTGTTTACAGAGCACACAGCCTATAATTCCTGTGCTATCTAAGCACACATCAGATTTCATCTTCTTGAAGTAATGCTATCGTTAAGTTAAGTTTGCTAAAGTCCACTCACCGTTCATTCCATCATTCAATCAAGGAAACCACCAACACAGGTCTTCTTATCAGGCCATTCCAGCAAAGACTGTCAAGCCGACGCCTACTCATAGGCTTTTATTAAACTCAAAAGATCTCAAGACAGGAGGTGTTTGGCTGCAGCAACCAATCCCCTCCCCATGGGCGGGAACCTCATAGGATGTTCCCTCCTCACAGGAAAATGACAATACTTGGACATTCCTTCCAACAGGAGATGTCATACATGAATATAATAAACGTAGGATGGCTAAAGTTACCGTTGATAGGAATTCTTATTCTGCGCTATTCCATAGAATAACGCATAATAAGATTATACTATTATTGAATGGGGGAGGGAGGCTATCTGCAGACGCACGCTACGAATTCCAACCAATGTTGATCAGACATAGCAGAGACAAGAGCGCCCATCCGCCTATAACCAATGATGTCATTGCAGAGCGAGCATATCCCCTCCTTAACGATCGTCCATGCTAATGCACAGAGGGCCCCCGTTGGCGGACATATCCGCACCCTGCAAACATCACACTCCAACCTCAAAACGTTTTCCCCTATCAGACGGGATTCAACCAGCCTCAGACTACCCCAATCAGCTCTTTTAGAGCGGGTTGCGGAAGTACTAACACTGGGTGACACTATGACAATACATATTAAATACATCTCCATAAAAATCTCCACAACAGACCGTTTCTGGTGTACTGTTTCTAAAATACTTCAGGCAGGCAGTTGATTCAGTTAGTTGCAGTGTATTCGGTATATATATATATATATATATATATATATATATATATACACACACACACATACACATACACACACACACACACACACACACACACACACACACTGTATCCTGTGCAGCTAGATCTCACTGCAGACCATTCCTGGTGTACTGTTTCTAAAATACTTCAGGCAGGCAGTTGATTAAGTTAGCTGCAGTTGATTCAGTATATATATATATATATATATATATATTGTGAAGGACTAGCATCAAATGTAGAGCTTGAAGGACACCGCCACTCGCTGGTTCTTCTTAAGGGCTTTGTTTGCCCATTTTTATTAAAAGAAGTCAAAACAAAATGAAAGGTTTCCCTCGCAGGGGTTTCAGTACTCCTTTTCAACAACAAAATGACATTCAGCCTCCTGGCTTATACATACAGCAGTGCTGCTCAGGCCTTCCACTTCAGGCTCTTGTCTGTCTCCTATAGACTATTCCATCTGCAACACTAGTGATGAGCCGAACACCCCCGGGTTCGGTTCGCACCAGAACCCGCGAACGGACCGAAAGTTCGAACGAACATTAGAACCCTATTAAATACAATGGATGCGAACGTTCGAATTCTAAAGTGCTAATTATAACAACTATTATGCATGTTATTGTCCTAAAAAGGGTTTGGGAACCCGGGTTCTGCACCAGGGGACATGTATCAATGCAAAAAGAAGTTTTAAAAACGGTCGTTTTTCGGGAGCAGTCATTTTAATGATGCATAAAGTGAAAAAAAAAAAGTCAAATATTCCTTTAAATATCGTACCTGGGGGGTGTCTAAAGTATGCCTGTGAAGTGCCACGTGTTTCCCGTGTTTAGAACTGTCCCTGCACAAAATGACACTTCTAAAGGAAAAAAAAGCCATTTAAAACTGCTTGCGGCTTTAATGTAATGTCTGGTCCCGGTAATATGGATGAAATTCTTTAAGAAAAATGGCATAGCTACCCCATGACCCCCCCCCTACCCCAGCCCATTACCAGCCCCTTTGGGTCTTGTATGGATATTAAGGGGAACCCCGCACATAAAATAAAAAAGGCCCTATATACTCTGAACAGCCCTATACAGGCGGTGCATACAAGACAGGGACTGTAGGTTTGTTCTTATGTAGAATCTGTTTGTAATTTTGAACAGGTACATTGTTGAAGTGTAGCTCCAGACCAAAAATCTATTTTTAAACTTTTTGGAAAACATAGGTAAGGGTTATCACCCCTGTAACATTTGTTTTGCTGTCTGTGCCCCTGTTCAGAACATTTCACCTCACTTTCCGTCCCAATGACAACTGTTTTTGAAATGTGGTGTTTTTCTTGAAACAAGGATTGCTGATAAAGCATCAGTACAGAGGAGACACCTTTCTCCCATATTTATTCTTACAGGAGAGAATTTTCCTTCCTAGTGGTAGATTTCCTCTCACTTCCTGTTGTCTTCTTGCGTTTGCAAGTAGGAGTCGTTTGTAAGTTGGATGTTTGAAAGTAGGGACCTGCCGTATATACTCTGCAGAAATAGGCCCCTTAGTTGTTGGTGTTGGCACAACACTGTAAGCACTCACAGTTACTCTTGGTTGGTGCTGGAACGCCCTGCTGTCAACTATTATATCAGGAATTTTAATTACATATAATTGTTGAACAGTGGTAGTAAAAATTGGGCCTTTGATGGTGGTGCTGGTGCCACAACACTGTAAGCCCTGACAGTTACTCTTGGTGGGTGCAGCAATGGGCCCTGCTGTGAATTATTAGATCAAGAATTGTATTTACATGCCCCTGTTGAACAGGGGCTGAAAAATTGGGCCTTAGGCACTGGTGGCACAACACTGCAACCCCTCACAGATACTGTACTTGGAGCACAGCAATGAGCCCTGTTGCAAAGTATTGCTTCAAAAATTGTAATGACACGCCCCTGTTAAACAGGGGCTGAAAAATTGGGCCTTAGGCACTGGTGGCACAACACTGCAACTCCTCACAGATACTGTACTTGGAGCACAGCAATGAGCCCTGTTGCAAAGTATTGCTTCAAAAATTGTAATGACACGCCCCTGTTAAACAGGGGCTGAAAAATTGGGCCTTAGGCACTGGTGGCACAACACTGCAACTCCTCACAGATACTGTACTTGGAGCACAGCAATGAGCCCTGTTGCAAAGTATTGCTTCAAAAATTGTAATTACACGCCCCTGTTAAACAGGGGCTGAAAAATTGGGCGTTAGGCACTGGTGGCGGCACCCATAAACAAAAATGATCTTCCAAGCTATCATCATCAATCGTATCATTGAGGACTCGGAGGAGGAGGATAGCCAGTCAACATAACAGCACAGGCACTCAGCATCAGCATCAGTCTTGAAGGGATGTGACATGTTAAAATCAATTAGTCTGTTATATCAGCATCAGGTGTGTGGTAGCTGGTGGTGATCCAAGACTGGTTCATCTTGATGAAAGTCAGTCGATCAACCGAGTCGGTGGACAGGCGCACCCTGTGATCCGTGACAAATCCTCCAGCAGCACTGAATGTGCGTTCCGAAAGAACGCTGGATGCAGGACAGGCCAGTAGCTCAATTGCATACTGTGCAAGCTCTGGCCAGTGATCCATCCTCAAGACCCAGTAAGCCAGAGGATTTTCGGTGGGGAAGGTGTCCAAGTCTGACCTTGCCCCTAGATATTCCTGCACCATGTTTATCAGACGCTGGCGATGGTTGCTGGAACCGATCATACTTTGGGGCTGCGGACTAAAGAATTGTCTGAACGCATCGGTCAGACGGCCACCTTCCCCACCGCTCCTTCTTTGACTGGCCGAAGCCTCAGCAACTCGTTGTCCAGGACCAGGAGTTTGCAACCTCCCAGTCTCTGGGAACGCGTTGCACAGACCTTTCTGCAAGGCCTCCCGGAGTCGTCTCATCCTCTGCTCCCTCTGCGACGGTAACATAAGGTCCGCAACCTTACCCTTGTACCGTGGATCAAGGAGAGTGGCCAGCCAGTAATGGTCCCTCTCCTTGATCCGAAGAATACGAGGATCCTTCCGCAGACTTTGCAGGATCAGGGAGGCCATGCAGCGTAGGTTTGCTGAGGCATTCGCTCCGGAGTCCTCTGGGTCACTAAGGACGACATGATCCGCAGCCACCTCCTCCCAGCCACGTACAAGTCCACTGGTTTCTTGGGACTGTAAATCATCCCTAAAAGACTGCTGCTGATGATGCTGAGTGCCAGCCTCCACCTCCATGCTGACACAATCCTCCTCCTCCTCCTCCTCTTCCTGTGCGATGGGTGGGACAGAAGGAACGCTGTCTGGGTAAAGGGGGCCTTGAGAGGCAAGGAAGTCCTCCTCTTCCTGCCTCTGTTCTGCCTCAAGTGCCCTGTCCATTATTCCACGCAGCGTGTGCTCCAACAGGTGGACAAGAGGTACAGTGTCACTGATGCATGCACTGTCACTGCTCACCATCCTCGTGGCCTCCTCAAATGGTGCCAGGACAGTGCATGCATCCCTGATCATGCCCCACTGGCGTGGAGAAAAAAAACCAAGCTCCCCTGACCCTGTCCTGGTGCCGTAGTCGCACAGGTACTCATTGATGGCCCTCTGCTGCGTGTGCAGCCGCTGCAGCATGGCCAACGTTGAGTTCCACCTGGTGGGCATGTCACATATAAGGCGGTTCTTGGGCAGGTTCAACTCCTTTTGCAGCTCAGCCAGGCGAGCACTGGCATTATAAGATCTGCGGAAATGCACACAGACTTTCCTGGCCTGCCTCAGGACATCCTGTAAGCCCGGGTACCTGCCCAAGAAGCGCTGCACCACCAGGTTAAGGACGTGAGCCACACAGGGCACATGGGTCAGTTGTCCCTGTCGGAGGGCGGAGAGGAGGTTGGTGCCATTGTCGCAAACCACCATTCCTGGCTTAAGCTGGCGTGGCGTCAACCACCTCTCGGCCTGGCCCTGCAGAGCAGACAGGACCTCTGCCCCAGTGTGGCTTCTGTCCCCCAAACACACCAGCGCAAGCACGGCATGGCATCTTTTTGCCTGCGTACTTGCGTAGCCCCGTGAACGGCTACGGAGCACCGCTGGTTCATAGGACAAACCACAGGAAGAGGCCATGGAGGAAGAAGAAGAGGAGGGGGTGGAGGAGAGAGGTGTGTCACAACCAGTAGTAGCATTTTGGAGGCGTGGCGGTGGGACAACCTCCAACACTACTGCACCTTGTCCTGAATCCTTCCCAGCTGCCAAAAGAGTGACCCAATGGGCCGTGAAAGAAAGGTAACGTCCCTGTCCATGCCTGCTGGACCATGAGTCAGCGGTAATATGCACCTTACCGCTGACCGCCCTGTCCAGCGAGGCCAAGACATTGCCTTCCACATGCCGGTAGAGAGCCGGAATAGCCTTCCGTGAGAAAAAGTGGCGTTTGGGAACCTGCCACTGAGGAACCGCACATTGCACAAACTCACGGAAGGGGGCCGAGTCTACCAACTGAAAAGGCAGCAGTTGAAGCGCTAGCAATTTAGCCAAGCTAGCATTCAACCGCTGGGAATGTGGATGGCTGGGAGTGAACTTCTTTCGACGGTCCAGCAGCTGGGGCAGGGAAATTTGCCTGCTAGAATCGGACGTCGGTGTACTGCTAGCAGAGTGGGCGCAAGTACTTGGCTGTGACACACCTAATTCTACACCTTCATTCCTCTCAGTGCATGTTTCAGAGAGGACTGAAGTTATAGTGGGGTTGGAGATCCCAGCTGATGCGGTGCAAGGAGAGGTCCGCTTTGTTCTTTGGTGTGGGTCTTTGAGGTAGGCTTGCCAACGAGCTGCATGGCAGGTCAACATATGTCTGGTCAGGCATGTGGTACCCAAGCGGCTGATGTTTTGGCCACGCGATATACGCTTGAGACATATGTTGCAAACAGCAGCTGTGCGATCTGATGCACTAGCCTCAAAAAAGGCCCACACCAAAGAACTTTTTGAATGACGGGCAGAGGCAGCGCCCTGCACAGGCGGAGCTCTGCGGTGTGATTCCGTCGGTGTACTGCCCTTACGCTGGCCACCAAAGGGCATCCTGCCTCGTTGGAGATGTGCCTCCTCCTCATCCTCCTCCTCCTCCTCTCTCCTATTAGGCACCCACGTGGAGTCAGTGACCTCATCATCCCCTCCCTCCTCATCACTGGAGCCAATCTGGCAGTATGCTGCAGCTGCTGGAACATGACTGCCAGATTGGTGTCCTTCTTGAGCATCCCCTCTGTCTGCTCTCACGCTACTGCCTTCCTCTAGCTGGGTTTCATCATCAGACCCTTCGAAACGCTGGGCATCCTCCTGGAGCATGTACCCAACACTGTGCTGAAACAGTTCGGGGGACTCCTCAGGAGGAGGACATGGTGGGTCTAGGGAAGGAGTGACTGATGATTTGTCTGACATTGATACCAGGGAAGACGACGCTTTGGCAGCTGCTTTTCCAGTACCCTGAGCCTGGGTGAGAGAGGATGAGGAGGAGGAGGAGGGCTTGGTCATCCACTCTACCAAGTCTTCGGCATGATGTGGCTCAACATGTCCAGCTGCCGAAAAGAAGGACAAGCGTGTCCCATGGCCATGTGCTGATGACAATGCACCGCGTCCACGACCAGCACTGTTGCCCCCAGACACAGAGCCTGCTTGCCCTCTTTTATTGCCTCCTGACTGTCTGCCTCTCCTTGTTTGCCTTCCAGACATTCTAATAGATGGCCTGCAGGGAGATGGGAAAAAAGCAATAAGGGCTACCTTCAGGTGTCCTTCTCTGTCCCTTGAAACAAGGACTTTCACAGTGAAAGAAACTGACACTCTCCCTACCTACAGTTTTCTGTCCCTAGAAAAAATATTTTTTTTAAGCACAATATAGCACAAGGACAATTCACTCACTGTCCTTACAGGTCCCTGGAAACAAGGACTTGCAGAGTGAAAGAAAAAAAACACTCTCCCTACCTACAGTTTTCTGTCCCTAGAAAAAATGTTTTTTTTTAATCACAATATAGCACAAGGACAATTCACTCACTGTCCTTACAGGTCCCTGGAAACAAGGACTTGCAGAGTGAAATAAACTGACACTCTCCCTACCTACAGTTTTCTGTCCCTAGAATAAATGTTTTTTTTAAGCACAATATAGCACAAGGACAATTCACTCACTGTCCTTACAGGTCCCTGGAAACAAGGACTTGCAGAGTGAAAGAAAAAAAACACTCTCCCTACCTACAGTTTTCTGTCCCTAGAAAAAATGTTTTTTTTAATCACAATATAGCACAAGGACAATTCACTCACTGTCCTTACAGGTCCCTGGAAACAAGGACTTGCAGAGTGAAATAAACTGACACTCTCCCTACCTACAGTTTTCTGTCCCTAGAATAAATGTTTTTTTAAGCACAATATAGCACAAGGACAATTCACTCACTGTCCTTACAGGTCCCTGGAAACAAGGACTTGCAGAGTGAAAGAAAAAAAACACTCTCCCTACCTACAGTTTTCTGTCCCTAGAAAAAATGTTTTTTTTAATCACAATATAGCACAAGAACAATTCACTCACTGTCCTTACAGGTCCCTGGAAACAAGGACTTGCAGAGTGAAAGAAAAAAAACACTCTCCCTACCTACAGTTTTCTGTCCCTAGAAAAAATGTTTTTTTTAATCACAATATAGCACAAGGACAATTCACTCACTGTCCTTACAGGTCCCTGGAAACAAGGACTTGCAGAGTGAAAGAAAAAAAACACTCTCCCTACCTACAGTTTTCTGTCCCTAGAAAAAATGTTTTTTTTAATCACAATATAGCACAAGGACAATTCACTCACTGTCCTTACAGGTCCCTGGAAACAAGGACTTGCAGAGTGAAAGAAAAAAAACACTCTCCCTACCTACAGTTTTCTGTCCCTAGAAAAAATGTTTTTTTTAATCACAATATAGCACAAGGACAATTCACTCACTGTCCTTACAGGTCCCTGGAAACAAGGACTTGCAGAGTGAAATAAACTGACACTCTCCCTACCTACAGTTTTCTGTCCCTAGAATAAATGTTTTTTTTAAGCACAATATAGCACAAGGACAATTCACTCACTGTCCTTACAGGTCCCTGGAAACAAGGACTTGCAGAGTGAAAGAAAAAAAACACTCTCCCTACCTACAGTTTTCTGTCCCTAGAAAAAATGTTTTTTTTAATCACAATATAGCACAAGGACAATTCACTCACTGTCCTTACAGGTCCCTGGAAACAAGGACTTGCAGAGTGAAATAAACTGACACTCTCCCTACCTACAGTTTTCTGTCCCTAGAATAAATGTTTTTTTTTAGCACAATATAGCACAAGGAGAATTCACTCACTGTCCTTCCAGGTCCCTGGAAACAAGGACTTGCAGAGTGAAAGAAAAAAAACACTCTCCCTACCTACAGTTTTCTGTCCCTAGAAAAAATGTTTTTTTTAATCACAATATAGCACAAGGACAATTCACTCACTGTCCTTCCAGGTCCCTGGAAACAAGGACTTGCAGAGTGAAATAAACTGACACTCTCCCTACCTACAGTTTTCTGTCCCTAGAATAAATGTTTTTTTTAAGCACAATATAGCACAAGGACAATTCACTCACTGTCCTTACAGGTCCCTGGAAACAAGGACTTGCAGAGTGAAAGAAAAAAAACACTCTCCCTACCTACAGTTTTCTGTCCCTAGAAAAAATGTTTTTTTTTAAGCACAATATAGCACAAGGACAATTCACTCACTGTCCTTCCAGGTCCCTGGAAACAAGGACTTGCAGAGTGAAAGAAAAAAAACACTCTCCCTACCTACAGTTTTCTGTCCCTAGAAAAAATGTTTTTTTTAAGCACAATATAGCACAAGGACAATTCACTCACTGTCCTTCCAGGTCCCTGGAAACAAGGACTTGCAGAGTGAAAGAAAAAAAACACTCTCCCTACCTACAGTTTTCTGTCCCTAGAAAAAATGTTTTTTTTAATCACAATATAGCACAAGGACAATTCACTCACTGTCCTTACAGGTCCCTGGAAACAAGGACTTGCAGAGTGAAAGAAACTGACACTCTCCCTACCTACAGTTTTCTGTCCCTAGAATAAATGTTTTTTTAAGCACAATATAGCACAAGGACAATTCACTCACTGTCCTTCCAGGTCCCTGGAAACAAGGACTTGCAGAGTGAAAGAAACTGACACTGTCCCTACCTACAGTTTTCTGTCCCTAGAATAAATGTTTTTTTTAAGCACACTATAGCACAAGCACAAAACACACTGACACTCTCCCTACCTATCCTTCTCTTTCCCTAAACTAAAGGAATCCAGGTTAAGCAAGAAAGAAATAACAGTCACTGTCCCTGCCTATGCTGCTCTATCCCTGCTCCGGAACACACTACACTAGGCCGCCGTGCTGGCGGCCTTTTATAGTGTGGGGCGTGTACTAAACACCCTCAGCAATAATTGGCCACAGGCATCCTGCCTGTGGCCAATCATTGCTCTCCTCGCTGCCGGCGCTGTGATTGGCCAAGCATGCGGGGTCACAGTGCATGCTTGGCCAATCACAGCGCCTGGATGACACTGCGATGGCGTAGTGCATTGTGGGCCGTTCGCGTCACTCGAATTTGGCGCGAACGGCCCAAATCGTTTGATCTTCGTCGAACGATCGAACAGCCGATGTTCGAGTCGAACGTATGTTCGACTCGAACACGAAGCTCATCCCTATGCAACACCATCCATTTGGATAGCAGCCCCTTGCTGCTCTGACCCTCAGACCTGGGTCTCTGGCTTCCACTGTGCACACAAGCACTCTCTGACTTCTCCAGTGCACACCTGCACTCGTCGGGAGGGTGGGGCCCAGAATGATGGTCCTGATTCTACTATCAGGCCCACACACACACCTGAACAATCAGTGTGCAGTTGAGTCTCAAAAACCGGATCCAGGACTGGGGATTTCATCCCACCCGGATCTCTAAGTAATCCCCAAGCTCCGGGTCCCAAAGTGGATTTTAGTAAATCATGAGTAGGGATGAGCTTCGTGTTCGAGTCGAACATACGTTCGACTCGAACATCGGCTGTTCGATCGTTCGACGAAGATCGAACGATTTGGGCCGTTCGCGCCAAATTCGAGTGACGCGAACGGCCCACAATGCACTACGCCATCGCAGTGTCATCCAGGCGCTGTGATTGGCCAAGCATGCACTGTGACCCCGCATGCTTGGCCAATCACAGCGCCGGCAGCGAGGAGAGCAATGATTGGCCACAGGCAGGATGCCTGTGGCCAATTATTGCTGAGGGGGTTTAGTACACGCCCCACACTATAAAAGGCCGCCAGCACGGCGGCCTAGTGTAGTGTGTTCCGGAGCAGGGATAGAGCAGCATAGGCAGGGACAGTGACTTTTATTTCTTTCTTGCTTAACCTGGATTCCTTTAGTTTAGGGAAAGAGAAGGATAGGTAGGGAGAGTGTCAGTGTGTTTTGTGCTTGTGCTATAGTGTGTTTAAAAAAAACATTTTTTCTAGGGACAGAAAACTGTAGGTAGGGAGAGTGTCAGTTTCTTTCACTGTGCAAGTCCTTGTTTCTAGGGACCTGGAAGGACAGTGAGTGAATTCTCCTTGTGCTATATTGTGCTTAAAAAAAACATTTTTTCTAGGGACAGAAAACTGTAGGTAGGGAGAGTGTCAGTTTCTTTCACTGTGCAAGTCCTTGTTTCCAGGGACCTGGAAGGACAGTGAGTGAATTCTCCTTGTGCTATATTGTGCTTAAAAAAAACATTTTTTCTAGGGACAGAAAACTGTAGGTAGGGAGAGTGTCAGTTTCTTTCACTGTGCAAGTCCTTGTTTCCAGGGACCTGGAAGGACAGTGAGTGAATTCTCCTTGTGCTATATTGTGCTTAAAAAAAACATTTTTTCTAGGGACAGAAAACTGTAGGTAGGGAGAGTGTCAGTTTCTTTCACTGTGCAAGTCCTTGTTTCTAGGGACCTGGAAGGACAGTGAGTGAATTCTCCTTGTGCTATATTGTGCTTAAAAAAAACATTTTTTCTAGGGACAGAAAACTGTAGGTAGGGAGAGTGTCAGTTTCTTTCACTGTGCAAGTCCTTGTTTCCAGGGACCTGGAAGGACAGTGAGTGAATTCTCCTTGTGCTATATTGTGCTTAAAAAAAAATTTTTTCTAGGGACAGAAAACTGTAGGTAGGGAGAGTGTCAGTTTCTTTCACTGTGCAAGTCCTTGTTTCCAGGGACCTGGAAGGACAGTGAGTGAATTCTCCTTGTGCTATAGTGTGATTAAAAAAAACATTTTTTCTAGGGACAGAAAACTGTAGGTAGGGAGAGTGTCAGTTTCTTTCACTGTGCAAGTCCTTGTTTCCAGGGACCTGGAAGGACAGTGAGTGAATTCTCCTTGTGCTATAGTGTGCTTAAAAAAACATTTTTTCTAGGGACAGAAAACTGTAGGTAGGGAGAGTGTCAGTTTCTTTCACTGTGCAAGTCCTTGTTTCTAGGGACCTGGAAGGACAGTGAGTGAATTCTCCTTGTGCTATATTGTGCTTAAAAAAAACATTTTTTCTAGGGACAGAAAACTGTAGGTAGGGAGAGTGTCAGTTTCTTTCACTGTGCAAGTCCTTGTTTCCAGGGACCTGGAAGGACAGTGAGTGAATTCTCCTTGTGCTATATTGTGCTTAAAAAAAAACATTTTTTCTAGGGACAGAAAACTGTAGGTAGGGAGAGTGTCAGTTTCTTTCACTGTGCAAGTCCTTGTTTCCAGGGACCTGGAAGGACAGTGAGTGAATTCTCCTTGTGCTATATTGTGCTTAAAAAAAACATTTTTTCTAGGGACAGAAAACTGTAGGTAGGGAGAGTGTCAGTTTCTTTCACTGTGCAAGTCCTTGTTTCCAGGGACCTGGAAGGACAGTGAGTGAATTCTCCTTGTGCTATAGTGTGCAGAAAAAAAACATTTTTTCTAGGGACAGAAAACTGTAGGTAGGGAGAGTGTCAGTTTCTTTCACTGTGCAAGTCCTTGTTTCTAGGGACCTGGAAGGACAGTGAGTGAATTCTCCTTGTGCTATATTGTGCTTAAAAAAAACATTTTTTCTAGGGACAGAAAACTGTAGGTAGGGAGAGTGTCAGTTTCTTTCACTGTGCAAGTCCTTGTTTCAAGGGACAGAGAAGGACACCTGAAGGTAGCCCTTATTGCTTTTTTCCCATCTCCCTGCAGGCCGTCTATTAGAATGTCTGGAAGGCAAACAAGGAGAGGCAGACAGTCAGGAGGCAATAAAAGAGGGCAAGCAGGCTCTGTGTCTGGGGGCAACAGTGCTGGTCGTGGACGCGGTGCATTGTCATCAGCACATGGCCATGGGACACGCTTGTCCTTCTTTTCGGCAGCTGGACATGTTGAGCCACATCATGCCGAAGACTTGGTAGAGTGGATGACCAAGCCCTCCTCCTCCTCCTCCTCCTCTCTCACCCAGGCTCAGGGTACTGGCAAAGCAGCTGCCAAAGCGTCCTCTTCCCTGGTATCAATGTCAGACTCATCATCAGTCACTCCTTCCCTAGACCCACCATGTCCTCCTCCTGAGGAGTCCCCCGAACTGTTTGAGCACAGTGTTGGGTACATGCTCCAGGAGGATGCCCAGCGTTTCGAAGGGTCTGATGATGAAACCCAGCTACAGGAAGGCAGTAGGGTGAGAGCAGACAGAGGGGATGCTCAAGAAGGACACCAATCTGGCAGTCATGTTCCAGCAGCTGCAGCATACTGCCAGATTGGCTCCAGTGATGAGGAGGGAGGGGATGATGAGGTCACTGACTCCACGTGGGTGCCTAATAGGAGAGAGGAGGAGGAGGATGAGGAGGAGGCACATCTCCAACGAGACAGGATGCCCTTTGGTGGCCAGCGTAAGGGCAGTACACCGACGGAATCACACCGCAGAGCTCCGCCTGTGCAGGGCGCTGCCTCTGCCCGTCATTCAAAAAGTTCCTTGGTGTGGGCCTTTTTTGAGGCTAGTGCATCAGATCGCACAGCTGCTGTTTGCAACATATGTCTCAAGCGTATATCGCGTGGCCAAAACATCAGCCGCTTGGGTACCACATGCCTGACCAGACATATGTTGACCTGCCATGCAGCTCGTTGGCAAGCCTACCTCAAAGACCCACACCAAAGAACAAAGCGGACCTCTCCTTGCACCGCATCAGCTGGGATCTCCAACCCCACTATAACTTCAGTCCTCTCTGAAACATGCACTGAGAGGAATGAAGGTGTAGAATTAGGTGTGTCACAGCCAAGTACTTGCGGCCACTCTGCTAGCAGTACACCGACGTCCGATTCTAGCAGGCAAATTTCCCTGCCCCAGCTGCTGGACCGTCGAAAGAAGTTCACTCCCAGCCATCCACATGCCCAGCGGTTGAATGCTAGCTTGGCTAAATTGCTAGCGCTTCAACTGCTGCCTTTTCAGTTGGTAGACTCGGCCCCCTTCCGTGAGTTTGTGCAATGTGCGGTTCCTCAGTGGCAGGTTCCCAAACGCCACTTTTTCTCACGGAAGGCGATTCCGGCTCTCTACCGGCATGTGGAAGGCAATGTCTTGGCCTCGCTGGACAGGGCGGTCAGCGGTAAGGTGCATATTACCGCTGACTCATGGTCCAGCAGGCATGGACAGGGACGTTACCTTTCTTTCACGGCCCATTGGGTCACTCTTTTGGCAGCTGGGAAGGATGCAGGACAAGGTGCAGTAGTGTTGGAGGTTGTCCCACCGCCACGCCTCCAAAATGCTACTACTGGTTGTGACACACCTCTCTCCTCCACCCCCTCCTCTTCTTCTTCCTCCATGGCCTCTTCCTGTGGTTTGTCCTATGAACCAGCGGTGCTCCGTAGCCGTTCACGGGGCTACGCAAGTACGCAGGCAAAAAGATGCCATGCCGTGCTTGCGCTGGTGTGTTTGGGGGACAGAAGCCACACTGGGGCAGAGGTCCTGTCTGCTCTGCAGGGCCAGGCCGAGAGGTGGTTGACGCCACGCCAGCTTAAGCCAGGAATGGTGGTTTGCGACAATGGCACCACCCTCCTCTCCGCCCTCCGACAGGGACAACTGACCCATGTGCCCTGTGTGGCTCACGTCCTTAACCTGGTGGTGCAGCGGTTCTTGGGCAGGTACCCGGGCTTACAGGATGTCCTGAGGCAGGCCAGGAAAGTCTGTGTGCATTTCCGCAGATCTTATAATGCCAGTGCTCGCCTGGCTGAGCTGCAAAAGGAGTTGAACCTGCCCAAGAACCGCCTTATATGTGACATGCCCACCAGGTGGAACTCAACGTTGGCCATGCTGCAGCGGCTGCACACGCAGCAGAGGGCCATCAATGAGTACCTGTGCGAATACGGCACCAGGACAGGGTCAGAGGAGCTTGGTTTTTTTTCTCCACGCCAGTGGGGCATGATCAGGGATGCATGCACTGTCCTGGCACCATTTGAGGAGGCCACGAGGATGGTGAGCAGTGACAGTGCATGCATCAGTGACACTGTACCTCTTGTCCACCTGTTGGAGCACACGCTGCGTGGAATAATGGACAGGGCACTTGAGGCAGAACAGAGGCAGGAAGAGGAGGACTTCCTTGCCTCTCAAGGCCCCCTTTACCCAGACAGTGTTCCTTCTGTCCCACCCATTGCACAGGAAGAGGAAGAGGAGGAGGAGGAGGAGGAGGAGGAGGATTGTGTCAGCATGGAGGTGGAGGCTGGCACTCAGCATCATCAGCAGCAGTCTTTTAGGGATGATTTACAGTCCCAAGAAACCAGTGGACTTGTACGTGGCTGGGAGGAGGTGACTGCGGATCATGTCGTCCTTAGTGACCCAGAGGACTCCGGAGTGAATGCCTCAGCAAACCTACGCTGCATGGCCTCCCTGATCCTGCAAACTCTGCGGAAGGATCCTCGTATTCTTCGGATCAAGGAGAGGGACCATTACTGGCTGGCCACTCTCCTTGATCCACGGTACAAGGGTAAGGTTGCGGACCTTATGTTACCATCGCAGAGGGAGCAGAGGATGAGACAACTCCGGGAGGCCTTGCAGAAAGGTCTGTGCAACGCGTTCCCAGAGACTGGGAGGTTACAAACTCCTGGTCCAGGACAACGAGTTGCTGAGGCTTCGGCCAGTCAAAGAAGGAGCGGTGGGGAAGGTGGCCGTCTGACCGATGCGTTCAGACAATTCTTTAGTCCGCAGCCCCAAAGTATGATTGGTTCCAGCAACCATCGCCAGCGTCTGATAAACATGGTGCAGGAATATCTAGGGGCAAGGTCAGACTTGGACACCTTCCCCACCGAAAATCCTCTGGCTTACTGGGTCTTGAGGATGGATCACTGGCCAGAGCTTGCACAGTATGCAATTGAGCTACTGGCCTGTCCTGCATCCAGCGTTCTTTCGGAACGCACATTCAGTGCTGCTGGAGGATTTGTCACGGATCACAGGGTGCGCCTGTCCACCGACTCGGTTGATCGACTGACTTTCATCAAGATGAACCAGTCTTGGATCACCACCAGCTACCACACACCTGATGCTGATATAACAGACTAATTGATTTTAACATGTCACGTCCCTTCAAGACTGATGCTGATGCTGAGTGCCTGTGCTGTTATGTTGACTGGCTATCCTCCTCCTCCGAGTCCTCAATGATACGATTGATGATGATAGCTTGGAAGATCATTTTTGTTTATGGGTGCCGCCACCAGTGGCTAAGGCCCAATTTTTCAGCCCCTGTTTTACAGGGGCGTGTACTTACAATTTTTTTAGCAATAATTTGCCATAGGGCTCATTGCTGTGCTCCAAGTACAGTATCTGTGAGGGGTTGTAGTGTTGTGCCACCAGTGCCTAAGGCCCAATTTTTCAGCCCCTGTTTAACAGGGGCGTGTCATTACAATTTTTGAAGCAATACTTTGCAACAGGGCTCATTGCTGTGCTCCAAGTACAGTATCTGTGAGGGGTTGTAGTGTTGTGCCACCAGTGCCTAAGGCCCAATTTTTCAGCCCCTGTTCAACAGGGGCATGCAATTACAATTCTTGATGTAATAATTCACAGCAGGGCCCATTCCTGCACCCACCAAGAGTAAGTCTGAGGGCTTACAGTGTTGTGGCAACGCCACCACCACCACCACCACGAAAGGCCCAATTCTTCAGCCCCTGTTCAAAAGGGGCATGTAATTACAATTCTTGATCTAATAATTCACAGCAGGGCCCATTCCTGCACCCACCAAGAGTAACTCTGAGGGCTTACAGTGTTGTGGCAACACCACCACCACCACCACGAAATGCCCAATTTTTCAGCCCCTGTTCAACAGGGGCATGCAATTACAATTCTTGATCTAATAATTCACAGCAGGGCCCATTGCTGCACCCACCAAGAGTAACTGTCAGGGCTTACAGTGTTGTGGCACCAGCACCACCATCAAAGCCCCAATTTTTACTACCACTGTTCAACAATTATATGTAATTAAAATTCCTGATATAATAGTTGACAGCAGGGCGTTCCAGCACCAACCAAGAGTAACTGTGAGTGCTTACAGTGTTGTGCCAACACCAACAACTAAGGGGCCTATTTCTGCAGAGTATATACGGCAGGTCCCTACTTTCAAACATCCAACTTACAAACGACTCCTACTTGCAAACGAAAGAAGACAACAGGAAGTGAGAGGAAATCTACCCCTAGGAAGGAAAATTCTCTCCTGTAAGAATAAATATGGGAGAAAGGTGTCTCCTCTGTACTGATGCTTTATCAGCAATCCTTGTTTCAAGAAAAACACCACATTTCAAAAACAGTTGTCATTGGGACGGAAAGTGAGGTGAAATGTTCTGAACAGGGGCACAGACAGCAAAACAAATGTTACAGGGGTGATAACCCTTACCTATGTTTCCCAAAAAGTTTAAAAATAGATTTTTGGGCTGGAGCTACACTTCAACAATGTACCTGTTCAAAATTACAAACACATTCTACATAAGAACAAACCTACAGTCCCTGTCTTGTATGCACCGCCTGTATACGGCTGTTCAGAGTATATAGGGCCTTTTTTATTTTATGTGCGGGGTTCCCCTTAATATCCATACAAGACCCAAAGGGGCTGGTAATGGGCTGGGGTAGGGGGGGGGGTCATGGGGTAGCTATGCCATTTTTCTTAAAGATTTTCATCCATATTACCGGGACCAGACATTACATTAAAGCCGCAAGAAGTTTTAAATGGCTTTTTTTTCCTTTAGAAGTGTCATTTTGTGCAGGGACAGTTCTAAACACGGGAAACACGTGGCACTTCACAGGCATACTTTAGACACCCCCCAGGTACGATATTTAAAGGAATATTTGATTTTTTTTTTCACTTTATGCATCATTAAAATGACTGCTCCCGAAAAACGACCGTTTTTAAAACTTCTTTTTGCATTGATACATGTCCCCTGGTGCAGAACCCGGGTTCCCAAACCCTTTTTAGGACAATAACATGCATAATAGTTGTTATAATTAGCACTTTAGAATTCGAACGTTCGCATCCATTGTATTTAATAGGGTTCTAATGTTCGTACGAACTTTCGGTCCGTTCGCGGGTTCTGGTGCGAACCGAACCCGGGGGTGTTCGGCTCATCACTAATCATGAGGAAACTGAAAAATAGGATTTTTATAACAGCTTACCTGTAAAATCCTTTTCTTGGAGTACATCACGGGACACAGAGCGACATAGTCATTACTAATGGGTTATATAGATACCGTCAGGTGCTGGCACTGGCAACTTCCAAAACCGGAAGTACCCTCCCCTATATAAGCCCCTCCCATCCGGGAGCACCTCAGTTTTGTAGCAAAGCAATAAGTGTCCCCAAAGAGGGGCGGGAGCTCTGTGTCCCGTGATGTACTCCAAGAAAAGGATTTTACAGGTAAGCTGTTATAAAAATCCTATTTTCTTTCTCGTACATCACGGGACACAGAGCGACATAGTCATTACTAATGGGATGTCCTAAAGCAATGCCAAATGAGGGGGGGGATACACCATATACAAGCTGAGCGCTATCAGACATGAGGATCTTTTGCGGCCTGCAACACACTGCGCCCAAAGGCGACATCCTCCTGACTTCTAACGTCCACCTGGTAGAACCTAGTAAACGTGTGTACTGAAGACCATGTTGCGGCCTTACAGATTTGAGCCAGGGAGGCCTGGTGATGCACTGCCCATGAAGTTCCAACTGCTCTCGTGGAGTGCGCTCTAACTTTGAACGGAGGCGGTCTCCTTCTCAAGCCATAGGCTTGTATTATGACCTGTCGAATCCACTTGGCTAAAGTAGATTTTGACGCTGCCTGACCCTTTCTGGGGCCTTCCGGCAGAATAAACAAAGTATCCGTTCTGCGAATCTGAGCAGTGGCTTTTAGATAAGCTTTAACTGCTCTTACTACATCCAAAGAATGCAATAACTTTTCCTCTACCGAAGTAGGTTTGGGGAAAAAAGAAGGAAGAACCACATCTTGGTTCAAATGAAAACTCGATACCACCTTAGGAAGAAAGGCTGGATGAGGACGTAACACTACTCTGTCCTTATGGATAACCAGATATGGCTCCTTACAGGACATAGCTGCTAATTCCGATACTCTTTTAGCCGAACAAATGGCTACTAGAAAAATCAATTTCCTGGTGAGAAGCACCAAGGAAATATGCTGTAATGGTTCAAATGGTTGTTTCTGTAGAACCGACAGAACCAAGTTTAGATCCCATGGACATATGGGAATATTAACCGGAGGACTAATACGCATCACTCCTTGTATAAAGGCTTTGACTAGTGAATGCGAAGCCAAGGGCCTTTGAAAAAATATTGACAAGGCCGAAATCTGACCCTTGATAGTACTCAAGGCAAGCTTCCTATCTACAGCCCATTGTAGGAAGTCCAGAATCCTACCTATTACGTATTTACGTGGATGCCATTTCTTGGCCTCACACCAGGCGATGTACGCCTTCCAGATTCTATAGTAGATCTGCCTGGATACCGGCTTCCTGGCATTGATCATGGTAGATACCACAGCATTAGAGAGCCCTCTCTTTTTTAGAATGTGGGCTTCAATAGCCAGGCCGTCAAACCTAGGGCTGGTAAGGAAGGGTGGTATATCGGTCCTTGCGAAAGCAGGTCCGGACGATGTGGGAGGGTCCAAGGACTCCCCACAGACATTTTTACAATCTCCGCGTACCATGCTCTTCGGGGCCACGCTGGAGCCACCAGAATCACTGGTTTCTTTTCTACCCTGATTCTGCGGAGTAATCGAGGTAACAATTGTGGCGGTGGGAATGCATATATCAGCTTGAACTGATCCCAAGGGAACACTAGGGCATCCGAGCCGCACGCTAGGGGATCCCTTGTCCAAGAGACAAACCTGTCCACTTTTGTGTTGAATCTGGATGCTAGCAGATCTACATCCGGTGTTCCCCACCGCTGACATATTGTCCGGAAAACCTCGGGATGAAGGGACCATTCCCCTGGGCATAATTGTTGGCGACTTAGAAAGTCCGCCTTCCAATTCTCCACTCCTGGAATGAATACCGCAGATATGGCTGGGACATATCTTTCTGCCCATCTCAGGATGTAATTTACTTCCCTTTGGGCTGCACGACTCCTGGTGCCCCCCTGACGATTGATATATGCCACTAATGTGGCATTGTCTGATTGAACTCTGACAGGGGACCCTTGGAGTTTGGATGTCCATGCTACTAGGGCATACCGGGCTGCTCGTATCTCTAAGAGATTGATGGGCAGGGCCTTTTCTGCTTCTGACCACTTGCCCTGGAGAGACCATTGCTCCAGTACTGCTCCCCAGCCTATAAGGCTGGCATCTGTAGTGACCACCTTCCAGGAAATCGGACTGAAGGATTTCCCTCTTTCCAGATTCTGGGGAACCAACCACCAGCGGAGGCTCTTGCAAACGGAAGGGGACAAGGACATTGGTAAGTCCCGAGCCTGAACTTTTTTGTTCCAGGCTGACAGTATGGCCCTTTGCAATTTCCTTGAATGGAATTGACCGTAGGGTACTGCTTCGAATGATGCCACCATTTTTCCCAGCAGCCTCATGCACAGGCGTATGGATGGCTGTCTTTTTGAACCCACTAAGTGGATCAAATCTCTCAAAGACGACCCCTTTTCTTGAGGCAAGAAAATTTTTCTCTGGTCTGAATCCAGCCTTAGCCCCAAGTATTCCAGACTTTTGACTGGTTTTAGGGCTGACTTGTCTCGGTTGATAATCCAACCGTGATATTCCAGAAACTTGATTGTCTCGTGAACAACCACTTCTAGTTTTTCCACTGAGTGGTCTATCAGCAACAAGTCGTCTAGATATGCCATTATCGTTACACCTCGTGTCCTTAGATTGGCCAATAATGGGGCCAGAATTTTTGTGAACACTCTTGGTGCTGTGGCCAGACCGAAGGGTAAGGCTCTGAACTGAAAATGGCGTCCTTCTACCGCAAAGCGTAGAAATTTTTGGTGGGCTGGAAAGATGGGAATGTGCAAATAAGCATCTTTGATGTTGATCGAGGCTAACCATTCCTCCCCTTGTAGGGCAGTGGCTACCGATCGGATCGACTCCATCCGGAAAGTCCTGATATGTAGGAATTTGTTTAGCCCTTTTAGATTTAATATGGGCCTCACGTCCCGGTTTGGCTTCGGAACTGTAAAGAGGTTTGAGTAAAACCCGAACCCCCATTCTTCCAGGGGAACCTCTATAATTACTGCTTGGAGCAATAATTGTTCCAGTGCCAACAGGAGGGATCCTCTCTTCTGGGGATCCCTTGGCACGTTTGACCTTATAAAGCGGGAAGGAGGGGAGTTTTTTAACTCCAATTTGTATCCCAGATTTACTGCGGAGAGCACCCATCTGTCTCGGATCGTGTCCCGCCAGGTCTCTGTGAACAACTGAAGTCTTCCCCCCACCCGATTGAGTGGGGGCAACCCTTCATGCATTTGACTTTGGGGGAGGTTTTGTACCTCTCCTGCTCCAGGGCTTCTTGTTACCCTGCAACTGTCACTGATTTTTACCTCCGGGATTTGACCGAGGAGGCCGTCGGAACTGTTTCACAGCCGATGTCCTAGGGACTGGAGAAGTCGGCCTCTTAAAAGAGGGACCTCTAACTCTATTTTTAACCGGCAAAAGTGTACTTTTACCGCTGGAAATTCTCTGGATATACTTGTCCAGGTCTTCCCCGAATAAGCGCTCACCATGAAATGGGAAGCTGACCAGCAATTTTTTACAGGGAGCTTCAGCAGACCAGTTTTTGAGCCATAGAAGCCTGCGCATATGTACTACAGACAGCGTAAGGCGGGAGGCCTGATGGATTGAATCCTTTATGGCGTCCACCGCAAAGCATAAGGCTCTAGGTAGATCAGCTAGGGCAAGAGCCTGCTGATCTGGCAAGTCCCTTAAGACCTGTTTCAACTGATCCTTCACTGCTTGGCAGACCCCAATAGCTGCCACTGCTGGTTGTGTCACCAATCCTGCTGTAGAAAAAGCAGATTTTAATAAGGACTCCAATTTTTTATCTATTGGGTCCTTGAACATTTGGACATTATCCACCGGACATGTCAGTGATTTATTCACACAAGAGATGGCTGCGTCCACTGTAGGGACCTTCCATTTTCTGATGAACTTATCCTCCATGGGATAGACCACCGGAAATCTCTTAGGGGGAGTAAATATTTTGTCAGGATGCTCCCAATCCTGGTAAATGAGCCCTTCCAGTAAAGGATGGATCGGAAAGGAACAAACAGTCTGGGGAGCTTTTAGCGACCCCAACGAGGAGACAGAAGTGGATGATGGCTCCGCAAGTGGCATTTTAAATGCTGATCGGACCATATTAGTCAGGGACTGAACCCATAACCTTTCAGCATGTGATGCTGAGAACGGCTCTTCCACTGTTGATTCCTCTACAACCGAATCGACCTCATCCTGATCCCCTTCAGGTAGGTCGATCCCTGTATGGGACTGTTGCTCTGTTAACAGGCACTCTGAGGGAGGAGACGGAGATCGGGCGCTTTTCTCCTGTGACAGGGAAGCCGCGATCAATGCTGACAATCTCTCTTCCAGCCCTCCCAGAGCTGAGGAAAAAACCTCCTCTGTTACATACACAGGAGCAGGTGAACTGAGGACAGCCACAGTACCAGGTACTCCTGAGGGTGCTCTACGGTCACTAACCTCTGATTCTTCAGGGGAGACTGGTGCAGCCAAAGCATGCCCAAGATCCTCAGAGCCCGATGGAGACCCCCTATTCCTCCTGGAATTTCTAGTCCCGGAGTTTTTAGACGGCATATTCCTAAGCCACAAAGCTGAGGTATTCCAGCCGAAATACACCAGTTACTGACAATAGTCAAGCATAAATGCTGCTATAAGAAACAGTTGGTGTCTACTAATGTGCCTTTCTAGGGGATGCCTGTATCAACCGCTTGCTGTATGCCCTTTTTTAAATGTTGCCAGCTCTGTCTCTGTACTTCATAGCCAGCTCACCACACAAAATTGTGATTTTTAACATGCTGGGACGCCCGCACATGCGCAGAAGCGCTGCGGCGCGCACAGAGCGTCATCCCCCAGGCTCCGCCCCCTTTTCCGGCTCACCTCTATATATAGAGGCGCGTGCACGCGCACGCGCGCGGCCACGTGCGCCTTTGGCGCTAATTTCGAAAAATGGAAACTAGGGACAAGAGCCAGGGCCCCTCTTTGCCGCAGGCCGGGGGATGGACGAGCATTGCAACATGGCAGAGGAAGCAGTTTCCCATAAGAGAACTCACCATCTGCCTGGACTTGCTCTGCTGAGAAGAAACTAGTCCACATGACAAGAAAACATTCCACAGCGGCCTCTAGTGGACAAACACAGGTACCGCAGTCTAATATATTAAATATATATAAAAAAATATATATATTTTTTTTTTCTTGACCACCATTAAAAATTATTACATTTTTTTAGTAGTTACAGGCATGCACAGAATTTTGCGGGAATACCATTAGGTAACAGACAGAAAGACAAATTAGGCTTGGGGGTCCCCCAATAGAACCAAGTTCCTGGGGGCCCCCACTTACCTGTTCCCCGCCGCAGGACTTTGTTTGGTCCACAAAAGCCCAAACTTCACCTATCACGGCAGGCATTGTAATCAAACCTTCAGGGACCGGGTTCCCAAGGATTCCACTCCCCTGGACCTGTATAGCACCCTGCACAGAAAACATCTTGGTCGTGGGTATGACCAGAGCTCTGGATCCCAGGGTCCAGCTCTCCTAAGAGAAGCATTACAGGCAAAACCTTGCTCTTCTCTGCAAGGCCCGGGTACCGACCGTTTAGCTATGAAGCTTTTTTGGTCGGATCCGGAATAGCTTACTGAGGCCCAAAAGAACCTGTACGCAAGCTCAGTGAAAAACACATGTTTCTTCTTGGCCAACACCTTAGACACTGGCAAAAAACTGAGGTGCTCCCGGATGGGAGGGGCTTATATAGGGGAGGGTACTTCCGGTTTTGGAAGTTGCCAGTGCCAGCACCTGACGGTATCTATATAACCCATTAGTAATGACTATGTCGCTCTGTGTCCCGTGATGTACGAGAAAGAAAGCCAGTTTCCTCCCAAACAAGCAAATACCCTGGAGCCCCTCAACCTGCCTGGTTGAGAATCCTGTATTCATACACTGGTGGGGTACCACACTACCACATACCCTCCCCCCTTGTTTCAATCCGGAGGGAGGAACACCAGCACCCATCATTATGGTTGGGACACCTCTGTGCTGGCTGTCAGCCACGTAGGCCCAACCTTTTTTCCGGGTGCACTTCTAGGTATGTCCCACCCTGGATCTTAACAAGGTCCTATATTTCCCTATACTCAGCCTTCTCCCTCTTCTTTTGGGGTTCCATAAGCACTGCCTCTCCTGAAATTTTAACGGGGCACCCCTGGTCTTTCTACCAACCCTTCTGCCTCCACGCTTCAGGTTCCCAGGTTTCCCAATACCTTTGGACACCACACTGTCATGTACCTTTAACAAACTATTTGGTTCATCATTGACAGACATATTCAAACCAACATTACACCTCTCAACGTTGCACAGATTACCAATGCCTTTTTTTTCAGCATTTGCTAGGGCAGCGTCTGCAGAGGGCACACATAATGGAGGGCCGCCATTACCCACGGGAACCTCACAGGACGTCACCTCCCCTGGGTTCACCCACTCTGCAGGCAGCTGTCCTACCACTTGACCTGTTCTGATGCCATCTGTATTTTTATCCACCTGAACAGACAAGCTCTTGTCTGATCCACATACCATTTTTACCACACTTCTTATCCGTTTCCCTGTCTCGGGGACCTTATTAGGTTTGTTGAATACTTTTGTTAGAAACCATACCCTTGGCTCCAGACCTGAGGAGGGACCACACATCGGCGAGAGATTAAATTCCGCAGGACTAAAGCCAAGTTCTACCTCACCTGTTGTCCAACACTCCATGGGTAACTGATCTAACAGATGACACTGATCTAGGCACAAACTACTTCTTTCTGATGTACACATTACATTGCTGCAGCATTCACCTATAGCCCTTTTTCTCACAGTGTCTCCGGGTACTTTAAGTTGTACCTCTTTCTGAGTGATAGAAAGCATCTCTGCTAGTGCTGCATCTATTCTGGGCCCTTCCTTCTCATGAGATTTAGCTGCCGAGACAGTATCTGCGCCCTCTACTGACCACTGCACCTTGGAGCACACCCGCAGAGATGTTTCCAGTCACTACACCAGCCGGAGAGACCTTTGATGACTCCAACAGTTCTGAGCGCCTTCCAGGCCACTCAGTAACTGGGAGCACCCCCTTAGAGAACCTCAGAACTATTTGCCACACTGTTAAAAAGCTTCCCAGCACAGCCTGTACCACCTGGCTCCACCTATTGGTACCACGCAGCACCACCTGGTCCGACTGCGGTGGAGACACCCAAGTGTACAGTGAGGGCACTTTTACCAACTCCAGCATTTCTAATAAAGTTTTTGTCAACTCTATGCAACCAATGTCTAAATGCGTGACCTTTTTGGGAACCTTTCCCCTTTCCGAGACATGGAGGGGCTCATCCATTGCAGCTTGTGAGGTTGAGACCTTTGAAGAGACCACCATCTTCTTGAAGGTACCCCTCATCCCAGCCTGTTGCTCCCCCGGAGCGCTGTCAGACACATGTCTCCTCTTCACCTCTAACGCTACACCAATGAGCCTCTGCGAGTCAACATTGTCAACTTTACACTTGCCATTATTTAGTTGCTGGGCCGTGGACAACCCATCTGCCATGCCTGTGCCCAGAACCGTTCCTTCAGACTGGAGGGCATCAGCCTTTGCAGGGGCTGGCGTGCCCTTGAGCACTGGCCATTCTGCGATCCCTCCACTGGGCACAGCAGGTGTTCTGTCCACAACTCTGTCACACATCATTGCTTCGTAATTCCTTGTCACTTGGCCTAGTGCCGCAACTGCTTCCTTGCACCAATCATCCCAGTCTCCTGTGGTTCCATCACTGGTGCTCCACAGCACTGCATCACCTGCTCTAGAAGGCCCAACAGGAACCTGGGATTCACTAGCCACAACAACACACTTGTCACTTCTATCTACCTCACATTGTGACAATATTTTTTTTCTCACATCACACTGGGAGATTGCATCCTCAACCAAGGCAAGGTGCAATACCTTATTTTGAACACCTTGCTTTGGTGGCGCTACAGACACATTTCCAACATTTTCAGACATGACACTAAAGGAAACACATTTTTCAATGTCATGCTCACCAATACCATCACATTTGCCAACAGTAACACTTTTGTCAGCATAACCATCAGAATTTTCACTACGTGTAGACATAACTGCTACTTTTGTGGATTGTCTATTACCCACCAAAGCCTCTGAGTGACTCCTCACAGCGCCCTCCGTTTTTAAAGGGGCACCCTTTCCTACATGGGCAGCTCCAAAGTTGACCTGGGAAACGACCGGCTCCGTCACTGCGGGCTTCTTGGAAGTCTCCCTGGGCAACCCTGCAGTACTTGTCACTAGGGAACATGGCACAAGCACTGTTTTGGTCACCCCTAACTCTATTTTCCCAGCCACCTGCTGGACTATAGCAGGCACATGCAGAGTCCCCATGTCCTTTCCAGTCTTTAGCCCTGCGGCTAGTTGGGCTTTATTTTGTGCCTCCCCACTGCTCTGGGTAGCACACTGCCGCAAGTCTATGTCCATTGGCACTGCGGATCTCCCCACTGGATCTACTCCCACTTCACTGGGTTCAGTACCATAAACTGGAACAGTCTTACCATTTTCAGTGGCTGGCATCATAACCTTCACTTGAGTGCGCTGTCTCTCAGCTGTATCCATACCAGTTACTGTCTCTTTGGGGCCATATGGCGACACTGCAGCCTTTCCAGACTCTTCAGCGGTGTTCCAGAACCTTGGGCAAGTAAAGATCCCATGCCCCACTTGACCACATTCCAAGCACGGTACTGGACGACTTTTCCCCAGTGCGTTTCTTTCCTGATGATTCTTTCCAGGCATAACTTCCACTCTCGTTGCCATGGGAGATCGCCGTCTCCCAGCAGAGCTTTGCTGGCTCTCTCCAACATGCTGTATTGGCTCCTCCGGAAGCCACTTGTCACGACCCATGGGAGGCACACCCCTTGGTCCACAGACAGCCCGACTGGCCTCCTCTGTGTTTCTATGGGCAACCACTCTCTGTCCTGGCCTTTGATCAGCCTCTCTTCTGGCATATAACACAGGCTTCTCAGACCTTTGTTTTGCTAGGTAGCTTTGCACTGGAGCCAGGGACAAAAGGCACTTGGAGACTGCATGCCCCCACTCACTGCACCGCAAACAGCGCACTTGGTTCCATGTCTTGTCAGGGTTTCCCACCCTGCATCTGCTGGACCCTGTCTCAAGCTGTGTCACTTTCACACTTTTCGCAACAGCTGCTGGTTTGACTGCAGCAGCGTTGCCAGGGGCAACAACACCCCTCTCCCAGGCATGGACATTCGGCAGCTCTCTTTTTGTATGGAAGGTTGGCTTGCCTTCCACTTTAGCTTGGTCCAATCCTGCCAGATGTCGCTTGCACCAGTCCACTGCAGATTCAAACGCTGGTGGACTCTCCACACTAGCCGTCATCTGTGCATTCATTGCACCAGGGTTGCTAGGGACAACAGCAGCCCTCTTTTCCCTTGGAAAACTCTGTTTAGGCATGTATGGGGTTCGATCAGGCGGTAACAACCCCTCCAGCCACAGAGCTCTTTCTCTTGCTTCAGCAAGGATCGCCTCCTTTTTCTGCTTTGATCGCCCCATCCTTGCGGTGTTGCACACAGCAACCAGTAACACAGTTCACAGCAGAGGGAAGAAAATGTAATTCTCCTTTCACAGGTACACAACCTGCAACAAATTGGAGCACTGTCTCTTTAAGGCTAGTTTACCTTCCGCTTGCAGGTTCTCTTCACCTGCACACACACAGATTATGCAGTCTCATGCACCAAAAACACAGTTCATATAACAGATGAACTTACTTGATTGTAGGGATCTCAGATTGTGCCAAAATTCTCCGCCACTTGTGAAGGACTAGCATCAAATGTAGAGCTTGAAGGACACCGCCACTCGCTGGTTCTTCTTTTTAAGGGCTTTGTTTGCCCATTTTTATTAAAAGAAGTCAAAACAAAATGAAAGGTTTCCCTGGCAGGGGTTTCAGTACTCCTTTTCAACAACAAAATGACATTCAGCCTCCTGGCTTATACATACAGCAGTGCTGCTCAGGCCTTCCACTTCAGGCTCTTGTCTGTCTCCTATAGACTATTCCATCTGCAACACCATCCATTTGGATAGCAGCCCCTTGCTGCTCTGACCCTCAGACCTGGGTCTCTGGCTTCCACTGTGCACACAAGCACTCTCTGACTTCTCCAGTGCACACTTGCACTCTATGGCTTCCCCAGTGCACACCTGCACTCGTCGGGAGGGTGGGGCCCAGAATGCTGGTCCTGATTCTACTATCAGGCCCACACACACCTGAACAATCAGTGTGCAGTTGAGTCTCAAAACCCGGATCCAGGACTGAGGATTTCATCCCACCCGGATCTCTAAGAAATCCCCAAGCTCCGGGTCCCAAAGTGGATTTTAGTAACTCATGAGGAAACTGAAAAGCCAGTTTCCTCCCAAACAAGCAAATACCCTGGAGCCCCTCAACCTGCCTGGTTGAGAATCCTGTATTCATACACTGGTGGGGTACCACACTACCACAATATATACACATACACATACACACACATCCCAGCTTTGTATATATATATAGATATATATATATATATATATATATATATATATACTGTATATATATATATATACACATTGTATCCTGTGCAGCTAGATCTCACTGCAGACCATTCCTGGTGTACTGTTTCTAAAATACTTCAGGCAGGCAGTTGATTAAGTTAGCTGCAGTTGATTCAGTATATATATATATATATATATATATATATACACACATACACACACATCCCAGCTTTGTATATATATATATATATATATAGTATACTGTGTATATATTGTAACCTGGGGGACAGGTAGTAGGTACAAAAACTCCCTGGGATGAGCAGGCACAGATACCAAGTCCATTGGATCAGTGAAAACAGTGTTGTTTATTGGTGCTATATACAAAGTCTAATGACAGGTGCTGTACAGTGTGCTGAAAACAAACAGAAGAAAAAATAGCTAAACAAAAGCCTAGCCGTGTCTCGGCTCTAACTACACAGTATGTACAGGCCCTCACTACCAGGCTGGACAAGCCTAACGCTTGTCAGCTTCCACATTCACAGGGTAACAAGTTTTACCAACCTTCTTGCTCTCACAAACCAACGTTGTCTGTGTTTCCCAGGCTGAGCAAAGGCTGTCTGCTCAGGTGAGCTTTTAATTAACCTGTGGGAGAGAACCAACACCTGAACTGGACCCTGGCTCAGAGATCCCTGAATGTATATGAGAGGAGCCTGGGAGATGTATAAACCCCGAATAGGACTTTCCCAGGCTCTCTCTGGGATGCTCTGTCACACATCCTCCCCCCTTGTTTCAACCCCAGGGTTGGAACACCTGTAGCCCAACAGGAGTGAACACGGGAGAGGGCATCTACATTCCCCATCTCAACACCTGGCCTGTGTTTTACTGTAAAGGCGTAGTCTTGTAGGGCCAAAAACCACCGGTTCACCCGCCTATTAGTCTCCTTCTTTTGGGCCATCCATTTCAGGGGAGCATGGTCAGTTATCAACTCAAACTGGCGCCCCAACAAGTAGTACCTGAGCGCGTCCACGGCCCACTTTATGGCCAGACACTCCTTTTCAATGACTGCGTACTTCTTTTCATGGTCATTGAGCTTTCTGCTTAAGTACACCACAGGGTGTTCTTCCCCATTGTGTACCTGTGAAAGTACTGCCCCGATACCCACATCAGATGCATCCGTCTGGACCAAAAAGTTTTTGGAGAAATCGGGGGAGTATAGGATTGGCTGTGCACAAAGAGCCTTCTTCAGTACTTGAAAAGACTCTTCTGCTACTGGAGACCATTTCACCATTACGGAGGCTTTCCCTTTTGTAAGGTCTGTCAGTGGGGCAGCTATAGTTGCGAAATTTGGGATGAATCTTCTATAGTACCCCGCAATGCCAAGAAAGGCCCTGACCTGCTTCTTGTTTGCAGGACGTGGCCACTCCTGGATGGCTTCTATTTTATTCACCTGGGGCTTTATGACACCCCGGCCAATAGTGTAGCCCAAATACCTGGCTTCCTCTAGCCCAATTGCACATTTTTTGGGATTTGCCGTAAACCCTTCTTTGAAAAGGGAATCCAGGACAGCCTGGACACGGGGCAAGTGAGACTCCCAGTCAGTGCTATGCACCACTATGTCGTCCAGATAGGCTGCAGCATACCGTCGGTGAGGTCTTAGGGCCCTGTCCATAGCCCTCTGAAATGTTGCAGGGGCATTTTGCAACCCAAAAGGCATTTTCTTATACTGAAACGACCCCTCCGGGGTCACAAATGCAGTCTTTTCTTTGGCCCTACCAGTCAGGGGTATTTGCCAATATCCTTTGGTCAAGTCCAAAGTGGTCAGATAACGGGCCTTGCCAAGTCGGTCTATAAGCTCGTCTACCCTGGGCATTGGGTATGTGTCAAACTTTGTTACCGCATTAAGCTTCCTGAAGTCGTTACAAAACCTCCAAGTGCCATCCGGTTTTGGGACTAATACAATGGGGCTAGATCAGTCACTATTGGATTCCTCAATAACATCTAGCTCCAACATCCTTTTAACTTCCTCACTGATGTCCTTTCTTCTAGCTTCGGGAATTCGGTATGGTTTGAGCTTGACACGGACCCCAGGTTCAGTAACAATATCATGCTGAACTGCTGAAGTCGTGCCCGGCAACTCTGAAAATTTCTCTTTATTCCTTATCAGGAACTCTCTAGCTTCCTGTTTCTGGGAACATGACAGGGTGTCTGGAATCGTGACCTCAGGGATCAGAGGGGATTCAGTACCCTTAAGGGTTACCGGGAGAGACCTGGCAGTTAATGCCAGTCTATCCTTCCAGGGCTTTAACAGGTTTATGTGGTAAATCTGTTCGGGCTTCCTTTTACCTGGTTGATACACCTTGTAATTGACCTCCCCAACTCTTTCAATTACTTCAAAGGGTCCCTGCCACTTAGCCAGGAATTTGCTCTCAACAGTGGGAACTAACACGAGGACCCGGTCACCAGGTGAGAAAACACGAAGTTGGGCCCCCCTGTTGCATATCCTCTGTTGGGCGGCTTGGGCCTGCAGTAAATGTTCTTTTACTACCGGCATGATTGCTGCAATCCTATCCTGCATTTGAGCGATATGCTCAATAACACTTTTGTGAGGTGTCTGCTCCCCCTCCCAAGTTTCCTTGGCTATGTCTAAGAGTCCCCGAGGGTGTCTCCCATAAAGCAGCTCAAATGGAGAGTACCCCGTAGAGGACTGGGGAACTTCCCTGATGGCGAACATCAAGTAAGGTATCAGGAAGTCCCAGTTTTTCCCATCCTTATCAACAACCTTTTTTAACATACTCTTTAATGTCTTATTGAAGCGTTCCACCAAGCCATCCGTTTGAGGATGGTACACTGAGGTACGCAACTGCGTCACCTTAAATAACTTGCAGAGCTCCCTAGTTATTCGTGACATGAATGGGGTACCTTGGTCTGTAAGGACTTCTTTCGGGATGCCACCCCGACTGAACACCATAAACAGCTCTTTGGCAATGTTTTTAGCAGATGCAGTGCGTAAGGGAACGGCCTCGGGGTAACGGGTAGCGTAATCCATGATCACGAGGATATGTTGATGACCGCGGGCAGATTTGGGGAGTGGACCCACCAGGTCCATGGCAATCCTTTCAAAGGGCACTTCAATAATGGGCAAGGGCACTAACGGACTTCGAAAGTGGGGTTGGGGGGCTGACATCTGACATATAGGACAGGATTGACAATAATTCTCGATATTTTTCCATATCCCAGGCCAGTAAAACCTGCACAACACCCTTTCAGTGGTTTTCTCAACCCCTAAATGGCCTCCTAGCAAATGCCCATGGGCAAGTTCCAACACCACCCGTCTGTATAGCTTAGGGACTACCAACTGTTCAACCACTTCATCATTAGTTTTACATACACGATACAGTAAATCCTCATTGCTGCAGAAATATGGAAAACAGGGCCCGTCCCCCGGTTCGACAGGTACCCCATCAACCACCACCACATTTTCCCAGGCCCTGGCAAGGGTAGGGTCTTTTCTCTGTTCCGTACCAAAATTTTCCTTGTGCACATTTAGATCGGTAAACTCTAACGTAGGCTCAGATTCAGCAGACGGCTGTCCAGCTCTACTGGTTGTGGGGACTTCTTCAGGCTCCCCCAGCTCTCCTGCCATAACTGAGAAAGGATCACCCGGAGAGCCCTGAGAGGAGTCCCCTGAACTCACAAGGTCAGTAATGGCCATGAGTTCTGGCTTTGCGACTGAGTTAGGTACTGCGACTGGGTCGGGACAATCCCACAGTTCCCAAAACTTAGGGAAGTCCCTACCAATGATAGCCTCGTGCACCAAGTGGGGCACCAGTCCGACCGAATGGGTCACCGTACCTAAGCCAGTTTTAAACTGAACAGTGGCTATTGGATACTCGCGGGTATCCCCATGTACACAGATCACAGCAACTTTTTTTGCATGAAAATTCACAGTTTCAACCATCTCAGCTGTAACCAAAGTAACTAGACTTCCTGAGTCCAGCAAGGCCGTAATAGGCTTATTATTAATAGTCACTTGACACATGTGTTTTCCCACATTTGGCACTGCAGCGCATGAAACGGCAGCAAACATAGACTGCCTTCTAAAAGATAGATCACACTGCATTGGTTCATCTGTTAATGGACAGTTTGCTGCAACATGTCCCAGTTCTTGGCAACGAAAACACCTGATGTTTCCCCAATCTGGTTTGCTGACAGGCAGTGGCTTCCCTTGCTTGGGCCGCCAAACTTCAGTCCTGGCACCAAAATTCCTCCCCCCTATTTCCTTGCCATGCTTACCACCCACTTCCCCTGGAACAGTCTTACCGGTTGCCTGGGGAGACCGTGGTTTTGGATGGAAAGTCCGTGCGGCTGTAGGGGTGGTGACCAGGTTCTCTGCAGCAAAGTACCTCTCAACGAGCTCCACCAGGTTGTCTGCTGACTTGGGGTCTCCTTGACTCACCCACTTCTGCAGGGGAATTGGCAGTGACCTCAGGAATTGGTCCATGACCACACGCTCCACTATTTGTGGCGCAGACAGGGACTCCGGCTGTAGCCATTTCCGCACCAGGTGGATCAGATCAAACATCTGCGATCTTGGGGGCCTCTTTTCTTGGAAGAACCAGCTGTGGACCCGCTGAGCTCGAACAGCCAAGGTAACGCCAAGTCGTGCCAGGATTTCCCGCTTGACCTTCTCATAATCTCCCGCTTCTGCTGACTCCAGATCATAGTAGGCCTTCTGCGCTTCTCCAGAAAGTAAGGGGGCGATCAGTCCTGCCCACTGGGTTTGGGGCCAACCTTCCCTCTCAGCGGTCCGTTCAAATGTTAGTAGGAAAGCCTCTGGATCATCATCTGCCGTCATCTTTGAAAGAAAGCGACCCACATGGATGGTTGAGGGCTTGTCTCCAATATCCTTCATTATCGCAGGTGACCCCTGTGCTAGCGTCTCCAAAACCTCAGTAAGGGTTTTCCTATCCGCTTTTGCAGCAGTGGCAAGCTGTTCAAACAGCCTCTGTGATTGCTCCTGTACAGCACCAATCTGTTGGAACAGCACCTTGGTTTGCTCCTGTGCGATAGCGTTGGCTTGCTGTTGTGCAGCGTTTGCTTGCCGCAATTCAGCGTTAGTTTGCTGTTGTGTAGCGTTTGCTTGCTGCCATGCAGCGTTAGTTTGCTGTTGTGCAGCATTTGCTTGCTGCAACGCGGCATTTGCCAACACCATTTGTTTGAGGAGGTCCTCCATGTTGTCACTTTAGGTACTGGCCTTTTAAGTAGTAACTTACTACAGCTGCCCGCATTCTCCACCATATGTAAACTGGGGGACAGGTAGTAGGTACAAAAACTCCCTGGGATGAGCAGGCACAGATACCAAGTCCATTGGATCAGTGAAAACAGTGTTGTTTATTGGTGCTATATACAAAGTCTAATGACAGGTGCTGTACAGTGTGCTGAAAACAAACAGAAGAAAAAATAGCTAAACAAAAGCCTAGCCGTGTCTCGGCTCTAACTACACAGTATGTACAGGCCCTCACTACCAGGCTGGACAAGCCTAACGCTTGTCAGCTTCCACATTCACAGGGTAACAAGTTTTACCAACCTTCTTGCTCTCACAAACCAACGTTGTCTGTGTTTCCCAGGCTGAGCAAAGGCTGTCTGCTCAGGTGAGCTTTTAATTAACCTGTGGGAGAGAACCAACACCTGAACTGGACCCTGGCTCAGAGATCCCTGAATGTATATGAGAGGAGCCTGGGAGATGTATAAACCCCGAATAGGACTTTCCCAGGCTCTCTCTGGGATGCTCTGTCACACAATATATATATATATATATATATATATACACATTGTATCCTGTGTAACTAGATCTCACTGCAGACCGTTCCTGGTGTACTGTTTCTAAAATACTTCAGGCAGGCAGTTGATTCAGTTAGCTGCAGTGTATTCAGTATATATATATATATATATATGTAGCGCCCATCCCAATTTATGGGACGCTATATGTGCAAATTTAGGGGTGGTCTGAGCTAATAGTTCGGCTCAGACCTGTTTATATATTAAATTGCTTCTGCTCTGGGTGCGGTGCTGTCTGGCAGTATAGTTCCCTGTTGCCTGGAGATGGCGCTGTCTTCTTCGGCACAGGTTGAACCGCAGGGGTATCGCAGCACCATTGGGTGTCCTCTCTCGGCAGCCATGCAGTGGGCGTAGTCTACCTGCTGTGCATGCTGGGAGAGGGTACAAAAGGGGCAGACGCCATTAGGCGTGAGGCGATTCCAGGGGGACCTCAAGGAGTTCGGGGGGACCTCTGGTCCAGTGAGCGTGTCTCGTGGCCCTCATGGCACAGGACGCGTGTGATTGGTCTCGGGCACCTTTAGCTCGAGGCTCTACTGCTGTATAGTAGGCCCAGCTCTCCTATCGAGGGCCTACGCTTCTTGGAGGGATCCCAGGCTGCCCGGTTGAAGGGGGCCCATCTTTAGGGAAAGAGTTCCAGGGGAAGATCATTCCTGGCGGAGATATCAACGGTACTGCTATCTCGGGAGAGGCCTGGAGGCCTACCTAAAGGGGGATCTATCATCTCTGACATCCGTGCTCCACTCCGGCTTCTAGGACCGCTCTCATAGGGACTATCCGGGTGAGCAATACCCACTCAGGCTTGAGTGGCGACGAAAGTGTTCTCTAAGCGTTGCGTGCCTGAACCTTCCCCTACTCTCTCTCTCTTCCAAGTTTTACCTCAAGAAAAGAATAAAACCTTGCTGCTTAGGTTTTACACCTGTGTGGACATTAGGGATGAGCCGAACACCCCCGCGGTTCGGTTCACACCAGAACCTGCGAACGGACCGAAAGTTTGCGCGAACATTAGAACCCTATTAAATACAATGGACGCGAACGTTCGAAATCTAAAGTGCTAATTATAACGACTAATATGCATGTTATTGTCCTAAAAAGGGTTTGGGGACCCGGGTTCTGCCCCAGGGGACATGTATCAATGCAAAACAAAGTTTTAAAAACGGTCGTTTTTCGGGAGCAGTCATTTAAGGCCCCTTTCACACTGGGGCGGTTTGCAGGCGCTATTTTGCTAAAAATAGCGCCTGCAAACCGAGCCTAAACAGTGGCTCCTGTGTCTCCAATGTGAAAGCCCCGAGGGCTTTCACACTGGAGCGGTGCGCTAACAGGACTTAAAAAAAAGTCCTGCTAGCCGCATCTTTGGAGCGGTGAGAGGAGCGGTGTGTTTACCGCTCCTACACCGCTCCTTCCCATTGAAATGAATGGGATACCGCGGTAATACCGCCCGCAAACCGCGGCTGTAGCCACGGTTTGCGGGTGGTATTAACCCTTTTTTGGCCGCTAGCGGGGGTTAAAACCACACCGCTAGCGGCCGAATACCACTGCAATCCCGACGGTATAGCGCCGCTAAAAATAGCGGCGCTATACCGCCACCGCCCCCACTGCCCCAGTGTGAAACCGGCCTTAATGATGCATAAAGTGAAAAGAAAAAAGTAAAATATTCCTTTAAATATCGTACCTGGGGGGTGTCTAAAGTATGCCTGTGAAGTGGCATGTGTTTCCCGTGTTTAGAACTGTCCCTGCACAAAATGACATTTCTAAAGGAAAAAAAGCCATTTTAAACTGCTAGCGGCTTTAATGTCATGTCTTGTCCTGGCAATATGGATGAAAATCTTTGAGAAAAATGGCATGGCTACCCCATAACCCCCCCCCCCTCACCCCAGCCCATTACCAGCCCCTTTGGGTCTTGTATGGATATTAAGGGGAACCCCGCACCCAAAACAAAAAAAAGGCCCTATATACTCTGAACAGCAGTATACAGGCGGTGCAAACAAGACAGGGAACTGTAGGTTTGTTCTTAAGTAGAATCTGTTTGTAATTTTGATCAGGTACATTGTTTAAGTGTAGCTCCAGACCAAAAATCTATTTTTAAGCTTTTTGGAAAACATAGGGAAGGGTTATCACCCCTGTAACATTTGTTTTGCTGTCTGTGCACCTGTTCAGAACATTTAACCTCACTTTCCTTCCCAATGACAAATGTTTTTGAAAAGTGGGTTTTTTATTGAAACAAGGATTGGTGATAAAGCATCAGTAGAGAGGAGACACCTTTTTCCCATATTAACTCTTACAGGAGAGAATTTCCCTTCCTAGGGGTAGATTTCCTCTCACTTCCTGTTGTCTCCTTCCATTTGCAAGTAGGAGTCGTTTGTAAGTTGGATGTTTGAAAGTAGGCCTGCCTTATATACTCTGCTGAAATTTGCCCCTTACATGTTGGTGTTGCCACAACACTGTGAGCCCTCACAGTTACTCTTTGTGACAGTGGGGTCACTTTGGACACAGGGTGAATAAAAGAAACCCCCGATATGGTCTGTGATAGCCATATTCAAGGCTGTATATACATTGTATATAGATTGGATGTATACTGTATGTGGGGGTTAAGTAATCATTGCTGTGAGGAATTAAGTTGTTTTGCATTCTATTGTTCATTATGACTGGGGAAGGTCTGGTATGAATAGAGATTAAGTCCTTGTGTGTATTGTAAAGTGCCAGACAGACTGGCTGCCAACCCTTTGTGAGAAGATGTGTATTGGGTGGGATCTTTTGAAGCCTAGCAGACGTCAGGATGAGGTGTTGAGTCTTAGGAGGTGTGGGTGGAGCTGGGCCCTTGTTCATGTCAAATCCTGTGTATTGAATTGTGTATAAAGTTACAATGTTTCTCAAATAATAAATGCATTCCTACTACAGAAGAAGACAGAGTGCGTCTCGTTTTCTTCCAGAGGGATCAGCCCCTATGGGAAAGGGTCGTTTAGCTGTGGATATTGGTAGCGAGTGGATGTGTGTCTAGGAGAGGGAACCTCGTAAACGGCGTTATACCCCTTTATATTGGGGGTGCCGTTACACTCTTGGTGGGCGCTGGAACGCCCTGCTGTGAACTATTATATCAGGAATTGTAATTACATGCCATTGTTGAACAGTGGTAGGAAAAATTGGGCCTTTGGTGGTGCTGGTGCTACAACACTGTCAGCCCTCACAGTTACTCTTGGTGGGCGCATGAATGGGCCCTACTGTAAATTATTAGATCAAGAATTGTAATTGCATGCCCCTGTTGAAGAGGGTAAGAAAAATTGGGCCTTTGGTGGTGGTGCTGGTTTTACAACACTGTCAGCCCTCACAGTTACTCTTGGTGGGCGCATGAATGGACCCTACTGTAAATTATTAGATCAAGAATTGTAATTGCATGCCCCTGTTGAAGAGGGGCTGAAAAATTGGGCCTCAGGCACTGGTGCTGGTGCCACGACACTGCAACCTCTCCCAGATACTCTAGTTGGAGTGCAGGAATGAGCCATGCTGCAAAGCATTGCATAAAAAATTGTAATTACATGCCCCTGTTAAACAGGGGCTGAAAAATTGGGCCTTAGCCACTGGTGGCGGCACCCAGAAACAAAAATGTTCTTCCAAGCTATCATCAGGCATCGGATCATTGAGGAGGAGGAGGATAGTCAGTCAACATAACAGGACAGTCACTCAGCATCAGCATCAGTCTTGAAGGGATATGACATTTCAAAATAAATTATTCTGTTACATCAGCTTCAGGTGCTTGGTAGCTGGTGGTGATCCAAGACTGGTTCATCTTTATGAAGGTCAGTCGATCAACTGAGTCGGTGGACAGGCGCACCCTGTGATCTGTGACAAAGCCTCCAGCAGCACTGAATGTGCGTTCCGAAAGAACGCTGGATGCAGGACAGGCCAGTAGCTCAATTGCATACTGTGCAAGCTCTGGCCAGTGATCCATCCTCAAGACCCAGTAAGCCAGAGGATTTTCGGTGGGAAAGGTGTCCAAGTCTGACCTTGCCCCTAGGTATTCCTGCACCATGTATATCAGATGCTGGTGATGGTTGCTGGACCAATCATACCTTGGGGCTGCGGACTAAAAAATTGTCTAAACGCATCGGTCAGACGGCCACCTTCCCCACCGCTCCTTCTGCTACTGACCGAAGCCTCAGCAACTCGTTGTCCTGGACCAGGAGTTTGTAACCTCCCAGTCTCTGGGAACGCGTTGCACAGACCTTTCTGCAAGGCCTCCCGGAGATGTCTCATCCTCTGCTCCCTCTGCGACGGTAAGATAAGGTCCGAAACCTTACCCTTGTACCGTGGATCAAGGAGAGTGGCCAGCCAGTAATGGTCCCTCTCCTTGATCCGAAGAATACGAGGATCCTTCCGCAGACTTTGCAGGATCAGGGAGGCCATGCAGCGTAGGTTAGCTGAGGCATTCGGTCCGGAGTCCTCTGGGTCACTAAGGACGACATGATCCGCAGCCACCTCCTCCCAGCCACGTACAAGTCCACGGGTTTATTGGGACTGTAAATCCTCCCTAAAAGACTGCTGCTGTTGATGCTGAGTGCCAGGCTCCACCTCCATGCTGACACAATCCTCCTCCTCGTCCTCTTCCTGTGCGATGGGTGGGACAGAAGGAACACTGTCTGGGTAAAGGGGGCCTTGAGAGGCAAGGAAGTCCTCCTCTTCCTGCCTCTGTTCTGGCTCAAGTGCCCTGTCCATTATTCCACGCAGCGTATGCTCCAACAGGTGGACAAGAGGTACAGTGTCACTGATGCATGCACTGTCACTGCTCACCATCCTCGTGGCCTCCTCAAATGGTGCCAGGACAGTGCACGCATCCCTGATCATGCCCCACTAGCGTGGTGAAAAAAACCCGAGCTCCCCTGACCCTGTCCTGGTGCCGTAGTCGCACAGGTACACATTGATGGCCCTCTGCTGCGTGTGCAACCGCTGCAGCATGGCCAACGTTGAGTTCCACCTGGTGGGCATATAACATATAAGGCGGTTCTTGGGCAGGTTCAACTACTTTTGCAGCTCAGCCAGCCGAGCACTGGCATTATATGATCTGCAGAAATGCACACAGACTTTCCTGGACTGCCTCAGGACATCCTGTAAGCCCGGGTACCTGCCCAAGAACCGCTGCACCACCAGGTTAAGGACGTGAGCCAAACAGGGCACATGGGTCAGTTGTCCCTGTCGGAGGGCAGAGAGGAGATTGGTGCCATTGTCGCAAACCACCATTCCTGGCTTAAGCTGGCGTGGCGTCAACCACCTCTCGGCCTGCCCCTGCAGAGAAGACAGAACCTCTGCCCCAGTGTGGCTCCTGTCCCCCAAACACACCAGCGCAAGCATGGCATGGCATCTTTTTGCCTGCGTACTTGCGTAGCCCCTTGAATGCCTACGGAGCACCGCTGGTTCCGAGGACAAAGCACAGGAAGAGGCCATGGAGGAAGAAGAAGAGGAGGGGGTGGAGGAGAGAGGTGTGTCACAACCAGTAGTAGCATTTTGGAGGCGTGGCGGCAGAACAACCTCCAACACTACTGCACCTTGTCCTGCATCCTTCCCAGCTGCCAAAAGAGTGACCCAATGGGCCGTGAAAGAAAGGTAACGTCCCTGTCCATGCCTGCTGGACCATGAGTCAGCGGTAATATGCACCTTACCGCTGACCGCCCTGTCCAGCGAGGCCAAGACATTGCCTTCCACATGCCGGTAGAGAGCCGAAATCGCCTTCCGTGAGAAAAAGTGGCGTTTGGGAACCTGCCACTGAGGAATCGCACATTGCACAAACTCACGGAAGGGGGCCGAGTCTACCAACTGAAAAGGCAGCAGTTGAAGCGCTAGCAATTTAGCCAAGCTAGCATTCAACCGCTGGGCATGTGGATGGCTGGGAGTGAACTTCTTTTGACGGTCCAGCAGCTGGGGCAGGGAAATTTGCCTGCTAGAATCGGACGTCGGTGTACTGCTAGCAGAGTGCCCGCAAGTACTTGGCTGTGACACACCTAATTCTACACCTTCATTCCTCTCAGTGCAGGTTTCAGAGAGGACTGAAGGTATAGTGGGGTTGGAGATCCCAGCTGATGCGGTGCAAGGAGAGGTCCGCTTTGTTCTTTGGTGTGGGTCTTTAAGGTAGGCTTGCCAACGAGCTGCATGGCAGGTGAACATATGTCTGGTCAAGCATGTGGTGCCCAAGCGGCTGATGTTTTGGCCACGCGATATACGCTTGAGACATATGTTGCAAACAGCAGCTGTGCGATCTGATGCACTCGACTCAAAAAAGGCCCACACCAAAGAACTTTTTGAATAACGGGCAGAGGCAGCGCCCTGCACAGGCGGAGCTCTGCGGTGTGCTGCCCTTACGCTGGCCCCCCGAGGGAATCCTGCCTCGTTGGAGATGTGCCTCCTCCTCATCCTCCTCCTCTCTCCTATTAGGCACCCACGTGGAGTCAGTGACCTCATCATGCCCTCCCTCCTCATCACTGGAGCCAATTTGGCAGTATGCTGCAGCTGCTGGAACATGACTGCCAGATTGGTGTCCTTCTTGAGCATCCCCTCTCTCTGCTCTCACGCTACTGCCTTCCTCTAGCTGGGTATCATCATCAGACCCTTCGAAACGCTGGGAATCCTCCTGGAGCATGTACCCAACACTGTGCTCAAACAGTTCGGGGGACTCCTCAGGAGGACATGGTGGGTCTAGGGAAGGAGTGACTGATGATGACATTGATACCAGGGAAGAGGACGCTTTGGCAGCTGCTTTGCCAGTACCCTGAGCCTGGGTGAGAGAGGATGAGGAGGATGAGGAGGGCTTGGTCATCCACTCTACCAAGTCTTCGGCATGATGCGGCTCAACACGTCCAGCTGACGAAAAGAAGGACAAGCGTGTCCCATGGCCACGTGCTGATGACGATGCACCGCGTCTACGACCAGCACTGTTGTCTCTAGACACAGAGCCTGCTTGCCCTCTTTTATTGGCTCCTGACTGTCTGCCTCTCCTTGTTTGCCTTCCAGACATTCTAATGGCCTGCAGGGAGATGGGAAAACCAGCAATAAGGTGTAGCTTCAGGTGTATATTTTGCAGGAAGCACACTACGCCCGCTGTAAGTGCTGCAGATGACTGCCAGTGTTACACAACAGGAAAAAACAGCAATAAGGGCTAGCTTCAGGTGTTTATTTTGCAGGAAGCACACTCCGCCCACTGTAAGTGCTGCAAATGCCTGTTAGTGTAACACAAAAGAAAAAAAGCTCCAGCAATAAGGGCTAGCTTCAGGTGTATAATGTGCAGGAGGCACACTCCGCCCGCTGTAAGTGCTGCAAATGCCTGTTAGTGTAACACACCAGGAAAACACAGCAATACGGGCTAGCTTCAGGTGTATATTTAGCAGGAAGCACACTCCGCCCGCTGTAAGTGCTGCAAATGCCTGTTAGTGTAACACACCAGGAAAACACAGCAATACGGGCTAGCTTCAGGTGTATACTGTGCAGGAGGCTTAGCAACAATGACACTGACACTGTCCCCTGCCTATCCTTTTCTCTTCCTGCACACAAGGTTTATCAAAGAATATGACACTGACACTCTCCCTGCCTATCCTTCTCTCTCCCTGCACACAAGGTTTAGCAAAGAATATGACACTGACACTCTCCCTGCCTATCCTTCTCTCTCCCTGCACACAAGGTTTAGCAAAGAATATGACACTGACACTGTCCCCTGCCTATCCTTCTCTCTCCCTGCACACAAGGATTAGCAAAGAATATGACACTGACACTCTCCCTGCCTATCCTTCTCTCTCCCTACACACAAGAATAGCACAAAGAATAGCACAATGACACTGTCCCTGCCTATCCTTCTCTTTCCCTGGGCCGGAAAACACTACACAAGGCCGCCGCGCTGGCGGCCTTTTATAGTGTGGGGCGTGTGCTAAACCCCCTGAGCTATAATTGGCCACAGGCAACTTGCCTGTGGCCAATTATGGCTCTCCTAGCTGCCGGCACTGTGATTGGCCAAGCATGCGGGGTCACAGTGCATGCTTGGCCAATCACAGCGCCGGGATTGCACTGCGATGGCGCAGTGTATTGTGGGCCGTTCGCGTCACTTGAATTTGGCGCGAACGGCCCAAATAGTTCGATCTTCGTCGAATGATCGAACAGCCGATGTTCGAGTCGAACGTATGTTCGACTCGAACACCGAGCTCATCCCTACACATGATAATAAAACTACTGTGATCATGGAACTAGAAGAGGGCCTTGCTCTGCTGCGTGCACTGGACATCATCCCTGACCATTCACCTGCAAGCTCCTCCCCACCGGCAAAATTCAACAACCAATATGAATAGCAAACAGTGCCAAATAGAAAAAGCGCCTAAAAACACCACACATGAGTTGGTGTCCTGAAGCCTACTTTTATATTTAGCATCCAAGGTTCCCAGACTGTCCTGGACTGTTCGGTTCGTTGCTTTTGTTATTTCCCCCTCCACATATTATGGGCAACAAAGCTGCCCTCAAGCTCCTGTTCGAGCAAATTTTTACCATAATGACTGTGTTCTTCACTTCCTTGTTTTTTTTTTTACTTTTTTTCTTTCTTCCCACCGCTGCTCTATCCTGCGATTGATCCTTACCACCACTACCGTTGTGGAGATGTACAGCCTTCTGATCTTCACTTGATGTCAACTATCTGCCGCATCCAACCTCCCATCATCATGGATAAGGTACTGCCTACATCAACACTTCCTATGTCCTCATGGAACTTAAAGTAGTTTCCTTTAATGTAAATGGTCTCAACCACCCTGCTAAGAGAGCCTCGGTCTGGAAGGAAGCTCTCAAGCTCCAGGCGGATGTTCTCTGCATCCAAGAGACGCATTTTCAAGCAGATAAATCCCCTGTTTTTGTACAAAAAAACGTTCCACATATTTTTTTGGCCTCTGCCTCATCTAAACAGAAGAGGGTCTTGATCGCCATTAGGGACTCTTTTGCCTTCCACCTCATAGCCACTCATGCTGACCCGGAAGGTAGATTTCTCATTTTGGTGGGCGAGCTCAATAACAGGCCTTTCACCATTGCCAATTTATATGCGCCAAACTCGCATCAATGCCACTTTCTGAAGAGACTATACGGCAAGATTACCAAACTTAGGAGAGGCTCCCTGATAATCTGCGGAGACCACAACTTGACTGTAGATTACAAGATGGACTCCTCCAAAGTAAAACGTCCTCCGCCTCAACTTCAAACTTTGCTCCACTCAGAGGACGTTTATGATGTATGGAGGTGCCAGCATGCTAACGAACGAGACTACTCCTTCCATTCTGCTAGACATAATTCTTTTTCCAGAATTGACTTGATTCTTGTTGATAAAATGCTACTGCAGGCGGTGTCCTCCTCCACCATACATGATATCACGTGGCAACAGAGCGGGGAAGTTTCTGGCCCAGAGACTTAGAACGGCTAGATCTAAGTCTAAAATCCAATTTCTCCTCCATCCGAAGAACAAACATAAAATACTTAACCCTAAAGAGATAGCTACCTCTTTTGCAGACTACTACTCCTCTCTGTATAATCTTAAAGATGACTCTAACACTCCCCAACCTACTGATGAAAACATCCAAGCTTTCCTAGCCAAAATTAACCTCCCCTCTCTTACACAAACTCAACTCCTAGCTTTAAATGCACCTTTCACGGAGACTGAGATCAGAAGTGGAATCAACTCGCTCCCATTGGGTAAATCGCCAGGCCCTGATGGCCTTCCAAATGATTACTACAAATCGTTCCAGGAAAATTTGATCCCTACCCTACGTACTGTCTTCTCCAATGCGATGTCCTCTGCCTCATTTCCATCAGAAATGCTTAAGGCATATGTGGTTACTATTCCTAAGCCTGGGAAGGACCCCACTACCCCGGCGAACTTTAGGCCAATCTCCTTACTCAATACAGACGTTAAATTGTATGCAAAGATTTTAGCACATAGACTGCTACCCATTCTACCATCTCTCATTGCCCCGGATCAATCAGGCTTCACTCAGGGTAGGCAAGCCTCAGGCGCCACTAGGAGAGTAATAGGACTTCTCCAGTATACCAGATCGTGTCGGACGCCTTCTCTCCTCCTCTCTTTGGATGCGGAGAAGGCGTTCGACAGGATCCATTGGGGGTACATGAGACATACTTTACAAAAGTTTGGCTTCGCGGGGCCCATCCTCTCAGCCATACTTGCTCTCTACTCATCCCCATGCGCGCAAGTCTATACGTCCAACCTATTATCTAATACCTTTCATATCTCCAATGGTACTAGACAGGGGTGTCCCCTCTCTCCCTCAATATTCAACCTTCTCATTGAACCACTCGCGGAAAGGATCAGATCACATCCAGACATCAAGGGATTCTCCATTAACGGTAAACACCATGATATAAATTTGTTTGCTGATGACATTATTCTCTTCTTAACCTCCCCCTCCACCTCTTTACAACACGCTCATGACACTCTCACAGCTTTCAGCGAAATCTCTTTCTATAAGGTGAACTTCACCAAATCGATCGCTCTAGACCTTGGAATTCCTCCCCTTTTGAAAAACCAGCTCCAGGCAACCTTCCCTTACTCCTGGAGTAATTCCAATATTACATACTTGGGAATTAAACTAACGACTGACCCTCGTCAGTTAGCAGAGGCCAATTATGTTCCACTAATTGACAAACTTTCCAAAGAATCCAAAAGACTATCCAATGTTGAAATTACTTGGTCGGGCAGACTAGCTGCTTTTAAAATGTTGCTACTTCCGCAAATACTCTATATTTTTAGAACACTTCCTATTCCTATACCCAGGTCGTATCTCAAAGATTTGAATTCCTTACTCTCCAGATTTATCTGGGGCACTAAAAGACCTAGATGCTCGAAAGCCCTATTGGTTAAACATATGACAGCAGGAGGCATGGGCCTAGCTGATATTCAGGATTACTTCCGAGCGTCTATCCTAGCACAACTTAAAAGTTGGTTTGACCCGACAGCTAAATCAATATGGTATGACATTGAACAGACCTTAAGCCCTGTTAAAAATCTCCGAAACCTATTACTAGTTGATGTATGGAATCCTCTCCCCATGCCTGGACTGCCTCTACCCATCCAGGCCTCTCTGGAGGCATGGAGGGATCTCCGAAAAATCCCATTCCCACCCTCCGAATTAGTAAATATTCCTATACTTATAATAATCCTCTCCCATATTATACCTACCTTCTCCCTCACTGATTGGGTGGCCAGGGGAATCACTACAATAGCTGACTTATTTCAAGAGAACACCCTCCTTTCATTCAAAGCATTACGAGAAAAATTCAACCTAGCATCTACTGACCAGTATAAATATACTCAAATAGCCCACTTCCTTGGTTCCCTCGAATCGCATCAGATAGCATTACCTAAAGAAATTTGGAGGTTCTACAACACCCACCCCTCCCCCCCTAAGGGTATTGCTCTTTTCTATAATACCTTCCAATGTAAAATGCACTTTGTTAAATCTCAACCCTTCAAGAAGTGGGAATTGGACCTAGGTATTCATTTTTCAGACATGCAATGGACATATGCATTGAAATCACTATATAGAGCCTCTGGTTGTGTTAACCATTGGGAGCTGTCTCAAAAGATAGCTCTTCGATGGTACCTTACCCCCTACAGGCTCTCCAAATTCAGCTCACTGGGTTCTCCGTTGTGCTGGAGGAACTGTGGAATGATTGGCAACCTGCTACATATGTTCTGGTCGTGCAAGCACTTAACTAGCTTCTGGAACTCTGTATTCGGCTATATTTCAGAGATTACTGGAAACCTGATTCGCCCCAAACCCAGCCTGGCAGTTTTACATGTTGGTATTGACATATTCCCCCCTGAATTCAACATAGTAGTGATGCATATCCTGTTGGCAGCCAGGTCTTTGATCACTAAACAGTGGAAAGCGGATAGGGCACGGAATGCATCAGAAGTTCTTGTGATCACACAGACTCACTATGTATATGAATCCCTACTGGCTAGTAGGAGAGGTAATAGACAAAAGTTTGACAACAATTGGAAAATTTGGACGACATGGTTCAATAATGATAAGGTTATACACTAAATGGTTCATATCTGTTTTGTATTTTGTAACATCTCTTTCCTTTCATCTATCAATGCTGAGATCGCAGGATGATACTTTCCCCCCCCTCCCCACCCCCTCTTTCTTCACCTCCCCTTTTTTTCCCTCCTCTCCTTCCTCCTTTTCTCCTCTCATCTCCCCTCTGAGTAAGTTTTCGATATGTTTTCCCACTCAGACTAAGGATTATTCTTGCAATCACGTATCCTAGAGACCATATCTCCGATACATATATATCTCTGTCCTTTATACTGTGATGTTATGACTACCCAATTGCTTACTTGTCTTCTTATACCCTCTATTTTGTATTCTGTAAAACTTTTCTTTTATCTCAATAAAAACAAATTTACAAAAAAAAAGAATTGTAATTGCATGCCCCTGTTGAACAGGGGCAGAAAAATTGGGCCTTTGATGGTGGTGGTGGTGGACGGTGTTGCCACAACACTGTAAGCCCTCACAGTTACTCTTAGTGGGCACAGAAATGGGCCCTGCTGTGAATTATTAGATCAAGAATTGTAATTACACGCCCCTGTTAAACAGGGGCTGAAAAATTGGGTCTTTGGCACTGGTGCTGGTACCACAACACTGCAACCCCTCACAGATACTGTACTTGGAGCACAGTAATGAGCCCTGTTGCAAAGTATTGCATCAACAATTGTAATTACATGCCCCTGTTAAACAGGGGCTGAAGAAATGGGCCTTAGGCACACTGGTGCTGGTGCCACAACACTGCAACCCCTCACAGATACTGTACTTGGAACACAGCAATGAGCCCTGTTGCACAGTATTGCATCAAAAATTGTAATTACATGCCCCTGTTAAACAGGGGCTGAAAAATTGGGCCTTAGGCACTGGTGCTGGTGCCACGACACTGCAACCTCTCCGAGATACTCTAGTTGGAGTGCAGTAATAAGCCCTGCTGCAAAGCATTGCATAAACAATTGTAATTACATGCCCCTGTTAAACAGGGGCTGAACAATTGGGCCTTAGCCACTGGTGGCGGCACCCAGAAACAAAAATGTTCTTCCAAGCTATCATCAGGATCATTGAGGAGGAAGAGGATAGTCAGTCAACATAACAGGACAGACACTCAGCATCAGCATAGGCAGTCTTGAAGGGATGTGACATTTCAAAATAAATTATTCTGTTACATCAGCTTCAGGTGCCTGGTAGCTGGTGGTGATCCAAGACTGATTCATCTTTATGAAGGTCAGTCGATCAACCGAGTCGGTGGAAAGGCGCACCCTGTGATCGGTGACAAATGAATGTGCGTTCCGAAAGAACGCTGGATGCAGGACAGGCCAGTAGCTCAATTGCATACTGTGCAAGCTCTGGCCAGTGATCCATCCTCAAGACCCAGTAACCCAGAGGATTTTTGGTGGGAAAGGTATCCTAGTCTGACCTTGCCCCTAGGTATTCCTGCACTATGTATATCAGACGCTGGCGATGGTTGCTGGAACCGATCATACCTTGGGCTTGCGGACTAAAAAATTGTCTGAACGCATCGGTCAGACGGCCACCTTCTCCACCGCTCCTTTTGCTACTGACCGAAGCCTCAGCAACTCGTTGTCCAGGACCAGGAGTTTGTAACCTCCCAGTCTCTGGGAACGCGTTGCACAGACCTTTCTGCAATCCTCTGCTCCCTCTGCGACGGCAAGATAAGGTCCGCAACCTTACCCTTGTACGTGGATTAAGGAGAGTGGCCAGCCATTATTGGTCCCTCTCCTTCATCCGAAGAATACGAGGATCCTTCCGCAGACTTTGCAGGATCAGGGAGGCCATGCAGCGTAGGTTAGCTGAGGCATTCGGTCCGGAGTCCTCTGGGTCACTAAGGACGACATGATCCGCAGCCACCTCCTCCCAGCCACGTACAAGTCCACGGGTTTCTTGGGGCTGTAAATCATCCCTAAAAGACTGCTGTTGTTGATGCTGAGTGCCAGGCTCCACCTCCATGCTGACACAATCCTCCTTCTCCTCCTCCTCGTCCTCTTCCTGTGTGATGGGTGGGACAGAAGGAACATTGTCTGGGTAAAGGGGGCCTTGAGAGGCAAGGAAGTCCTCCTCTTCCTGCCTCTGTTCTGCCTCAAGTGCCCTGTCCATTATTCCACGCAGCGCATGCTCCAACATGTGGACAAGAGGTACAGTGTCACTGATGGATGCACTGTCACTGCTCACCATCCTTGTGGCCTCCTCAAATGGTGCCAGGACAGTGCATGCATCCCTGATCATGCCCCACGGGCGTGGTGAAAAAAAACGAGCTCCCCTGACCCTGTCCTGGTGGCGTAGTTGCACAGGTACTCATTGATGGCCCTCTGCTGCGTGTGCAGCCGCTGCAGCATGGCCAACGTTGAGTTCCACCTGGTGGGCATGTCACATATAAGGCGGTTCTTGGGCAGGTTCAACTCCTTTTGCAGCTCAGCCAGCCGAGCACTGGCATTATATGATCTGCGGAAATGCACACAGACTTTCCTGGCCTGCCTCAGGACATCCTGTAAGCCCGGGTACCTGCCCAAGAACCGCTGCACCACCAGGTTAAGGACGTGAGCCACACAGGGCACATGGGTCAGTTGTCCCTGTCAGAGGGTGGAGAAGAGGTTGGTGCCATTGTCGCAAACCACCATTCCTGGCTTAAGCTGGCGTGGCGTCAACCACCTCTCGGCCTGCCCCTGCAGAGCTGACAGAACCTCTGCCCCAGTGTGGCTCCTGTCCCCCAAACACACCAGCGCAAGCACGGCATGGCATCTTTTTGCCTGCGTACTTGCGTAGCCCCTTGAACGCCTACGGAGCACCACTGGTTCCGAGGATAAAGCACAGGAAGAGGCCATGGAGGAAGAAGAAGAGGAGGGGGTGGAGGAGAGAGGTGTGTCACAACCAGTAGTAGCATTTTGGAGGTGTGGCGGCAGAACAACCTCCAACACTACTGCACCTTTTCCTGCATTCTTCCCAGCTGCCAAAAGAGTGACCCAATGGGCCGTGAAAGAAAGGTAACGTCCCTGTCCATGCCTGCTGGACCATGAGTCAGCGTTAATATGCACCTTACCGCTGACCGCCCTGTCCAGCGAGGCATGGACATTGCCTTCCACATGCCGGTAGAGAGCCGTAATCGCCATCCATGAGAAAAAGTGGCGTTTGGGAACCTGCCACTGAGGAACCGCACATTGCACAAACTCACGGAAGGGGGCCGAGTCTACCAACTGAAAAGGCAGCAGTTGAAGTGCTAGCAATTTAGCCAAGCTAGCATTCAACCGCTGGGCATGTGGATGGCTGGGAGTGAACTTCTTTCGACGGTCCAGCAGCTGGGGCAGGGAAATTTGCCTGCTACAATCGGTCGTTGGTGTACTGCTAGCAGAGTGCCCGCAAGTACTTGGCTGTGACACACCTAATTCTACACCTTCATTCCTCTCAGTGCAGGCTTCAGAGAGGACTGAAGGTATAGTGGGGTTGGAGATCCCAGCTGATGAGGAGCAAGGAGAGGTCCGCTTTGTTCTTTGGTGTGGGTCTTTAAGGTACACTTGCCAATGAGCTGCATGGCAGGTCAACATATGTCTGGTCAAGCATGTGGTGCCCAAGCGGCTGATGTTTTGGCCACGCGAGATACGCTTGAGACATATGTTGCAAATAGCAGCGGTGCAATCTGATGCACTCGACTAAAAAAAGGCCCACACCAAAAAACTTTTGGAATAACGTGCAGAGGCAGCGCCCTGCAAAGGCGGAGCTATGCGGTGTGATTCAGTCGGTGTGCTGCCCTTACGCTGGCCCCCGGAGGGCATCCTGCCTCGTTGGAGATGTGCCTCCTCCTCATCCTCCTCCTCCTCCTCTCTCCTATCAGGCACCCACGTGGAGTCAGTGACCTCATCATCCTCTCCCTCTTGATCGCTGGAGCAAACCTGGCAGATTGCTGTCCTTCTTGAGCATCCCCTCTCTCTGCGCTCACGCTACTGCCTTACTCTAGCTGGGTATCATCATCAGACCCTTCAAAACGCTGGGCATCCTCCTGGAGCATGTACCCAACACTGTGCTCAAACAGTTCAGGGGACTCCTCAGGAGGACATGGTGGGTCTAGGGAAGGAGTGACTGATGATGACATTGATATGAGGGAAGAGGACGCATTGGCAACTGCTTTGCCAGTACCCTGAGCCTGGGTGAGAGAGGATGAGGAGGATGAGGAGGGCTTGGTCATCCACTCTACTAAGTCTTCGGCATGATGCGGCTCAACACGTCCAGCTGCCGAAAATAAGGACAAGCGTGTCCCATGGCCACGTGCTGATGACAATGTACCGCGTCCACGACCAGCACTGTTGCCCCCAGACACAGAGCCTGCTTGCCCTCTTTTATTGGCTTGTGACTGTCTGCCTCTCCTTGTTGGCCTTCCAGACATTCTAATGGCCTGCAGGGAGATGGGAAAACCAGCAATACGGGGTAGTTTCAGGTGTATACACCCACTGTAACTACTTGCAGATGCCTGTCTGTGTTACACAACAGAACAACACCACGAGCAATAAGGGGTAGCGTATACTGTGCAGGAGGCACCTACACCCACTGTAACTACTTGCAGATGCCTGTCTGTGTTACACAACAGAACAACACCATGAGCAATAAGGGGTAGCGTATACTGTGCAGGAGGCACCTACACCCACTGTAACTGCTTGCAGATGCCTGTCTGTGTTACACAACACAACAACACCACGAGCAATAAGGGGTAGCGTATACTGTGCAGGAGGCACCTACACCCACTGTAACTGTTTGCAGATGCCTGTCTGTGTTACACAACAGAACAACACCACGAGCAATAAGGGGTAGCGTATACTGTGCAGGAGGCACCTACACGCACTGTAACTGCTTGCAGATGCCTGTCTGTGTTACACAACAGAACAAAACCACAAGCAATAAGGGGTAGCCTCAGGTGTATACTGTGCAGGAGGCACCTACACCCTCTGTAACTTCATGCAGATGCCTGTCTGTGTTACACAACAGAATAACACCACAAGCAATAAGGGGTAGCATATACTGTGCAGGAGGCACCTACACCCACTGTAACTGCTTGCAAATGCCTGTCTGTGTTACACAACAGAACAACACCACAAGCAATAAGGGGTAGCTTCAGGTGTATACTGTGCAGGAAGTTTAGCAAAGAATAACACTGACACTGTCCCTGTCCCTGCCTAGCCTTCTCTCTCCCTGCACGCCAACACACTGTAAATGCATAAGTTTTATCAAAGAATATCACTGACACTGTCCCTGCCTATCCTTCTCTCTCCCTGCACGCCAACACACTGTAAAAGCACAAGGTTTATCAAAGAATATCACTGACACTGTCCCTGCCTATCCCTCTCTTTCCCTGCATGCCAACACACTGTAAATGCACAAGGTTTATCAAAGAATATCACTGACACTGTCCCTGCCTATCCTTCTCTCTCCCTGCACGCCAACACACTGTAAATGCACAAGGTTTATCTAACAATATCACTGACACTGCGCTGGTGGCCTTTTATAGTGTGGGGCGTGTACTAAACCCCCCTGAGCTATAATTGGCCACAGGCATCCTGCCTGTGGCCAATTATGGCTCTCCTCGCTGCCGGCGCTATGATTGGCCAAGCATGCGGGGTCACAGTGCATGCTTGGCCAATCACAGCGCCGGCAATGCACTGCGATGGTGCAGTATATTGTGGGCCGTTCGTGTCACACGAATTTGGCGCAAACGGCCGACAAAGTTCTGGTTTCGGTGAACAGGCGAACAGCCGATGTTCGAGTCGAACATGCGTTCGACTCGAACACCGAGCTCATCCCTACTTAGGGGTCTGCACTGGGAGAAATGGGGGATTCTATTATTCATGGTTCTGCCCTGGGAGAAAGGGTGGATTATATTACTGAGGGGTCTGTACTGGGAGAAAGGAGGAATTCTAGTACTGAGGGGTCTGCACTGGGAGAAAGGATGGAGGGTTCTACTACTGAAGGGTCTGCACTGGGGGAAAAGGGGGGTTAAACTACTGATAGGTCTGCACTGGGAGAAAGGGGAGATTTTACTACTGAGGGGTCTGCACTGGGAGAAAGGGGGCGTGGGGTTCTACTACTGAAGGTCTGGAGTGGGAGAAAGGGAACATTCTACTACTGAGCTGTCTGCACTGCTAGAAAGGGTGGATTCTACTACTCATGGGTCTGCACAGGGAGAAAGGGTGGATTCTACTACTCAGGGGTCTGCACAGGGAGAAAGGGTGGATTCCACTACTGAGGGGTCTGAACTGGGAGAAAAGGTGGATTCTACTACTGAGGGGTCTGCACTGGGAGGAAGGGGGATTCTACTACTGAGGGATCTGCACTGGGAGAAAGGGAGGTTGTACTACTGAGGGGTCTGCACTGGAAGAAAGGGGGATTCTACTACTCAGGGATCTGCACTGGGAGAAAGGTGGGTTCAACTACTGAGGGGTCTGCATTGGGAGAAAGAGAGTTTCTACTACTGAGGGGTCTGCACTGGAGGGAATGGGGGATTCTACTACTGAGGGATCTGCACTGGAGGGAATGGGGGATTCTACTACTGAGGGGTCTGCACTGGGAGAGAGGGGGGTTCTACCCCTGAGGGGTCTGCATTGGGAGAAGGGGGGGGTTGTACTACTGAGGGGTATGCACTGGGAGAAATGGGAGATTCTACTACTGAGGGGTCTGCACTGGGAGAAAGGGGGATTCTACTACTCAGGGGTCTGCACTGGGAGAAAGGTGGGTTCTACTACTTGAGGGGTCTGCACTGGGGGAAAGAGAGATTCTGCTACTTAGGGGTCTGCACCGGGAGGAAGGGGGGATTTTACTACTGAGGGGTCTGCACTGGGAGAAAGGGAGGATTCTACTACTGAGGGGTCTGCACTGGAAGAAAGGGTGGATTCTACTAATCAGGGGTCTGCACTGGGAGAAAGGGGGTATTCTACTACTGAGAGGTCTGCACTGGAGGAAAGGTGGGATTCTACTACTGCCCTCAGACCCCTGTCTGCACTGGAAGAAAGGGGGGACTCTACTACCGAGGGGTCTGCACTAGGAGAAAGGGGGGTTATACTACTGAGGGGTCGTCACTGGGAGAAAGGGGAGATTCTATTACTGAGGGGTCGTCACTGGGAGAAAGGGGAGATTCTATTACTGAGGGGTCTGCACTGGGAGAAAAAGAGGGGGTTCTACTGCTGAGGGTTCTGCACAAGGAGATAGGATATCAGTGGACCAAAAAAATTACAGAAAACATGGGATTACGAAATAATTAAGATCAGGTCTCTGGTGTACAAGTCTCTGGTTTACAGATTTCAACCATGCAGTTCACTGGTTTACAGATCGTAGGTACACAGGTCTCAGGTGTACAGGTCTCAATTAAGAAAGGGTGAACGGTTCGGCCCGAGCATGAGCTCGGGCCGAACATTGGCTGTTCGGAAGTTCTCCAAACAACCAAATTATAGGGTTGTTCGACCGTTTGTTCGGCCCACCAAACGACCACAATGCACTGCGCCACCGCACAATGCATTGAAAGCTTCGCCCAATCAGGGCACAGAGCACTGTCAGAGCCATGATTGGACACTGTCATGATGACTGTATCGAATCATGGCTCATTGCTCTTAATCCCGCCCCACACTATAAAAGTTTTCTTTCAATAGCGGCCATTTGTAGTGTGATAGCAGCGTGGAGAGAGATAGAACTCTGTTCAGTGCTATTAGACAGTTAGTGTGCTACAGTGTTCTACTCTGATTCTATTGTCAGTGTAGAATATCAGTTTAGTGTGCATCCAGGGATAGTTCAGTGTGAGTGTAGTGCGACCATTCATCTTTTCATTAGTGTGATTGTAGGTAGGGATGAGCTTCGAGTTCGAGTCAAACCCATGTTCGACTCGAACAACGTCTGTTCGGCTGTTCGACGAACTTCGAACATTATGGCCCGTTCGCGCCAAATACGAGGGGCGTGTCACGGCCCATAATTCACTGCGGCATTGCAGTGCATTGCTGGCTGATGATTGGCCAAGCATGCACTATGACCCGCATGCTTTGGCCAATCACAGCACGGAAAAAATGGAGAGCAATAATTGGCCAAAGCCAGGGTGGCTTTGGCCAATTATGTCTCAGGGGGTTTAGTACACGCCCCACACTATATAAGGCCGCCTCCGTGGCGGCCTTGTGTAGTGTGTTGCGGTGGTTAAAGAGAGAGGTTAAAGAGAGAGAGAGAAAGTGTCATTTATTTTGAGTTAGATAGAGCAGGCAGGCGAGTCAGTTAGCTGCAGTTACAGTGTGTAGAGGATATATATGCATCTAGGTGTTGTATATATATTTACACACTGTATTCAGGTTAGCTAGATCCGTTCCTGTTATTTTCTATACTGACAGGCATGCAAGTGAGTGTGCTAGCTGCAGTGTTTCACTTAGTGTACTGTGTCCTTTGCACAGTGTGCACCAAAAGCTTACCTGAATACAATTGCTGGTGTTCTGATACAAATACAGGCTGCAGTATTTTGCTTTAGTGTCATTTGCACAGTGTGCACAAAAAGCTTACCTGAATACAATTGCTGGTGTTCTGATACAAATACAGGCAGGGAGCTGCCGTATTTTGCTTTAGTGTCCTTTGCACAGTGTTCACCAAAAGCTTACCTGAATACAATTGCTGGTGTTCTGATACAAATACAGGCAGGGAGCTGCAATATTTTTCTTTAGTGTCCTTTGCACAGTGTGCACCTAAAGCTTACCTGAATACAATTGCTGGTGTTCTGATACAAATACAGGCAGGGAGCTGCAGTATTTTGCTTTAGTGTCCTTTCCACAGTGTGCACCAAAAGCTTACCTGAATTCAATTGCTGGTGTTCTGATACAAATACAGGCAGGGAGCTGCAGTATTTTGCTTTAGTGTCCTTTGCACAGTGTGCATCTAAAGCTTACCTCAATACAATTGCTGGTATTCTCATACAAATACAGGCAGGGAGCTGCAGTATTTTGCTATAGTGTTCTTTGCACAGTGTGCACCTAAAGCTTACCTCAATACAATTGCTGGTGTTCTCATACAAATACCACAGGCAGGGAGCTGCAAGTATTTTCAGTTAGTGTACTGTGTCCTCTGCACAGTGTGCACCTATAACTAACTGAAGACAATTGCTGGTGTTCTCATACTAATACCACAGCAGGCAGTTGATTCTGCTAGCTGCAGTATAATCAGTATATATATATATATATACATCCCACCTTTGTGCAGCTACATCTCACTGCAGGCCATTAGTATGTCTGGAAGGCAAACAAGGAGAGGCAGACAGTCACGAGCCAATAAAAGAGGGCAAGCAGGCTCTGTGTCTAGAGGCAAAAGTGCTGGTCGTGGACACGGTGCATCCTCATCAGCACGTGGCCGTGGGACACACTTGTCCTTCTTTTCGGCAGCTGGCCATGTTGAGCCGCAACATGCCGAAGACTTGGTAGCGTGGATGACCAAGCCGTCCTCATCCTCCTCATCCTCTCTCACCCAGGCTCAGGGTACTTTGTCTGGCAAAGCAGCTGCCAAAGCGGCTTCTTCCCTTGGCTCAATGGCATCAGTCACTCCTTCCCTAGCCCCACCATGTCCTCCTGAGGAGTCCCCCGAACTGTTTGACCACAGTGTTGGGTACATGCTCCAGGAGGATGCCCAGCGTTTTGAAGGCTCTGATGATGGTACTCAGCTAGAGGAAGGCAGTAACGTGAGCCCAGAGAGAGGGGGTGCCCAACAAGGACAGCAATCTGGCAGTCATGTTCCCCCAGCTGCAGCATACTGCCAGATTTTCTCCAGTAATGAGGAGGGAGGGGATGATGAGGTCACTGACTCCACGTGGGTGCCTGATAGGAGAGAGTAGGAGGAGGAGGAGGCACATCTCCAATGAGACAGGATGCCCTCCAGGGGCCAGATTAAGGGCAGCCAACCGACTGCATCACACCGCAGTGTTCCGCATGTTCAGGGCGCTGCTGTCTCTGCGTGTTATTCCAAAAGTTCTTTGGTGTGGGCCTTTTTTGAGATGTGTGCAGCAGATCGCACCATTGCTATTTGCAACATATGTCTGAAGCGTATCTCGCGTGGCCAAAACATGAGCCGCTTGGGCACCACGTGCTTAACCAGACATATGTCGACCTGCTATGCAGTCCGTTGGCAAGCATACAAAAAAGACCCACACCAAAGAACAAAGCGGACCTCTCCTTGCTCCTCATCAGCTAGGATCTCCAACCCCACTATACCTTCAGTCCTCTCTGAAACCTGCACTGAGAGGAATGAAGGTGTAGAATTAGGTGTGTCACAACCAGGTACTTGCGGGCAATCTGCTATCGATACACCAACGTCAGATTGTACCAGGCAAATTTCCCTGCCCCAGCTGCTGCAACGCCGAAAGAAGTTCACTCCCAGCCATCCACATACCCAGCGGTTGAATGCTAGCTTGACTAAATTGCTAGCACTTCAACTGCTGCCTTTTCAGTTGGTAGACTCTGCCCCCTTCCATGAGTTTGCGGAATGTGCGGTTCCTGAGTGGCAGGTTCCCAAACGCCACTTTTTCTCACGGAAGGCGATTCCGGCTCTCTACCGGCATGTGGAAGACAATGTCTTGGCCTCGCTGGACAGGGCGGTCAGCGGTAAGGTGCATATTACCGCTGACTGATGGTCCAGCAGGCATGGACAGGGACGCTACCTATCTTTCACGGCCCATTGGGTGACTCTGCTGGTAGCTGGGAAGGATGCAGGACAAGGTGCAGTAGTGTTGGAGGTTGTTCCGCCACCACGCCTCCAAAATGCTACTACTGGTGATTCTGACACACCTCTCTCCTCCACCCCCTCCTCTCCTTCTTCCTCCATGGCCTCTTCCTGTGCTTTGTCCTCGGAACCAGCGGTGCTTCGTAGGCATTCAAGGGGCTATGCAAGTACGCAGGCAAAAATATGCCATGCGGTGCTTGAGCTGGTGTGCTTGGGGGACAGGAGCCACACTGGGGCAGAAATTATGTCAGCTCTGCAGGGGCAGGCTCAGAGGTGGTTGATGCCACGCCAGCTTAAGCCAGGAATGGTGGTTTGCGACAATGGCACCAACCTCCTCTCCGCCCTCCGACAGGGACAACTGACCCATGTGCCCTGTTTGGCTCACGTCCTTAACTTGGTTATGCAGCGGTTCTTGGGCAGGTACCCGGGCTTACAGGCGGTCCAGGCCAGGAAACTCTGTGGGCATTTCCGCCGGTCATATAATGCCAGTGCTTGGCTGGCTGACCTGCAAAAGGAATACAACCTGCCCAAGAACCGCCTAATCTGTGACATGCCCACCAGGTGGAACTCTACGTTGGCCATGCTGCAGCAGCTGCACACGCAGCAGAGGGCCATCAATGAGTATATGTTGCAATATGGCACCCGGACAGGGTCAGGGGAGCTTGGATTTTTTCCCCTCGCCAGTGGGCCATGATCAGGGATGCATGCACTGTCCTGGCACCATTTGAGGAGGCCACGAGGATGGTGAGCAGTGACAGTGCATTTATCAGTGACACTGTCCCTCTTGTCCACCTGTTGGAGCACACGCTGCGTGGAATAATGGACAGGGCACTTGAGGCAGAACAGAGGGAGGAAGAGGAGGACTTCCTAACCTCTCAAGGCCCCCTTTATCCAGACAGTGTTCCTGCCCGCCTATCACACAGGAAGAGGACGAGGTGGAAGAGGAGGAGAAGGATTGTGTCAGCATGGAGGTGGAGCCTAGCACTCAGCATCAGCAGCAGTCTTCAAGGGATCAATTACAGTCCCAAGACACACATGGACTTGTACGTGGCTGGGAGGATATGGCTGCGGATCATGTCGTCCTGAGTGACCCAGAGAACTCCGGACCAAATGCCTCAGCAAACCTACGCTGCATGGCCTCCCTGATCCTGCAAAGCCTGCCGAAGGATACTCGTATTCGTGCTATCAAGGAGAGTGATCATTACTGGCTGGCAACCCTCCTTGATCTACGTTACAAGGGTAAGGTTGCGGACCTTATCTTGCCATTGCAGAGGGAGCAGAGTATGAAGCATCTTCGGGAGGCCTTGCAGAAAGGTCTGTGCAACGCATTCCCAGAGACTGGGAGGTTACAAATTCCTGGTCCTGGAAAACATGTTGCCGAGGCTTTGGTCAGTCAAAGAAGGAGCGGTGGAGAAGGTGGCCGTCTGACAGATGCGTTCAGACAATTTTTTAGTCCGCAGCCCCAAGGTATGATCGTTTCCAGCAACCATCACCAGCGTCTGGTTTACATGGTGCAGGAATACCTTGGGGCAAGATCAGACTTGGACAAATGAGAACCAGGCAAGCTAAAAGTTGAGACAAGTGTAGAAAAAGGGGACATTTTCTGATCAGTAACCACCTGAGAAAGTAGTTTGACATCATACTTAGTCAATGCGATAGGCTCTGCTAATTTCTAAAATTGAGGAAGGGTAGGATTTAGCCATAAAGGGGCATTGGGAGAAATTGCTTCTTTGGGATAATGTTCACATCTAAGGCCAGCTTCCAAAGCTTGAATAGTGTTGAGCATTGAAGCAGTCAACTGGTAGCATGGCCTACGACCCCTAAATTCGAGTACCTTAAGAGCCTCTAAAGAGCCCACCGTTGCTGCTTTAATCCAGGTGGAGGAGTTGGTAAAATCCGGACTCAACCAGCATATGGCCGTAACGAGTTGAGTGGCCAAAAAATATTTATGTAGATCCAGGAACGCTAAACCACTCTGATCACAAAGACGCATCAGGATGATTAATTTATATCTGGGGTTCTTTGATACCCATATGCGTTTATTGCGTGTATGTTTGGGTTCGGGTCCGGTGTTTGGCGATGTAATGGCACATTTAGAAAAGCTTCAGGGGGCAGCCAATCACCTTTTGTTTAACTGGTTTTCCCTTAGAAGCCATCATAGCCATGCCTACTAATGGCATGGCTGTGATCGGCCAGTGCAACATGTGACCCAGCTTCTATATAAGCTAGAGGCACACAGCACAGCACGTCACTCTGCTTTAGACAGGATAGGGAGAGGATCCTGGCTGCTGTTGCTTATTAGGGAGAGATTGAAATACTATGAGTTAGTCCTGATTCTGCAATCTGAGAGAAAAGATAGAGAGACAATTTAGGGTAAGGTTCCTGTTGGTGCTTACAGGGAGAGAGATTTATATAGGAGTCCAGATTCAGAGATCTAATAACTCAGCGATCTGCATAGGTTTACCTGCTTGTGTTGCAGTGCACAGTCTTCTTACACTGCCATGAGCCCAGTGTCAGAGAAATTTTTACTTTTATCTGCAAGCTCAGTGCACCAGCACTGCATATGTTACGTTGAGAGATACACCCTGTACGTACTGTGGGTGTATTGTGCTCTTGCAAAAACACCCATTTAGGTCAAAAAATAAAAAAATTGCAGTGTTTTCTGCATATATGCAAGTGTGAGATTTACAATTTATATATTTTTCTTGTCTTGTGCTATTCCCCAAAAAAATTTTTACGGCAAAAAATACTTTTTTTTTTAATAGCATTTTCTGTATTGCTGTAGGTGTGAGATACAGCGTTTACATACTGTGGTTGTGTTGTGCTCTTCCAAAAACACCCATTTAGGGCCACAAAAAATATTTTGCAGTGTTTTATGCATATCTGAAGGTGTGTGAAATAAACAATTTATATATTTTTCTTCTACTGTGCTATCCTAAAAAAATAATTGTAGGACAAAACATTTTTTTTTAATAGCATTTTCTGCAGTTCTGTAGCTGTGAGATGCAGCTTTTACATACTGTGGTTGTGTTGTGCTCTTCCAAAAACACCCATTTAGGGCCACAAAAAATATTTTGCAGTGTTTTCTGCATATCTGGAGGTGTGTGAAATAAACAATTTCTATATTTTTCTTCTACTGTGCTATCCTAAAAAAATAATTGTAGGACAAAAACATATTTTTTGAATAGCATTTTCTGCAGTTCTGTAGCTGGGAGATACAGCGTTTACATACTGTGGTTGTGTTGTGCTCTTCCAAAAACACCCATTTAGGGCCACAAAAAATATTTTGCAGTGTTTTATGCATATCTGAAGGTGTGTGAAATAAACAATTTATATATTTTTCTTCTACTGTGCTATCCTAAAAAAATAATTGTAGGACAAAACATTTTTTTTTAATAGCATTTTCTGCAGTTCTGTAGCTGTGAGATGCAGCTTTTACATACTGTGGGTGTGTTGTGCTCTTCCAAAAACACCCATTTAGGGCCACAAAAAATATTTTGCAGTGTTTTCTGCATATCTGGAGGTATGTGAAATAAACAATTTATATATTTTTCTTCTACTGTGCTATCCTAAAAAAATAATTGTAGGACAAAAACACCCATTTAGGGCCACAAAAAATATTTTGCAGGGTTTTCTGCATATCTGGAGGTGTGTGAAATAACCAATTTATTAATTTTTCTTTTTAACTGTGCTATCCTAAAAAAATAATTGTAGGACAAAACATTTTTCTTAATAGCATTTTCTGCAGTTCTGTAGCTGTGAGATACAGCTTTTACATACTGTGGGTGTGTTGTGCTCTTCCAAAAACACCCATTTAGGGCCACAAAAAAATATTTTGCAGTGTTTTCTGCATATCTGGAGGTGTGTGAAATAATCAATTTATATATTTTTCTCTACTGTGCTATCCTAAAAAAATTATTGTAGGACAAAAACATATATTTTTTAATGGCATTTTCTGCAGTTCTGTAGCTGGGAGATACAGCATTTACATACTGTGGTTGTGTTGTGCTCTTTCAAAAACACCCATTTAGGGCCACAAAAAATATTTTGCAGTGTTTTCTGCATATCTGGAGGTGTGTAAAATAAACAATTTATTTATTTTTCTTCTACTGTGCTATCCTAAAAAAAAACAAAAAAACTTGAATAGCATTTTCTGAAGTTCTGTAGCTGTGAGATACAGCATTCACATACTGTGGGTGTGTTTTGCTCTTCCAAAAACACCCATTTAGGGCCACAAAAAATATTTTGCACTGTTTTCTGCATATCTGGAGGTGTGTGAAATAAACAATTTATATATTTTTCTTCTACTGTGCTATCCTAAAAAAATACTTGTAGGACAAAAACATTTTTTTTGAATAGCATTTTCTGCAGTTCTGTAGCTGTGAGATACAGCGTCTACATACTGTGGGTGTGTTGTACTCTTTCAAAAACACCCATTTAGGGCCACAAAAAATATTTTGCAGTGTTTTCTGCATATCTGGAGGTGTGTTAAATAAACAATTTATATATTTTTCTTCTACTGTGCTATACTAAAAAAATAATTGTAGGACAAAAAATTTTTTTTTGAATAGCATTTTCTGCAGTTCTGTAGCTGGGAGATACAGCGTTTACATACTGTGGTTGTGTTGTGCTCTTCCAAAAACACCCATTTAGGGCCACAAAAAATATTTTGCAGTGGTTTCTGCATATCTGGAGGTGTGTGAAATAAACAATTTATATATTTTTCTTCTACTGTGCTATCCTAAAAAAATACTTGTAGGACAAAAACATTTTTTTTTTAATAGCATTTTCTGCAGTTCTGTAGCTGTTGAGATACAGCGTTTACATACTGTGGGTGTGTTGTGCTCTTCCAAAAACACCCATTTAGGGCCACAAAAATATTTTGCAGTGTTTTCTGCATATCTGGAGGTGTGTGAAATAAACAATTTATATATTTTTCTTCTACTGTGCTATCCTAAAAAAAATACTTGTAGGACAAAAACATTTTTTTGTTTAATAGCATTTTCTGCAGTTCTGTAGCTGGGAGATACAGTGTTTACATACTGTGGTTGTGTTGTGCTCTTTCAAAAACACCCATTTAGGGCCACAAAAAATATCTTGCAGTGTTTTCTGCATATCTGGAGGTGTGTGAAATAAACAATTTATATATTTTTCTTCTACTGTGCTATCCTAAAAAAAAAAAAAAAATTGAATAGCATTTTCTGCAGTTCTGTAGCTGTGAGATACAGCATTTACATACTGTGGGTGTGTTGTTCTCTTCCAAAAACACCCATTTAGAGCCACAAAAAATATTTTGCAGTGCCCCTGCCACGGACCTGGAGAACTTTGGTCTCTGCCACAGACCAGGGTGTATAAGGCCCCTGCCACGGGCCGGGTGAATAAGGCCTCCGATACAGTCAGGATGACCTTGAGCTTCTCCTTCTAAGAACTAGCCTATATCAAGGGGAAGACATCTCTCCAGGGAGTCAACAGACCCTTCCTTCACCGTGCCTCCAGCATCAGGCCATCGGAAGGTTCCTCCCTTCCCTGGAACAGGGTCCCCTACACGAGGCGGCACCCAAAGACTCCTCGACCCTTAGCGAACTCCAGACGAAGGCTCTGGACCCCAGACTTTACTCCCGCCCCTAGGCCTCCATACCCAGGGCAGCAGGAACTCCAGGATAGTACCTCACCCCAAGCTAAAGGTGTCCGAGATGGAACAGGAATACATGCACCCAGGCCGAAGGCACCTGGGCGCGGACCCCACTGGACATCAGCCCCCAGGCCAAAGGTGCCTGGGGCTCGGACCCCGATCAGGAGGCGTCTACCCTTTTATATCCTCACGCGGCATGCACAGCAGGCTCCCCGCCCCGCTGTACTACTGCCAAGAGGGGACACAAAGGCACAGCACTGTATCAGCAGTTTAACCCTAGCCTACCATGGCAGCGCCACCTGTAGGCCGCAGGGAACTGCACACCAATACTGTCCCCCGAGGACAAAATGGTTCATGAATCCTACAGAATTAGGGTGTTTGACCCTATTTACCATTCAAACGCTTCCCTTAAATTTAGCACCCCGCTACATTTTTATTTCAAAGTATTTTATTTTCCCACTAGCTTATCCATTAAATTGAATATTTTTTTACAGAAAGGGCGTATTCTGGGGCATTCCCACCATATGTGTGGCATCGTGCCGTTGAGTTTCTGAGGTTCTTAATGACTTCCTGTACCTCTTCTGCTGAAGGGGGGCCTCCAGCATATTATTTTATTTTTTTTATGTTATTTTAAGTTATTTCCCTATCCACATTTGTTTGCAGAGCACTTCCCATGCTCTTAACACTTATCAACAGTTTGCTACCATTTGCATCCCTCTAGCCCTTTCCATTACTTTTTTAGAGCCTTTTTAGTCCTCAGAAGTTCGGGTCCCCATTGACTTCAATGGGGTTCGGGTTCGGGGTCAAGTTCAGGTCAAGTTCGGTCCCGAACTCAAACTTTTTTCCGAAGTTCGGCCGAACCCGTCGAACCCGAACATCTAGGTGTCCGCTCAACTCTAGTTACTGCAAGTTTAACGCCATATATTTCATTGCGTTCTGCAAGTTTAACGCCATATAGTTCTGTGCATTACTACTAGTTTAATGCCATAAATTTAATTGCGTTACTGCAAGTTTAACGCTGTATATTTCATTGCATTACTGCAAGTGTAACGCTATATAGTTCTGTGCATTACTGCACGTTTGACGCAGTATATTGCAGTACATTATAGTGTATCCGTGGAGTGTCTGTGTCGTGAATACTCAAATTAATGTGCACCAAACACCACTTTCCATTGATTAAAGTGCATCCACATACACATTTACACATCTTCATTACATTTTGTTAATAAGCACCCCCCCACCTCCCCCCATCATATCTGGGAGGACAGCAAGGAAAGGCAGACGTTCCGATGGCACTGTAAGGGGGCCAGCAGCGTATGTGTACACAGGCAAAGGTGGACGTGGTCATTCCTCAGGCAGGGCATCATTTCCTCTGTTTAGTGATGTTGCCCGTGATATCCAGCCACAGCATGCAGAGGAGGTGGGGGACTGGCTTACTAATCCATCCTCATCCTCCGTCACCCAAGCAGAGACTAGTGTGCAGTCCCCTGCAGCTGCCAGAGTGGCAAAACCTGCCTTTTTGTCCACAGCTATTCCTGCCATAGCCACAGCATCAGACATGGAGGAGTCAGCGAAGTTATTTGAACACAGCGTCAGCCACTTGTGCCTTGACGATGCACAGCCATTACTTGATTCAGATGTTGGTTCTGACTCTGAGGTTGAGTTAGGCTGGAACATGAATCTACAGAGAGGGGAGAATACTGGTACACAAATTGGCAGTCATGTTCCCCCAGCCACAGCATATTGCCAAGTTGTCTCCAGTGGTAACGAGGATGGAGGAGATGATGATGATGATGATGAGGTCACTGACTCGACTTGGGTGCCAGATAGAGGAGAGAAGGAAAGTGAAGGTGAGGCACAACCACAACAAGGCAGCCACCCTATTCCATCACATTGTGGAGCTGTTATCTCCCGGCCCACTTCCCACAGCTCAGCTGTCTGGGCCTTTTTTAGTACATGTGCAGCTGATCGCACTGTTGCTATTTGCAAACTTTGTCTCAAGTGCATCAAGCGTGACAAAAACACCAACCATTTGGGTACCACATGCTTGACAAGGCATTTACCTCCCACCACTCTCCCCATTGGCAAGAGCACCTAAAAGCCACACAAAAGGGGCACAAATCTGTCCCTCCTCCCTACTCACCTCAGTCTGTCCCTGCTATACCTCATGACCTCTCAGCAGCCTCCACTGACAGGGATGATGGTATAGCGCAGGGTGTCCCAGGTCCTTGCAGCACATCTGCCAGCAGCACACCACCAGCTGTAGACTATAGCCGGCAAATTTCTCTGCCCCATCTGTTGCAGCAGAAAAAAAAATACAGTCCCTGCCACCCACATGCCAAGCGTCTAAATGCAAGCGTACCACAAAGGCAGGTTCCCAGTTGCTATTTCTTTTCATGTAAAGCCATTTCATCTCTCTATCATCACGTGGAAGGCAATGTTGTGGCATCATTGAGCAAGGCAGTCAGCTGCAAAGTCCACGTTACTGTTGACACGTGGTCCAGAAAGCAGGGACAGGGACGATATATTTAGTTCACAGCACACTGGATAACTCTGCTTGCAACTCAGAAGGATGCAGGACAGGGCTCAGTGCTGTAGCTTGTTGTGTCCCCACGTCTCCATACAGCTGGTGATGATGTCAGATTCTTTAGCTATACCCCCTCCTCTTCCTCCTCCTCCTCCTCCTCCATGCCATCCTCTACTTTGTCCTAATGAACCTCAAGTACCCCCTAAGCATTCAAATGGCTATTCAATGAGTCAGGCTAAAAGGTGCCATGCAGTGCTTTAGCTGGTGTGTCTAGGGGACAGGAACCACATCGGAGCAGAGATTCTTTCAGCTCTGCAGGGACAGGCTCAGAGGTGGTTCATGCCATGTCAGCTGGAGCCAGGAATGGTGGTGTGTGATAATGGCACAAACCTCCTGTCTGCCCTTAGACAGGGAAAGTTGACACATGTGCCTCAATTTTGTGGTGCAGTTTTTCCTAAATAGGTACCCAGGGTTGGAAGATCTACTAAAGCAGGCCAGAAGAGTGTGTAGCCGTTTTAGGCGGTCATACACAGCCAGTGCATAGTTTGCTGAAAATTAGCAGGAATTACACCTGCGCGTAAAGTGCCTGATTTGTGACATGCCCACCAGGTGGAACTCGACTTTGGCAATGCTGCAGCGGCTGCACATGCATCAGAGGGCCGTCAATTAGTACCTATCTGAGTATGGCACTATGACAGGCTCAGGCTGGTTCAACTTTTTTTCCCCACACCAATGGCTGCTCATAAAGGATGGATGCATGCACTGTACTGTCACTATTTGATGAGGCCACAAAGGGGATGAGCCGTGACAATGTATGCATCAGTGACACAATCCCTGTTGTGTTCCTGCTGGAGCAGACTCTGCGTGGTAATATGGACAGGGCACTTGAAGCAGAGCAGCAGGACGAAGGGGAGGACTTCCCTTTCTCTCAAGGCCCACTTTATGCAGACACCATTGTTCCTATGCCACAGAACACACAAGAGGAGACATAGGAGGAGGAGGATTCTGGCAGTTTCAGAGGCATTGAAGCAGAGGAAGACATACGTCAAACAGTAAGAGCTGGTTTTCCATCCGCAGAACCTTTGGGAATAGTACGTGGCTGGGAGGAGGCAGTTCCAGATACTAGGGGGGGAGGAGCTTAGTGACGAGCATCAAGGATCTGTGAGGAGGAAGCTCTGTATCTGATCGTATTCAGCGCCTGTTTGTTTCTGAAAGCATGTGAGTGTTTTCTTTTCACACAATCAAACTATTATCGGTCTCAGCATATTGCGCTATGGTTAATTCTTTTTTTGCATGTTCATGAATGCTGGAAGTATTCCTGAAGTGGAGCAAAGCACCGGACTTTTTTTGTTTTGTTTGTTGGTTTATTTTCTACGGCTAAATGATCAGCTGGCATAGCTGCACTGTGAAGGCTACTGACTCAGCACTTTGTATTTAAACCACTGCTTATTATCAGTTGTACTGGGAAGTACACATCTATACTATTGGCATTATATCACTTTCACCTTGATTTGGACATTATATTGAATTTATATTGTTTTATTCACTCAACATTGTGTAATATATGTATTGGTGGGTTGATTTTAGCGCTTTCATACTCTATATTAATAGTTCCAGATACTCTAATCCTCAGTGACACAGAGGAGTCTGATTCTTATGCCTCCACAAATTTGTGGTGCATGGGCTACCTCATGCTTTAAAGCCTGCGAAAGGACCCAAGAATACGTGGCATAAAGGAAAAGGATCACTATTGATTGGCAACCCTCCTTGACCACCGTTATAATGGGAAAGTCTCAGAACTCATCCCGTCCCCACAGAGAGTGCAGAGGATGAAATCTCTTGAGGACACCTTAAAGAGAAGTTTATCGAATGCTTTTCCCGACTCTGGTAGTTTACAGTGTCATGGAAAACAAGTAAACTACCAGAGTTGTTGGTCAAGAGAGGAGCGGTGGAGAAGGCGGCCGCCTAAGTGATGCATTACTCAATTTATTTAGTCCTCGCCACCCAGGGCTGTCAGCTTCCACATCCCATCACCAGCGTCTGCATCACATGGTGGATGATTATCTAGGGACAAAAATAAGATGGAGAGCTTTCCAGTCGACAATCCACTGGCTTACTGGGTCATGAGAATAGACCACTGGCTAGGACTTGCCTAGTATGCTGTTGAGCTGCTGGGCTGCCCTGCATCCAGCGTGCTTTCCAAACGGCATTCAGTGCTGCTGGAGATTTTGTTAGTGATCATAGAACGCGTCTGTCCACAGACTCTGTGGACCGTCTGACTTTAATCAAAATTAATCAGTCCTGGATTTTCAGCAGCTTTGAAGCCCCTGATGCCAAAGTCGCCAAACTTTTTTTGGGATGTGGAATCTCTGCAGGACTTCTAGGCTGTTTAGTGTTGTAGGTGTTGATTTTATCTGGAAGAATGTTTTTGGTGTAGGTTTCATGGGCACAATTAACACCCAAAGACTAATTTTTCCACACCTGTTTGACAGTGGGCATATCATTACAATTTTTGACAGCAAGGCCAATTTTTGCTTTCATCAAAAGTACCTCTATAAGGTTACGGTGTGAAGACACCACCGACACCCAAAGAACAATCTTTGCGCACCTGTTTGACAGGTGCATATCATTACAATTTTCAACAGCAAGGCAATTCTTGCTTTTATTAGTCTCAATTGTCCTGATGTCCAATTATCAAATGTACACATCTATAGGTGTCCAGGGGGTGTACAAGTCTCAGGTGTAAAGGTCTCAAGTGTAACAATCGTTAATGCATATGGTTGCTTCATCACTCGAGTGAGGTACTATGTAAAACAAATGGGTCTGTAGCTCAGGCCAGAGGCTCAGCTGTACATTGAAAGGAATATATTCTAAATATATACAGTGTACTCACGCTAGAAGTAAAAATATGTGAATATGTTAAATCAAATGAAAATATGAATAAAGTTGCAGCTGCTGTACACAAAGTGCTATACACTCAACAAATAAAATTAAATGAATAAATTACCGCGCTCGCAGTAGTGCAAATGAGTGAAAACAATTCAGAAGTAGGTGAATGTCCATATTTTGGTGAATGATGTGCTCCAATTTATAAAGTGCGATCATGCTCCAAACTCAAAGTGCACCACACTCCTTCCTGTGTCCCCACTCACCCGATGGAATGTACTCCCAGCTTTTCAGTCTAGGTGTTGTTTCAGGCTGAGAGTGTTGGCAAAGGATGGCTATTCACATCAGGTTACAAGGGAGATCTCCAATGCTCATGACAATCAAACGTGGATCATAGTGCCCAAAATTACATAAAGGAAGAGGACTATAGTGAAGTACTGCTTGGTAAAGGTATTTATTGCACAGATAAAAAAGGTACTTACAAAATGTAGGTTAAAACAGGCATAGGTTTAGCAAAGGATTGCAATGAGAAATGCCGCTGCTGGAGCGCGTTCCACCGAAAACCGGAAGTGACGTTGTGTGGATTTAAAACTGGAAATTGCGTCAATGCATTTCGCCCTCCCACAGAGCGTTATCAAGGACCTCATTTCCGGTTAGAAGAGCCATCCTTATATACAAGGAGATGGTCAACTCCCCCCTAGTCGGCCAATCAAATACAGCATGGCGGACATTTTGTTGGTTGGACAAACATGTCTCCTCGACCATAGTTTAATCCTCAAGGACCTAATTTCCGGTTAGAAGAGCCATCCTTATAAACAAGGAGATGGTCACCTCTCCCCTAGTCGGCCAATCAAATACAGCATGGCGGACATTTTGTTGGTTGGACAAACATGTCTACTCGACCATAGTTTAATCCCCATAAGGGAGACTTGTGGCTAATATATTGGTTTGATATCCATTCCTCACTTAGTGAAGCTGGTTCCCTTGGTTATAATAATTAGACCAATGGTGGTCACTCCAAATGAAACATTTCATCACAGCACCCAATGTGATAGATCCACCCAAGAAGGTGTTCACGTTCTTGGATCAAGTGTTTTTTTTTTAGCTGTGGAAGGTGTGTAATGTGTAGGACTTCCAGACACAGGACAAGGAAGACCACACATTTCACCTCTCACACCTCTGGTGAGTCCCACAAAATCAAGAAGTTCATTACGTGTGGGACCACCCATATAACATATCTTCTCACATGTCCATGTGGGTTGCAATTACGTGGGTACAACCGCTAGGAAATTAGGAGTAAGACTTTGCGAACACGTTAACAGAATTAGGAAAGGTTACAAGCACCACGGTCTGTCCAACCACTTTAGACTGCACCATGGGAGGTATCCGAGTGGATTGACATTCTGTAGTATAGACAAAATTGAGGGTCATTGGAGAGGAGGCAACCTTAAGAGGGCCATCTCTCGAAACGAGAGCCAGTGGATTCATCATCTGAGAACGATGAGTCCATTGGGGTTAAATATCGAACTTGGCCTCAATTGTTTTCTGTCAAATTGGTAATTAATATAATGACCACCAGTCTCCCTTACGAGGATTAAACTATGGTCGAGGAGACATGTTTGTCCAACCAAAAAAATAGCCACCATGCGGTATTTGATTGGCCGACTAGGAATGAGGTGACCATCATCTTGTATATAAGGGTGGCTCTTCTAACGGGAAATTAGGTCCTTGATGATGCCCTGTGGGAGGGCAAAATATATTGACGCAATTTCCGATTAGAAATCCACACAATGTCACTTCCGGTTTTCGGTAGAATGCAGTGGCGGCTGGTGAAGTTTTAGAATGGGGGGGGGGGCACCAGACCCCGTCCTTCCTTTTTGACCCCTCCCACTTCCCATAAGCCCCATCCCTTATAGAATCCACCCACTCCATCCCCTGTATTCCACCCATAGTGTCAGCTCAGCGTCACAGGACAGAGTATACAGCCCTAGCATCACAGGACAGAGTATACAGCCCTAGCATCACAGATCAGGGTATACAGCTCAGCCTCACAGATCATGGTATACAGCTCAGCCTTACAGATCAGGGTATACAGATCAGGGTATACAGCTCAGCCTTACAGATCAGGGTATACAGCTCAGCCTCATCGATCAGGGTATACAGCTCAGACTCACAGATCAGGGTATGCAGGTATACATCATCTGTCCTGTATGCAGCTAGCTATATACACCCACCTTCCTTCCTGTATATAGAGACCTTCCTCCATCATCACTGACTGCAGATATACATCATATGTATACAGTAACAGGACATGCTGGTAGGTTAATTGGATCTGTCGTGGAAGAATTCCCTTGGGCTTTGTACGCAAATCCACACCGCTCCTAAATGTGGACTTCCAGCATCTAAATGCACACAAAGCACAAAACAATTCCTTCGTGCTTAAAAGCACGTTTGTATCAAGCTCTTTGGTACAAGGAATTTGAAGTACTTCAATGGCACCAGGTAGAATCAAAAATGATGCTGCTTCAAGCTGGAGTCTCAAGCGTCTGGGCAGAGCTCAGCCACCCGGATTCTTTTATTCATTGGAAACAAAAGGATAACAAAACAGGAAGTGATGGCCCCAACAGCCAATCACTTCCCTTAATACAAAATGACATCACAGGAAATGACAAACAGTAAAGGGGAGGGCACTCACAGGAGGGAAAGGGGAGGAAGTGCACACACCCCATCTTAATCAGCATGGAGCCCACACAATACTGTTCAAAGTAAACAGTATCTAGTGAGATCATTCTACTTGTTCTTATAGTTTTGGGACAATCTGCAGGGACATTGCTACTGCTGTTGTCAATATACGGTACAAGTACACCGACAAGGCAGATATCAATGTCCTCTTATAAATACAGATATGTATCCATAAAGCGGATAACGAAGTCCGCAAGGGAGAATTAATAGGTTTCTCTCATTATGCGGACTTCGCTTCTCTAAAGTGTATAGCCATTGGAAAGCATGCAGTCCAGCACATTGCGCTTGATATCTACAAACCAACAAACGCCCACACACGCAGAGAACACGTTTCAATCCCATAAGAAGGTTTTCATACTGACCGTTTTTACCGCTGGTCTCGATTCAACCCAAGTGCGCTCTGCTAGAGCGCTCCTCGATTAAACATCAGACACAGGGAGACAGATGACAATCTATAAAACGCACATCCTAGAATAAAATGTCCACATAAATCTTATATAATAAAATTTCCACAACAGTCCTTCCTTTTTGTCATATGCTCCCATGTGTCTCTCAAAACTTGATCTTCTTACACCTGGAAATGAATCAGTCCTTACAGTCCATAAAAAGGAAAACGCGGCTTGACATGTAGACTCTGTTCTTCAGGAGACATGACTTATAAGGAGGGTACGAAATGGTGAGCTGTAGTAATCGCCGATCGGTCTGGAATCCTCTGCATCTGATACGTTGGTTGGGCTTCGGGGCGTCTTATCTCATTGAGGAAAACGTGGTCATCTGCTCGGGCTCTGGTCACGCGTCCAATCAGGCAACAGGAGCACCTCATCACGACATATAGAAGGAACAGAAACAAAAATGACATGAGTATATACACCCCTACTTCCTTCAACCACGATCCAATGGAAAATAAAAAATCCCCAAAGTTTCCCAAACCCTTAAAAGGATTCCAACCCTCACTAGCTATAGCTCTGGCTTTGCCTTGCAGGGATCTAGCCTTATCCATATGGGCCTGAACTTTGTCATTGGTATCCTCAATCCAGGTACAACAATCTTCACCTATGAATTCACAGAAACCCCCCTTGGATGCTAACAGATAATCAAGGGCCATCTTTTCCTGTAAAAGAAGGGTCCTGATCTGCCGTTGTTCCTGTGAGATTTCCTTTACAGCCTCTACGGTTTCATTGAATATCCCATCCACAATGGATGAGAAATTATTCAATCGTTTCATAAGTTCAATCCCCCAACCCGTCCAAGCAGGAAACCATGCCCAGGCCTGGTCAGAGTTGGTGAACAATTCCCTTCTAGCTTTTCCTGACGTTCTTACCTTCTCTCGTGCCATCAGATCCTCTCGATCATCCGCGATGTAAGATGCTAGGACTAGTTTAACCAGGACGCATGAACCTCTTGCATTAGGGGGAATTACCTTATAAGCTGAGGTACCGCATAAGAAGTAGTAGGGGCCAGTCAGAGTCGCACAGGGGGAACCACTCTGACGGTTACGTGCATTGAGTAGTAACAGGATAGACAGGGGGATTGCTCCCTCGGTCTGAACGTCACACCCTTCCTTCCAACAGATGTAATCTGGTCTATTAGTGTTATTAAAGAAGACGTTGGTTAGATTAACTGTTATACCTTCTTTACAGGTGGTGGACGCAACAAAGTTATCCCCTCTACCGAAACTAAAGTTGAAGCACACTTGTGGGCTACCTAGTTGTCCCGATACCCATACTGGTTTTGTGAGGGAGGGGCAAAAGCCAGAGCTAATGTTAAAACTATAACTAATTTTACCCTCTAGGAATGTATCATTAAGTTCTATTGACAAGTGTCTGTTTGGAGTCTTTAGTTTCCTCATACCGATACGGACATCATATATCGCATGTACTGCTGCCATTGCCGGGGCATCAAGGCTTGGTGGAGGTTTGGAGCATACCCAGCAGTTGGTCCTGTTCGCCATTTTTGCCAGCTGGAGATGCATTTTAAACAATAAATTGGGATGCTTTTCATCATTACCCTTGCTAAAATACACTAAACTAAAACTATAAATAAAGAAGATACTCCTCATTCTTTGATGTAGTTGAGCAGCTTCTTGCAGTGGCTGGCGTGGATCCAGTTGTCCCGTTCTTCAAGCTTTAGTGAGGTCGGCGTGGTCAGCTGAACCTGGAATGGTCCGACGTATCTCGATTCTAGTCCCGTCCTCTGGTATTTCTTTACAACGACCCAGTCACCTGGTTGGATAGAATGTAAACCGGTTATTGAGTCAGGGTCTGGAAGGGACTCATGAACCCTGTGGTGGATTTTTTTTAGCTCACGTTGCAGTGACTGCACATACCCCGTCAGCTGAGAATGTAAAGACGACAGCTGCTGGGGAAAGTACAACCCTGTTTTTGGTTGACATCCGAACAAAACCTCATATGGAGATAACCCGTGAGGTCGTCTAGGTGCATTTCTGATGGAGTGGAGAGCTATGGGGAGACATTCAGGCCAAGGTTTCCCAGTATCAGCTATTATTTTGGAGATTTTGTTTTTAAGGGTTCCGTTTAACCTTTCAACCTTACCACTACTTTGGGGGTGATAAGGAGTGTGTAATCCCTGATTGATATGGAGGGCTTTACACACTTCTGCAAATATTTGACCAGTGAAGTGGGAGCCTCGATCCGACTCGATCGTTTCAGGTAGGCCCCAGCGACACACTATTTCGGACAGGATCTTTTTGGCTGTGGTTGTGGCGTTTGCTTTCTGAACCGGCCATGCCTCCGGCCAACCTGAAAACATATCTACACAGACTAAGACGTGTTCGTACGGCCCACTCCTTGGCAATGTAATGTAGTCTATCTGGATGCGCTGAAATGGATATTCTGGTCGGGGGGAATGTCGTTTGGGTACTGGTACCGTCCTACCTGGATTGTGCAATGCGCAAACCAGGCAGGCTGCTGCAAAATTAACAGCTGCAGTAGTAAATCCAGGGGCGATCCAATGCTCATCCACCTGCGCACACATAACCATCTTTGACTGATGGCCTGGATAATGAGCCGAATGGGCCATCATTGGAAAAAGCGATCTTGGCAGACACCATTTTTTACCAAGACCCCAGATGTCATCTGGACCTCTCATGGCCCCTAGTGCTGTCCATCTCCCCTTCCATGTAATTCCGCTTGTGACTGTAGTCTCTTAAACTCTTCCAGAGACACATCAGAGGGGATGGCTAGCATCAGGGTTTTCACAGGAGGGTGCAGAGCACCTTCTTTGGCAGCTCTATCTGCCAAGGCATTGCCATCGGCCTCCAAAGTCCTATCAGTCGTGTGGGCCTTAACTTTTAGAATGGCTATCTCACGCGGCAGGTTGAAAGCAACGAATAACCTGTTGATTAACTGCGCATGTTTCACGGGCTTCCCTGAACTAGTCAGAAAGCCTCTTGCTTTCCAGATAGGACCAAAATCATGGGCTATCCCAAAAGCATACCTAGAATCCGTGTAGATATTGATCCTTTGACCCTCTTGGGTCTCACAGGCTCTTGCCAGTGCCCACAGCTCAGCTTCCTGTGCAGACATGTTGGAACTCAATGAACCCTTTTCCACAATTTCACTGACTGTAGTCACTGCATAACCTGTGTGTGGCTTACCATCTGGGGTGTAATACCTGGAACCATCGACAAAAAGGTTTTTAGCGTTTGGGATGGGGGTCTCCTTCACCGGGCTGATGGTTGTTGACTCGAGTTCCATCAGAGAAACACAGTCGTGGTGATCATCAGCATGTTGTCCTTCTAAATTAACAAGTTGGTTAGAGGTAGAGAGGTTGGTATTGTTAGTCTGGAAGGTTTGAGTATCATTTTTAACCCCATTATCTCCCCCCTTCTCTTCCTCCTCAGTTGGAAGAAGAGAGGCTGGGTTTAAAATGGTGCATCATCTTAAAGTCAGGTTAGTAGGGGTTAGGAGAGCCACTTCGTACTTAGTCAATCTGGCAGCAGAGAGGTGTTTTGTCTGAACTTGATTTAGGATTTCCTGCACTGAATGGGGAGTATAGAGGGTCAGTGGGGAGTCCAAGACTATGTCACCTACCTTCTGTAACAATACAGCGCAGGCGGCTACGGCTCATACACAACCTGGTGAACCTCGAATGACTGGATCTAGGGCAGTTGATAGATACATGATGGGTCGGTACTTGGACCCATGTAGTTGGGTCAGTACTCCAGTGGCGTGGCCTTTGCTTTCATAGCAGAAAAGGTAGAAGGGGAGGTCATAGTTGGGCAAACCTAAAGCAGGTGCTTTGGAGAGTTCTTGGATCAAGTCCTGTAGGGTTGACCAGTTATCATCAGTCAGTTGAAAGGGAGTTTGGGATAGGATTTCGTAAAGCGGTCCTAAAGTCGAAGAGATGTTAGGGACCCAGTCTCTACAGTAGTTGATAAGACCGAAAATGGCTCTCGTTTGTCGTGCGTTTCGGGGTTTCAGGAAGTCTTTCAGTGTCTGAATTCTCTGGGTTGTCAGGTGTCGAGTACCCTGAGATATACAATGTCCTAAAAAGGTGACCTTCTCCCTACAAAACTGCAATTTCTCCTTGCTAGCTTTATTCCCCGTGGACGCCAGATGGTTAAGCAATGAGACAGTATGCTGATAACAGACATCCCTTGCAGGGCAACAAAGCAGCAAGTCATCAACATACTGGATCAGCACCACCTCTGGATTCGTTGGGGTCCATTGATCCAACACTATTTTAAGTTTGCAACTGTACTCCGAGGGACTAGTCACAGACCCCTGAACGAGACGTGTCCAAGTCAGTTTCGACCCTGGAATGAAAAAGCAAAAAGGTACTGGCACTGGGGGTCCAGTGGTACCGAAAAAAATGCATTAGTCAGATCAATAACACTGAAGAAAATTGCGTTAGGTGGTATAGAGGCCAACAAGGTGTGTGGGTTGGGTACCAAAGGGGCATCGCTGATAATGATTTTATTGATAGCCCTTAAATCATGTACTAAACGGAAAGTTGTTTCCTGACCCTTGACAGACTTTTTAGCCACTGGAAACAAAGGGGTGTTACAGGGGGATTTGGTTGGCGTAAGAACTTTTATCAGCAGGTACCGGTCTATTTGGATTTTAAGGCTATCCATCTGAGCCACACTCAAAGGGTATTGTGGTAATTGGGGCAAAATACTCCCTGGTCTGATGTTTACTGTGGTTGGCGGGACCGGCAGAAGACCCACATCATACTTATCAAACGCCCAAAGTTTGGGATCCACTTCTGCTAGTACATCCAACCCCAGAAAACAACCAGGTTCTATCATATACGGTAGAGCCACCATTGCACATAGGCGCTCATCTGTCAATGCACTGCTAACCACAACACCTGTTGGAGTGTACTCAATGACCGCTTGTATCTCAGATAAAATATCAGCTCCCAATAGGTTGATGGGAACATCATCCGATACCAGTACCGACTTAATGGCTTCTGTGTGTTGGCCCAACCTACAATGGAGTGGTTTGGTGGTATGTAGAGACACTGTCTGACCTGTTAGACCCACAGTGGGTATAGTCTCCCCAGAAAGGGGAACCTTGCCTCTGAGATCTTTGGATCTCAGAACAGTTCAAACGGCACCGGTGTCAATGAGGCAAGGGAGGGGATATTTTAATTCCTCGATAAACAGGTTGATATGTCCTGACACCGCTTTGCCAACGTCCTATGAAGAATCATAGTCGTGGCTGGCCATCCCTACAACTGAAGTTGTTGGATCGCGTGAGCCTGGTACCGGATCGTCTGGGATGAACTGCCACTTACCCTTGGGTCTGTTAGGACAGTCACGCCTTAGATGTCCTTCCTTTCCACAGATGTAACAAGTTCGGGCTTTCCAGCGTTGTCTTTTTCCCACCATCCTGGCCCGTTTGTCCTGCAGAAGGGGCTTGAGACACAAGGATTTTGGATGCTTTGTCCTGTTTCTTCCTATCCATCTCTCTCTCTATAGCGGAGAGAGTGGATAGAATGGCAGGTATTGTCATTTCATTAAATTCGGGTCTGGCTAATAATAGCCGGTCTCGAATTTTCATATGGATGCCTTCTAAAAATTTGGCTCTTAGCAAAAGGTGAATGGCGGATAACTTACCTCCGTCGGTTGGCACATCCGGACCAACCTCCAGATCTGCGTCCAATGCAGCTTGTTTCAGGCGACGCCAGAAACAAGCACATTCCTCGCCTGGGTTTTGACTGAGTTTCATCACATCTGTGGTTGAAGATGCACCATACAACTCTGGAAGTTTGGCTAGCAGGGCCACACAGAATTGCTTACCTCCAGAAGTGGCTTGTTCGTGGGTGACAATGCCGCAACGGGAGATTATAACCCCTGCCAGTTCTTCTCCTACTTTCGCCCTCAGAACCTGGGCACAATCTGTTCCGCTCATGCCGTAGCTAAATTGATTTTGACAAAACATTTTCGCGAACCCTCGTGGATTTGTTCTATAGTCAGGCAGTTCGGCCAGTATGGTCCTGATTTCTGAGGAAGCAAAAGGGACATGCCATACCACCCTTTCCCCCAAAGTCCTTTCACCGTTGGTATTTGGAACACCCTCATATTGTTGCACCCGGACTGGGTAAGTACCAGGTTCAGTGACATAAGTGGGGCTAGGTGTGTACTTTGGAGGTTGTGGCTTCATTGGTTGGCTAATGTGTGCTACCTTGCCCACAACGTTCCCTGTCTGGAAGCCAACCAATGAAGGGTAGATGGTAGGTATGACTGAGTCAAAAGCTCTCAGCGCAGTTATGCAATCCCCACGGTTCCTTAGTCTGGTCTCAATTCCCTTAGACTCACATAGCATCTGTAGATCACCAGTTGAAAATGATTCATAATCAGCCGCAATCGGCGGAGAAAATGCCCCAGATATGGGGAAAGGCGACTGATAGAGAGGGTTAGCTTGAGGTTTAGCGTCAGAGGTGACATGGTTAGATGGAGACGTGGGAGAGAGAGAGATGTTAGTTGGAGAGTGTAGAGTAGGGTTGGTTAGATTGGTGATGGCAGAAGCATCAGAGGAAACTACAACAGATCTAGTGTTGGTGGATCCAGCCTGCCTCAGCAGAGTTAGCCCAGAAAGAGCCTCTTCCGCTTCCAGCATTGGATCACCAGTCACTGCTATCCCCTCAGGCCAGGTGTACATAATGCGGTTCTTCCGGACTGAAACTGCCTTCTGTATACCCTGCCTGCTTACCATAATAGACTTCTGAAGCCACAGCTCAGCTACATCTAAGGTTTTTGCTGCCCAGAGCCTGGGTTTAAACTCAGTTATGAATTTCTCCCACCTCCAGGCATCAAATGTCCCCTCTAGAGGAATAGCCCAAGTAGTATCCTTGGACCAACTATGCCATTCCTTTAGAGGTTTCATGACCTTTGCCCCAAAGCTAGATTTCATGTACTGTGCAGCCGTCTGACTCTGGGAAGCCTCACATTCCTTCCCTTGCATGGACTTCAAATTGCCCATGGCGATTCGAATCGGCTTATAGTCTTATTCCTGCGTCCAGGAAAAACCCCTGCACCTATTTAGGAGAGCACCGTCAGGTGCCTTCTTCTACGGTGGATTGACGAACTGCAACCACTATATCTGGTCCAGTCCCCCAACTAGAAAACCTAACCGAGGTGTTATTAACTCTATGGCTTGTTGCCCCAACACTTTTGGCACAGAACTACAGAGTACTACTCTTTTACACCGCAATACTCGTAATAACTATGCCCAATGATTAGTCAACAACCACAGACCACCCCCCGAATTATGTCTCTACCCCTTACAGTGTATGCATACATACCTCTGTACGACTGTACACTGCGTCGTCAGATTAAACTGCACAGCACACTTCCGTTTATTTTCGCTACAGAGCAATGTGGCTTCTCTAAATAATCACAAAAATAAAATAAAAAAATTAAATGGGGATAGCCTTCTGTTGTCTATTTCAGCAGTTGTACGATGTCTCAGTAGTTACACGATCAAACTAATAAACTAACAGTCTGAGCGTGAACAAAAAATTGATTACTTGCTGCGCAAAAGTAACTCAATTACTGAATATAAAGCGAGTTTTAAAACAAAAGCCTTTCTTTCCTACCGCAAGCTATACAATAAAAGATGCAGCTCTAAAACCAAAAACAATGGGGGAGGGGCATGAATTGCCTTCTGAGAAACTCAAAGAAAATGCCCAAACAATTAAAAATTCAAATTAAAAAATTAAAACACACACCCCATTAAGAGAACAAAAACTCAGTTAAAGTTAGTTTTACTATCTATTGAAATTCAGTGTAAAGCAAAATTTTCACTTTAAACTGAAATTAAAACCAAAAGAAAACACAATCGTTTTACAAAAAAATATGCAAAAATAACCAAACCTGAAGATTGGGTTCATACAAAGAAAAACAAAAATGGTGACTCAGACCACATGGCTGAACAAACACAAAGGAAAACAAAATGGTGTCTTCAAAACAAGATGGTGTCCTCAGACCACATGGCTGAACACACACAAAGGAAAACAAAATGGTGTCTTCAAAACAAGACCAAACCGTGCCTCTTACAAACAAAAATCACTGTTTTAACACAAAACAGACTGTGCTACTTAACTCATACTAAACGTTAGACGAACTATAATAGCTACACACTTTACAAAAGTTATTTCACACGGTGACCAGCACTATGAAATAACTCAGACACACAATGCTATGTCATTCAATCTCTGCCGCACATTTAAAACATCAACTAGCACACTCCATGCATACCGTCACGTTGTACTACAGGAAATGGTTTTACATTTAACATAAACCCCATACAAGGACCCTCTAGGCTGTATTGACTATGGGGTCTACAGAGGACAGTAATATAGACTTCTATCCCAAGCCAATACAGCTATCCCTCCCAGTACAAATATAAGTCCCCGTCCTTGTACACAAAGAGTGAAACCGCAAAAATGTGTTCTTTTGCTAAGCGGAGTTACCTGCAACAGCGAGCAGAGAGACCAGATTCCGGTTCTAGAACAACAAAAATTTCAAAAGTTGAAATGGAGTCTGTCTTACCAAACGTTGCCAGCCTTTTCCTGTCCCAGAACCGAGGACCCAATCTCTCCTCTTGGATCGCTGCGCTGGAACTACGTTGGCTCCAAGCTGGCTCGCCGAAATGTCGTGGAAGAATTCCCTTGGGCTTTGTACGCAAATCCACACCGCTCCTAAATGTGGACTTCCAGCGTCTAAATGCACACAAAGCACAAAACAATTCCTTCGTGCTTAAAAGCACGTTTGTATCAAGCTCTTTGGTACAAGGAATTTGAAGTACTTCAATGGCACCAGGTAGAATCAAAAATGATGCTGCTTCAAGCTGGAGTCTCAAGCGTCTGGGCAGAGCTCAGCCACCCGGATTCTTTTATTCATTGGAAACAAAAGGATAACAAAACAGGAAGTGATGGCCCCAACAGCCAATCACTTCCCTTAATACAAAATGACATCACAGGAAATGACAAACAGTAAAGGGGAGGGCACTCACAGGAGGGAAAGGGGAGGAAGTGCACACACCCCATCTTAATCAGCATGGAGCCCACACAATACTGTTCAAAGTAAACAGTATCTAGTGAGAACATTCTACTTGTTCTTATAGTTTTGGGACAATCTGCGGGGACATTGCTACTGCTGTTGTCAATATACGGTACAAGTACACCGACAAGGCAGATATCAATGTCCTCTTATAAATACAGATATGTATCCATAAAGTGGATAACGAAGTCCACAAGAGAGAATTAATAGGTTTCTCTCATTATGCGGACTTCGCTTCTCTAAAGTGTATAGCCATTGGAAAGCATGCAGTCCAGCACATTGCGCTTGATATCTACAAACCAACAAACGCCCACACACGCAGAGAACACGTTTCAATCCCATAAGAAGGTTTTCATACTGACCGTTTTTACCGCTGGTCTCGATTCAACCCAAGTGCGCTCTGCTAGAGCGCTCCTCGATTAAACATCAGACACAGGGAGACAGATGACAATCTATAAAACGCACATCCTAGAATAAAATGTCCACATAAATCTTATATAATAAAATTTCCACAACAGATCCTGTCTAAATTGGCCCTAGTATGTGTATGAATGTGTGTTAGGGATCTTAGGTTGTAAGCTCCTTGACGGTAGGGACCAATGTGACTGTACAATGTATATGTAAAGCGCTGCGTAAATTGACGGCGCTATAAAAGTACCTGAAATAAAATTAATAAAATAATAATGATGTATATCTGCAGTCAGTGATGGAGGATGGTCTCTATATAAAGGAAAAAAGAAGGTGGGTGTATATAGCTGTATACATTACAGGACAGATGTACTCCCAATTTGTGACTATTATGTAGCGCAACGTAGTCAGTACATGGCATGGCAGAAATCCCCCAAATTATGTATTGCAAAGCAGCCAGCGAGACATGATGTGGCACACTCACTGACACTGTCTGACACCCTGATGCTCCAGTCATTGTATAATACACCCATCATCGTCATCCCCATATTATACACCCATCATCACTATCCTTATCCACAAATTATACACCCGTCATCATCATCACCTAAACACAAGGAGCACTCGCCACACAGGACATCATCTAAACCGAAGGTTTCAATTTTTACGTTTTTTACTCAGCAAGAGCAGTACTATGGTCACTTTTGGAGACCACTAAATAGCCTGCCACGCTTTGGAACAATTTTATATGTTTCAAAACAAACTATATCTACAACCTAATTCGGATTGGTCAAGTGTATCCTAAACTGTTTCTTGCTTACCAGCATAGATTGTTCTATCAAGACTACCAAACATATATATGCGATACCATTTTCCCGACTGGTTATGTAGTTACTATATTTCCATTGTCTAGATAGATGTGTTGATCTACACTTGCTGTTTCAATACGTTTTTTTTGAAAGTTACATACATATGCTCCTGAGGAAGCGTTTATAATAACGGGCAAGCTCTCCATCTCCTCTGGATCCACTTGTGTGTTATCCAATTTATAATTATACCAATAGATTCTTTCCTTTGTACTCGGTTGAGCTGTTATAAGGAGAATACATTGTACTGTTTTAATATAATGATAACCCATGTGGACCGGTCATAATGATTGATCAACTTGTTTGATATTTTATGATTGTCTTATATGTCAAATTTTCTTTATATCAATAAATCTCTAGTTTTTTACTCTTACTTACCTTGTGTGCCTATAAAGTCCAATTACTAGATACTAGTTTAGAAATTCATCATCATCATACTCCTCGTCGTCGTTATCAAACTTATAATATACACCCGTCATCATGAAACCCATATTATACACCTGTCATCATCAAACCCATATTATACATCCGTCATCACTATCCTCATCTCCGTATAATACACCCTTAATCGTCATACTCATCCTTGTATAATACAGCCGTCATCCTCATCCTTGTATAATACAGCCACCATCCTCATCCTTGTATAATACAGCCGCCATCCTCATCCTTGTACAATACACTCATCCTTGTATAATACAGCCGTCATCCTTGTACAATACACCCATCCTAATCCTTGTATAATACAGCCGTCATCCTCATCCTTGTACAATACACCCATCCTCATCATTGCATAATACACCCGTCATCCTCATCCTCATCCTTGTATAATACACCCCTCATCGCTATCCTCATCCTTGTATAATACACCCATCCTTGTATAATACAGCCGTCATTGTCATCCTTGTACAATACACCCATCCTCATCCTTGAATAATACAGCCGTCATCCTCATCCTTGTACAATACATCCATCCTCATCGGTGTATAATATACCCGTCCTCATCATCCTCCTCGTCCTTGTATAATACACCCGTCATTGCTATCCTCATCCTTGTATAATACACCCATCATCGCTATCCTCATCCTTGTATAATACACCCATCCTCATCCTTGTATAATACACTCATCCTCATCATTCTATAATACACCCGTCATCATCATCCTCATCCTTGTAATACAAGCGGGTTCAACAAACTGTTGAATAATAAAATAGTGGATGCTTCTAATCTAGAAGCATGGAGTACTAGCCCTGGTTTTATGAGATGATGCTTCTCCTTTAGACTAGGTTCACACTGATTGCGATGCAGGAACCAGTGTGATTCCACCGTCGGTTCCCACATCGCATCTCTCCCGCAGGCAGTTCACACTGCCCTCTGCGAACTGCTGCGGGCATCATTACAATGTTAATGACACCCCCAGATCGGTTCACAGATCGCAGTGTGAACTGTGAAGTCGCACAGAGATTGCATTGCATAGGTGAGAACACCCATGCGATCCGATTTCAGTGTGGGGGAAAACAAGTCCCTGCACTTTTTTTCCTGCAAATCTAATGCGAGTTCAGCCAAACAACTGTATGGCTGAACTCGCATCTCACAGACATTGCATGTGATTCGCACCGCAGTGTGGGTGCAAATCACATGCCATGTCTTAGATCTCAGTAGTCTGAACCTGGGCTCATACCCTACCTCCAGTAGATAATAAGAGAAACCAACAAAACAAATGCAGGGTAGAAAGCAATGACACCAGCACTGAGATAGCGCTGGTGTCAGTGTTCTCTATCTCAATGCTGGTTTCAGTGCTTTCTATCTCGGTGCTGGTGTCAGCGCTCTCTATCTCTGTGCTGGTTTTGGTGCTCTCTATCTCGGTGCTGGAGTCAGTGTTCTCTATCTCGGTGCTGGTGTCAGTGTTCTCTATCTCGGTGCTGGTGTCAATTCTCTCTATCTCAGAGAACACTGACACCAGCACTGAGATAGAGAGCACTAACACCAGCACCGAGATAGAGAGCGCTGACACCAGCACCGAGATAGAGAGCGCTGACACCAGCACCGAGATAGAGAACGCTGACACCAGCACAGAGATAGAAAGCTCTGACACCAGCACCAAGATAGAGAACACTGACACCAGCACCGAGATAGAGAGCACTGACACAAGCACTGAGAGAGAGAGCACTGGCACCAGCACCGAGATAGAAAACACTGACACTGACACCAGCACTGAGTCAGAGAATGCTGACACCAGCACTGAGTTAGAGAACGCTGACACCAGCACCGAGATAGAACGAGCTGAAGCCAGCACCGAGATAGAGGACACTGACACAAGCACTGAGATAGAGGAAACTGACACCAGCACTTTAAAGCTCTTAATATATGTAATTTATAAAGTAAATTTTTTCTATCGCTTGAATTATTTTTCCCATTATGGGCCTCATGTCTAGGTTTTGCCTAAGGCCTCACAAAACCTAGAGCCGCCTCTGAGGCTGAGCCTGAGTGTGCAGTGAGCTGTTATCACGTGAGTGAGTGAAACATTTACTTCCCTGCATTTGCTTGTTACTGAGAGGACGAGCTGCTCCTACTCTAAGTTCGTCCCTCAGTCCCTGCATCTATACAGAGCCGTTTCTCCTCCGTACCTAGTTACTGCCCTGCATAGGGGCTTACCTCTGCCTATGGAGCCGCACTGGCAGTCTCAGTTCGTCATTGGTGTCCAGTCCACTTCACACTGCAGTGAGCCGGGAAACCGGAAGTGACGTGGGTGTGCTGAAAAAAGCACCGCCCACCATCCTCCGATCCCCGCCAATTAAAATGCAGGAAGGGAGGACAGAAACAAATCAGTGTAGAGTGGGAGCGTTTGTGGGTGCATCATTTGCACCCTGCACATGCCCTAAATGCGGGTGTAGCGGGTATTTGAATTCAGGGAAAGCATCTGGGTGGTAGTGTAACCCAGATGCACTGATTGCTAGGGAATCTGAGACCCTTTTTTATGGTTCTTGGAGGACTCTGGTGGTGTGAGGTTCCCTGTGGCCTACAGGTGGCATTGTTGCCCTGGGTCAGAGTTGAACCCACACAGCAAGACTGTGCCTTTTTGTCCTCCCCTGGAGCTGGTACAGCGGGGCGGGGAACCTGCTGTGACGCAAAGGGAGAGGGGATAAAAGGGGCGGACGCCCTGACCACAGGGTTCGGGTTCAGAGTTGGAGTCAGAGGACGCGGCTGCACCCAGGCACCTTCAGCCTGGGTGCTGGCGTTCCGGAGTTCCGGGCCCAGGTGCCCTTGACCTGGCCGGAGTGGGAGATGGAGTCCATCGCAGGCACCTTTAGCCTGGGGTGAGGTACTATGGCGGATGCCTGGGGCTCAGTACCTTCGACTGAGTTCCGCGAGGGTGGAGGAATCCGAGGGGGCCCTAACTCCTTGGGTGCCCGTGTCTGAGTTTGTGAGGACTGGTAAGCAGAACTTCTCTGGAGAGTCCGGCGCAGCATTGCTGGTGACAGTGAGGCCTCCGGTACCTCCCTTGGACGGATATCCTTCCCCTGACAGGGGCCGTGCTAGCGAAGGTAATTCATGTTCTATTTCACATAGTCAGTGGCAGTGACTATTCGCCACTGGTGACACCACAGTGGTTAGCTTTATCTGGGAGGATTGTGCCTCGACCTACTCCCATTAATACTGAACTGTTGCAAAGGTCCCAACTTGACTGTGCTGTATGTTTATTCGCTGAAAGAATAAAACTGTGTTGGACCTATTCAGTGTGTGGAACTCTGGTTACTAGGAGCGAAGGAGTCAAGGACGAAGGACAGGACTTGACTCTAGGACACCTACACAAAGCCCAATCTTTCTGGCCTTCACCTTGTCACTATGGAGGACATGGGCCATGGTGTATCTCATCCCTCCCCCCGGTTCTAACACCCCTAGACAAAGACAGACAAGCCGAGAATGAGAAGGGGTGAGAGGGGTGAGGTCGCTACACGGGAAAATCAGCTTCCCAGCTTGCAATCAGCTGATTGCAAGCTGGGAAGCTTCCCATAGACCGCCGCATGACACTCTCGCCCGGACACTCTATGGACATTCACCTACTTATGAATTGTTTTCACTCTATTTATTGATACGTCATTTGCACTACTGGGAGCGCTGTAATTTATTCATTTTATTTCAGCAGTACATTGACCCAGATAAAAAAAAAAGAAAATTTGGTAAAGGTGATCCAAGGGATATCCGATTGCCTCTCGGGGATCAGGAAGGAATTTTTTCTCCTGCTGGAGCAAATTGTATCACGCTTTGCTGGAGTTTTTTGCCTTCCTGTGGATCAACGGTGGGTATGGGATTGTATGATATATTTTTTTTTATTTTTCCCTTGTTATAGGGTTCAATCTAACTATGTAACTATGTATATAAAAAAGGGAAAAAAAACGCGCTTACTACGAAAAATAATTAATTAAATTAAATTAATAATACAATAATAAAGTCCTTACAGCAGCAATAAAAGTGGGATAAACACAAATAGAAATAAAAAAGAAAATCGCGCTAAGGAATCACAAATTATTGAATAAAGTCCAATTTGGCAGGCTGGTGTGAAAGGAACACAAAAATCCCAATTACTGAATAAACCTGGAAGAATTCATGCTTACCAGATAAGTAAGCCAATAGAACATATGGCTTTTACCCAGCCAGGGCCTTTCAATTCCCACAAGGTTGATTCGTCAGAGAATTATTGGGTATGGTCGCTTGAACTATGACTCCATATTATGTATTACATTCGACCCAAAAAGGAGAGAGAAAAAAACATAGCGTGATCCTGTCTCGATAATTAGTCAATAGAAATCAGCATTGTGAACAACACTCGATGTGGGAAGTATGCAAAAAGTGAACCACCACCTCACAGTCAATCTCCTTACCAGATTGCACTACATAAGGAGCTTTAAGCCAAAAAACACCCCAAACACAGAAGGTTGTGATCCACCACCTCTCATGCAATCTTCTTACCAGATAGCTAGTGTAATACAGCCTGATGTATGTAGGTGACGATCCGTAACCGAAATCCTATAGATAGCTGCAGGCTCGAATGATAAGGGGGTGAATCAGATTCTCCCCACTGGGACCGTAAATCCACGTATGTAGTTTGTCCTATCTGTATACCAGGGAATTTCTGAAGTGATCTGAAAAAGTATAGCCATTGATGAGGGTAATAAATGATCACACTGCATACGTGGATTTACGGTCCCAGTGGGGAGAATCTGATTCACCCCCTTATCATTCGAGCCTGCAGCTATCTATAGGATTTCGGTTACGGATCGTCACCTACATACATCAGGCTGTATTACACTAGCTATCTGGTAAGAAGATTGCATGAGAGGTGGTGGATCACAACCTTCTGTGTTTGGGGTGTTTTTTGGCTTAAAGCTCCTTATGTAGTGCAATCTGGTAAGGAGATTGACTGTGAGGTGGTGGTTCACTTTTTGCATACTTCCCACATCGAGTGTTGTTCACAATGCTGATTTCTATTGACTAATTATCGAGACAGGATCACGCTATGTTTTTTTCTCTCTCCTTTTTGGGTCGAATGTAATACATAATATGGAGTCATAGTTCAAGCGACCATACCCAATAATTCTCTGACGAATCAACCTTGTGGGAATTGAAAGGCCCTGGCTGGGTAAAAGCCATATGTTCTATTGGCTTACTTATCTGGTAAGCATGAATTCTTCCAGGTTTATTCAGTAATTGGGATTTTTGTGTTCCTTTCACACCAGCCTGCCAAATTGAACTATGTATATACATATATAGTATGTATGTACTGTATATTGTGAGGCGCTGGTAGGATTGTTGATGGTTTATTTGTATCACATATATACTGTGTGTATCAGAATTGATGACTGATATGCAGAGCACAAGCATATTATTTTCTCAGACTCCAAGTCAAGCCCTTTTCTGGAGCCTGAGTTCCGCCAAAAAAATAAATAAAATAAAAGTCAGCAACTACAAAAAGAGTAGCTGCTGACTTTTAATAATCAGACACTCACCTGTCCCACGTCCATCGATGTCCATTCGATGTCCATTCTTACTGTGGGTGTCCGGCTGTGGCTTCACAGCCAGGCACGCACTCCGCATACGCAAGCCGCTCTGTGCATGCGTGAGCCGCACTGCATGCTGTGAATGGCCGGGCAATCTTCTGGGACCTGTGACGTGTCCCAGAATATTGCAGGGAGGTGGGGGAGAGGTGGGAGCTGGATGCCTCTAAAACTAGGGTATCTGCTCCCCCCCAAAAAATTACATGCCAAGTGTGGCATGTCAGGGGGTCACCGTCACTTAAAGTGGAAGTTCCATTTTTGGGTGGAACTCCGCTTTAACTAGTAGCCATTCTTCATTTTTGGTCTCAACTGTGCACAGGCCTTTATATATATGAGTTGACTAATGCTCAATACTCTTGCTCTCTCTTGCTGACAAAAGCTGCTGTTAGGTGAACAGACTGAGTGCTGACAGAACATAAAAAAATTACATGTGCAACCTGTTTGTTTTTGTGGAACGAGGGAATAAATTGAGTTTAGTTATTTGCCTGGACAAAAAGATGTTTTGTTTGATTTATGCTAAGGGGAACAAAAAAAGAAGGGATACTTTTTTGTTCCCCTTAACTTACGGATGTGGCGATGTGAGTGCTTTCTTTCTTACTTTGATTTATGCTATTGACTTGCTGTACAAAGCCCTTCTTAATTGAAACTGTGTTTTGCTGCCTTGATAAATAAAAGTATCCTTTTTCTTACAGGTTATATTAGTGGGAAAAATACATTGACTAAGATGATTAGCAGCAGGACCTAAAAATGAGGCACACATTTTAACCTGTGTTTATTCCAACAGCTACTGGCTTAACAATAGCATCTGGGAACATGACACGAACAGAAGGCAATGTATCCAGCACAAGAATTTATACTATTGCTGGTAAGTTATGCAGATATGCGCTCATGGCTTTCTTTTGAATGCATGGATGGTAACTGTTGATGGGCGTCCGCTCCATAGGGCAGGGGGGGGCAATTGACCCACCTGGAATCGAGAAGGTGTTGAAGAGTGAAGAAACCCCTCCGCGAGTGGCAGCGCCGCAGTGACAGGCAGGTTAGAACAGGGAGAGAGAGGCGAGCTGCTGGTCGTGGCGTTGCAAGGGGGGGCGGGGCAGCCTGGTGCGGGGTGACACCACTGCACCTGACCAACCATCCCCTTCTCTCGTGGCCGCGGGCTGTCTGAGCGGTTCTGGGCCAGATGTCACACAGGCACAGCGAGCAGAGTGAAGCCGCCTCCTCCTCCAGTGTTTATGTGTACACAGGGGGAGGGAACCTGCTGTGCCTGTGCCGCTGATCTGAGGTATTGAATGGGATGGGAGAATGGGAGGGGTCCATCTGTGCTGAAGGGGGGTATGTGCTGAAGGGGGGGTCCATCTGTGCTGAAGGGGGGTCTATGCTTAAAGGGGGTCCATCTGTGCTGAAGGGGGGGTCTGTGATGAATGGAGGGGTCTGTGTGGAATGGGGGGGTCTGTGCTGAAGGGGGGAGTTCATCTGTGCTGAAGGGGGGGGTTTGTGCTTAATGGGGGGTCCATCTGTGCTGAAGGGGGGGGTCCATCTGTGCTGAAGGGGGATCTGTGCTTAAAGGGGGTCCATCTGTGCTGAAGGGGGTCTGTGCTGAATGGAGGGGTCTGTGCGGAATGGGGGGGTCTGTGCTGAAGAGGGGGTCCATCTGTGCTGAAGGGGGGTCTGTGCTGAAGTGGGGGCCCATCTGTGCTGAAGGGGGGTCTGTGCTAAAGGGGGGTTCATCTGTGCTGAAGGGGGGTCTGTGCTGAATGGGGGGTCTGTGCTGAAGAGGGGTCTGTGCTGAATGGGGGGGTCCATCTGTGCTGAAGGGGGTCCATCTGTGCTGAAGGGGGGGTCTGTGCTGAATGGGGGGTCTGTACTGAAGGGGGTTCTGTGCTGAAGTGGGGGTCTGTACATTCTCTAGGCCAGGGGTGTCCAACCTTTTGAAGCACGAGGGCCACTTAAGCGACTTGGTAAATGGTCGCAGGCCACAATCAGCGGAGCGGGCGAATGGCAGGTCCATGGGACACGGACACAGCCGGTTCAGATTGGAGGTAGGACACAAGTCGGTTAACATCTGCCACTCCTTAGGAGGTGAATGGAGGGTCCAATTGGGTTGGACTGACCGTGTGAAAGGGGCCCATGGCTGCTTTCACACTGATGCGCTGCGGTTTACCCGCTCCGCGGGTGCAACGCAGTGTACTTTTGGCTTTTCTGCCCTTTGCAATAGACTTCTAGTATATTCTGCAGGTTTGGTGCACTTTCAGAAAGCTCACCAAACTCGCAGGTAATAACAGAAGTCTATGGCTCAGTGCAGGTAACCCGCAGGTGCACTGCACTGCATCTGGGAATTAGTTTGAAAGCAGCCCAGTAATCACCGCAGAACAGATATTCCCATATATACACTGTGATTTTAGTAATAAACTGAACTTTAATAACAGTATTCTATTCTATTCCATCCCAGAGCAGGAGGTCGCGGGCCACATCAGAGGGCTCCACGGGCCACTGGTTGGGCACCCCTGCTCTAGGCTATATTTATATGGGCATGGAGTGAAGCTGAATCATCTCAAGAGCTATTTCACACTGCCAGCTGGCCGCGTTATCGGTAAAGTGCCGCTAAAAAGCGGCGCTTTACCATTGTTTTAGCTGCGCTATTCGGCCGCTAGCGGGGCGCTTTTAACCCCTGCTAGCTTCTGAAGAAAGGGTTAAATGCGACTGCGTATTCCCGCTGCCGAAGCCCCCCCCGCCTGAAAAAATATCTGCGGACGCCCATGCAACTGTTGTCTTCTCTTTATGACTATAATTAGGACTTTAACTGTTAAAAGCAGCATAGTTGCTGTAGTGATGTCTGATGTTTACCAAAGCTTTTCTTTCCTGGAAAGTTTCATGGGAGCATGCAAATGTTTTTTATGTCATGCAGCCAGGGCCATAGATAATGTTTTTTTCCTGGGGCGTTCAGGCTTGGGTACCCAGAGGACAATAATTAGCTTGACTACCACGCTGTGACAAATTGTGGGTGTGGCACAAATAAACTATTTCCTTAAAGTGGTTGTAAAGTCTCATATAATGCATGAAGGTGAAAAACCTTTCGTGGTGCAGCTGCCACCCAGAGTCCCCTTTTTACTTACCTGAACCCGATCTTTTCAGTGAAGAGATTGAGCACAGAAGCTCCAGCCGCTGTCTCGGGTCCTCATTGGATAGATTGATAGCAGCAGGAGCCATTGGCTCCCACTGCTGTCAATCAAATCCAGTGACGCGGGAGCCGGCGGCGGGCCGAGTCCTGCTGTCTGTGTCTATGGATGCAGCAGCAGGACTTGGGAGCGCACCCGCACGAGTGCCCCTATGGAAAGCGGCTCTCCCCGGGGGCACTCGATGCGGGGAGGAGCACCTCTGGGGGACCTCAAAAGAGGAGAATCAGGGCCACTGTGCAAAACTCTTGCACAGAGGAGGTAAGTATAACATGTTTGTTATTTTAAACAAAAAAAAACCTTTACTATCACTTTAACTAATAGATGTGCTTTCTGTCAGAGCTGGGTAAACTGTATGTAGAATCAGCTACATACAGGATACATTGCTGTTTGCCAGCAGCAGATAGAGCCTTCCCGTCATGCTGTCAGAACAAAATTGAGTCGGATTGAGCACTCAGCCATTCACAGGACAACTTTAGAACTTGACAATGAGGGACACCAAAGGAGGCGAGTGACCGCAGCAAAAAAATGGCCACGGTCAAAGTATTAGAAGTGGGAGGGGCTTAAGGGGCAGGGTCACCGCTGGCAGGAGAGAGGACAGGGGTCGCATGCTGGCAGGAGAGAGGGCAGGGGTGGCCATTGACAGGGCAGAACACAGGGGTCACCGCTGTAAGGCAAGAGGACAGGGGTCATCACTGGAAGAATATAACACAGGGGTCACCGCTGACAGGGCAGAACACAGGGGTCACCGCTGGAAGGGGAGATGACAGGGGTCACTGCTGGAAGGAGAGAGGACAGGGGTCACTGCCGGAAGGAGAGAGGACAGGGGGTCACTGCTGGAAGGAGAGAGGACAGAGTAAAGCCCTGTACACCCGGCCGAGAATCTCGTCAGGAAAAAACCCGTTGTTTTTCCTGACGAGATTCTTGACAAGAATCTTGTCCTGGCCGGGTGTACACACGTACCTTTCAAAAGAATCGCCGTTCTTTTGAATGGCACGAACGCGGTGAAGTCATCGACTACGACGAGCGTGTGCTCGTCACATTCGATGCCGTCGCCGACATCTTGCTACACCCTACCTATGCCTAGGAAGCTACCGCGCATGCGTCAAAGTCATTTCGAGCATGCGCGGGTTTCCACGGCGACAGGTAAGTGTACACAAACTTGGGTTTCTCGTTGGGAAACAGGCCGACGAGAATCCCGACGAGAAAAAAGAAAGCAGGTCTTCTTTTTTTCTCGTCGGGATTCTGGTCTGTTTTCCTGACGAGAAACCTGAAAACCTCGTACACACGGCCGGTTTTCTCGACAAGAAAGCTCTGCAAGCAGTTTTCTTGTCGGTTCTTGCCGAGAAAACTGGCCGTGTGTACGCGGCTTCACTCTGTTGAAAGGAAAAAAGACAGGGGTCACTGCTGTAGGAGAAAAGACAGGGGTAGCCGCTGGAAGGAAAAAGGACAGGGGTTACTGCTGACACGGCACTCAGCATAGCAGATGTACGCATTTCAAGGCTCCGCCTTTTTTTCAATGACATTCCACTGTGTATTAAACTATCGTCTGTAAAGCCATGGATTTGAAGGGAAAAAAAACAGCAATAACGCAATCCATGGAACTACTGGTGCCAGCAAGCCCACACACCAAAAATACAGGAGGATACACTAAAATATTTTTTTAAGAGTGAAAAGCTAAAACAAAAAAACATTAATTCAAAAATAGAAAAAGACCAAATTTGCTAAATTAATGAGAAAAAATTAAAACCACCAAACGAGATAGATTAGTGAATGGAGCATAAAAATAATATAAAAATAAAATTATTCAAAATTATTCAAAATCAAATATAGTTTGAAAAAGTAAGATAGATAGAATATAAAAAAAATATATATCTAGAAAAAAATGGTGTTTCTTTAAGTATCCGTGTTATCCCCAGCTTGTTCAATTAAGCCTGGTAATAAAACCTGGAAGCTCATTGGTTTCTATGCAGAAGTGAGCCTGATTTTGCACTCTCAAGCGATAGTAAATAAACCCAATTGTGTACTTAAAAGTGGGGTATGCCGGTATCATGTCAATTTAATGTGAAATATTTGAAAATAAGAAAATTTATAAATAAAAATTCTTAAAGAGGTTGTAAAGGTACATGTTTTTTCACCTTAATGCATCCTATGCATTAAGGTGAAAAAACATCCGACAATAATGCCCCCCCGAGCCCCCGTTTTACTTACCTGGCCCCTCGAAAGTCCCGCGCTCATCCCCGTCATCCTCCTCGGTTCTCAGCCTGGCCGTCGGTTGGCTACACTGGATGGATTGAAAGCAGCGCAGCCATTGGCTGGCGCTGCTGTCAATCACATCCAATGACGCGGCGCGCCGGGGGGCGGGGCCGAGTGATACAGTCGGCAGCTATGGCCGCCGCTGTATCACGGGAGCGCGTCCACAATATCTCCACACCATGCGAGCTCGCTCGCATGAAAGTGTGGAGTCCTTGCGGGGAGGAGCCGAGACAGCCGCCGAGGGATCCCAGAAGACCAGGATCGGGGCCACTGTGTGCAAAACGAGCTGCAGAGTGGAGGTAAGTATAACATGTTTCTTATTTTTTTGCAAAAAAATGGGAACCTTTAGTGTCCCTTTAATTCATAAACCATCATTAAACAGAGAAGCCTCTTACCAGACAGGATTGAGCTCCAAAAAAATAGAGATCACTAATTTATCTCATAGAGGAGAGCCGACGCTCTCACCATCAGACCTCACAGCAGCTCTGTGACCCTGTCAGGAAGATTTCAGCAGTAATGTCTCTACCATGGAAAAAGTTGTCAAAAGCCAACACGCTCCAGCAAAGATATACAATGAATACAAGAAGGAGTCTCATAGCGCCATACTGTTATAATCCATTTTAATAAGAAAAGTATTGTGCTTACAATGATGTAGAAATGACAAGCAGTATTAAAATCCACACTTCGAATCACAAGATGCGCCCGTGCATGATGATGTCACAGCTAGAGCTCCGACCAACGCATTTCTCCATAATAGGCATCCTCTGGGATTGGAGACTAGCCTGGGACGTCAGTGTGCATTATTTATAGTAGACAAGACCCCGCAACTAGTTGAATTATACATGTGAATATACATATGAATAGTTGATATATACAGTGCCTTGAAAAAGTATTCATACCCCTTGACATTTTTCACATTTTGTCATGTTACAACCAAAAACTAAAAATGTATTTTTTGGGGATTTTATGCGATAGGCGAACACAACGTGGCACATAATCGTGAAGTGAAAGGAAAATTATAAATGGTTTTCAATTTTTTTTTTTTATAAATATTTGAAAAGTGTGGTGTGCATTTGTATTCAGCTCCCTTTACTCTGATACCCCTAACTAAAATCTAGTGAAACCAATTGCCTTCAGAAGTCACCTAATTAGTAAATAGAGTCCACCTGTGTGTAATTTAATCACAGTATAAATACAGCTGTTCTGTGAAGCCCTCAGAGGTTTGTTAGAGAACCTTATTGAAAAAACAGCATAATGAAGTTCAAGGAACACATCAGACAGGTCAGGGATAAAGTTGTGGAGAAGTTTAAAGCAGGGTTAGGCTATAAAAAAAATATCCCAAGCTTTGAACATCTCATGGAGCACCGTTCAATCCACCATCCGAAAATGGAAAGAGTATGGCACAACTGCAAACCTACCAAGACATGGTCATTCACCTAAAATGAAAGGCCGGGCAAGAAGAGCATTAATCAGAAAAGCAGCCAATAGGCCCATGGTAACTCTGGAGGAGCTGCAGAGATCCACAACTCAGGTGACAGAATCTCTCCACAGGACAACTATTAGTCGTGCACTCCACAAATCTGGCCTTTATGAAAGAGTGGCAAGAAGAAAGTCAGTGTTGAAAGAAAGCCGTAAGAAATCCCATTTGCAGTTTGCAAAAAGCCATGTGGGGGACACAGCAAACATGTGGAAGAAGGTGCTCTGGTCATATGAGACCAAATATAAACATTTTGGCCTAAAACAAAACGTTATGTGTGTCGGAAAACAAACACTCCACATCAGCCTGAACACACCATCCCCACCGTGAAACATGGTGGTGACCTCATTATGTTGTGCTGATGCTTTTCTTCAGCAGGGACAGGGAAGCTGGTCAGAGTTGATGGAAAGATGGATGGAGCCAAATACAGGGCAATCTTAGAAGAAAACCTGTTATGCCCTGTACACATGACCGGTTTTCCCGTCGGAATAAACTCGGATGGTTTTTCCAACGGAATTCCGCTCAAGCTGTCTTGCATACACACGGTCACACCAAATTCCGACCGTCAAAAACGCGGTGACGTACAACACGTACGACGGCAGTATAAAACGGAAGTTCAATTCCAACAGCGCCACCCTTTGGGCTGCTTTTGCTGATCTTGTGTTAGTAAAAGTGTGGTGAGAGACGATTCACGCTTTTCAGTCTTCGTGCTTTCAGATCGTTTTCTGCTGTTCAGTTGGTGCTTGTGGGTTCGTATACAGTAGCGGTGCGTCCATAGAGGGCGCCGGAGCGCCGCCCCCTCTCGCTCCTGCACCGCCACTGAAAGACAATACACAGATTCATGCATTGCATGAATCTGTGTATTTTCGCCGCTGCCGCGCTGCTCACTATTCATATGGCCGGCCTCCTGGTGAGCACCGGCCATATGAATTAGAGCGGTGGCCGGCGGTGGGTGTGACTTGGAAGTGTCTATCAGAGCCAGCGGCTCTGATAGGCTTTCCGAATACAGCTCTCACGCTGTAATCGGCTTCCAAAAACTCCTCCAAGGTACGCACGGGGGTGCGTTCCTCGGAAAAGACTGTGGGGGTTTCAGCCAATCAGGTTCACCGGATCTGGTTACCGGTAACCTGATTGGCTGAAGCGACATCGAGGGCGGGAGAAGACATCGAGGACGGCGCGGACCTGAGGAAGGTAAGTGCAGGGCTGGGGGGGGGGGGGCAGGCTGCATTTGGGGGACAAACTGGCTGTATATGGGGAACAAAGTGGCTGTATATGGGGACAAACTGGCTGTATATGGAAACAAACTGGCTGTATATGGGGACAAACTGGCTGTATATGGGAACAAACTGGCTGTATATGGGGACACACTGGCTGTATATGGGAGACACACTGGCTGTATATGGGAGACACACTGGCTGTATAGGGGGACACACTGGCTGTATATGGGGGACACACTGGCTGTATATGGGGACACACTGGCTGTATATGGGGGACACACTGGCTGTATTTGGGGGACAAACTGGCTGGCTGAGGGGGCCTGACCGGATGGAGATGTGGAGCGAGGAGCGAGGAGTAGTGATGAGCCGAACACCCCCGGGTTCGGTTCGCACCAGAACCCGCGAACGGACCGAAAGTTCGTACGAACATTAGAACCCTATTAAATACAATGGATGCGAACGTTCGAATTCTAAAGTGCTAATTATAACAACTATTATGCATGTTATTGTCCTAAAAAGGGTTTGGGAACCCGGGTTGTGCACCAGGGGACATGTATCAATGCAAAAATAAGTTTTAAAAACGGTCGTTTTTCGGGAGCAGTCATTTTAATGATGCATAAAGTGAAAAAAAAAAGTCAAATATTCCTTTAAATATCGTACCTGGGGGGTGTCTAAAGTATGCCTGTGAAGTGCCACGTGTTTCCCGTGTTTAGAACTGTCCCTGCACAAAATGACACTTCTAAAGGAAAAAAAAGCCATTTAAAACTGCTTGCGGCTTTAATGTAATGTCTGGTCCCGGTAATATGGATGAAAATCTTTAAGAAAAATGGCATAGCTACCCCATGACCCCCCCCCTACCCCAGCCCATTACCAGCCCCTTTGGGTCTTGTATGGATATTAAGGGGAACCCCGCACATAAAATAAAAAAGGCCCTATATACTCTGAACAGCCGTATACAGGCGGTGCATACAAGACAGGGACTGTAGGTTTGTTCTTATGTAGAATCTGTTTGTAATTTTGAACAGGTACATTGTTTAAGTGTAGCTCCAGCCCAAAAATCTATTTTTAAACTTTTTGGAAAACATAGGTAAGGGTTATCACCCCTGTAACATTTGTTTTGCTGTCTGTGCCCCTGTTCAGAACATTTCACCTCACTTTCCGTCCCAATGACAACTGTTTTTGAAATGTGGTGTTTTTCTTGAAACAAGGATTGGTGATAAAGCATCAGTACAGAGGAGACACCTTTCTCCCATATTAATTCTTACAGGAGAGAATTTTCCTTCCAAGGGGTAGATTTCCTCTCACTTCCTGTTGTCTTCTTGCGTTTGCAAGTAGGAGTCATTTGTAAGTTGGATGTTTGAAAGTAGGGACCTGCCGTATATACTCTGCAGAAATAGGCCCCTTAGTTGTTGGTGTTGGCACAACACTGTAAGCACTCACAGTTACTCTTGGTTGGTGCTGGAACGCCCTGCTGTCAACTATTATATCAGGAATTTTAATTACATATAATTGTTGAACAGTGGTAGTAAAAATTGGGCCTTTGATGGTGGTGCTGGTGCCACAACACTGTAAGCCCTGACAGTTACTCTTGGTGGGTGCAGCAATGGGCCCTGCTGTGAATTATTAGATCAAGAATTGTAATTGCATGCCCCTGTTGAACAGGGGCTGAAAAATTGGGCCTTTCGTGGTGGTGGTGGTGGTGGTGGTGGTGTTGCCACAACACTGTAAGCCCTCAGAGTTACTCTTGGTGGGTGCAGGAATGGGCCCTGCTGTGAATTATTAGATCAAGAATTGTAATTACATGCCCCTTTTGAACAGGGGCTGAAAAATTGGGCCTTTCGTGGTGGTGGTGGTGGTGGCATTGCCACAACACTGTAAGCCCTCAGAGTTACTCTTGGTGGGTGCAGGAATGGGCCCTGCTGTGAATTATTAGATCAAGAATTGTAATTACATGCCCCTTTTGAACAGGGGCTGAAAAATTGGGCCTTTCGTGGTGGTGGTGGTGGTGGCGTTGCCACAACACTGTAAGCCCTCAGAGTTACTCTTGGTGGGTGCAGGAATGGGCCCTGCTGTGAATTATTAGATCAAGAATTGTAATTACATGCCCCTTTTGAACAGGGGCTGAAAAATTGGGCCTTTCGTGGTGGTGGTGGTGGTGGCGTTGCCACAACACTGTAAGCCCTCAGAGTTACTCTTGGTGGGTGCAGGAATGGGCCCTGCTGTGAATTATTAGATCAAGAATTGTAATTACATGCCCCTGTTGAACAGGGGCTGAAAAATTGGGCCTTAGGCACTGGTGGCACAACACTACAACCCCTCACAGATACTGTACTTGGAGCACAGCAATGAGCCCTGTTGCAAAGTATTGCTTCAAAAATTGTAATGACACGCCCCTGTTAAACAGGGGCTTGAAAAATTGGGCCTTAGGCACTGGTGCCACAACACTCCAACCCCTCACAGATACTGTACTTGGAGCACAGCAATGAGCCCTATGGCAAATTATTGCTAAAAAAATTGTAATTACACGCCCCTGTAAAACAGGGGCTGAAAAATTGGGCGTTAGGCACTGGTGGCGGCACCCATAAACAAAAATGATCTTCCAAGCTATCATCATCAATCGTATCATTGAGGACTCAGAGGAGGAGGATAGCCAGTCAACATAACAGCACAGGCACTCAGCATCAGCATCAGTCTTGAAGGGATGTGACATGTTAAAATCAATTAGTCTGTTATATCAGCATCAGGTGTGTGGTAGCTGGTGGTGATCCAAGACTGGTTCATCTTGATGAAAGTCAGTCGATCAACCGAGTCGGTGGACAGGCGCACCCTGTGATCCGTGACAAATCCTCCAGCAGCACTGAATGTGCGTTCCGAAAGAACGCTGGATGCAGGACAGGCCAGTAGCTCAATTGCATACTGTGCAAGCTCTGGCCAGTGATCCATCCTCAAGACCCAGTAAGCCAGAGGATTTTCGGTGGGGAAGGTGTCAAAGTCTGACCTTGCCCCTAGATATTCCTGCACCATGTTTATCAGACGCTGGCGATGGTTGCTGGAACCGATCATACTTTGGGGCTGCGGACTAAAGAATTGTCTGAACGCATCGGTCAGACGGCCACCTTCCCCACCGCTCCTTCTTTGACTGGCCGAAGCCTCAGCAACTCGTTGTCCAGGACCAGGAGTTTGTAACCTCCCAGTCTCTGGGAACGCGTTGCACAGACCTTTCTGCAAGGCCTCCCGGAGTTGTCTCATCCTCTGCTCCCTCTGCGACGGTAACATAAGGTCCGCAACCTTACCCTTGTACCGTGGATCAAGGAGAGTGGCCAGCCAGTAATGGTCCCTCTCCTTGATCCGAAGAATACGAGGATCCTTCCGCAGACTTTGCAGGATCAGGGAGGCCATGCAGCGTAGGTTTGCTGAGGCATTCGCTCCGGAGTCCTCTGGGTCACTAAGGACGACATGATCCGCAGCCACCTCCTCCCAGCCACGTACAAGTCCACTGGTTTCTTGGGACTGTAAATCATCCCTAAAAGACTGCTGCTGATGATGCTGAGTGCCAGCCTCCACCTCCATGCTGACACAATCCTCCTCCTCATCCTCGTCCTCTTCCTGTGCGATGGGTGGGACAGAAGGAACACTGTCTGGGTAAAGGGGGCCTTGAGAGGCAAGGAAGTCCTCCTCTTCCTGCCTCTGTTCTGCCTCAAGTGCCCTGTCCATTATTCCACGCAGCGTGTGCTCCAACAGGTGGACAAGAGGTACAGTGTCACTGATGCATGCACTGTCACTGCTCACCATCCTCGTGGCCTCCTCAAATGGTGCCAGGACAGTGCATGCATCCCTGATCATGCCCCACTGGCGTGGAGAAAAAAAAACAAGCTCCCCTGACCCTGTCCTGGTGCCGTAGTCGCACAGGTACTCATTGATGGCCCTCTGCTGCGTGTGCAGCCGCTGCAGCATGGCCAACGTTGAGTTCCACCTGGTGGGCATGTCACATATAAGGCGGTTCTTGGGCAGGTTCAACTCCTTTTGCAGCTCAGCCAGGCGAGCACTGGCATTATAAGATCTGCGGAAATGCACACAGACTTTCCTGGCCTGCCTCAGGACATCCTGTAAGCCCGGGTACCTGCCCAAGAACCGCTGCACCACCAGGTTAAGGACGTGAGCCACACAGGGCACATGGGTCAGTTGTCCCTGTCGGAGGGCGGAGAGGAGGTTGGTGCCATTGTCGCAAACCACCATTCCTGGCTTAAGCTGGCGTGGCGTCAACCACCTCTCGGCCTGGCCCTGCAGAGCAGACAGGACCTCTGCCCCAGTGTGGCTTCTGTCCCCCAAACACACCAGCGCAAGCACGGCATGGCATCTTTTTGCCTGCGTACTTGCGTAGCCCCTTGAACGGCTACGGAGCACCGCTGGTTCATAGGACAAACCACAGGAAGAGGCCATGGAGGAAGAAGAAGAGGAGGGGGTGGAGGAGAGAGGTGTGTCACAACCAGTAGTAGCATTTTTGAGGCGTGGCGGTGGAACAACCTCCAACACTACTGCACCTTGTCCTGCATCCTTCCCAGCTGCCAAAAGAGTGACCCAATGGGCCGTGAAAGAAAGGTAACGTCCCTGTCCATGCCTGCTGGACCATGAGTCAGCGGTAATATGCACCTTACCGCTGACCACCCTGTCCAGCGAGGCCAAGACATTGCCTTCCACATGCCGGTAGAGAGCCGGAATAGCCTTCCGTGAGAAAAAGTGGCGTTTGGGAACCTGCCACTGAGGAACCGCACATTGCACAAACTCACGGAAGGGGGCCGAGTCTACCAACTGAAAAGGCAGCAGTTGAAGCGCTAGCAATTTAGCCAAGCTAGCATTCAACCGCTGGGCATGTGGATGGCTGGGAGTGAACTTCTTTCGACGGTCCAGCAGCTGGGGCAGGGAAATTTGCCTGCTAGAATCGGACGTCGGTGTACTGCTAGCAGAGTGGCCGCAAGTACTTGGCTGTGACACACCTAATTCTACACCTTCATTCCTCTCAGTGCATGTTTCAGAGAGGACTGAAGTTATAGTGGGGTTGGAGATCCCAGCTGATGCGGTGCAAGGAGAGGTCCGCTTTGTTCTTTGGTGTGGGTCTTTGAGGTAGGCTTGCCAACGAGCTGCATGGCAGGTCAACATATGTCTGGTCAGGCATGTGGTACCCAAGCGGCTGATGTTTTGGCCACGCGATATACGCTTGAGACATATGTTGCAAACAGCAGCTGTGCGATCTGATGCACTAGCCTCAAAAAAGGCCCACACCAAAGAACTTTTTGAATGACGGGCAGAGGCAGCGCCCTGCACAGGCGGAGCTCTGCGGTGTGATTCCGTCGGTGTACTGCCCTTACGCTGGCCACCAAAGGGAATCCTGCCTCGTTGGAGATGTGCCTCCTCCTCATCCTCCTCCTCCTCCTCTCTCCTATTAGGCACCCACGTGGAGTCAGTGACCTCATCATCCCCTCCCTCCTCATCACTGGAGCCAATCTGGCAGTATGCTGCAGCTGCTGGAACATGACTGCCAGATTGGTGTCCTTCTTGAGCATCCCCTCTGTCTGCTCTCACGCTACTGCCTTCCTGTAGCTGGGTTTCATCATCAGACCCTTCGAAACGCTGGGCATCCTCCTGGAGCATGTACCCAACACTGTGCTCAAACAGTTCGGGGGACTCCTCAGGAGGAGGACATGGTGGGTCTAGGGAAGGAGTGACTGATGATGAGTCTGACATTGATACCAGGGAAGAGGACGCTTTGGCAGCTGCTTTGCCAGTACCCTGAGCCTGGGTGAGAGAGGATGAGGAGGAGGAGGAGGGCTTGGTCATCCACTCTACCAAGTCTTCGGCATGATGTGGCTCAACATGTCCAGCTGCCGAAAAGAAGGACAAGCGTGTCCCATGGCCATGTGCTGATGACAATGCACCGCGTCCACGACCAGCACTGTTGCCCCCAGACACAGAGCCTGCTTGCCCTCTTTTATTGCCTCCTGACTGTCTGCCTCTCCTTGTTTGCCTTCCAGACATTCTAATAGATGGCCTGCAGGGAGATGGGAAAAAAGCAATAAGGGCTACCTTCAGGTGTCCTTCTCTGTCCCTTTACTTAAGGATTTCTAAATATGGTTGAGGATGATTGCTTTTGCACAGAATAGCACAACGACAATTTCCCTGACTGTCCAAAAAACAAGGATTTCAAAGATGGTTGATGAGGAATGCTTTAGCACACTATAGCACAAGGAGAATTTCCCTCACTGTCCTTCCCTGTCCCTAGAAACAAGGATTATCACAGTGAAAGTAACTGACACTCTTCCTACCTATAGTTTTCTGTCCCTAGAAAAAATGTTTTTTTAAAGCACACTATAGCACAAGGAGAATTTCCCTCACTGTCCTTCCCTGTCCCTAGAAACAAGGATTATCACAGTGAAAGAAACTGACACTCTTCCTACCTATAGTTTTCTGTCCCTAGAAAAAATGTTTTTTTAAAGCACACTATAGCACAAGGAGAATTTCCCTCACTGTCCTTCCCTGTCCCTAGAAACAAGGATTATCACAGTGAAAGAAACTGACACTCTTCCTACCTATAGTTTTCTGTCCCTAGAAAAAATGTTTTTTTAAAGCACACTATAGCACAAGGAGAATTTCCCTCACTGTCCTTCCCTGTCCCTAGAAACAAGGATTATCACAGTGAAAGAAACTGACACTCTTCCTACCTATAGTTTTCTGTCCCTAGAAAAAATGTTTTTTTAAAGCACACTATAGCACAAGGAGAATTTCCCTCACTGTCCTTCCCTGTCCCTAGAAACAAGGATTATCACAGTGAAAGAAACTGACACTCTTCCTAACTATAGTTTTCTGTCCCTAGAAAAAATGTTTTTTTAAAGCACACTATAGCACAAGGAGAATTTCCCTCACTGTCCTTCCCTGTCCCTAGAAACAAGGATTATCACAGTGAAAGAAACTGACACTCTTCCTACCTATAGTTTTCTGTCCCTAGAAAAAATGTTTTTTTAAAGCACACTATAGCACAAGGAGAATTTCCCTCACTGTCCTTCCCTGTCCCTAGAAACAAGGATTATCACAGTGAAAGAAACTGACACTCTTCCTACCTATAGTTTTCTGTCCCTAGAAAAAATGTTTTTTTAAAGCACACTATAGCACAAGGAGAATTTCCCTCACTGTCCTTCCCTGTCCCTGGAAACAAGGATTATCACAGTGAAAGAAACTGACACTCTTCCTACCTATAGTTTTCTGTCCCTAGAAAAAATGTTTTTTTAAAGCACACTATAGCACAAGGAGAATTTCCCTCACTTTCCTTCCCTGTCCCTAGAAACAAGGATTATCACAGTGAAAGAAACTGACACTCTTCCTACCTATAGTTTTCTGTCCCTAGAAAAAATGTTTTTTTAAAGCACACTATAGCACAAGGAGAATTTCCCTCACTGTCCTTCCCTGTCCCTAGAAACAAGGATTCGCACAGTAAAACACACTGACACTCTCCCTACCTATAGTTTTCTGTCCCTAGAAAAAATGTTTTTTTAAAGCACACTATAGCACAAGGAGAATTTCCCTCACTGTCCTTCCCTGTCCCTAGAAACAAGGATTCGCACAGTAAAACACACTGACACTCTCCCTACCTATAGTTTTCTGTCCCTAGAAATTTTTTTTTTTAAAGCACACTATAGCACAAGGAGAATTTCCCTCACTGTCCTTCCCTGTCCCTAGAAACAAGGATTCGCACAGTAAAACACACTGACACTCTCCCTACCTATAGTTTTCTGTCCCTAGAAAAAATGTTTTTTTAAAGCACACTATAGCACAAGGAGAATTTCCCTCACTGTCCTTCCCTGTCCCTAGAAACAAGGATTATCACAGTGAAATAAACTGACACTCTTCCTACTGTGACAGCAGGAAGGTAAAGTCACCTGGTTGCATCCAGGGGGGTAGATATATTTCTCCCAGATTCAGGCTTTATGCCGACTTATACAACTAGGGAGTTGATGAAGCCCAGCTGAGGCTAGTGGGCTCATGGATGACTCATACCTCTAGGGAGAGGGCTGGGCGTCGTGCAGGCAGGGAGTTGATGAGACCAGCTGAAGCTTGTCAGCTCATTTAAAGGCCTCTATAAAAACTCCCAGATTCATTAGGTGTTTGCTCATGCCTGGAACCAGACCTGTGTGGACTGTCTAGGGAGAGTGAACCCCTGTGCGGTGAGGCAAAGCCTGTGTGGCTATTTGTTTGGACTTTTACTAAACCAGGGACTTAGGGACTAGGACAGCACCAGGCTGATCCCAGTTGTTAGTTTAGGAAACCTGCATGTTTAGTCAGAGGTCAAACTGACCAGGATTTATTTTGTTTATGTTTCTTTTTGGCTTTGCTGTGTTTTTGTCACTGTACATAGAGAAATAAACCGCACCTTTTGATTTTGAAAACCACAACCTCCGTCTGCTGGCCCTGTTTTTGTGTGGGGAGCCCAACCAGGGGGTCACACACACCCGCTACCGAGTTAACCCCCTCACAGTTGGTGGAGAACCAGTGGCAGTTTTTTTTAAGCCAGCATGGAGGAGATACTGAAACAGCTGGCTCTAGCAAATGCCAATCAACAGCAGACAAATGCAGGTTTGCAAAGGAGCCTTGCAGCCCAGCAGCAAGCTCATCAACAAGCCCAGCAGCAATCTGAGGCCCGCTTCATAGACCTGTTACAGAAGCAAGAGCAGAGACTACAACAAATGGAAGCAGTAATGCAGCAACGTCCGCAGACCAGTGAGGAAAGCCGTCCCACTAATACCGCGTCCTTTGGGGTGAGTCGTTTATTGACAAAAATGACTGGAGAGGATGATCCAGAGGTATTTTTGACCACATTTGAAAGGACTGCTGAAAGAGAAAAGTGGCCTGAGGAGCAGTGGGCTGGACTGGTGGCTCCTCTGTTAACTGGTGAATCGCAGAAGGCTTACTATGACCTAGAGCCTGACCAAGCAAAAGACTATGTGATGCTAAAAGCTGAAATATTGGCAAGGCTGGGTGTCACCCTGGCTGTCCGGGCTCAGCGTGTGCATAACTGGACTTTCCAGCTTGGAAAACCCCCCAGGTCTCAAATGTATGATCTCATTCACCTGAGCAGGAAGTGGCTACAGCCAGAGACTTTGTCCGCACCAGAGATTGTGGAACGTGTTGTAATGGATCGGTTTTTGAGAGCTCTTCCTACTGCCATCCAAAAGTGGGTAAGCCATGGAGACCCAGAGACGGCCGGTGGTCTTGTGGATCGTGTAGAGAAATACTTGGCTACAGAGAACCTGACGGCCTCTTCCAGAGACTCTCGGACTTTCCACCCTAAGACCAGACCATCCCCAGGGGCGGATAAGAGGATTCCAAGGGGTGAGGGTGGAGAGAGTGAGAGGGTGGGAGCTCTACCCAAAGTTTGGCGAGAACAGCCTGGGAAGTCAGGGGCTCAAGAGGCAGCCAAATGGATTGTTTGCTACCGCTGCCGGCAAGCGGGACATATTGCAGCAAATTGCCCGGTTGTGGAGGAACCCATGCAATGTGACTTTCTGATGGACAGACGTCAGTCGCTGTGTGCGACAGTCGCATGCACTGCCATTCGGGGAACTGAGAAACATTTATGCAAAATGTGTATTAATGGTAGAAATGTTGTGGTATTACTGGATTCAGGTAGCCTTGTGACCCTGATAAAGGCTGAATTAGTTAAAACAGAGGTCTCTGGGAATAGCAAGGTAGCTGTTATTTGTGTGCATGGGGACACCCGAGAGTATCCAGTGACTACAGTGTGTTTCGAGACCCCCAAAGGTACCCTCTCTCATCCAGTGGGGTTAGTATCTCAATTACCGCATGATGCCATTGTGGGAAGGGATTTTCCGAAGTTCTGGGAACTGTGGGATGATCCTGAGCCCCCCACTGGTGCCCCTATGTACCAGGAATGTGATAGCCAGAACTCCCCTGAGAGTGGTGAGGACTCTCCAGAATTTCCCTTGTCAGTATTGGCAGGGGAGACTCAAGAAACTGGAGAGGAGCCCACCTCCTCAGACGAAAACCTACCGTCTGTGGAGTTTTCTGATCTGGAGGTTCACAGGGAAAATTTTGCCACAGAACAGTTAAAAGACCCCGCCCTAATAAAGGCACGGGAAAACGTAGTGGAAATAGATGGCGAGTTAGTGAACCCAGATAATACCTGCACTTACCCATACTTCAGCGTAGAGAAGGACCTACTGTATCGGGTGGCAAAAAGGGCAGAAGAAACCGTTGAGCAGCTTGTGGTGCCCAAACCTTACAGGAAGTTGGTGTTGGAGTTGGCCCATGGGCACATTCTTGGAGGTCATCTGGGGACAGAGAAAACCCGAGAGAGGGTATTACAGAGATTCTATTGGCCTGGAGTGATGAAGGACATAGAAAATTATTGTTCCTCCTGCCCTGTGTGTCAGAGGTCGGCCCCGATGCCACATTTCCGTAGCCCGCTGGTCCCTCTACCCATCATTGAGGTCCCGTTTGAGAGAATCGCAATGGATTTGGTAGGTCCTATAATCAAGTCCGCTAGGGGGCACCAGTACATATTGGTTATAATGGACTATGCCACCCGTTATCCAGAAGCGATCCCTCTCAGAAATACCTCGGCCAAAACCATAGCCAAAGAGCTATCTCTTGTTTTTAGCCGGGTGGGTATTTGTAAAGAACTGCTTACGGACCAAGGTACACCCTTTATGTCCCGGGTTATGAAAGAGCTGTGTAAATTGCTCAAAGTGACGCAATTGCGTACATCTGTGTATCACCCCCAAACCGATGGGCTGGTTGAAAGATTCAACAAAACCCTAAAACAAATGTTGAAGAAAGTGGTGGATAGAGATGGAAAGGATTGGGACTGTCTACTTCCTTATTTGATGTTTGCTATTAGGGAGGTGCCCCAATCCTCTACGGGATTCTCCCCCTTTGAGTTACTGTATGGGAGACACCCAAGAGGGCTGTTGGATATTGCCAAGGAAACTTGGGAAAGTGAGAGTTCTCCCCACAGGAGTGTGATTGAGCATGTCGCCCTGATGCAAGATCGAATTGCACAGGTAATGCCCATCGTGAAGGAACATTTGGCCCAAGCGCAGTTGGCACAGCAGAGAGTGTACAACCGTGGAGCAAAGACCCGTACCTTTTCCCCGGGGGATAGGATATTGGTACTTGTCCCTACGGTTGAAAGTAAATTCCTTGCCAAATGGCAAGGCCCCTACGAGATAATGGAAAAAGTGAGCGAAGTGAATTACAAGGTCAGACAACCAGGAAGGCGAAAGCCCGAACAGATATATCACGTTAATCTGTTGAAAGCCTGGAGGGATAGAGAGTCCCTAGTCGCAGAAACTTGGTCACCAGCTCAAACTGGTTGCGTGATTCCGGAGGTTGAAATAGCAGCCACCTTGTCACAACCCCAACAACAGGAGGTTAAGGAGTTTGTGCTTCGCAACAAGGAGGTGTTCTCTGAGCTGCCGGGACAAACATCTGGGGTAGAGCATGATATTATTACCCCGCCCGGTGAAAGGGTGAAGTTAAAACCCTATCGGATCCCAGAGGCCCGACGGGAGGCAATACGGGAGGAAGTACAGAAAATGCTGAACTTAGGGGTGATAGAGGAGTCCCAAAGTGATTGGTCTAGTCCCATTGTGTTGGTGCCTAAACCGGATGGGAGCTGGCGATTTTGTAACGATTTTCGTCAGTTGAACAAAGTTACAAAATTTGACACCTACCCCATGCCACGTATAGATGAGTTGATCGACCGGCTGGGAACAGCCCGATACATGACGACTCTTGACCTCACAAAAGGGTATTGGCAAATTCCCCTGGCCAAGTCGGCCAAAGAGAAAACCGCATTTGTAACCCCAGACGGGGCGTTCCAATATAAGAGAATGCCGTTCGGGTTACAGAATGCGCCGGCCACATTCCAGCGGAAAATGGACCAGATACTGAGGCCCCATCGGAAGTATGCTGCGGCTTACCTGGATGACGTAATTGTCCATAGCACAGATTGGGCCTCACATCTGCCAAAAGTGCAAGCAGTCCTAGACCCTATCCGGGAAGCGGGGTTTACGGCTAACCCCAAGAAGTGTACCATTGGGCAGGAGGAGGCCAAATATCTTGGGTACACCATTGGCAGGGGAGTGATAAAACCCCAACTCAACAAAGTCGAGGCCATCCAGAGTTGGCCACGTCCCAACAGCAAGAAGCAGGTACGGGCCTTTCTGGGAATCGCGGGTTATTATCGGCGCTTCATTCCCCACTTTGCTTCTAAGGCTGTGCCCCTAACCAACCTGACGAAAGGGAAAGGGTCGGTCATGATTAAATGGACCCCCGAGGCTGAGGCAGCATTCCAATTCTTGAAACAAGCCTTATGTAGCCAGCCAGTGTTGTACTCACCCGACTTCTCTAAAGACTTTGTCGTACAAAGTGATGCGTCAGATGTGGGGTTAGGAGCAGTATTGTCCCAGGTCTGGAACGGGGAAGAGCACCCAGTCATTTACCTCAGCAGGAAGTTGAAGTCCCATGAGGTAAATTACGCCACGGTTGAAAAGGAGTGTTTAGCGGTGAAGTGGGCTCTAGATTCCCTTCGGTACTATCTGCTAGGTAGGCACTTTGACATGGTTACGGATCACGCTCCGTTAAAGTGGATGGCTCAAAACAAGGAGACAAATAGAAGAGTGAATAGGTGGTTCCTGGCCCTACAGGAATTCAACTTCACAGTAAAGCATCGCCCTGGCGTTCAAATGGGGAATGTGGATGCTTTGTCTCGAGTACATGAATGCCTGATTGCTGGTGTTCCAACCCCAAGGTTAAAACAAGAGGGGGGGGTATGTGACAGCAGGAAGGTAAAGTCACCTGGTTGCATCCAGGGGGGTAGATATATTTCTCCCAGATTCAGGCTTTATGCCGACTTATACAACTAGGGAGTTGATGAAGCCCAGCTGAGGCTAGTGGGCTCATGGATGACTCATACCTCTAGGGAGAGGGCTGGGCGTCGTGCAGGCAGGGAGTTGATGAGACCAGCTGAAGCTTGTCAGCTCATTTAAAGGCCTCTATAAAAACTCCCAGATTCATTAGGTGTTTGCTCATGCCTGGAACCAGACCTGTGTGGACTGTCTAGGGAGAGTGAACCCCTGTGCGGTGAGGCAAAGCCTGTGTGGCTATTTGTTTGGACTTTTACTAAACCAGGGACTTAGGGACTAGGACAGCACCAGGCTGATCCCAGTTGTTAGTTTAGGAAACCTGCATGTTTAGTCAGAGGTCAAATTGACCAGGATTTATTTTGTTTATGTTTCTTTTTGGCTTTGCTGTGTTTTTGTCACTGTACATAGAGAAATAAACCGCACCTTTTGATTTTGAAAACCACAACCTCCGTCTGCTGGCCCTGTTTTTGTGTGGGGAGCCCAACCAGGGGGTCACACACACCCGCTACCGAGTTAACCCCCTCACACTACCTATAGTTTTCTGTCCCTAGAAAAAATGTTTTTTTAAAGCACACTATAACACGAGGAGAATTTCCCTCACTGTCCTTCCCTGTCCCTAGAAACAAGGATTATCACAGTGAAAAAAACTGACACTCTTCCTACCTATAGTTTTCTGTCCCTAGAAAAAATGTTTTTTTAAAGCACACTATAGCACAAGGAGAATTTCCCTCACTGTCCTTCCCTGTCCCTAGAAACAAGGATTATCACAGTGAAAGAAACTGACACTCTTCCTACCTATAGTTTTCTGTCCCTAGAAAAAATGTTTTTTTAAAGCACACTATAGCACAAGGAGAATTTCCCTCACTGTCCTTCCCTGTCCCTAGAAACAAGGATTATCACAGTGAAAGAAACTGACACTCTTCCTACCTATAGTTTTCTGTCCCTAGAAAAAATGTTTTTTTAAAGCACACTATAGCACAAGGAGAATTTCCCTCACTTTCCTTCCCTGTCCCTAGAAACAAGGATTATCACAGTGAAAGAAACTGACACTCTTCCTACCTATAGTTTTCTGTCCCTAGAAAAAAATTTTTTTTAAAGCACACTATAGCACAAGGAGAATTTCCCTCACTGTCCTTCCCTGTCCCTAGAAACAAGGATTCGCACAGTAAAACACACTGACACTCTCCCTACCTATAGTTTTCTGTCCCTAGAAAAAATGTTTTTTTAAAGCACACTATAGCACAAGGAGAATTTCCCTCACTGTCCTTCCCTGTCCCTAGAAACAAGGATTCGCACAGTAAAACACACTGACACTCTCCCTACCTATAGTTTTCTGTCCCTAGAAAAAATGTTTTTTTAAAGCACACTATAGCACAAGGAGAATTTCCCTCACTGTCCTTCCCTGTCCCTAGAAACAAGGATTCGCACAGTAAAACACACTGACACTCTCCCTACCTATAGTTTTCTGTCCCTAGAAAAAATGTTTTTTTAAAGCACACTATAGCACAAGGAGAATTTCCCTCACTGTCCTTCCCTGTCCCTAGAAACAAGGATTCGCACAGTAAAACACACTGACACTCTCCCTACCTATAGTTTTCTGTCCCTAGAAAAAATGTTTTTTTAAAGCACACTATAGCACAAGGAGAATTCCCTCACTGTCCTTCCCTGTCCCTAGAAACAAGGATTCGCGCAGTAAAACACACTGACACTCTCCCTACCTATCCTTCTCTTTCCCTAAACTAAAGGAATCCAGGTTAAGCAAGAAAAAATAAATGTCACTGTCCCTGCCTATGCTTCTCTTTCCCTGCTCCGGAACACACTACACTAGGCCGCCGTGCTGGCGGCCTTTTATAGTGTGGGGCGTGTACTAAACACCCTCAGCAATAATTGGCCACAGGCATCCTGCCTGTGGCCAATCATTGCTCTCCTCGCTGCCGGCACTGTGATTGGCCAAGCATGCGGGGTCACAGTGCATGCTTGGCCAATCACAGCGCCTGGATGACACTGCGATGGCGTAGTGCATTGTGGGCCGTTCGCGTCACTCGAATTTGGCGCGAACGGCCCAAATCGTTCGATCTTCGTCGAACGATCGAACAGCCGATGTTCGAGTCGAACGTATGTTCGACTCGAACACGAAGCTCATCCCTAGCGAGGAGTGAGGAGAGAGGAGTGAGAGAGTGTGTGTCCTCCCCTCCCGTCCTTCCGCCCTGATGTGCTTCGTGGTTTGCTTTGGATGAGCCCGCACTATGAGCAGTGCCGCGCCGCTCCCAACTGCCTCTGACTCGGTCACCCAAGATTGTAGTCACTCGAGATTGTAGTTAGTCGAGATGGGAGGAATCAAGGTCTCGGTGGGAGAAGGAATGCGGAAGTGAAGGCTGGAAGCAGTAAGAGCAATACACTATGCGCTCTGTGTTAAGCGGTGTATCTAGGAATGTCAGCGAGGTATGCTGCCTGAGTCTGCTGTGTGCTGCACTGCTATGATCGCAGTAACTCCGGATTGATTGCTTCATCTCTTCACATCCTCTTACATCCCATCCCATCCCATCCACCAGGACATTATTGCATCCTGAAAAGGAGAAGTTTTGCTGGAGTCTGCGAGTCTGAGGTTATGGGAGTAAAAGACCTGCATATGATATACCACGGTATATGGTTTACGGTTTATGGCTCAGTCCTAAACCTAAAAGCTAAAAAGAGACACTTAGCAGATAAAGTGGTTTGTTACAGGCTTTTCTATTTTTGCTATTTTTGCTGTATCATTGCTTTGGCTGATATTCGCTGAATATATTTGTTTGGACGATTTGGAACCGCAGCTCAGGTCTCATTGGATAGGACACACTGCTAGAGCTGGGTTTTTTTGCGTGCGGGGTATGTGTTGATACAATTCAAAAATTCTATACATATTAAATCAGACCTGTAGCTAGCCATTAACTGGCCTTAACGGACTTTACTACACTCTATTGCACAACAAGAAAAATTGTGTATAAGGCATTATGTCCGGGAAGAAAAAAGGGGATGATAACCTTGGCCAGGAGAATGTGGGCCCACAATCTTTACGATCGGCCAAAAGTAATCAGGCTGCGGCAGCAGCAGCAGCTGCCAAACTGGAGAGATTTGCTCACGCCCCCGAACACACTCCAGTTAGAGGGGGAACACAGACCCAGGCCAAAGGGACAGCAGACAGGAGAAGCCAAGGTCATACGGTAGCAGCCACAGTTAAAAACATCAATAATAAAAGCATGGCCACGGTCATTCAAGGAACAGAGATAAACTTGGGATCAAATATTGCCATAGAGGGGATTTCCACACTACAGGATGTGTTCCTAGTGGTCAATGGGTGTAAACAGTCATTGGAGGAGGTATGTGACCAGATGAAAGGTATTAAGGAGGAACTAGTCTCAATGCGGTCTGAACTTCAAAAGACAAATGAAAGGATCACTGAAACAGAAGGAAGGATCTCACAGATAGAGGATGAACTATACCCGGTAAAACAAGAGCATAGAAAACTAATGGGACAAATGGCTAAGTTTGAGGAAAAACTGGACGAAATGGAGAACAGACATCGTAGGGACAATATAAGACTGGTGGGACTACCAGAGAAGTGTGAAGGGACTAATCCTATAGAGTTTTTGGAAGACTGGTTCATAAAGTTGTTTGAAAGAGAAAGTTTTTCGCAACAATTTTCGATAGAAAGAGTGCATAGAGTCCCCTTTAAACCCCCTCCCATAGGATTTCTCCCCTTATCTGCAGAAGAAAAGGGCGGGTTTCATAGAAGCCAAACGTAGATTGAAAACTCTTGATGTTACGTATGCACTACTGTACCCAGCACGACTACGGGTGGTAGCGTTAGGCGGGACACAATTTTTTGATACCCCTGAAGGAGTGCTGGGGTGGCTGGAAGATAAAAAGGATCAGCTATCAACAAAGTGAAGTGACATTTAGCTTAATGATGTGATACATTTAGGTTTCACTTGTTGATTATCCCTTTCTGTCCTTTCCCCCTTTTTTTTGTTTTTTTTTTGTTTTTGTGTGTGGGGAAGGGAAAGGAAAGTTCACGGATGCGAGGATGAGGGTGAGGGGAGACACACACCACTGGAGGAGTAAAAGAATGGGTGGAGAATGTAGTAAAATGGAATATGGGGTGAGGGGGGGAGGGAGGGAGGAGGGAAGGATGGAAGATATAAATGGGGGGAGTGGGGAGATGTATGGACCGTTCACAAAAAAGACCCTAGGGAATACCTAGAAAGGTGTAGGGAGGGAGGGACCAAAATGAGTTATCACAAGGAACACAAAAAGGTTGGAATTCAATAATGGCTAAAATTTACACAAATATATATATGGAGCACATTTGTTTTCTTTTTTTTCTTGAAAAAGAAAAAAAAAAAAAATAGCACTTTTTGCAGGGGTAAAAAAAAAAAGAGTACAGTGACGTCACTAAATAATGATAAAACAATTAAGTAAATTGGTAGTAAAAAGTGGAGTAAATCACATAATCACATTTCTTAAAGAGATAGGAAGGGAAAAGAAAAGGAAAGAATATTTTTGCACTGTGTGGTATAGGGGAAGTCAAAAGTTTTAATCACAGTGTATCGCTATGAGAGATTTATGATTTCTTTGGTAACTTATTTCAGACAACTTGTGTTTTGGTTAGCTGATGCCTTTTTTGAATGAATTGATTGTCTTATACAGTCCAGAGTAATGAAAATGGGGTCTTGGAATGTCCGTGGGTTGGGTACCCCTGCCAAGAGAGCTGCAGTATTTGATATGCTGGAAATGTATGAGGTGGGACTGATCTGTCTCCAAGAGACCCACTTGACTAAAATTACTATACAACAAGTTCAAAGTAAGAAGTTCCAACACCAATACCACTCAGTGCACACCTCTTATTCCAGGGGTGTGTCAGTACTGGTTAAAAGAGGGGTGGTGTTTACTTGCAGACATATCAGCATTGACGAGGAGGGGCGCTATATTTTTCTTCACTGCGTAATAGAGAGTAGAGAATAAGTTCTTGCAAATATTTATATACCCCCGCCCTTTAAAATGGAGGTTATATATAAGCTAATGGAATTTATGGTGGATAAGATGGGGATGCCAATCATAGCAGTGGGGGATTTTAATGAGGTTATAAATAGAAAATGGGATAGGTTTCCAGGGGGAAGGGAACCGAATCCTCCAGAGAGTCGATTGTATCAAATTCTATAAGAAATATGTTTGTTCGATATATGGAGAGCGAGAAACCCAGATGTGCGGCAGTATTCCTGTTTTTCTAGTTCCTATTCAACACTTTCTAGGATAGACCTAGTTCTAGGTAATACAGAAGCATGCCAGATAATAAAAAATATAGTATACCAGCCGAGAGGGGTGTCAGATCACTCGTTAGTGACAGTTCTGGTAAATTTAGAAGGGAATAGAATCAAGGGATTATGGAGGATGAATCCTTTAAAAAAAAAAAAAAGTATATGGGGACACACTGGCTGTATTTGGGGGACAAACTGGCTGTATATGGGGACAAACTGGCTGTATATTGGGGACAAACTGGCTGTATAAGGGAACAAACTGGCTGTATATGGGGACACACTGGCTGTATATGGGGACACACTGGCTGTATATGGGGACAAACTGGCTGTATATGGGGACAAACTGGCTGTATATTGGGAACAAACTGCCTGTATATGGGAACAAACTGGCTGTATATTGGGACAAACTGGCTGTATATGGGGACACACTGGCTGTATATGAAGACACACTGGCTGTATATGGGGGACACACTGGCTGTATTTGGGGGACAAACTGGCTGTATATGGGGGGACACTGGCTGTATTTGGGGGACAAACTGGCTGTATATGGGGAAAAACTGTCTGTATATTGGGGACAAACTGGCTGTATATGGGGGACACAGTGGCTGCATATTGGGGACAAACTGGCTGTATATGGGGGACACACTGGCTGTATATAGGGGACACACTGGCTGTATTTGGGGACAAACTGGCTGTATATGGGGACAAACTGGCTGTATATGGGAACAAACTGGCTGTATATGGGAACAAACTGGCTGTATATGGGAACAAATTGGCTGTATATGGGAACACACTGGCTGTATATGGGAACAAACTGGCTGTATATGGGAACAAACTGCCTGTATATGGGGACAAACTGGCTGTATATGGGGACAAACTGGCTGTATATGGGGACAAACTGGCTGTATATGGGGACACACTGGCTGTATATGGGGTACACACTGGCTGTATTTGGGGGACAAACTGGCTGTATATGGGGACACACTGGCTGTATTTGGGGGACAAACTGGCTGTATATGGGGACAAACTGGCTCTATATATTGGGGACAAACTGGCTGTATATTGGGGACACACTGGCTGTATATGGGGACAAACTGGCTGTATATTGGGAACAAACTGACTGTATATGGGAACAAACTGGCTGTATATGGGGACAAACTGGCTGTATATGGGAACAAACTGGCTGTATATGGGGACACACTGGCTGTATATGAGGATACACTGGCTGTATATGGGGGACACACTGGCTGTATTTGGGGGACAAACTGGCTGTATATGGGGACACACTGGCTGTATATGGGGACACACTGGCTGTATATGGGGGACACACTGGCTGTACTTGGGGGACAAACTGGCTGTATATGGGGACACACTGGCTGTATTTGGGGGACAAACTGGCTGTATATGGGGACAAACTGTCTGTATATTGGGGACAAACTGGCTGTATATGGGGGACACAGTGGCTGCATATATATTGGGGACAAACTGGCTGTATATGGGGGACACACTGGCTGTATATGGGGGACACACTGGCTGTATTTGGGGACAAACTGGCTGTATATGGGGACAAACTGGCTGTATATGGGGACAAACTGGCTGTATATGGGAACAAACTGGCTGTATATGGGAATACACTGGCTGTATATGGGGACACATTGGCTGTATATGGGGACACACTGGCTGTATATGGGAACAAACTGCCTGTATATGGGGACAAACTGGCTGTATATGGGGACAAACTGGCTGTATATGGGGACAAACTGCCTGTATATGGGGACACACTGGCTGTATATGGGGACACACTGGCTGTATATGGGAACAAACTGCCTGTATATGGGGACAAACTGGCTGTATATGGGGACAAACTGGCTGTATATTGGGAACAAACTGCCTGTATATGGGAACAAACTGGCTGTATATGGGGACAAACTGGCTGTATATGGGAACAAACTGGCTGTATATGGGGACACACTGGCTGTATATGGGGACACACTGGCTGTATATGGGGGACACACTGGCTGTATTTGGGGGACAAACTGGCTGTATATGGGGACACACTGGCTGTATATGGGGGACACACTGGCTGTATTTGGGGGACAAACTGGCTGTATATGGGGACACACTGGCTGTATTTGGGGGACAAACTGGCTGTATATGGGGACAAACTGTCTGTATATTGGGGACAAACTGTCTGTATATGGGGGACACAGTGGCTGCATATTGGGGACAAACTGACTGTATATGGGGGACACACTGGCTGTATATTGGGGACACACTGGCTGTATTTGGGGACAAACTGGCTGTATATGGGGACAAACTGGCTGTATATGGGAACAAACTGGCTGTATATGGGAACAAACTGGCTGTATATGGGAACAAACTGGCTGTATATGGGAACAAACTGGCTGTATATGGGGATACACTGGCTGTATATGGGAACAAACTGGCTGTATATGGGGACACACTGGCTGTATATGGGGACACACTGGCTGTATATGGGAACAAACTGCCTGTATATGGGGACAAATTGGCTGTATATGGGGACAAACTGGCTGTATATGGGGACAAACTGGCTGTATATAGGGACACACTGGCTGTATATGGGAACAAACTGCCTGTATATGGAAACAAACTGGCTGTATTTGGGGACAAACTGGCTGCATTTGGGGACAAACTGGCTGCATTTGGGGACAAACTGGCTGCATTTGAGGGGACAAACTGGTGGCGTTTGGGCACAGTGGCTGCGTTTAATGGGCACAGTGGCAGCAATTGATGTTTTTTTTTCAGTTTGTTTGCGCCCCCCCAAAAATTTTGAGCACCAGCCGCCACTGTTCGTATATGTCTTTCAGTGCGTGTAGTGAGTTTGTATCTGTTTTTCAGTGCGTTCTTGTCCACTCGTTTCTGATTTTCAGGTCATCTTCATAGGCCTTTCTGTTCTTCAGTGCGTTCTGTTTAGTTCGTTCTGACCAGCCGACCGATTTCTAGCTATGTTGCGGGTACGTACTTGTCGTAGAGTTCGTGCTGTGCATGGGCTTGGTGTTGGGGTTCTTGCTTTAACCCAAGCTCAGTCCATGAACAGGGTGAGGAGAATTTCATGGACGAAGAATTGGTTGCTCGAGCGTGACCAATTCTGTCATATTCCTTTGCTGCGGGAGATCCAGGAGAATAATCCTGATGATTTTAGGAATTATCTCCGGGTGACGAAGCCTGTTTTTCACCGTTTGTTGGCTTTGCTGTCCCCTTATATCACGAAGCAGGACACCGGCATGCGGCAAGCCAGCATTCCTGAGCAGAGGCTAGTCGCCACGTTGCGATACTTGGCGACTGGGAGAAGTCTGCAGGACCTAAAGTTCACGACAGGCATCTCCCCCCAGGCTCTGGGGATCATTATCCTAGAGAAAAATTGGGGTGGGAGGGACAAGGGAGTCCCAGGAAAGCAAATTAAGGCAAGTCAACTACGGCTTGTGGTACAAAAATATGTATAAAAGGCTTTATTTGGAATAAACCCAAAAGGGCACAAGCACCCCCCCGGTACAATGGGACTTTTAAGGGCAAACAGAAAAAAAGCTATTGATTTATAGAAAAATATATATCATTTATTTGAAAAAAATGTTTTTAGCAAAAGATAAAAGATATGCACATATCGAAAAGTGTGTTGAACACAATGATAACTTTACATATCAAACATAGATTTACAAAAGTACGGAACATTCAGACATTAACCATACATATTCCAATAGAGAAAAAACAATCAACTCCTTTAGCCTGACATGTTTCAGGAATACCAATCCTTTCTTCGGAGGCTCTTGATAGGAGAGAATACAGTTGTGTTTCTAAAAATGAGACAAAAGCACAGACTCAAAAATGTCTCCAGGTTCCCACTAAACAGACACACACACATCCAATGTACATACCACGCATGAAACCGGTATCAGTGCATGTAAGAAGGTTCCATATTTGATTTTAAATCGAGGACATGAAGAAGTCCTACAGATAAAAGAAAAGAGAAAAAGAACACAGACAAAGCTGCCGTTGCCACTCATTAAGGGAAAAGAAACCCTCATCACCATAGCCCAAATCGGCTCATGCAGGGGTCCCAAGTCGGCTCTCACAGAGAACCAGAACCGTGCAAACGGTCTGAAGATACAATTCCCAGTGCCTATGTAGGAAATCAAAAGAAAAAAACATAGTATGTACGCCACAAGGTATATATAAATAAAGGAAAGAGAGAAAAACATGAATAACTGCTAAAAAATACACACAGGTATTTATTGAGCAAGGCAAGTTACATGATAATGCTGATATTGATCTATTGCAAGTCGTTACCAGGGAAGGAATTGCACAGCTGTTCATCAGTGCATTGTAATGGCACTGTGCCAAAGGATATTAATGGCACTATGCGTATATATAAGGGATGCAAAAATTAAATATTTAAATATCAGGGTGAAAGAACTTAACCCCAGTGTATATGTATTTTATTAAAACTTATGGAAAGTTAGCCAAAATACAGCATACATAGCTATGTAAAGTTGCACAGTGATGACACTATGCATACCAATGCAAATAGCATTGTGCAAAAAAGAAAGAGACATAATAGTAACATATATATTTTAGCATAGCCTAAAAGTAAATCAATACTAGGGGGTATTTAGATATAGATACCTGATAATCAGAGATGCCAGAGATAGGCAGAACTTGGCCCAGGTGGGATGCTAAAGAAAAAATATAAGAAAAAGGAAAAAGGGGGATTTTTTAGCTCAAATAGGTACATCCTGCATCTCCATTCCAAAGTAGGAGAAGTAGCAGGAGAGTCCTCTTACCTGGTAGTGGGGGCTAGCTTCAAGACTGCATGTCCTGCAGTAATGACGTCTGTGGAGACGAATGGCGCCAGACAGTGTTTTTTAACCACTTAAGCCCCGGACCATTTGGTAGCTAAAGGACCAGAGGTGAATGCAGAATTTTGCACTGCGCTGTTTTAACTGTAAATTGTGCGGACATGCAATGTTGTACCCAAACGAAATTTGCGTCCTTTTCTTCCCACAAATAGAGCTTTCTTTTAATGGTATTTGATTGCCTCTGCGATTTTTATTTTTTGCGATATAAACGGAAAAAGACCGAAAATTTGGAAAAAAAATGATATTTTCTACTTTTTGTTATAAGAGAAATCGAATAAACTCAATTTTAGTCATACATTTAGGCCAAAATGTATTCAGCCACATGTCTTTAGTAAAAAAAATGTCAATAAGCGTATATTTATTGGTTTGCGCAAAAGTTATAGCGTTTACAAACTAGGGTACATTTTCTGGAATTTACACAGCTTTAAATTTATGACTGCCTATCTCATTTCTTGAGGTGCTAAAATGGCAGGGCAGTACAAAACCCCCCAAATGACCCCATTTTAGAAAGTAGACACCCCAAGGAAATTGCTGAGAGGCATGTTGAGCCCATTGAATATTTTTTTTTGTCCCAAGTGATTGAATAATGACAAAAAAATAAAAAAAAATTACAAAAAGTTGTCACTAAATGATAAATTACTCACACATGCCATGGTTATATGTGGAATTGCACCCCAAAATACATTCTGCTGCTTCTCCTGAGTACGGGGATACCACATGTGTGGGACTTTTTAGGAGCCTAGCCACGTACGGGACCCCGGAAACCAAGCACCGCCTTCAGGATTTCTAAGGGCGCAAATTTTTGATTTCACTCCTCACTACCTATCACAGTTTTGAAGGCCATAAAATGCCAAAATAGCACAAAACCCCCCCAAATGACCCCATTTTGGAAAGTAGACACCCCAAGCTGTTTGCTGAGAGGCATGGTGAGTATTTTACAGCTCTCATTTGTTTTTGAAAATGAAGAAAGAACATTTTTTTTTTTTTTTTTTTTTCAATTTTCAAAACTTTGTGACAAAAAGCGAGATCTGCAAAATACTCACAATACCTCTCAGCAAATAGCTTGGGGTGTCTACTTTCCAAAATGGGGTCATTTGGGGGGGTTTTGTGCCATCTGGGCATTCCATGGCCTCCGAAACTGTGATAGGCAGTGAGAAGTGAAATCAAAAATTGACACCCTTAGAAAGCCTGAAGGCGGTGATTGGTTTTTGGGGTCCCGTACGCGGCTAGGCTCCCAAAAAGTCTCACACATGTGGTATCCCCGTACTCAGGAGAAGCAACAGAATGTATTTTGGGGTGTAATTCCACATATGCCCATGGCATGTTTGAGCAATATATAATTTAGTGACAACTTTGTGCAAAAAAAAAAATAATTTATTTTTTCCGCAACTCGTGTCAACATATAAAATATTCCATGGACTCGACATGCCTCTCAGTATATAGCTTGGGGTGTCTACTTTCCAAAATGGGGTCATTTGGGGGGGTTTTGAACTGTTCTGGCATTTTATACACAACATTAGGAAGCTTACATCCACTCTTCTAACCACTTGAAGACAAAGCCCTTTTTGACACTTTTTGTTTACATGAAAACGTTTTTTTTTTTTTTGCAAGAAAATTATGTTGAACCCCCAAACATTATATATATTTTTAAAGCAAAGGCCCTACAGATTAAAATGGTGGGTTTTGCATTTTTTTTTTCTACACAGTATTTGCGCAGCGATTTTTCAAACGCATTTTTTGGGGAAAAAATACACTTTTTTTAATTTTAATGCACTAAAACACACTATATTGCCCAAATGTTTGATGAAATAAAAAAGATGATCTTTGGCCGAGTACATAGATACCAAACACGACATGCTTTAAAATTTCGCACAAACGCGCATTGGCGACAAACTACATACATTTTTAAAAGCCTTTAAAAGCCTTTACAGGTTACGCCATTAGATTTATAGAGGGGGTCCGCTGCTAAAATTACTGCCCTCGATCTGACCTTCGCGGTGATACCTCACATGCATGGTGCAATTGCTGTTTTTTTTTTTTATTATTAATTTTGCTTTTTTATTTTATTTTTAAACTGTTGCTTCCATATATTTTTTTTTTTTTATTGTTATCTCAGTGAATGTAAATATCCCCTATGATAGCAATAGGTAATGACAGGTACTCTTTTTTGAAAAAACTGGGGTCTATTGGACCCTAGATCTTTCCTCTGCCCTCAAAGCATCTGACCACACCAAGATCGGTGTGATAAAATGCTTTCCCAATTTCCCAATGGTGCTTTTTATATCCGGGGGGGGGACATTCCCTCCCACTGCTTGTAAAAGCAGTCTAGAGGCTAATTAGCCACTAGGATTGCTTTTACATGAAAGCCGGCCGCTGGCTGAAAAGAATGATACCAAGATGATACCTAAACCCGCAGGCATCATTCTGGTATAAACATTCAAAGTCCAGCAACATACCAGTACGTTGCTGGTCCTTGTTGGACATGTATTGTAATCTTTTTTTTCATGCAGCCTGTTGGCTGAACGAAAAAAAAAGATTGATCGGTGGGTATGCCCACCATTAGAATACCGCCCTTCATCCACCCACTTCTAATGATGGGCATACATGCACCATTTATATATGCCGAAGCATGGGGGCATCTTCCCGCAAAAGTTATGCCGCGTACACATGGTCAGACTTTTCCACGGGCAAGCCTCCGTCGGAATTTCGACCGTATGTACGCGGCATTAGGAGCAAAATCGCTCCTCCGCCCCTGCTGCCCCAATGCTTCCGCATATATGCTTCTTTTTTTTTAACTGTGGTGGTGAAATCACCTCCTACAGCACTGGAGTCGCAGGGATCAGGCCTGTCTCTGCGAACGCTGCAGTTATGTGTGTTGTGTTTTGTAAGTGACAGTGATCGATCGATACTGCACTTGGGTGGCCTGGGCTGGACGGAGGGGCAAAACGCAGGTGCCAGCAGGTATCTGGGCTGATCCCGCTAACACTGCGTTTTGGGAACCCTAAACTGCTGGGGACGCTAGTATAGATCTGATCAGATCAGATATTGATCTGTTCAGATACTATACCACTAAGGGGGGTGTATGCTTAACGCGTGGGTGTTAGTGCTACTGGCACTAACCTGACGCTGCCTGGGGTGTGACGCAGACCCTCTCTGACGCTAAAACCTAATTGATATCACCCGCCGGGCGATCAGGGGGTTAAACCTTTATTGGGTTATATATACGGCGGGTGCCCTGACACTATAAAAAGCAAACTAACTAACCAGCGTCACCTGCAACACTTTTATGATGATCACTGGTGAAAGGATTAACTAGGGGCAATTAGGGGGTTAAAACCTTTATTAGGTAATATATGGGGGTACCTGACGCTATATAAAAACCTGACGGCGAACCTAAAAAAAAATTACTGGCTACCTATCGGCATCACCGACGCTAAGACATCGATCAGAAAAATGATCGCATAGCGACGGCGGTGCTAGGGGGTGAAAGGGTTACCTGGGGGGCGATCAAGCGGGTTAAACCTTTATTAGATAATATATGGGGGTACCTGACGCTATAAAAACCTGCGGCGAACCTAAAAAAAATTACTGGCTACCGATCAGCATCACCGACGCTAAGACATCGATCAGAAAAATGATCGTATAGCGACGGCGGTGCTAGGGGGTGAAAGGGTTACCTGGGGGGTGATCAAGGGGGTTAAACCTTTATTAGGTAATATATGGGGGTACCCGACGCTATAAAAACCTGCGGCGAACCTAAAAAAAATTACTGGCTACCGATCAGCATCGCCGACGCTAAGACATCGATCAGAAAAATTATCGCTTAGTGACAGTGGTGATAGGGGGTGAAAGGGTTACCTGGGGGGCGATCAAGGGGGTTAAACCTTTATTAGGTAATATATGGGGGTACCCGACGCTATAAAAACCTGCGGCGAACCTAAAAAAAATTACTGGCTACCGATCAGCATCACCGACGCTAAGACATCGATCAGAAAAATGATCGCATAGCAACGGCGGTGCTAGGGGGTGAAAGGGTTACCTGGGGGGTGATCAAGGGGGTTAAACCTTTATTAGGTAATATATGGGGGTACCCGACGCTATAAAAACCTGCGGCAAACCTAAAAAAAATTACTGGCTACCGATCAGCATCGCCGACGCTAAGACATAGATCAGAAAAATTATCGCTTAGTGACAGTGGTGATAGGGGGTGAAAGGGTTACCTGGGGGGCGATCAAGGGGGTTAAACCTTTATTAGGTAATATATGGGGGTACCCGACGCTATAAAAACCTGCGGCGAACCTAAAAAAAATTACTGGCTACCGATCAGCATCACCGACGCTAAGACATCGATCAGAAAAATGATCGCTTAGCGACGGCGGTGCTAGGGGGTGAAAGGGTTATCTGGGGGGTGATCAGGGGGTTAAACCTTTATTAGGGGGGGTTATCATAGGGGATATTTACATTCCCTGAGATAACAATAAAAATGATAAAAAAAAATAAAAAATATGGAAGCAACAGTTTAAAAATAAAATAAAAAAACAAAATTAATAATAAAAAAATAAAAAAAAAGCACCCCTGTCCTGCCCTGCTCTTGCCCAATGGCGAACGCAAGCGTCGGTCTGGCGTCATATGTAAACAGCAATTGCACCATGCATGTGAGGTATCACCGCGAAGGTCAGATCGAGGGCAGTAATTTTAGCAGTAGACCCCCTCTGTAAATCTAACGGCGTAACCTGTAAAGGCTTTTAAAGGCTTTTAAAAATGTATGTAGTTTGTCCCCAATGCGCGTTTGTGCGAAATTTTAAAGCTTGTCGTGTTTGGTATCTATGTACTCGGCCTAAGATCATCTTTTTTATTTCATCAAACATTTGGGCAATATAGTGTGTTTTAGTGCATTAAAATTAAAAAAAGTGTATTTTTTCCCCAAAAAATGCGTTTGAAAAATCGCTGCGCAAATACTGTGTAGAAAAAAAAAATGCAAAACCCACCATTTTAATCTGTAGGGCCTTTGCTTTAAAAATATATATAATGTTTGGGGGTTCAACATAATCTTCTTGCAAAAAAAAAAAAACGTTTTCATGTAAACAAAAAGTGTCAAAAAGGGCTTTGTCTTCAAGTGGTTAGAAGAGTGGATGTAAGCTTCCTAATGTTGTGTATAAAATGCCAGAACAGTTCAAAACCCCCCCAAATGACCCCATTTTGGAAAGTAGACACCCCAAGCTGAGAGGCATATCGAGTCCATGGAATATTTTATATGTTGACACAAGTTGCGGAAAAAAGACTATTTATTTTTATTTATTTATTTTTTTGCACAAAGTTGTCACTAAATGATATATTGCTCAAACATGTCATGGGCATATGTGGAATTACACCCCAAAATACATTCTGTTGCTTCTCCTGAGTACGGGGATACCACATGTGAGACTTTTTGGGAGCCTAGCCGCGTACGGGACCCCAAAACCAAGCACCGCCTTCAGGCTTTCTAAGGGTGTAAATTTTTGATTTCACTTCTCACTGCCTATCACAGTTTCGGAGGCCATGGAATGCCCAGATGGCACAAACCCCCCCAAATGACCCTATTTTGGAAAGTAGACACCCCAAGCTATTTGCTGAGAGGTATGGTGAGTATTTTGCAGATCTCGCGTTTTGTCACAAAGTTTTGAAAATTGAAAAAAATATATATATATTTTCTTTCTTCATTTTCAAAAACAAATAAGAGCTGTAAAATACTCACCATGCCTCTCAGCAAATAGCTTGGGGTGTCTACTTTCCAAAATGGGGTCATTTGGGGGGGGGGGTTTGTGCTATTTTGGCATTTTATGGCCTTCGAAACTGTGATAGGTAGTGAGGAGTGAAATCAAAAATTTGTGCCTAGAAATCCTGAAGGCGGTGCTTGGTTTTCGGGGTCCCGTACGCGGCTAGGCTCCCAAAAAGTCCCACACATGTGGTATCCCCGTACTCAGGAGAAGCAGCAAAATGTATTTTGGGGTGTAATTTCATATATAACCATGGCATGTGTGAGCAATATATCATTTAGTGACAACTTTTTGTAATTTTTATTTATTTTTTGTCATTATTCAATCACTTGGGACAAAAAAAAAAAAATATTCAATGGGCTCAACAGGCCTCTCAGCAATTTCCTTGGGGTGTCTACTTTCTAAAATGGGGTCATTTGGGGGGGGGGGGGTTGTGCTATTTTGGCATTTTATGGCCTTCGAAACTGTGATAGGTAGTGAGGAGTGAAATCAAAAATTTGCGCCCTTAGAAATCCTGAAGGCGGTGCTTGGTTTTCGGGGGCCCGTACGCGGCTAGGCTCCCAAAAAGTCCCACACATGTGGTATCCCCGTACTCAGGAGAAGCAACAGAATGTATTTTGGGGTGTAATTCCACATATAACCATGGCATGTGTGAGCAATATATCATTTAGTGACAACTTTTTGTAATTTTTATTTTTTTTAGTCATTATTCAATCACTTGAGACAAAAAAAAAAAATATTCAATGGGCTCAACATGCCTCTCAGCAATTTCCTTGGGGTGTCTACTTTCCAAAATTGGGTCATTTGGGGGGGTTTTGTACTGCCCTGCCATTTTAGCACCTCAAGAAATGAGATAGGCAGTCATAAATTAAAAGCTGTGTAAATTCCAGAAAATGTACCCTAGTTTGTAGACGCTATAACTTTTGCGCAAACCAATAAATATACGCTTATTGACATTTTTTTTACTAAAGACATGTGGCTGAATACATTTTGGCCTAAATGTATGACTAAAATTTAGTTTATTTGATTTTTCTTATAACAAAAAGTAGAAAATATCATTTTTTTTCGAAATTTTCGGTCTTTTTCCGTTTATATCGCAAAAAATAAAAATCGCAGAGGCAATCAAATACCATTAAAAGAAATCTCTATTTGTGGGAAGAAAAGGACGCAAATTTTGTTTCGGCACAACATTGCATGTCTGCGCAATTTACAGTTAAAGCAGCGCAGTGCAAAATTCTGAAAACAGCTCTGGTCCTTTAGCTACAAAATGGTTCGGGGATTAAGTGGTTAAATTGTAAATAATAAAAAATAGATGTTTAGCACAATCTTGTGGTGGAAGTGAGCAACACATCCAAAAAATATATATAAATGTCCCAAAGACATAGTAGATAAAAGAAACATAAGATTAATGTTATATTGTAAAAAGGGGGGGGGGGTGGAAGAAGCTGGACTTTGTGTGAAGCATGAGAGATTTTTAAATAAGTTGGGGGGAATGAATATGGCTAGAATACATTTAAAAGTTGATAATTTATTGCTTTCAAATAATGCACCGTCCATGACTATATTGCATTATTAACCACTTCAATACCATGCACTTATACACCTTCCTGCCCAAGCCAATTTTGAGCTTTCAGCGCTGTCGCAATTTGAATGACAATTGCGCGGTCATGCAACACTGTACCCAAACAATTTTTTTATCATTTTGTTCCCACAAATAGAGCTCTCTTTCGGTGGTACTTGATCACCTCTGCGATTTTTATTTTTTGCATAACAAATAAAAAAAGAGTGAAAATTTTGAAAAAAACTAAGTTTTTCTTTGTTTCTGTTAATTTTTTTTTGTAAATAAGTACCTTTTCTACTTCAATGACGGGCACTGATAAGGCGGCACTAACGGGCACTGATAAGGCGACACTGATGGGCACCGATGAGGTGGCACCGATGAGGTGGCACTAATGATGGGCACTGATAGGCGGCACTGATAGGCGGCACTGATATGTGGCACTGGTAGGCGGCACTGATAGGCACTCATAGGCGGCACTGATGGGCACTCATAGGCGGCACTGATGGGCACTCATAGGCGGCACTGATGGATACTTATGGGTGGCACTGATAGGTGGCACGGACGGGCACTGATAGGTGGGCACTTATGGGCACGGATGGGCACTGATAGGTGGCACTGATGGACACTGGTAGGTGGCACTGATGACTGGTGGCTGGCATTGCTGGGCATCATGCATTTTTTGTTGTGCCATTATGGTGCCAATCAGTGCCCATTTGTGGGCACTGATTGGCATATATTTTTTATCTATTTGTGCATGTGGATGGCCATGGGGGACTTACCTGGCCATCCACATGCTTGGGGCTTCCCTGGTGGTCCTGGGGGGCTTCCCTGGTGGTCCAGTGTGGGTATCCGAGGGGGGGCTGCACTGATAAACAATCAGCGCGAACCCCCCTGTCAGGAGAGCCGCCGATCGGCTCTCCTCTACTCGCGTCTGTCAGACGCGAGTGAGGAAGAGCCGATCCACGGCTCTTCCTGTTTACATCGTGATCAGCCGTGATTGGACACGGCTGATCACGTGGTAAAAAGCCTCTGCCAGAGGCTCTTTACTGAGATCAGTGCAGCGGTGTGTCAGACTGACACACCGCTCCACCGATCGCCGCGATGCACGCCCCCCCGGGCGCGCAGCGGCTGTTATCCTGCAGGACGTCATATGACGTCCAGTGTGGATAAGACAACCACTTCCCGGACGTCAATATGCTATTGACTGGGCGGGAAGTGTTTAAAGGACACATAGTATATGTTTTTTCACAACTTTGTTAAAAAATAATAATAAGCCAAGGACCCAGATATACAGACAAAAAATGCACTGAATGAATTGCACCGAACAAACAAGGGACAATGAACTAGTCAGGGTCGATGGTACTTACCAGGCAGCCCTATGTTAGTGGTGTGGAATTGAGGCCCCACCAGACTCTCACATGGGGCCTGGTAGCACCATCCGGGGCTGTGGCAGGGAAGTACGAGACAGCCGGCCCCACAGAGGACGCATCCGGGTCGGACAGGCATCGGACATAGATGAATGTGTGGGCTGTGGTAAGTGAGTGGTGATGGCTGTTGAAATGAAAAGCATAAAATATGATGTTTGAAAAAATGGGGAAGGGGGGATGTGTGTGTGCAGGAAAGAGAAATAAAAAAAAACACACACATGCTTCACACAAAGTCCCGCTTCTCCCCCCCCATTTTTACAATATATGAATTTAGGGATGTGAGGTGATCTGACCCATACCTCTGGAAAGTCCCAACCTCTATGGCCCCCCACATTTAATATATCGATTAGGGATGGAAGCATGTGTTTGGGAAGTCAGTACTTCTAATATGCGATTTTTGTTAGTTCAGCCCTATTCATCCCCTTTGTTTTTGTGTTTCAGTAATTTGTTTTTAATGTTTAATCCTTGGCGACGGCGCCTACATAGGGGGCGTCATCTTTGGTCGGCAGGCATTTGACTTCTATCTACTCACGGATCCACAAGCAGCACACTCAGACACCACAGGTATCTCCCTTTCCCCATTCAGCTATCTCATACATATTCCTATTTGGTTTCATTTGAATTGGATTGCTAGTGTTTTTTTTATTTCTCTTTCCTGCACACACACATCCCCACCTTCCCCATTTTTTCAAACATCATATTTTATGCTTTTCATTTCAACAGCCATCACCACTCACTTACCACAGCCCACACATTCATCTATGTCCGATGCCTGTCCGACCTGGATGCGTCCTCTGTGGGGCCAGCTGTCTCGTACTTCCCTGCCACAGCCCCCGGATGGTGCTACCAGGCCCCATGTGAGAGTCTGGTGGGGCCTCACTTCCACACCACTAACATAGGGCTGCCTGGTAAGTACCATCGACCCTGACTAGTTCATGGTCCCTTGTTTGTTCGGTGCCCCGGTTTCACCCCAAATGTGTTTATGTTTTTACAGAAATAAATTGCACTCCTGAAGAGTGACCAAAGTCGTAAAACGCGTAGAGCCAACAGCTTCATGCCTCAAAAATGATGTATCTTTACAATTCATTCAGTGCATTTTTTGTCTGTATATCTGGGTCCTTGGCTTATTTTTATTTTTTAACAAAGTTGTGAAAAAACATATACTATGTGTCCTTTAATAATGCAATATAGTCATGGACGGTGCATTATTTGAAAGCAATAAATTATCAACTTTTTAAATGTATTCTAGCCATATTCATTTCCCCCAACTTATTTAAAAATCTCTCCCGCACATGCTTCACACAAAGTCCCGCTTCTTCCCCCCCCCTTTTTTACAATATATGAATTTAGGGATGTGAGGTGATCTGACCCATACCTCTGGAAAGTCCCAACCTCTATGGTCCCCCACATTTAATATAAGATTAATGTTATATTGCCAATAGAGGACAAAAGAGGTACATAGTCCAGACCGAAATGAATCGAGGGACAGTCCAAGCAGGATGATAAATAATTGAAAAATAAATAAATAAATAAGAAAATAAAAATAAAATAAAAAAATTGAATGGAAAAAACGGCTATCAGAATGCACAGACCCAACGATGGAAAACCGAAAGATGCTGAAAAAGCGGGGCCCCCAGGGCAAAAACTGCACGGTGCCCCCCCATTAAGAAAATGGATAAGCATCATGCAGCAAGAGACCACCGACGCAGGGAATGAAAATACAGAGGGGCCAAGCCAAAGGCATGGCAACAGGGCATACTGCATGTACTAAGACGCCCAACCCCATACTCAAAGGAATGGCGGATAGGCTCCTGTGCGCCGGGCAGAAACGAGCAGGGCAAGGAAAAATATGAGGGCAGAAACAGCAGCTTAGTAACAAGAAAAAATCAGTTAATTAACCTCTGTCATAGAGAGAACACAGGGGAAAAAATAACAAAATCATGCGGTACTGGCATTCCCTAAGCCACCTAAGTAGGGTGGAGGGTGCTAATACAGGTGGTACATGGATGTGTATATGAAGGTTAGTGGGATAAGGAAAGTGAAATGGAGGGTGCTCCAGATGGCTGGACATAGAAAAATCTGCAAGGAGCAGAGCTTGATGGACATACATAAAGGAAATGGGGGGAAAAGGAAAGGGAGGGAATAAACACCATCAATTCATTTACAGCATAGGAAAGGGCGTCATAAATACATTTAAACAGCCTAGACCTAAAGTATAACTGCAAAATACAAACATTTCTTAGCTTCTATGTTTGCGGTACATATGCATAAATGGAGAGCAACCTGGTATACAATTAATGTTGTAAAATATGCAATATTACATCTATTAATCCATAATCTATAACTATTGCATCTATGTATTAATTGTATAGTCCCTTATTTGCTAGTCTAACCTATCAGAGCGAGTCAGGCCTGAGGATACACTGTTAATTATGAAGGCAGACACAGTTGATCGTAAATCAAGTCATATTACATTTATTCCTCTAAAAATAGGAAACATATCGTAACATCAGATACAGTCTACAACAACAGTACTAATGAAAAATGATACTTATTCTCTCCTCGAGGCAAAGTCCTGCTTGCTGAGCTCCCAGATGTAATAGAGAACTAGGCCTCTGTAGTCCTTGTAGGCTTCTGCAGGCCACATGTCTTAGGCCTCGTACACACGACCGATTTTCTCGGCAAGAACCAGCAAGAAACTTGCTGGCAGAGAGGTCTTGCCGAGTAAATCGGTCGTGTGTACGCTGCTATCGGGTTTCTCGTCGAGAAAACCGACAAGAAACCTCGACGAGAAAATAGAGAACCTGCTCTCTATTTTCTCGTTGAGATTCTCGTCGGCATGTTTCTCGACGAGAAAAGTGAGTGTGTGTACACTTACCTGTCCTCCCGGAAGCCCGCGCATGTTCGAAATTAATTCGACGCATGCGCGGTAGCTTCCTAGGCATACGTAGGGTATACCAAGATGGCGGCGACGGCATCGAATGTGACGAGCGCATGCTCGACGTAGTCGATGACGTCACCGCGTACGCTCCTTTCAAAGAACCGCGGGTTCTTTGAAACGAGCGTGTGTACACTCGGCCGGGACAAGTTTCTTGTCCAAGAATCTCGTCGAAAAAAACGACATGTTTTTTTCAACGAGAATCTCGGCCGTGTGTACGAGGCCATCGGCCCAAAACTGGCCTTCAGAGCAAGGTCCCAGCCAGATAACAGAGGTCCTTGCAGTCAAAAAGGGAATAGACCGAGCTCTGTGTTACGAACCCTTTTTTTCACAAACAGTCTCCATTCAAACCTCCCCCATTGCCTTCTGGTCCAATGATTGTTCACAGGGCCGTCCCTCTCCAGCTTGCTTGTAGAGTATTGTTCTATACACCCATAAGCCAGGCCCCCTGCTATGTAGAATGTGCCTAGGGCCAAATTCCTCTGTAGCTTCACTGCACGTGTCAGCATGGTTAACCTTGATTGTAAAAACAGATATTAGGAATATACCAGGTTGCTCTCCAACATATGCCGCTTTGCTCCTAACGGACGCATATCACCCTACTTCAGACATGGCTCCCATTGAACAGTCCATATGGTCCGAACAGTCCTTAACTATCTTAATGTATTGCATTCTCCAACATGCGCCTCAGAAACAGCTCCTATGGAACAGCCTATAACTGTCTTCCACTATGTGCTTCAGAACCCATACCTCTGGAACAGTCTTTAACTGCCTTCCAACATGTGCTTCAGAACCAGTACCTCTGGAACAGTCCATAATGGTTTTGCCGTGTTGCGCCTCTTAACATAGGCTTCAGATAGAACAGTCCATAACGGTCTTAACGTGCTGTGTTTCCCCACATGTGCCGCTTTGCTACTGGGTGACACACCAACATCAATCTTCCATGACAGCTTCCCTGTCACCGTTCTGTATCTTCTTCTTCTTGACATCTTCATGAAGGGGTATAGTATCGGCAAGGGGTGTCCATTCAATCACCATTCACTCGCACACACACAGGAGCATGCTCCCTTGAACAAAGGGAATAAACACTGGCTACCAGGGTACAGTATACCTTCACCACATGGCGCTTTAGCATCTCATAGTGGTTGATAAAGACCTATTATCCTATATGTGCTGAATATACTCTGAATCAAGTGCGGTATATCAGTGGCTTGCTCCCAGAGATATGCGGAACGCTATTTTCTGAGAAGTGACCCGAAAGAGGAGGGATGTATTCAGCACTATATTGGGGGAATAGGAGCTGGGATGGGTGTTGGTGGAGTGGACATTGATCTCCTAGGGAACAAACTCTCAGCCATAGCTTCAGACAGCAGGCGGGGCTTTGTTACTCAGAGAGATTGATGCCCCCCCCCTTTGAGTCAGATAAATATCCAGTGTAAAGTGGCTCAAGATTTTGTCAACCATGGTGAGAGTTGGTAGAGAGTGTGAGATGGTATGGGACAGATATATATCATTGGCTCTGGCATGCACATAGGGGCAGGCGGAGTTATCGACCAGCATCAAGCTGATCGACAGTATCTCCACATGAGGGGCAGTAGCCCAATGAGTTAGCATCACCGCTCAGTAAGACTTTGCCAAAACACGGCGCTTACACTAATCCAAAGTGGTGGTGGAATGCCTGGATGGGCTGTGCTGGTTTGGATTGTGAAAGGTGTTGTGCTGTATGATCCCATATACAGGAGTGCAGACTCGGTCTGTATATTCAGTGACATCAATGGGCTTACTGACTGGGGATTCTATCTTGTTGCATTATATTTCCCTCTGTCGGAAGCATGACCATGGTGTCCTTTGCATACCAGGTCAGTACATGTTCTGGATGGGAAGGAAGCACCTGGGTATTATTTAGGACGTAGACGAGTTTGTTTCTTTGTCCTAAAGGATACCGATGTAGCATTAGTCATGGAACTAGGGTATCTCTTGAACCTAACAGTAGGTAGGGGTGCATGATATGCCCTGGGCATGGTCACTGAAATCCAGACACAGAGATGGAATGTTGTGGGTTTTGTTATTGTTTGAAATTTATATGTGTTGTTAGACTAAAAACTTGTATGGGAAGCTCTCCCGCTGATCTATGCAAGTTGAGGGACAAAGTGACGGTAGGGTCTCTTTGTACAATTTAGAGACTTTGCTGCCAATTTAGATCCCTGAGGTACCGCAGACAGGCCAAGTTGCGGTAAGAAAGACCACTGTAAGCAAGCCTGCCCAATCCCGACCCGTATCTACAATAAAGAGTTATAGGAGGTTGGGAGCGGAAGGCGTAATTGGATGGATCATATATATACATATATTATGATAATGTGTTGATTTATGTTATGGTATAGTGTGATAAATATATATATATATTAGGCTAGTAATATGGCCAAGTAAGGTCCTCCTCGAAGCTATGTAGCTGAAAGCTGGTTGAGTTCTTGCTCTGAGTGTGTGCAAGTGAATGGTGAATGAATGGACACCCCTTGCCGATACTATACCCCTTCATAAAGATGTCAAGAAGAATAAGATACAGAACGGTGACAGGGAAGCTGTCACGGAAGATTGATGTTGGTGTGTCACCCAGTAGCAAAGCGGCACGTGTTGGGAAACACAGCACGTTAAGACCGTTATGGACTGTTCTATCTGAAGCCTATGTTAAGAGGCGCAACACGGCAAAACCATTATGGACTGTTCCAGAGGTACTGGTTCTGAAGCACATGTTAGAAGGCAGTTAAAGACTGTTCCAGAGGTATGGGTTCTGAAGCACATGGTGGAAGACAGTTATAGGCTGTTCCATAGGAGCTCTTTCTGAGGCGCATGTTGGAGAACGCAACACATTAAGATAGTTAAGGACTGTTCGGACCATATGGACTGTTCGATGAGAGCCATGTCTGAAGTAGGGTGATATGCGCCCGTTAGGCGCAAAGTGGCATATGTTGGAGAGCAACCTGGTATATTCCTAATATCTGTTTTTACAATCAAGGTTAACCATGCTGACACATGCAGTGAAGCTACAGAGGAATTTGGCCCTAGGCAAATTCTACATAGCAGGGGGTCTGGCTTATGGGTGTATAGAACAATACTCTACAAGCAAGCTGGAGAGGGACGGCCCTGTGAACAATCATTGGACCAGAAGGCAATGGGGGAGGTTTGAATGGAGACTGTTTGTGGAAAAAAGGGTTCGTAACACAGAGCTCGGTCTATTCCCTTTTTGACTGCAAGGACCTCTGTTATCTGGCTGGGACCTTGCTCTGAAGGCCAGTTTTGGGCCTAAGACATGTGGCCTGCAGAAGCCTACAAGGCCTACAGAGGCCTAGTTCTCTATTACATCTGGGAGCTCAGCAAGCAGGACTTTGCCTCGAGGAGAGAATAAGTATAATTTTTAATTAGTACTGTTGTTGTAGACTGTATCTGATGTTACGATATGTTTCCTATTTTTAGAGGAATAAATGTAATATGACTTAATTTATGATCAACTGTGTCTGCCTTCATAATTAACAGTGTATCCTCAGGCCTGACTCGCTCTGATAGGTTAGACTAGCAAATAAGGGACTATACAATTAATACATAGATGCAATAGTTATAGATTATAGATTAATAGATGTAATATTGTATATTTTACAACAATAAAGATAACAAAACAGCAGATAAAATGATAATCATAGCAGATGATAGAAAAATGAAAAATTATAGATGTAGCTATATCCGGCAACTGATGGGTGGTGTGTGTCTAATAGGCCTATTCTTATTGTTCTTTTTCACAACCACCTGAATTAAAGCCATCCAAAAATGGACGGAAACTCAATTGGGTGTTGAGGCCTGGGAAAGATGTGGCATTGAGGTCAGCGATCCAGCGGACCTCTTTCTGGAGTAATATTTTGTTCCAGTCGCCCCCTCGACTATCCGGGTGAACCCGGTCTAGGATGGTAAATAGAAAGCGAGGGGGGATACTTCGGTGATTGTCACGTACATGCCGTCCTAAAGGAAGATCTGGGTTGGCATTTTTAATGCTGGTGATGTGACGAGCTGCCCTTTGATGGAATGGTAGTTTTGTTTTGCCAATGTAAAAACATTGGCACTGACATGTCAGCAAATAGATGACACCGGGTGTCTTGCAATTGTCGCAGTGTTTCGGCCTATATTTTTTACCATTAGGTAAGGTGAATTTGGATTGTACATTCATGTATCTGCATATTTGGCAACCTCCACACATATAGGTACCGAATCTTCTACAGGGTTCAGTGCGGAATGAGCCAACATATTAGCTTTGGACGAGATGATCTCTCAGCGAATGAGCTCTCTTAAAAGTTATGTTTGGATTGGCAGCAACATGAGAGTTTAAATTAGGGTCTATTAGCAAAAGGTGCCAATGTTTCTGTAAGATTTTCTTAAGAGCCTTATGCTGGGTATTATATCTGGTGATTAGTCGAGTGACTGGTTTAGAGGGGCTTGTAGTCTTTGTAGGAAAGAGTAGATCGTGTCTGGTTGATCCTCCCGCACGTCTGAAGGCCTTCTTCAAACATGTAGGTGAATAACCCCGATTCAGGAGGCGACTGCGAAGCAAGTCAGCCTCCTTGGTGAACTCGGATTCTGTGGAGCAATTACGTCTGAGCCTCAAGTATTGCCCCTAAGGTATGGACATAACAAGAGGCTGGGGATGAGAGCTTGATGCGTGCAGGATTGTATTCCCAGCGGTCTCCTTACGATAAAGGCCGCTGGATAAAAGGCCATCCTTGGATTTAGTAATAGTCAAGTCCAGAAAGGTGATTGACGTATCACTAAACAACATAGTGAAAAAAAGGTTGGAAGTATTGTTATTCATAATGTTGATGAAAGCCTGAAGATTAGCGGGCGTATCGTCCCAGATCATTAGAATATCTATATACCTAAACCATGCAAGAACATGGCAGGTATATGATGAAAGGCTATCACTCGATAGTAGTGATTTTTCCCACTCCCCCAGGTACAGGTTGGCATACGATGGGGCACAACATGTCCTCATCGCAACCCCCTGTACCTGGAGGTAGTGGGAACCGTCGAAGGTGAAGATATTGTGAGTCAGGATGAAGCTCAATGCTTCAACCAAAAAAAGATTTAATTTGCGATCATCTCGATGTGATTGTGAGATTGTCCGTTGGATAGCTCGGAGTCCCTGGTCGTGAGGAATTGAACTATATAGTGACTCAACATCAATTGCAACCAGAAGGGCTTGTGGTGGAATATGTAAATCTTCCAAATATTGTAAGAGGTGAATGGTGTCTTTAACGTATGAGGCCAGGTTGATGACAAAGGGTCTTAAATGGCTGTCAATAAACTGGCTCAAATTCTCCGTGATGGAGCCATTCCCTGAGATAATTGGACGGCCAGGTGGATTGGTTTGATTCTTGTGTATTTTTAGAAGACAGTATAAAGTGGGAATACGTGGAAATGGAGTACGAATGTATTCCCAGGTGTCTTTGTCAATGGCTCCTTCACAGAACGCTCTGTCTACCAATTCATAGAAAACTTTGTCGAATTTGTCAACAAAGTTTCTTGAAATCCAAAGGCTTTATTTGGGGTGGGGGTACTTATACAATAAATTTAAGGTACATGTGAGGGATACAGTGTGTCCGAATCAACACAGTGCAGCTCACTATACCTAACCATCTAAGTAAAAAAATGTATGCTGCAGCAAATAGACATTAAAAATGCAGAGCGCTCTGACAGAGTTCATTTATCCAGAGGAAGAGGGAGTCACAACTATAGCGGTCCTGAAAAAAAAGCTGTAAAGTGAATATGGGATCTCGTGTGTTATTGGAATTGAAACAGGGCACATTTGCACATCCACCATATTGATGTTGTGCACAGATAGAGTTAGTCCGTTTGCAACAAAATGCTCATGGAATCTATGAGACAGATATAGTCCAGAATTCAAATGCACAGATCCACTAATCACTGTAGATAATCAAAACAGCATTTCAAACATATACACTTCAGCGATATAAGCCACTTGTTGCTGTAATTCAGTGTTCCAAACACAGAATGTGTTACACTCATGGAGCATGTATAGCGCCTAGAGAGACTTTAAGGGGGTGATTTACTAAAGACCTGCGCCTGTGGTGCAGTGGAGAAATTGGAGCAATTGCACAAAAAAATAGGATTTTTATAACAGCTTACCTGTAAAATCCTTTTCTTGGAGTACATCACGGGACACAGAGCGACATAGTCATTACTAATGGGTTATATAGATACCGTCAGGTGCTGGCACTGGCAACTTCCAAAACCGGAAGTACCCTCCCCTATATAAGCCCCTCCCATCCGGGAGCACCTCAGTTTTGTAGCAAAGCAATAAGTGTCCCTAAAGAGGGGCGGGAGCTCTGTGTCCCGTGATGTACTCCAAGAAAAGGATTTTACAGGTAAGCTGTTATAAAAATCCTATTTTCTTTCTCGTACATCACGGGACACAGAGCGACATAGTCATTACTAATGGGATGTCCTAAAGCAATGCCAAATGAGGGGGGGGATACACCATATATAAGCTGAGCGCTATCAGACATGAGGATCTTTTGCGGCCTGCAACACACTGTGCCCAAAGGCGACATCCTCCTGACTTCCAACGTCCACCTGGTAGAACCTAGTAAACGTGTGTACTGAAGACCATGTTGCGGCCTTACAGATTTGAGCCAGGGAGGCCTGGTGATGCACTGCCCATGAAGTTCCAACTGCTCTCGTGGAGTGCGCTCTAACTTTGAACGGAGGCGGTCTCCTTCTCAAGCCATAGGCTTGTATTATGACCTGTCGAATCCACTTGGCTAAAGTAGATTTTGACGCTGCCTGACCCTTTCTGGGGCCTTCCGGCAGAATAAACAAAGTATCCGTTCTGCGAATCTGAGCAGTGGCTTTTAGATAAGCTTTAACTGCTCTTACTACATCCAAAGAATGCAATAACTTTTCCTCTACCGAAGTAGGTTTGGGGAAAAAAGAAGGAAGAACCACATCTTGGTTCAAATGAAACCTCAATACCACCTTAGGAAGAAAGGCTGGATGAGGACGTAACACTACTCTGTCCTTATGGATAACCAGATATGGCTCCTTACAGGACATAGCTGCTAATTCCGATACTCTTTTAGCCGAACAAATGGCTACTAGAAAAATCAATTTCCTGGTGAGAAGCACCAAGGAAATATGCTGTAATGGTTCAAATGGTTGTTTCTGTAGAACCGACAGAACCAAGTTTAGATCCCATGGACATATGGGAATATTAACCGGAGGCCTAATACGCATCACTCCTTGTATAAAGGCTTTGACTAGTGAATGCGAAGCCAATGGCCTTTGAAAAAATATTGACAAGGCCGAAATCTGACCCTTGATAGTACTCAAGGCAAGCTTCCTATCTACAGCCCACTGTAGGAAGTCCAGAATCCTACCTATTACGTACTTATGTGGATGCCATTTCTTGGCCTCACACCACGCGATGTACGCCTTCCAGATTCTATAGTAGATCTGCCTGGATACCGGCTTCCTGGCATTGATCATGGTAGATACCACAGCATTAGAGAGCCCTCTCTTTTTTAGAATGTGGGCTTCAATAGCCAGGCCGTCAAACCTAGGGCTGGTAAGGAAGGGTGGTATATCGGTCCTTGCGAAAGCCGGACGACGTGGGAGAGTCCAAGGACTCCCCACTGAAATTTTACAATCTCCGCGTACCACGCTCTTCGGGGCCACGCTGGAGCCACCGGAATCACTGGTTTCTTTTCTACCCTGATTCTGCGGAGTAATCGAGGTAACCATTGTGGCGGTGTGAATGCATATATCAGCTTGAACTGATCCCCAGGGAACACTAGGGCATCCGAGCCGCAAGCTAGGGGATCCCTTGTCCGAGAGACAAACCTGTCCCCCTTTGCGTTGAATCTGGATGCTAGCAGATCTACATCCGGTGTTCCCCACCGCTGACATATTGTCCAGAAAACCTCGGGGTGAAGGGACCCTTCCTCTGGGCCTAATTGCTGGCGACTTAGAAAGTCCGCCTTCCAATTCTCCACTCCTGGAATGAATACCGCAGATATGGCTGGGACATATTTTTCCTGCCCATTTCAGGATATAATTTACTTCCCTCTGGGCTGCACGACTCCTGGTGCCCCCCTGATGATTGATATATGCCACTGCTGTGGCATTGTCTGATTGAATTCTGACAGGGGACCCTTGGAGTTTGGATGTCCATGCTACTAGGGCATACCGGGCTGCTCGTATCTCTAAGAGATTGATGGGCAGGGCCTTTTCTGCATCCGACCATCTGCCCTGGAGAGACTATTGCTCCAGTACTGCTCCCCAGCCTATAAGGCTGGCATCTGTAGTGACCACCTTCCAAGAAATCGGACTGAAGGATTTCCTTTTTTCCAGATTCTGGGGAACCCACCACCAACGGAGGCTCTTGCGAACGGAAGGGGACAAGGACATTGTAAGTCTAGGGCCTGAACTTTTTTGTTCCAGGCTGACAGTATGGCCCCTTGCAAATTCCTTGAATGGAATTGACCGTAGGGTACTGCTTCGAATGATGCCACCATTTTTCCCAGCAGCCTCATATACAGGCGTATGGACGGCTGTCTTTTTTGTACCCACTAAGTGGATCAAATCTTTCAAAGACAACACCTTTCCTCGAGGCAAGAATATTTTTCTCTGGCCTGAATCCAACCTTAGCCCCAAGTATTCCAGACTTTTGACTGGTTTTTAGGGCTGACTTGTCTCGGTTGATAATCCAACCGTGAGATTCCAGATACTTGATCGTCTTGTGAACGACCACGTCTAGTTTTTTCACTGAGTGGTCTATCAGCAACAAGTCATCCAGATATGCCATTATCATTACACCTTGTGTTCTTAGATTGGCCAATAAAGGGCCAGAATTTTTGTAAACACTCGTGGTGCTGTGGCCAAACCGAAGGGTAAGGCTCTGAACTGAAAATGGCGCCCTTCTACTGCAAAGCGTAGAAATTTTTGGTGGACTGGAAAGATGGGAATGTGCAAATAAGCATCTTTGATGTCGATCGTGGCTAACCAATCCTCCCCTTGTAGGGCAGTGGCCACCGATCGGATCGACTCCATCGGAAAGTCCTGATATACAGGAATTTGTATAGCCCTTTTAGAATTAATATGGGCCTCCCGACCGCGTTTGCTTCGGGACTGTAAAGAGGTTTGAGTAAAACCCGAACCCTCATTCTTCCAGGGGAACCTCCATAATTACTCCTTGGAGCAATAGTTGTTCTAGTGCCAACAGGAGGGACTCTCTCTTCCGGGGATCCCTTGGCACGTTTGACCTCAAAAATGGGAAGGAGGAGAGTCTTTTAACTCCAAACTGTATCCCAAACCTACTGCGGAGAGCACCTATCTGTCTTGATCGTGTCCCGCCAGGTCTCTTGCGAACAACTGGAGTCCTCCCCCCACCCGACTGAGTGGGGGCTTCAATGAATTTAACTTTGGGGGAGGTTTTGTACCTCCCCTGACCCAGGGTTTCTCATTACCCTGCTACTGTCCCTGTTTTTTACCCCCGGGATTTGACCGAGGAGGCCGTCGGAACTGTTACACAGCCGATGCCCCAGGGACTGGAGAAGCAGGCCTCTTAAAGAGGGACCTCTAACTCTGCTTTTAACCGGCAAGAGCGTATTTTTACCGCTGGAAATTTTCTGGATATATTTGTCCAGGTTTTCCCTGAATAAGCGTTCACCATGAAATGGGACGCTAACCAGCCATTCTTTACAGGGAGCTTCAGCAGACCAGTTTTTGAGCCATAGGAGCCTACGCATATGTACTATAGACAGCGTAAGGCGGGAGGCCTGATGGACTGAATCCTCTATGGCGTCAACCGCAAAGCCTAAGGCTCTAGGTAGATCAGCTAGGGCAAAGCCTGCTGATCTGTCAAGTCCCTCAAGACCTGTTTCAACTGATCCTTCACTGCTTAGCAGACCCCAATAGCTGCTACTGCTGGTTGTATCACCAAGCAGATTTTCATAAGGACTCCAATCTTTTATCTATTGGGTTCTTGAACATTTGGACATTATCCACTGGACATGTCAGTGATTTATACATACAAGAGATGGCTGCGTCCACTGTAGGGACCTTCCATTTTTTATTTTTATTTTTTGATGAACTTATCCTCCATGGGATAGACCACCGGAAATCTCTTGGGGGAATAAATATTTTCTCAGGACGTTCCCAATCCTGGTAAATGAGCCCTTTCAGTAAAGGGTGAAGTGGAAAAGAACAAACAGTCTGGGGGCTTCTAGCGACCCCAACGAGGATACAGTAGTGGTTGATGGTTCCGCAAGGTGCATTTTTAAATGCTGATCGGACCATGTTAGTCAGAGACTGAACCCATAATCTTTCAGCTTAAGATGCTGAGAAAAGGTTCCCCCACTGTTGATTCCTCTATAACAGAATCAACCTCATCCTGATCCCCTTCAGGCAGGTCGATCCCTGTATGGGACTGTTGCTCTGCTAACAGGCACTCTGAAGGAGGAGACGGAGATCGGGCGTGCTTTCCCTGACAGGGAGGCAGCGATAAATGTTGACAATCTCTCTCTAATCCTCCCAGAGCTGAGGAAAAAACCTCCTCTGTTACATACACAGGAGCAGGTGAACTGAGGACAGCCACAGTACCAAGTACCCTGCGGGGTCTCTACGGTCACTTACCTCTGAACTTCAGGGGAGACTGGTGCAGCAGGAGTATGCCCAAGATCCTCCGAGCCCGATGAGACCCCCTTCGCTTCCTGGAAGATTCAGTTCCGGAGCTTCTGGACGGCATATTCCTAAGCCTAAAGCTGAGGTATTCCAGCCGTAATACACCACTTTTACTGAGAATAGTCTAGCACAATTGCTGCTATATCACAGTTGGTGTCTACTAATGTGCCTTTCTAGGGGATGCCTGTATCAACCGCTTGCTGTATGCCTTTAAATGTTGCCAGCTCTGTCTCTGTACTTCATAGCCAGCTCACTACAATATTGTGGTTTTTTTAAAACTGCTGGGACGCCCGCACATGCGCAGAAGCGCTGCGGCGCGCACAGAGCGTCATCCCCCAGGCTCCGCCCCCTTTCCCGGCTCACCTCTATATATAGAGGCGCGTGCACGCGCTCGCGCGCGGGCACGTGCGCCTTCGGCGCTAATTTCAAATATGGTAACAAGGGACAGGAGCCAGGGCCCCTCTTTGCCCCAGGCCGGGGGATGGACGAGCACTGCAACATGGCAGAGGAAGCAGTTTCCTATAAGAGAACTCACCATCTGCCTGGACTTTGCTCTGCTGAGAAGAAGCTAGTCCACATGACAAGAAAACATTCCACAGCGGCCTCTAGTGGACAAACACAGGTACCGCAGTCTAATATATTAAATATATATAAAAAAATTTTTTTTTTTTTTTTTTTCTTGACCACCATTAAAAATTATTACATTTTTTTAGTAGTTACAGGCATGCACAGAATTTTGCGGGAATACCATTAGGTAACAGACAGAAAGACAAATTAGGCTTGGGGGTCCCCCAATAGAACCAAGTTCCTGGGGGCCCCCACTTACCTGTTCCCCGCCGCAGGACTTTGTTTGGTCCACAAAAGCCCAAACTTCACCTATCACGGCAGGCATTGTAATCAAACCTTCAGGGACCGGGTTCCCAAGGATTCCACTCCCCTGGACCTGTATAGCACCCTGCACAGAAAACATCTTGGTCGTGGGTATGACCAGAGCTCTGGATCCCAGGGTCCAGCTCTCCTAAGAGAAGCATTACAGGCAAAACCTTGCTCTTCTCTGCAAGGCCCGGGTACCGACCGTTTAGCTATGAAGCTTTTTTGGTCGGATCCGGAATAGCTTACTGAGGCCCAAAAGAACCTGTACGCAAGCTCAGTGAAAAACACATGTTTCTTCTTGGCCAACACCTTAGACACTGGCAAAAAACTGAGGTGCTCCCGGATGGGAGGGGCTTATATAGGGGAGGGTACTTCCGGTTTTGGAAGTTGCCAGTGCCAGCACCTGACGGTATCTATATAACCCATTAGTAATGACTATGTCGCTCTGTGTCCCGTGATGTACGAGAAAGAAATGGGGCTCAAAACATTTATTAAATATTATGGTGCACTTATATGCACCAAACCATATTTACATAGGAAGCGCTGTTGCGCACTTGCGCAATCTTTCGCGCCTACCATTAGCAAGCGCAGCCAATGTAATCTTCAACATTTTTGTCTGAATACTGTAGATAACTTTACTAGTTTACCATCTTCTGTTACCAGGCTAAAAAGTATGTATATAATATTGTTTAAATGCACAAATTCTGTCCAGAACACGTAGATCTGTCTTACAACTAATCAAGCCTTTTTACACCCTTCTTTCAGCTTACTCAACTGCACATGTGCATTGACAAAGCACACCATTTTATGCTCGCCTGACAGGGCGCACACGCTTTAGCTTGTTAAATATATGTGTTGCACACGGGCGCATCTGCGTTCTACAGAGTGCACAACTGCTTATACATTGCGCTTGTAGTCATTGTAATGCTGATCAAGTTAATGAGCTTTTCCTTATCACATGGAGAATATTGCTTCCACTTTTATTCCTTTCATTCACTTCTTTTTGAAACAACTCAATATTCATTCTAGAGATCTTCATCCTATCAACAACTGTGCAGATGTTTACTGGACTTGTAATTGTGCATTTTATGGTGATAGTCTATAATCATTGGTGGAGCCAAAACTTTCATGAAAACATCTTCTCAACACATGTCTGTGTATTGTGCATTCTGGACAATTCTTTCCCCATACACTGTGCAATCAGATTGCACAGTGTATGGGGAAATGAATTGCTCAGAGAAATGAGTGGATGTAAATGTCAACTAATCAGATTGGACAGTGTATGGGGAAAGAATTGTCCAGAATGCACAATACACAGACATGTGTTGAGAAGATGTTTTCATGGAAATTTTGGCTCCACCAATGATTATAGACTATCACAATAAAATGCACAATTACAAGTCCAGTAAACATCTGCACAGTTGTTGATAGGAGGAAGATCTCTAGAATGAATATTGAGTTGTTTCAAAAATAAATGAATGAAAGGAATAAAAGTGGAAGCAATATTCTCCATGTGATAAGGAAAAGCTCATTAACATGATCAGCATTACAATGAGCAAGTTGCCGATGTCTGTTTCATATTTAAGAATTATCTTGGTGTGTCTTTGTGTCTTGTTCCTTGCAAACACATTCTCAGAAGGATGCTAATTACTGTAAATTCCTGAGGGGTGGGCAGTGAAACATGTGAGCAGCTAAACATAAGAGTCATTTAACCTACACTAAATTTCTAAACCCATACACCAAAACATAATGAAACAAAGAAATAATAAGAATAATAAAGGATAAAATAAAATATCAATGTTTGAATGGATTAGAGAGAGAGAGATCATTCATATAAAATAATCATTTTATAAACTCCATCACAATGTCACCCCTGTAAAAGCCAAATTTTGAAGATGCACACAAATTGGGAATCAAAATTGGGATTTCCTTCCTGATCCCATGCCTAATGTCAACATGTGCTATCATCTCCCATCATGGGGGATCAATGGACGTGTTTTGGGGTTGCAACCCCTTCCTCTCACCTACTTGAGTTGCGAGGAAGGGGTTGCACCCACAAAACACGGACATTGATATCCCGTGATGGCAGATAGCACTGTGTGCATCTTCAAAATTTGGCTTTTAAAATGTCCAAAAATTTATTTAATTTAGTATTTTGAAGATATTTAGATTCACCACAACACATCAATCCTGTTCTTCATTTGTTCAAGATCATTGAGTTTATTCCTTATGATGTCTATTTCCCGATTCCACACCATGATGTCCTGGATTAGAATTTGTGCACTTGCACTTGTGAAATGTTGAGCTTGCTCTTCTACAACCAGCACATCACCCAATTTTTTTTTTTAAACCATGTATTATAAATATGCAGGCCTACATATATTACCTGAAGCTGGGGTGTCAGACACTGACCTGTTGTGGTGACAATTCCTCCCACTTCCTCCACCTCTCCTTCCTCCACATCCTCGGGGTGTGGTGTTGTGCTGGGTTCCCCTTCTTTCTGAGGTGTGGGGTTCCTGGTGTCCTCTGAGTGGTGTCCTCCGAGTCTTTGCTCCCCTATGAGAATGAAACAAAAGGTATACTTAGCATACAGATATTTGAGGCCAGAAATAGGAATATGAAACATTGCTTGGAAGTGGGGTACAATTGTCTGTTTTGGCAGAGTTTCAAGCTGCCAACATGATTTTTTCACTTACCAAAGCTGGAATACTGACCTTTTTGTGACAATTTTCACACATGGAGACACCCCAAGTATCCACTGGAGCACCTGTGTGGGACACCCTAAAAAGGTTGTTCTGGTGTCCCACACTAGTGCTCCTGAGTCCAGATGTGTAAAAAGCTGCTGAGTGTCTTCTCCTTTACACGGAATGAAGCTTGCATTTCTTTCTAGTTACAAACACATCTAGACAACAATGTACTAAACTTCTTTTTATACAAATAGGCATGACCAAATGTATTTAACCTGTATCTGCCGAAAACATTGTATTTAGTGGGCGAACAATGTTTACTACAACCGATTACTGTACCCACTAGGGATGAGCTCCGTGTTCGAGTCAAACCCATGTTCAACTCGAACATCGGCTGTTCGCCGAATTGCGAACATTATGTTCAAGTGGCGCGTCACGGCCCATAATTCCCTGCGGCATCGCAGTGCATTTCTGGCTGATGATTGGCCAAGCATGCACTATGACCCGCATGCTTTGGCCAATCACAGCGCCGAAAAAACGGAGAGCCGTAATTGGCCAAAGCGAATTATGGCTCAGGGGGTTTAGTACACGCCCCATACTGTATAAGGCCGCCGGCTCGGCGGCCTTGTGTAGTGTGTTGGAGTTGTTTAATGAGAGATTACAGAGACAGACAGTGTCATTTATATTGCGTTAGATAGAGCAGGAAGGCGAGTCAGTTATCTGCAGTTACAGTTTGTAGAGGATATATATGCATCCTAGGTGTTGTATATATATTTATACACTGTATTCAGTTTAGCTAGATCCATTCCTGGTTTTCTCTATACTGTGACAGGCAGGCAGGTGATTGTGCAAGCTGCAGACAGTCAGTGTTTCACTTAGTGTACTGTGTGCTTTGCAAAGCTTTGCATAGCGTTCACCTAAATCTTACCTGAATACAGTTAGTGACTAATGGCGCGTACACATGACCGTTTTTAATGACGAGAAAAATGCAATTTTTTTAAATGGTCATTAAAAATGATCGTGTGTGGGCTTCCGAGCATTTTTCACGACGTGAAAAATGGCAAAGAAAAAATTAGAACATGCTCTAATTTTTCTCGTCGTTTTTCACATTGTCGTTTTTCTCATCATGAAAAATGGCCGTGTGTAGGCTTTAACGACGTGAAAAAAAATGTGCATGCTCAGAATCAAGTATGATGCCGCGTACACACGATCGTGATTCACGGCGGTGAAAACACCGCCGTGAATCACGGCATGAAAAAAAATGAGAAACGAGGGAACGGCATGTTCCCCCACACACGACCGTTTTTCCCGTCATTTTTTTCTTTGACGAGAAAAACGACCGTCTGTGGGCTCCGCGGCAGTGTCTCCCTATGGGAAAACTGCCGCGGAAAAAAATGATGGAAAAAACTATGAGAAAATTTAGAACATGTTCTAATTTTTCTCGTCGTTTTTCCTGCCGTTTTTCTCAACGAGAAAAACGGCATAAAGCCCACAGACGATCGTTTTTCTCGGCGAAAAAAAAAATGTCATTTTTCCCGACGGGAAAAATGATCGTGTGTACGCGGCATGAGACGGGAGCACTCGTTCTGGTAAAACTAGCGTTCGTAATGGAGATAGCACATTCGTCACGCTGTAACGGACTGAAAAGCACGAGGCTGAAAAGCGCGAATCGTCTCTCAACAAACTTTACTAACATGAAGGGTGACGCCATCCGAATGGAACTTCCCCTTTATAGTGCCGTTGTACGTGTTGTACGTCACTGCGCTTTACTCGAACATTTTTTTCCACTATAGTGTGCAGGCAAGGCAGGCTTGAGAAGAATCACGTCGAGAAAAATTCAGTTTTTTTCAATGACATTAAAAACGGTCGTGTGTACGCGGCATAATAGTGGTGTTCTCATAAGTAAACCACAGGCAGAGAACTGCAAGTATTTTCAGTTAGTGTACTGTGTCCCTCTCTGCACAGATTTCACCTAAAACTAACTGAAGACAATTGCTGCTTTTCCCATACTAATACCACAGCAGGCAGTTGATTCTGATAGCTGCATTATCAGTACATATATATATATATATACATCCCACCTTTGTGCAGCTACATCTCACTGAAGGCCATTAGTATGTCTGGAAGGCAAACAAGGAGAGGCAGACAGTCACGAGGCAATAAAAGAGGGCAAGCAGGCTCTGTGTCTAGAGGCAACAGTGCTGCTGGTCGTGGACACGGTGCATCCTCATCAGCATGTGGCCATGGGACACGCTTGTTCTTCTTTTCGGCAGCTGGCCAGGTTGAGACGCAACATTCCAAAGACTTGGTAGAGTGGATGACCAAGCCGTCCTCATTCTCCTCGTCCTCTCTCACCCAGGCTCAGGGTACTTTGACTGGCAAAGCAGCTGCCAAAGCGGCCTATTCCCTCGGCTCAATGGCATCAGTCACTCCTTCCCTAGCCCCACCATGTCCTCCTGAGGAGTCCCCCGAACTGTTTGACCACAGTGTTGGGTACATGCTCCAGGAGGATGCCCAGCGTTTTGAAGGCTCCGATGATGGAACCCAGCTGGAGGAAGGCAGTAACGTGAGCTCAGAGAGAGGGGGTAGTAACGTGAGCCCAGAGAGAGGGGGTGCCCAACAAGGACAGCTATCTGGCAGTCATGTTCCCCCAGCTGCAGCATACTGCCAGATTTGCTCCAGTGATGAGGAGGGATGGGATGATGAGGTCACTGACTCCACGTGGGTGCCTGATAGGAGAGAGGAGGAGGAGGAGGAAGAGGCACATCTCCAACGAGGCAGGATGCCCTCCAGGGGCCAGCTTAAGGGCAGCACACCGACTGCATCACACCGCAGTGTTCCGCATGTTCAGGGCGCTGCTGTCTCTGTGCGTTATTCCAAAAGTTCTTAAGTGTGGGCCTTTTTTCAGACATGTGCAGCAGATCGCACCGTTGCCATTTGCAACATATGTCTAAAGCGTATCTCGCATGGCCAAAACATCAGCTGCTTGGGCACCACGTGCTTGACCAGGCATATGTCGACCTGCCATGCAGTCCATTTGCAAGCGTACCTAAAAGACCAACACCAAAGAACAAAGCGGACCTCTTCTTGCTCCTCATCAGCTGGGATCTCCAACCCCACTATACCTTCAGTCCTCTCTGAAACCTGCACTGAGAGGAATGAAGGTGTAGAATTCGGTGTATCACAGCCAAGTACTTACGGACAATCTGCTATCGGGACACCGACGTCCGATTGTACCAGGCAAATTTCCCTGCCCAGCCGAAAGAGGTTCGCTACCAGCCATCCACATGCCCAGTGGTTGAATGCTAGCTTGGTTAAATTGCTAGCACTTCAACTGCTGCCTTTTCAGTTGGTAGACTCTGCCCCCTTCCGTGAGTTTGTGGAGTGTGCGGTTCCTCAGTGGCAGGTTCCCAAACGCCACTTTTTCCTACCGAAGGCGATTCCGGCTCTCTACCGGCATCTGGAAGGCAATGTCTTGGCCTAGCTGGACAGGGCGGTCAGCGGTAAGGTGCATATTACCGCTGACTCATGGTCCAGCAGGCATGGACAGGGACGTTACCTATCTTTCACGGCGCATTGAGTGATTCTGCTGGCAGCTGAGAAGGATGCAGGACAAGGTGCAGTAGTGTTGGAGGTTGTTCACCACCACGCCTCCAAAATGTTACTACTGGTGATTCTGACACACCTCTCTCCTCCACCCCCTCCTCTTCTTCTTCCTCCATGGCCTCTACCTGTGCTTTGTCCTCGGAACCAGCGGTGCTCCGTAGGCGTTCAAGGGGCTACGCAAGTACGCAGGCAAAAAGATGCCATGCGGTGCTTGAGCTGGTGTGCTTGGGGGACAGGAGCCACACTGGGGCAGAGATTCTGTCAGCTCTGCAGGGGCAGGCTCAGAGGTGGTTGACGCCACACCAGCTTAAGCCAGGAATGGTGGTATCCAACAATGGCACCAACCTCCTCTCCGCCCTCCGACAGGGACAACTGACTCATGTGCCCTGTTTGGCTCACGTCCTTAACTTGGTGGTGCAGCGGTTCTTGGGCAGGTATCCGGGCTTACAGGAGGTCCTGAAGAAGGCCAGGAAACTCTCTGGGCATTTCCGCCGGTCATATAATGCCAGTGCTCGGCTGGCTGACCTGCAAAAGGATTACAACCTGCCCAAGAACCGCCTAATCTGTGACATGCCCACCAGGTGGAACTCTACTTTGGCCATGTTGCAGCGGCTACACACGCAGCAGAGGGCCATCAATGAGTATCTGTTGCAATATGGCACCAGGACAGTGTCAGGGGAACTTGGATTTTTTCCCCACGCCAGTGGACAATGATCAGGGATGCATGCACTGTCCTGGCACCATTTGAGGAGGGCACAAGGATGGTGAGCAGTGACAGTGCATGCATCAGTGACACTGTCCCTCTTGTCCACCTGTTGGAGCACATGCTGCGTGGCATAATGGACAGGGCACTTGAGGCAGAACAGAGGCAGGAAGAGGAGGACTTCCTTACCTCTCAAGGCCCCCTTATTCCAGACAGTGTTCCTGCTGGCCCGGCTATCACACAGGAAGAGGAGGAGGAGGAGGAGGAGGATTATTGTGTCAGCATGGAGGTGGAGCCTAGCACTCAGCATCAGAAGCAGTCATCAAGGGATCAATTACAGTCCCAAGCCATGGCTGCGGATCATGTCATCCTGAGTGACCCAGAGGACTCCGGACCAAATGCCTCAGCAAACCTACGCTGCATGGCCTCCCTGATCCTGCAAAGCCTGTGGAAGGATCCTCGTATTCGTGCGATCAAGGAGAGGGATCATTACTGGCTATTAACCCTCCTTGATCCATGTTACAAGGGTAAGGTTGCAGACCTTATCTTGCCGTCGCAGAGGGAGCAGAGGATGAAGCATCTTCGGGGAGGCCTTGCAGAAAGGTCTGTGCAACGCGTTCCCAGCGGTGGAGAAGGTGGCCGTCTGACCGATGCGTTCAGACAATTTTTTAGTCCGCAGCCCCAAGGTATGATCGGTTCCAGCAACCATCGCCAGCGTCTGGTTTACATGGTGCAGGAATACCTAGGGGCAAGATCAGACTTAGACACCTTTCCCACCGAAAATCTTCTGGGTGACTGGGTCTTGAGGATGGATCACTGGCCAGAGCTTGCACAGTATGCAATTGAGCTACTGGCCTGTCCTGCATCCAGCATTCTTTTGGAACGCACTTTCAGTGCTGCTGGAGGCTTTGTAACCAATCACAGGGTGCGCTTGTCCACCGACTCGGTCGATCGACTGACCTTCATAAAAATGAATCAGTCTTGGATCACCACCAGCTACCAAGCACCTGATGCTGATGTAACAGAATATTTTTTTTTTAAATGTCAGATCCCTTCAAGACTGCCTATGCTGATGCTGAGTGACTATCCTGTTATGCTGAGTGACTATCCTCTTCCTCCTCAATGATCATGCTGATAGCTTGTAAGAACATTTTTGGTTCTGGGCACCGCCACCAGTGGCAAAGGCCCAATTTTTCAGCTCCTGTTTAGCAGGGGCATGTAATTACAATTTTTGATGCAATACTTTGCAGCAGGGCTCATTCCTGCGCTCCAACTAGAGTATCTGTGAGGGGTTTCAGTGTTGTGGCACCAGCACCAGTGCCTAAGGTTCAATTTTTCAGCCCCTGTTTAACAGGGTCGTGTAAATACAATTTTTGATGCAATACTTTGCAGCAGGGCTCATTCCTGCTCTCCAACTAGAGTATCTGTGAGGGGTTGCAGTGTTGTGGCACCAGCACCAGTGCCTAAGGCCCAATTTTTCAGCCCCTGTTTAACAGGGGCGTGTAAATACAATTTTTGATGCAATACTTTGCAGCAGAACTCATTCCTGCGCTCCAACTAGAGTATCTGTGAGGGGTTGCAGTGTTGTGGCACCAGTGCCTAAGGCCCAATTTTTATGCCCCTGTTCAACAGGGGCATGTAATTACAATTATTGATCTAATATTTCACAGCAGGGCCCATTCCTGTGCCACCAAGAGTAACTGTGATTGCGTACAGTGTTGTGGCACCAGCACCACCAAAGGCCCAATTTTTTCTTCCACTGTTCAACAATGGCATGTAATTACAATTCTTGATATAATAGTCCACAGCAGGGCATTCCAGCACCCACCAAGAGTAACTGTGAAGGCTTACAGTGTTGTGGCAACACCAACACCTAAGGGCCAAATTTCTGCAGAGTATATACGGCAGGCCCCTACTTTCAAACATCCAACTTACAAACGACTCCTACTTGCAAACGGAAGGAGACAACAGGAAGTGAGAGGAAATCTACCCCTAGGAAGGGAAATTCTCTCCTGTAAGAGTTAATATGGGAAAAAGGTGTCTCCACTCCACTGATGCTTTATCACCAATCCTTGTTTCACTAAAAACCCCAAATTTAAAAAAAAACATTTGTCATTGGGACGGAAAGTGAGGTGAAATGTTCTGAACAGGTGCACAGACAGCAAAACAAATGTTACAGGGGTGATAACCCTTCCCTATGTTTTCCAAAAAGCTTAAAAATAGTTTTTTTTTGGCTGGAGCTACACTTTAAAAATGTACCAGTTCAAAATTACAAACAGATTCTACCAATGTCTAGCCCCGCCCCCTCCTCCCGGGAGAGCTGTTACCTTTTTTTTTTTTCCTATGCTGCGCTCATGTGACTGCCCTCTCTCCTCTCTGCTTTCACGTCTCACGTCTCTCCTGGCATCAGACGTGAAAGCAGAGAGGAGAGAGGGCAGTCACATGAGCGCGTCATGTAGACAGCACTGTTCCCCCTCCGGATTCTGTTCTCTGTCACTCGGCTATCGGAACTCCGCCCCCCCCCCTCAGCCTGTACATTGCCGCTCTCTCCTAGTACACTACTCACGAATGCAAATTCTTCTAATACCGCCCAGCCTCTCCAGCGCCGCTCACGCCTACGCCTCACGAATGCTGAGCAGAGGGCTGAAGAGGCGGGGCGGTATTAGGAGCATTTGAATTCATGAGGAAGAGTAGGAGGGAGCAGCAATGTACAGGGCTGAGGGGGCGGATTTCCGATAGTAGCCGAGAGACAGGGGGGAACAGAATCCGGCGGGGGAACTATTCTAAATCTCGGCACAACAGGTATTCTTTTTTTTTTATACTTACCTGCTGATCTCCTGTACTATGTCCGCAGTCTGACCATCTCATGTAGCATGTCCGCAGTCTGACCATCTCCTGTACTATGTCCGCAGTCACTGACCATCTCATGTAGCGTGTCCGCAGTCTGACCATCTCATGTAGCGTGTCCGCAGTCTGACCATCTCATGTAGCGTGTCCGCAGTTTGACCATCTCATGTAGCGTGTCCGCAGTCTGACCATCTCCTGTACTATGTCCGCAGTCACTGACCATCTCATGTAGCATGTCCGCAGTCTGACCATCTCATGTACTATTTCCGCAGTCACTGACCATCTCATGTAGCGTGTCTGCAGTCTGACCATCTCATGTAGCGTGTCCGCAGTCTGACCATCTCATGTACTATGTCCGCAGTCACTGACCATCTCATGTAGCATGTCCGCAGTCTGACCATCTCATGTACTATGTCCGCAGTCACTGACCATCTCATGTAGCATGTCCGCAGTCTGACCATCTCATGTACTATGTCCGCAGTCTGACCATCTCATGTAGCATGTCCGCAGTCTGACCATCTCATGTAGCGTGTCCGCAGTCTGACCATCTCATGTAGCATGTCCGCAGTAGCTGATCATCTGTAGCATTTCCGCCGTCTCTGACCATCTCCTGTACTAGGTCTGCACTCTCTGACCATCTCCTGTACTATGTACAAGTTGTTGCCTGCTTTGTTTAGACTTTGCTACATGCAGGGAGTGTTGTCTTTTTTTTTAAAAGAACAGATATAATTTAAAAAAATGGAGTTCTCCTGACTGCTTAAATTTTTTGGGTGAAAACCATGCGCACTTGCGCTGTAATCGTGATGCATCGTGATGCATCGCGGAATCAAATTGAATCGTTGACCTGATAATCGTAATCAAATCGAATCGTGAGGCCAGTGAAGATGCGCACCTCTAGTACCCATGCCATTTTTCTCAATAATTTTCATCCATATTGCCGGGGCCAGATATTACATTAAAGCCGCAAGCAGTTTTAAATGCCTTTTTTTCCTTTATAAATGTCATTTTGTGCAGGGACAGTTCTAAACATGGGAAACACGTGCCACTTCACAGGCATACTTTAGACACCCCCCAGGTACGATATTTAAAGGAATATTTCACTTTTGTTTTCACTTTATGCATCATTAAAATCACTGCTCCCGAAAAACGGCCATTTTTAAAACGTATTTTTGCATTGATACATGTCCCCATAGACTTTAACGGGGTTCGATAGTTCGCGCAAACTTTCGGTCCGTTCACAGGTTCTGGTGCGAACTGAACCGGGGGGTGTTCGGCTCATCCCTTGTCAGGACCTGGAGGATGTTGTCCACATAAGAAACAGCTGTTGTCCACATAAGAAACATGCAGCCCTTGCTTCTGCAAAATGGCCACGACTGGAAGCAATGTTCTGGAAAATGTCTTGAGTATGTGGAAAGGTCAAAGGTTGTTGAATGAGCCCGAAGTGAAATTCTCAGAAGCCTGGGTGTACCAAAGTGCGTATGTACACATCAGCTAGATCTAGAGAAACTGTAGCTGCTTTATCTGAAAGTTTGAGTGATTGTACTCAATGACTCCATATAAAGTTTTGGATCTTGATCCTTTGTTCCATATCTTGCCTAAATCTGCTTTCCGACTAAGAACAATGGACCGATGGTTCCTGTTGGACAAGATTTGGTAGCATTTGCTTAAAGCCTCGATTGCTCTAAAGAACCATAGTGGAAATTAGAGGAGTTGGAAGAGTGGGAAGAAATTCTATTGACTTACTTACTGAGCAAAGTACAACTCGCCAGCACATCTGGAATCTTCCATTGTCCCAAGGTTTTGTTGCAGACAGATCACATCAAAGACAAGTGCTGCACAGGCCCCACTGATCCTGAGTCTCCTGCCCAAATATACATTAATTTCTGCAATATAACACTTACTGGGCACATTTGAGTGAAAAGGAACTTTGCTGCTTCTCGAGAGGAGCAGACTTGAGCTTAGGCGATCAAAGACGATTATGGATCTTCCAATCTCTTCTCTAGCTCTTCTCAGGCCCTGTCACCAACTGTTTGTTCTGGGCCTAAGCCTAAGGGATTAGTCACTGATCTGGACATCACTAATTCCATCTTAAAACACATTCCATTCAACTTAGAAGAGGTATACACCGTCAATGGGTTAAGCCATAGAGCTTGACTAACCCCACAGAACAGTAGGAGGAACAGCCTGCTGCATCCATAGTGTTTGTACTGCCTTGCTGGTCACTCTAATTTCACTCATGGATCCAACACCACAGAGGCGTATTACTGGCCAAGTTTGCCTTCAACTCGTCTGCTGAGAACCAAATAGCCTTGGCTACTAAAGTGAACTCCAACGCAGGCCACACCATACTCCCTAATGGTAGTATAAATCTTAATTTCCAAATCCATAGTGCTGTTCCCAAGCCTCTGCGAAGGCTATTGCATCATCCGCTGGCAGACTGGCACTTCTGGCTAGTCTGATGAAGATTACTTGGCTTGGCTAACTGCCTCTGCAGTAAAAGTTGGGCTTTACAGAGGGGATCTTGCATCCTCTGCTAGCATGAAGACACATCTGGCCCATCTGTTGAACGCTCCTTGGCCTGCTGTTTTTGAGGCAGGAGGTACCCTTTAAACAGACTCAGCTGTTTGATTAGCTTAGTACCTGAGCATTAGGGACTAGAGATCCACCCAGTCAGTTTTCACTTCAGTGAACACATCTGCCTTTGTGTTTACTGCCACCTGATATGCAACTTGGCATAGCATCTTGGCGGGCACGTCTGCTAACCACACTCCCCATTCTGCCCAGTGCAACACCCTTCCCTGACTGGCTCTAAGGGGGGATGGGAGAGGCTCTATTCCTGGCAGGTGGCCACCAATCTATTCCATTCCTGGTGCTCCCGGACACTGCTACAGTGGGCCAGAAGTTACCCCAACATCATCTCGCTGCTCCCTGCTGACCGAAAGCCCGCATCCAGCCACAGGAAGCAGACAAAGGAGCCATCTTGGAAGGGGGCAGCCCTGACAAAAAATTCCAGCATCTTTGCAAGGGAAACCAACATACCCAAAGCCAAACTAACAAAATGTGTGTGTGTGGGGCCACAACTCACCAGGGAGGAGAAACTGGATCAGTCCCAACCAACCACAAGACAGAACTGTTTTACCTGCATCCAGAGACCAGTATCCTAGCCCCCCAGTATCCAGACCTGGGGGGGTCTCCCTCATATGGAAGTTTTACAACCGAACAGAGGGGCTTCGTTACAGGAAAGAGGCTGAACCTGTATGGCTGGCCAAATGAATCCGGCAAGGTGAGGGCAAAAATAAAAATCTTCATTGATTCACAGCTATAACCAGTTGAGCATTTGAGGAAAAAAAACAGAGAATGCCGCCTAGGGGGAGGTGACTTATTTAAATATAGTATAACCAGTCCTGATTGGGCGAGAGACAGAGCCTATCCCATTCGTGTATGCTGTCATGCTTTGTGTCAGGAAAGTATTTTTTGTTTATAATATTCCAAAAATACGTTCACAAACCAAAAAAATCACAATTCCATCTAAACCGCTTCATTAGTAGACATGTGCACACTGAAATATTTTGTTTCGTAATTCCGTTTTCGTCCGAAAAATACAATTATTTAGTTACTTCCGAAATTCGTTTTTATTTATTTTCTTTCGTTAAAATATGCATTCGTCCGAAAATCCAAATTAATTAAGGTCAAATCTGTTATTGAAGGTTTATGGTGTCTGTCGAATATTCTAAGAAGATTTGACGAAGCAGCTAAACTGTACGACGCTGCAATCATACATTTCCGGACGAATGCTCCACCCACAAGCTATAGTAGAATTCTAATGTTGTATGACTAGTAATAATTATATTTATTAATTATTATTACTAGTCAACCAACATTAGAATTCTTCTATAGGCTGAGCATTTGACCATAAATGTCCGCTCGTGGCGATCGTATGTTTTTAGCTGCTTCGTCTAATCTTCATGTCTCTATAATGTTGACTCTTTTCTCTCTATGTCGAATCTTCATGTCTCTATACTGTTGAATCTTTTCTCTCTATGTCGAATGATCTCAGACTAATAAGAGTTAGGTTAGGCACATTCAACCGCAGATTCGATAGACACAGATTGCTATTGTCACCGTCATGTCGAATCTTCTATCTATATCGAACTGTTGTCGCAACAAAACGAAAATAAAGCATTTTTTATGTCGGATCTTTCGAAATTCGGACTCTGCACATTCGTTATCGTTCGTTAAAACTAAAGCGAAAATCCCCGAAATTTGGACGAAAATGCATTCGGACGAAAACGAATGCACATGTCTATTCATTAGTAAACTCATGGATGCACGCAATGTCCATGCATAACCTTTAACAAATAAGCTCAAGAAGCTGAAAAAACTGTTTCGATAGGAAAGCATATAGTTGCGTGAAAGAAAGAAGGATCCTAACTGTATAACTAAAGAGATGTTATAAGTTTATAAGTATGAATTTGAACTGAGAGACTATATTCATCCTAGTGGGATATACTTTTCTGTGAGTGGTGAGATATGCTTTTCTTTTAGCCATGCAAAGAAACAATTTGTTTTATAATGGCTTTATAATGGAAGTACAGTCTCACTCCTCATTTAGCAAGAGGACTATAATTGACCCAGAGTGGCCAAAAAAACATAAATTATTAGAATGTATGTTGGCCATGTGTATTGATAATGCCGGAACAATAAACATTTGTTTTGTACCAGCTATGTGATGAAGCAGAGTCTCACTCCTCATGCTGCAAAGGACTGTGATTATTTTGAAAATGGCCACAGGGAGCGTAAAATTATTAAATGTGTTGGCCACCTGCATTGGTAATATCGTAACGACAGCCGTAGTATAGAAACGCAAACACTGATGTGCAAGTACATGGCGGCAATATCGTGGAACTCAAAAAATTCATGCACTTATTGTCATGGAAATGGCAAACATGTGAATGAAATGATGGCCATAACAAGACCTTATATGCATGCTGCTATGGGGATAAACACCCAAAACAGAATATGGAGGAACTTGCATGGTGGCTAATGAATGAATAAAAATAAAGACGGCAAAGTCTCACTCCTCATGCAGTAAGAGGACTAAAAATAAACCAAATGGCCACCCAGAACATGAATAATTAAAATATATGTTGGCCGTATGTGTTGAAAATACCGGAACAACAACAATTTTGTCTCACTCCTCTTGCTGCAAAGGACTGTGATTGCAAAAAAAATTGCCGCAAAGAAAAAGAGAAGAATATGGTAAACTCTGAGGGATATGTCTATTCATAAAGATGGGATACATCCCATTCAAAGTTGAGGACGGCAGAGTCTCACTCCTCTTGCTGCAAAGGATTGTAATTGCAAGAAAATAGCCGCAAAGAAAAAGAGAGAGGAATACTGTATATTAAGTACTCATCTGTATTAAACTCTAATGCCGCGTACACACGATCGTTTTTAATGACGAGAAAAATGAAATTTTTTAAAATGGTCATTAAAAATTATCGTGTGTGGGCTTTCCAGCATTTTTCCAGACGAGAAAAACGCTGAGAATCACGACGAGAAAAATTGGAACATGCTCTAATTTTTCACGTCATTATTTACAGTGACGTTTTTCTCGTCATGAAAAACGGCCGTGTGTGGGCTTTAACGACGTGAAAAAAAATGTGCATGCTCAGAATCAAGTATGAGACGGGAGCGCTCGCTCTGGTAAAACTAGCGTTCGTAATGGAGATAGCAAATTCGTCACGCTGTAACGGACTGAAAAGCACGAGGCTGAAAAGCGCGAATCGTCTGTTAACAAACTTTACTAACATGAAGGGTGGCGCCATCCGAATGGAACTTCCCCTTTATAGTGCCGTTGTACGTGTTGTACGTCACCGCGCTTTACTCAAACATTTTTTTCCACGATAGTGTGTAGGCAAGGCAGGCTTGAGAGGAAACACGAAAGATCACGTCGAGAAAAATGCAGTTTTTTTCAATGACATTAAAAATGATCATGTGTATGCTGTCATGGGTATGCATTAATGTCTGTCTGCCATCTTACCTTCCTCCTCATGTGTTCATCTAGAGACCAGACCTCCTTCACCTGGCTTCCTTTATAATCTCCTCCCAGCCTGACTCCACCCCAGGCCCTATCACAGAACACTATATTAACCTGTGCACTGCAAGCCTGCTTTGCTGATCAACGTGTTTGTTAGGCATTGTGTGTTTGGGTTCCTGCCTGCCGTGTGCTACGTCTGTCTCTCTGTTACGTTATTGGCTTGTCCCCGACTATCCCTGTCTGCTCGTGACCCTTGACCTTCGGCTCGTTCTTCGTTATCCTTGTCTGCTTGTGGCCCCTGACCTTCAGCTTGTTATTCGGTTCTCTCTTATCGTGTGCTGCTGCTTCCCCTCTTTTCCCCTTATCCTACGGGGCGTGAGCTAGGAAACTCCAGGGGCCGCGACCTGGTCCCAGCCTGCAGCTAACATCCTCACCACTAGAGGCCCTGGAGAAGACCAGCTGGGTCTTAGACTCCGCGCCCTGGGGAATCTTGGCTCTAGCTTCCGTTTGGATCCCGGTTGTGCTCCTCTGGTCCCGCTTTCCACAACCACCCAGTTTCCTATCCGCAGAAGCCAGCCATAGGGTTCACTACCTCGCGGTGCACTCCTGTCCCCCTACGGTGTGCATCTGTCACCTGGCCACAGGTGATCCTGACAGTTTGATCAGCCATGAACCCGGCTGACATCCCGCTCCCCGCGGATGATCCATTGCAGGGCATAGTTCGCAGACTTGAGACCCAGGAATCAAATCAGACTCAGGTGATGCGATTCCTCCAGGATCTGGCTTCTCGATTCGAGCAGCTTCAGGTCTCCTTGGGAACCCCGAATCCGCAACCCCAAGTACAACCAGCGGCTGTACCTATCGCACCAGTCGCAGCCTCACACTCACTGGGATTGCCAGCTCCGTCCCATTTCTCTGGGGACTCCAAGGCCTGCAGGGGGTTTCTCAGCCAATCCACATTTCATTTTGAGCTTCAGCCTCAAAGCTTCCTGTCTGACCGGGCTAAGGTAGCCTATATCATTTCCCTCCTCTCCGGTGAAGCTTTGGCCTGGGCTGCCCCCCTGTGGGAGAGGAACGATCCGGTGGTTTCCAGTCTGTCCGATTTCTTGAAGCTCTTTCGTAATATCTTCCAAGAGGCGGCTCGGGCTTCTTCAGCGGCTAGTGCTGTCTTACGTCTTCGCCAAGAATCTAGTTCAGTGGGGCAATATGCTCTTCAGTTCCGTATCCACACAGCTGAATTGAGCTGGAATAATGAGGCCCTGGTCGCTACCTTTTTACATGGCCTCTCTGACCGAGTGAAAGACGAATTAGCGGGAAGAGCCATTCCCGTCGGTCTGGACGATGTAATTTCATTATGCAACCAGATCGACATTCGTTTTCAAGAGAGGTCCTTAGAAAAAAGACGCCAGCACTCTCTGGGTCCTAGCCAGTCTGAGCTTCCCTCCCTTCATTCCGTGGAGCATCCTCTACCTGCTGAAGAACCTATGCAGCTGGGCCGGACCAGACTAACCCCCGAAGAACGTGCTAGGCGCAGAACTCTGGGCTTGTGCCTCTATTGTGGGGGCAAGGGTCATTTTCGTGACTCCTGCTCGCTTCGTCCGGGAAACGCTCGGGTCTAATACATTTGGAAGGTGGAGTATTGGACCCAGAATCATCACCTTCTCGCCTGCTCTTGCCGGTGTTCCTTCATGTAGGCACTTCTCCTCAGTCAACCCTTGCATACCTGGATTCCGGGGCTGCCGGCAATTTTATGGATTGGAGAACTGCTTCTTCTATGAAGCTTACCCTTTCACCTCTCACTACCCCATTGGTAGTCTCGGCAATTGATGGCACTGTTCTCCCAGGGGGCCCTATTCGCTTCCAGACGCTACCCATTAGGATGTCGGTAGGGATTCTCCACCAGGAGTGGATATCCTTTCTTATTCTACCCAAGGCCTCTACCCCAGTTGTATTGGGCCTCCCTTGGCTACAGCTCCACTCTCCACATGTGGACTGGGTCTCTGGGCAGATCCTGGCCTGGGGTTCCTCATGTTTCTCGTCGTGTCTTCTCAAGGTGACCCCCAAGGAGAGTCTTCCGGTTGCTGCCACTTCTGTTTCTTCTGATCTTCCTGCTGCATACAGCGATTACCGGAATGTGTTCTGTAAGAAATCAGCTGAGGTGCTTCCTCCCCACAGGTCTTTTGACTGTGCTATTGATCTTGTCCCCGGAGCAACTCTACCCAGGGGTCGTACCTACCCTCTGTCCATCCCAGAGACCCAGGCCATGTCGGAGTATGTCGCAGAGAATCTGGAGAGAGGTTTCATCCGGAAATCCTCATCGCCTGCAGGGGCAGGGTTCTTTTTTGTTGCCAAAAAGGATGGTACCTTAAGACCCTGCATCGATTATCGGGGTTTAAATGTGGTTACTATTAAAAATCGATACCCCTTACCCTTAATATCTGAGCTATTCGATAGGTTGAAGGGTGCCTCCATTTTCACCAAGTTGGATCTCAGAGGCGCGTACAATCTCATTCGAATACGGGAGGGTGACGAATGGAAGACTGCATTCAACACTAGAGACGGGCATTACAAATATCTGGTGATGCCTTTTGGTCTGTGTAATGCTCCAGCCGTGTTTCAAAACTTTGTCAATGAAATCTTCAGAGATCTGCTGTACCAGTTTGTTGTCATCTATCTGGATGACATTCTGATCTTTTCTGAAAATCTGCTCGTCCACAGAAACCATGTCCGCACTGTACTTCAACGTCTTAGAGAGAACAATCTCTATGCCAAGCTGGAGAAATGTTCCTTTGAATGTTCTGAGGTCCTGTTTTTGGGGTGCTTCGTCTCATGTTCGGGTCTTCGTATGGACCCTGGGAAGGTCTTGGCTATCACCAACTGGCCTCTTCCTGCTAGCCTCAAGGCCACACAGCGCTTTCTTGGCTTCACTAATTATTATAGGCAGTTCATAAGGAATTACTCTTCCATTGCCGCGCCTATTATCGCTTTGACCAAGAAGGGTGTGAATGCCAGAGACTGGCCTCCCGAAGCTGTCTCTGCATTTCACAACCTGAAACAGGCCTTTGTTTCTGGCCCCCTCTTGAGGAGACCAAATCCTGGGAATGCATTTTTTATTGAAGTGGACGCTTCCTCAATGGGGGTGGGAGCTGTGCTTCTTCAAATCTTTGAGAAGAGACGCCAACCATGTGCGTTCTTCTCCCAAAAAAATTCTCAGGCAGAGAGGAATTATGCCATCGATGATCGGGAACTTCTCGCAATTAAATTGGCGTTAGAGGAGTGGCGTCATCTCTTGGAGGGTTCCCCTCACTCCATAACGATCTTTACCGATCACAAGAATTTACAGTATCTACAGAATGCTAAACGTCTGAATCCTAGACAGGCCAGGTGGAGTCTCTTCTTTGCCCGTTTTAATTTCACGATTACCTACAAACCTGGTTCCTGCAACGGTCGGGCTGATGCGCTCTCTAGGTCATTTGACACTTTGGACGAGGAGTCCGCCCCTGAACCTGAGCCGATCATTCCCACCTCATGCATTGTTGCCCACTCTACCACCCTGAAGTCAAAAATTCCGCCTGGTAAGACCTTTGTCCCCACTGAGCTAAGAGCTAAGATCCTTCGTTGGGGACATGATTCCAAGGTGGCAGGCCATTCTGGATTCCTCCGTTCCTTCCTACTCATCAGTCGTCACTACTGGTGGCCTAATCTCCGCTCAGACGTCAAAGACTACGTTAAAGCTTGTCATGTCTGCGCTCAGTCCAAATCCTCCACACAAGCTCCTGCTGGTCTCCTCATGCCCTTGCCCATTCCTAAGGAACCCTGGGCCCATATTGCCATGGATTTTATCACCGATCTCCCACTGTCTGAGAATAATACAGTCATTTGGGTGGTAATCGATCGATTCTCCAAGATGGCTCATTTTGTTCCTCTTCCTGGTCTTCCTTCTGCCCCTGCCTTGGTTCCCATTTTCATTCGGGAAATTCTCTGCCTACATGGGGTCCCTTCTCATATTGTTTCCGACAGGGGAGTCCAATTCACGTCTCGTTTTTGGAGAGCCTTTTGCAAATCCCTCAATATTGTCTTGGATTTTTCTTCTTCTTACCATCCCCAATCCAATGGACAGACTGAGAGGATTAATCAGGAGTTAGAGGTCTTTCTTCGCACCTTTGTGTCTTCTCACCATGACGATTGGTCCTCTCTACTCCCGTGGGCAGAATTCTCCCATAACAATCATGTGAATACCAGTTCGCAGAAGACACCCTTTTTCACAGTTTATGGAAAACACCCTCAACTTCCTCTTCCCATGATCTGTTCTCCAGACATTCCAGCTTTGGCTTCGGTTCAGGAGTCTCTCAATTCCGTTTGGGGTCACGTTCATGATTCCCTCCGGGCAGCTGCTGAAAAATTCAAAGGCTTTGCCGACCGCCGCAGGCGTAAACCGCCTTCTCTTCAGCCAGGGGACAAAGTCTGGCTCTCTACCAGGAACATCAAGCTCCGAGTTCCTTCTCTGAAGTTTGCTCCACGATTCATCAGTCCATACACGGTAACTGCTAAACTGAATCCGGTTTGTTTCAAACTCCAGATTCCTAAGAGCCTTAAAATCACTAACTCCTTTCATGTTGCTCTTCTAAAGCCTTTAGTCCTCAATAAATTCTCTCGCCCTCTCCCTACCGTGGCGCCTGTCTCTGAGGATAATCAGGAGTACGAGATCAGTCAAATTCTGGACTCCCGACTCTGTAAAGGCGTTCTTCAGTACCTCGTTCATTGGAAAGGGTTTGGTCCTGAGGAGAGGTCTTGGATCACTGCATCTGAGGTCTTTGCACCTCGTCTGTTAAAGGAGTTTCATCTGAAGTTTCCCTCTAAACCTGGGCCCAGGCGGGGAAGGGGGAGGCCTCGTAAGAGGGAGGGTACTGTCATGGATATGCATTAATGTCTGTCTGCCATCTTACCTTCCTCCTCATGTGTTCATCTAGAGACCAGACCTCCTTCACCTGGCTTCCTTTATAATCTCCTCCCAGCCTGACTCCACCCCAGGCCCTATCACAGAACACTATATTAACCTGTGCACTGCAAGCCTGCTTTGCTGATCAACGTGTTTGTTAGGCATTGTGTGTTTGGGTTCCTGCCTGCCGTGTGCTACGTCTGTCTCTCTGTTACGTTATTGGCTTGTCCCCGACTATCCCTGTCTGCACGTGACCCTTGACCTTCGGCTCGTTCTTCGTTATCCTTGTCTGCTTGTGGCCCCTGACCTTCAGCTTGTTATTCGGTTCTCTCTTATCGTGTGCTGCTGCTTCCCCTCTTTTCCCCTTATCCTACGGGGCATGAGCTAGGAAACTCCAGGGGCCGCGACCTGGTCCCAGCCTGCAGCTAACATCCTCACCACTAGAGGCCCTGGAGAAGACCAGCTGGGTCTTAGACTCCGCGCCCTGGGGAATCTTGGCTCTAGCTTCCGTTTGGATCCCGGTTGTGCTCCTCTGGTCCCGCTTTCCACAACCACCCAGTTTCCTATCCGCAGAAGCCAGCCATAGGGTTCACTACCTCGCGGTGCACTCCTGTCCCCCTACGGTGTGCATCTGTCACCTGGCCACAGGTGATCCTGACAGTCGCGGCATGAGGGATATGTCTATTCATAAAAATGGGATACATCCCATTCAAAGTTGAGGCCGGCAGGTTGTCTGGTATTCAAAGTGAAAATCCATCGGACTTCTTGCTTACATAGAATACCAAATTTGTCGCTACCCCTGGGTGGTCTCACTATTTTCTCCATACCCTGAATAATTGGACTAGATGTATCCTCATAATGAAAATAAAAAAGTAGAGTGCTCTTTCTCTATATAATGGAGATGATCATAGAGATGGTCACTAAGTCAACGTGTTGTCCTTCCAACATACTGGATTGAACAAATGGTGCATGTAATAACATACACAACGAATCGTGTGTTACAATTGATAAAGGTCCGTATCTTGTGTGACTTGCCTGTGGTAGTTGAAACAATGGTGTCACCTCCTCTTATGAAAGGGCAATACACGCAGCTTTTGCTCCCGCATTTGAAAGTTCCTTTAAAGGATAACCAATGTGTGGGAGCAGTGGCGGTGCGTCCATAGTGGGCACAGGAGCGCCGCCCCCTCTCTCCCATGCACCGTCAACAATACATACATTCATGCGTAGCATGAATGTATGTATTGTTGCCGGCGCCGCTGCCGCCCACTATTCAGATGGCCGGCCCCCTGGCGAGCGCCGGCCATCTGCATAACAGCAGTTGGTTGGTTTTTGGAAGTGTCTATCAGAGCCAGCAGCTCTGATAGGCTTCCAGATTACAGCCTGTGGGCTGTAATCGGCTTCCAAAAAGTTAACCAGGGGACTCACGGGCTGTGCGTTCCTTGGTTAACACTGACACACGTCTCAGCCAATCAGGTTCACCGGGTCTGGTTACCGGTAACCTGATTGGCTGAAGCGACATCGAGGGCGGGAGAAGACATCGAGGACGGAAGAAGACATGAGGGAGCGTGGAGGAGGACGACGCTGACCCGAGGAAGGTAAGGGCTGGGGGGAAACTGGCTGCATTTGATGGGGAAACTGGCTGCATTTGTGGACAAACTGGCTGCATTTGGGGGGAAACTGGCTGTATTTGGGGACAAACTGGCTGCATTTGGGGGGAAATTTACTGCATTTGGGGACAAACTGGCTGTATTTGGGGACAAACTGGCTGTATTTGGGGGAAAACTGGCTGTATTTGGGGGAAAACTGGCTGCATTTGGGGACAAACTGGCTGCATTCGGGGAAAAACTGGCTGCATTTGGGGACAAACTAGCTGCATTTGGGGGGAAACTGGCTGTATTTGGGGACAAACTGGCTGCATTTGGGGGGACAAACTGGTGGCGTTTGGGCACAGTGGCTGCATTTAATGGGCACAGTGGCGGCAATTGATGATTTTTTTTTTCAGTTTCTTTGCGCCCCCCCAAATATTTTGAGCACCAGCCGCCACTGTGTGGGAGTCTTTTTGCTAGTATAAAGACTGGGTGATAGTAATCCACTAAGTGAAGGTGCTTTTCTAGATACCGTTCGTATGCCCTTATTCAAATAAATGGGGTCATTAGACAACAAGGGTAAGTATTTAGTAACAATTTTTTGTATTTTATTGAATTCAGCACTATATGGAGTTGAAAAGATAGGAATGTGAGCCGATCGCACAACTTTTTTTATGTTAGACGGGGACTATTATCCCCAAAAATGTGGGGCCTCTATGGGGGCCAAATTTTCGCCGTCCCTGGCAAATCTATACATGGGATGGTGGGAGAGGCTCCACATTTTTGCACCTGATAGTCCCCGTCGAAAAGATACTGTATTTTATTGCAGGTATATAGATGACCTCCTATTCATAGTTTCTGGATAACATATTAGTCTGGAAACGTGGTTGGAGTACATGAATAATAATACGTTGAACTTAAAATTCACTGGACAACATAAAATGAGGTCCATAGAATTTTTAGATGTTAAATTAACAGGAAATGACAATGAGATCACTTCTAATCTCTACAGAAAACCTACCGTAGAAAACACGCTTTTGCGTGCAGACTCCAGCCATCCGGGGCACACGATAAACAGCATCCCGGTAGGCCAATTCCCCAGACTAAAAAGACTATGTAGTAGATTATCAGATTTTGAACGTGAAGCTACACACATGTCTTTACGGTTTGAGCAAAGGGGATACCCTAGGTCAGTCATCAACAGGGCGCTAAATATTGCCGACAAGGTACCCCGTCATAACCTATTATTTGACAAACCTGTCATTAACTCCAAACATGGAAGATCACGGCAATCGGCTCACATTCCTACCTTTTCAACTCCATATAGTGCTGCATTTAATAAAATACAAAAAATTGTCACTAAATACTTACCCGTGTTGTCTAATGACCCCATTTATTCCCAAATTTTGAATAAGGGCATACAAACGGCATCTATAAAACCACCTTCACTTAGTGGATTACTATCACGCAGCCTTTATACTAGTGTAGCTACCCGTCCCGGTCTCCACACACCCGCAGACCCCTATTTGTTAATGGAATCTACTGGTTTCGTTACTTTGGGTCTGCAGCTTTTACCTCCCACGAGTGGATCCTTCAGCTCCGTTGTCTAGGCACACCAGTATCTTCCAGGAATAAGGCCAATGTCAACACATGAGTAAAACCTAATCAGCAAGGCTTTATTATTTTTCCACTTTGAGTTAACTTGAAGAAAGCAAGAGCAGAAAAGTTGAAAGACGTAGGGGAAGTTTCAGGCACGCAACACTTAAATCCAGTATCTACACTCGTCGCCACTCAAGCCTGAGTGGGTATTGCTCACCCAGGTAGTCCCTATGACAGCGGTCCTAGCAGCCGGGATGGAGCACGGATGTCAGAGATGATGGATCTCCCTCTAGGCAAGCCTCCAGGCCTCTCCCCGAAACAGCAGTACCGTCGCTAGTCTCCGCCGGGACTGTTCTTCCCCTGGAATTCCTTTCCTAAAGATGGGCCCCCTTCAAACGGGCAGCCTGGGATTCTTCTCTGAAGCGTAGGCCCTAGTCAGCGGAGCTGGGCCTACAATGCAGCAACAGGGCCTTGGGCGGAAGGTGCCCAGGCCTAAACACACTCGCACACCTCGTGCCATGCGGGCCACGAGGCACACTCACTGGACTAGAGGTCCCCCTCTACACCTTAGGGTCCCCCTGGAATCACGCCACACCAAATGGCTTCTGCCCCTTTTGTACCCTCTCCCAGCATGCACAGCGGGTAGACCACGCCCACTGCACGGCTGCTTAGAGAGGACACCCAAGGTGCTGTGATACCCCCGTAGTCCAGCCTGTGCCGGCGGTGACAGTGCCACCTGCAGGCAAAGGAGACCCAGAGCAGAACAATAATTGAACATAATTGGTCTGAGCCCAACTACTGGCTCAGACCGCTCCTTAAATTTCCACATATCGCCCCCAAATATTGGGGGGCGCTACACTAGCAAAAAGACTCCCACACATTGGTTATCCTTTAACTCCTTCAGATCCACGCTATAGCTGAATGACGGCTACAATGCGGATCTGCTTTGCCGGGAGGCCGTCAATAGACATCCTCCCCTTTGCACGCTCCACGCCCAGTGCCACCTATCAATGCCCACGAGTGCACCTATCAATGCCCACCAGTGGTGCCAATCAGTGCCTCATCAGTTGTTGTACGGGGGGTTGGGCGATTGGGACCACCCCATTCATTTTTTCACCATGAGTTTCATTTAAAGTCCCACTCTCCTTTTTTGCATCTTTGCTGCTCTATGCAACTTTGTCCCGTTTTGTCAGTGCCTCATCAGTGCCACCTAGCAGAGCTGCCTATCAGTGTCACCTACCAGTGCCGATCAGTGCCACCCATCAGTTCCCATCACTGCCACCTATAATTGTCCATCATTGCCAGCTATCAGTGCCACCTATTAGTGCCACATCTCAGTGCCCACCAGTGCCACCTATCAATGCCCTTCAGTGCCACTAATCAGTGTCAACTCTCGGTGTCACCTCTTAGTGCCCACCAGTGCCACCTATCAGTGCCCACCAGTGCCGCCTATCAGTGCCCACCAGTGCCGCTGTTGTAAAAAATGTCTCGACCCATGCAGGATCTCGAACGCGTCACTTCCTGTGCGGCTACGTCAGAAAACAGCTGATCGCGTTGCTCCACTGCGCATGCGCGGCTTCACCTCGCCTATAACGCGCATGCGCAAATGCTCATTTCAGTCTGTGAAAATTCTAGACTCGAGCGGGCGGGCGGAGGCGTTGCAAATTGCTTATCATCGTCGGGAGCACCGCCTCCAGCCCCACCCCCAACACGCCCCGCGCCCGCAGGGAAGGGAACCTCACGAGGCGCTGACAAGGTGAAGGAGCAGGGACCTAAAGAACAGAGGCAGCCCAGGACACAGGGTAAGGAGACTACCAAGGATATGGTGTATTATGCCCAGAAAATTAATGGGATGATGGGGAATGAAGCGGCTGGACACTCACAGCAAGCAGAGCCTGCTTTGCATGAGACACAGGCTGGAGCGGCCATTTTGGCTGCAAACAATGAGAATGATGAGACTGATCACTCTGATTCTGGAGCCTCTGAAACCAGTGAGCAGGACACTTCTGAGAATGCTCAGCCCACGCTGGCAGATATCCTCAGGGCAGGTAACATTGGCAATGCCTCGGTAGCCACCATGAGAGAGGAACTGTCGCTGCTGCGACAAGATATGCAAAAAATGCAGGAATGCACTACTGCGGTGGAAAGTAGGGTGAGTGAAATCGAGGATCATTTACCCCCCATTGAGAGGGATACCAAAGCTGCTTATCAACTGGCAAGGGAGGCTATGGACAGAGCAGAGGACTTTGAGAACCGCCTCAGGAGAAATAACATTTGCATTGTGGGGCTTCCTGAGAAGGTGGAGGTCAGGGACCCCACAGCGTATGTGGAGGGTTGGCTGCTAGACATATTTGGGAAAAATGCCTTTTCTCCCCTGTTCGCGGTGGAGCGCGCCCACAGGGTGCCGGCTCGCCCCTCTCAGCCTGGGGGGCCCCCCAGGCCAATACTAGCAAGATTACTGCACTATCGAGATAGAGAAACGGTGCTCAGGCTCGCACGGGAGCGGGCCAACATACAACATAATGGAGCCAGAGTATCTTTCTATCCTGATTTCTCCGCTGAGGTGCAAAGGCGCCGGGCGAAGTTCTTTGATATAAAGCGCAGGCTCCGTCAGTTGCAGCTCTCATATGCCATGTTGTACCCGGCAAAGCTGCGGGTGATCGTGAGTGGGCAGGCGCAATTCTTTGAGTCGGCCAAAGATGCTAATAACTGGCTGGACCGCAATGAACAGACCCTGAGGCGGCGTGATCAGAATGGTGAGGAGGACTGATGGGGGGGGTATACTGGCACGCGGAGGAGGCCCAACCTTAACATGGCTCCTGAGGTGCTTTGATCTACTATGGCAACTTTGTACTGAACCTATCCGGATGAACCCTGGCTGAGGGACATTATCTTGCAACATATCAAGACGAGAGCTTCAGACATCGTCAGTGTGGATTTACAAAATGTGTACTTGAGAGACCCCCTGGGTGCGTTTCCAGGGGACCATGGTTGCCCTGCCCGGTTGGCAGGAAATGGTTATACGTTGCTGGAGGGGAATGCTTGTTGCTTCCCCAAATTTTCTCCTATGTTGTTTTTTTTTCTTTTTCATTTTCTTGGTGGGTGGTTTATCAGCAGTTTTTCTATGATGGGCAATATGACCAGCCCATGTACACTACTTCAGGACTTGTGCACTTGTTCGGGGATTGCCGGGCTCCCAGGCCTGGGGGTGTTCAACCTGCTTGTTTATATGTTCAACTTTTTTGAATGGCGGGGATTCCTGTAGTCTCATGGAATGTGAGGGGACTACATTCACCCCTTAAGAGAACCATGATACGCATGTGCCTTAAAAAATTTCAACCAGGGATATTTTGCTTCCAGGAAACACATTTGATGGGGGAGACTGTGGGGTGTATACAGTATAACTGGGTGAACAAAGCTTACCACTCTACTCACACCTCTTACTCGAGAGGGGTGAGTGTCTTGATTCACAACTCCTTGGACTACCAAGAGATGGACAGTCTCATTGACCCTGATGGTCGATTTGTGTTTCTCCATTGCAGATTGGGCGCCTTAATATGTGTAATTGCTGGAGTATATGTCCCCCCCCCCTTCACGGCGGTGGTGCTGAGGGCCTTGATATCCTATTTGGATGGTAGGCCGGAGGTACCGCTACTGGTGATTGGGGACTTTAACTGTTGTTTGGACCTCTCGCTGGATAGACACCCGGCTGTAGGAGCCTCTGCCCTCTCCAGGGGTATCCCCCTGGCGCGGTTGTTGCAAGAGGTGGGCTGGGTGGATATCTGGCGACATCGTCACCCAGGGACACGACAATATTCCTGTTTCTCCAAATCACATGGCAGCCTGTCTAGTGTAGACTTGGGGGTGGGAAACACACGCATGCTCCAATATGTGTCCACAATGGAATATAGGCCCCGTAGTGTGTCTGATCATTCCCCATTGATAGTGAACCTGGTGGTTTCCCGACCAGTTGCACTCCCAAAAGCCCCGTGGAAATTTAATGCGTTCTGGCTAAAATTGTTTAAATCCCCTGAAACTATAGAAGAGAGCATGCGTGGGTTTTTCAATGCTCGGAACCCCGAGGGTACTTGTATGCAGCAGTGGGAGGCCTTTAAGGCATTTTTAAGAAGGGTTTTGACCAATGAAATGACTAAAGTGAAAAGGGATTCATCTGCTCTTGTGGCGGAGCTAGAGAATAGGGTGAAGGAGCTTGAGCAGCGCTTTGTCTTGGACCCCTCTGATTCAGCTAGGGAGGAGTGGCAGGATGCTCAGTCAGCGTATGAGCGTGTGCTGTCCTCAACTGCCGAGAAAAAACGTTTTTTTACCAAACAGGCATTTTTTGAGGAAGGGGAGAAAACTGGGCGTATGCTGGCTAGAATAGCGAATTCACAACAGAGGTCCCCGACCATAGGGGCCATAAAATTCAAAGCCGGACCACTTGTCCGATCACCCAAACTCATTATGCAGGAGTTGGCAAGGTTTTATGAGGAGATGTACTGCCCCGGAGCCGCCAATGACTGGGCGGATCTGGAGCAGTACTTAACAGGGTTGACCTTTCCTAGGCTTACTGCAGGACAGAGGGAAGGGTTGGACGCACCGCTCACAGTGGAGGAACTGCAGGAGGCGGTGGGGCTGTTCCCTAATTGTAAGGCACCGGGGGAGGACGGGATCCCCATGGAAGTATACAAGCAGCATGCGGAGGCATTGCTACCACGCTTGTTGCGGGTGTTTAACGGGTGTTTTTGTTTCTGGGTGCCGCCACCAGTGGCTAAGGCCCAATTGTTCAGCCCCTGTTTAACAGGGGCATGTAATTACAATTTTTTATGCAATGCTTTGCAGCAGGGCTTATTACTGCACTCCAACTAGAGTATCTGGGAGAGGTTGCAGTGTCGTGGCACCAGCACCAGTGCCTAAGGCCCAATTTTTCTGCCCCTGATTAACAGGGGCGTGTAATTACAATTTTTGATGCAATACTTTGCAACAGGGCTCATTGCTGTGCTCCAAGTACAGTATCTGTGAGGGGTTGCAGTGTTGTGGCACCAGTGCCTAAGGCCCAATTTTTCTGCCCCTGTTTAACAGGGGCATGTAATTACAATTCTTGATCTAATAATTCACAGCAGGGCCTATTCCTGTGCCCACCCAGAGTAACTGCGAGGGCTTACAGTGTTGTAGCAACACCAACACCTAAGGGCCAAATTTCTGCAGAGTATATATGGCAGGCCCCTACTTTCAAACATCCAACTTACAAACGACTCCTACTTGCAAACGGAAGGAGACAACAGGAAGTGAGAGGAAATTCTCTCCTTTAGGAGTTAATATGGGAAAAAGGTGTCTCCTCTCCACTGATGCTTTATCACCAATCCTTGTTTCAATAAAAAACCCACATTTTCAAAAAACATTTGTCATTGGGACGGAAAGTGAGGTGAAATGTTCTGAACAGGTGCACAGACAGCAAAACAAATGTTACCGGGGTGATAACCCTTCCCTATGTTTTCCAAAAACCTTTAAAATAGATTTTTTGGGCTGGAGCTACATTTATAAAATGTACCTGTTCCAAATTATAAACAGATTCTACTTAAGAACAAACCTACAGTCCCTGTCTTGTTTGCACCGCCTGTATACTGCTGTTCAGAGTATATAGGACCTTTTTTAAATTTGGGTGCAGGGTTCCCCTTATTATCCATACAAGCCCCAAAGGGGCTGGTAGTGGGCTGGTAGTGGGCTGGGGGTGGGGGGGTACCCATGCCATTTTTCTTAATGATTTTCATCCATATTCCCGGGACCAGACATTACATTAAAGCCGCAAGCAGTTTTAAATGACTTTTTTCCTTTAGAAATTTCATTTTGTGCTACAAAACTAGATATGTAGACAGTTCGGGGGGGGCGTGTTCAGATGTGGATGGAGGTGTTGAGAGCTTGTGTGGAGTGAGGAGGAGGGAGAGGATGTTCGAGTGATCTCTAACGCTCTATCTCCCCCAAATAACTGTACCGCATGGGGAGTATGTGACAGAGGAAGATACAATCTGCTACAATACTGCCATAATACCTTGCTTTATCTTATGGTCAGCACGGCGTGTGTTGGGCGGGCATGGTGTGCGGAGCAGTGGCGGCTGGAATCCCTGCGGTGACCCTGCTGTGACCCTGCTGTGAGCCGGTGTTCTCGCGAGACCTCGAACGGAGCCGCGGGTAGCTGCAGACGGCACGAGTGTGGAGGAGGAGGAGGGGGAAGTGGAGAGGAACCCAGCGAGCCGGGAAGATAAGCTATTGCCGGGACATCTCAGCTATCTCTGACTGCCTGACTGCCTGTAACCACCAACTTCCAAGCGGTGAGCCTAAGATCAAGTACAGCATACTTATAATAAATTGTGTAGTGTGTGGGCTGGAGAGCGAGATTAAATCAGAGCAGCAGCAACTTCCAAGTGGTGAATTTAAGATCAAGTACAGCAAACTTATCACAAATTGTGTAGTGTGTGGGCTTGAGAGCTGAGTTTAAAGCGGAGCAGCAGCAGCAGCTAGACTGGATAAATAAAGTGAAAGATCAATGTGTATTGTACGGACCACTGTGCAGAGAAGCAGCAGAGTTTAACCTGTACATTTGAATTGCTTGTGAGGTGACACATTGTGTTACATTGTGAATTGTGCCGAGTGGAGCTACCCCTGCTCTACCCCTGTTCTGGTCCCTTTAGCTTACTGGCGGCATTGGATCTATGAGAGATCTTTTGGAGCTCTGCTGAGTTATATACATAACTAAGAACTGTAGCGTCATCAGTGGGGGCGAACCTATCAGAGCTAGAGCTAAAGAAGAACTGCATTGCAAGCTCTGCCTAGTGGAAGTATCCTGTGGTGACCCCATTGGCCTACTATCAGGATCAGAGCTTTGGGAGTTTTGCAGGAGCAGTATAAGCGCCTATAGAATTAAGAACTGGACTGTGGTGTGGTCTGAAGGGGTACATTTATGCTAGCCCAGCCAGCTCTCTATTTCTCCAGCTACCTGCTTGCCTAAACGGCTGGGAATAAGTGGGGGGAGGAAAGGTCATTAAAAAGCGTACCTGGTATAGCATAAAAGATGACTTCAAAGAAAAAAGAGGAGCAACCTAATCTGGAGAGTGGGGGGGCTCAAACCACGCGATCAGCGAAAGAGAAAGCCACGCAAGCAGCAGCAGCAGCAGCAGCCAAATTAGAGCGGTTTGTCCATGCTTCGGCAAACTCACCAGGGAAAGGCAGTCAGCATCAACAAGCACAGGGAAAAACTCAAGCGGAAGTATCGGCAGATAGGAAAAGTTATGGTCAAGGTGCACCAGCCCCAAAAATGACAAGTAAAAAGGGCCCTATGGGAGAGACCTCGGGGAGCGGGATTGTACCTGCAACAAATCTTGTAGCAGCTCCCACAGTGGCCCCGGCAGTTGATCTACCAGAGGAGGAAGAGCCGACAATGAAAGAAGTATTGTGTGCGGTGAATGCATGTAGGGGATCACTGAACAATATATGTGATCAGATAAAAGGAATTAAGGAAGAGCTAGTGTCAATGAGCCAGGAGTTGTAGAAAACTGTACTAAGGACAACAGCGGCTGAGGAAAGACTGAGCCAAATCGAAGATGAGGTGCATCCATTAAAACAGGAGATGAAAGCAATGAAAGAACAAATGGGGTGGCAGGCATCTAAACTCGATGAAATCGAAAATAAAATAAATAAATATTTATGGAAATTTTTAAGGGTTAAATTTTAAAAGGACAATTGTGTTTTCCCCTTTTTTTGGGGGCGGGGTCCCCCCCCCCCTTTCCTTTTTTTTTTTGTTTGACTTGTACCTATTGTTCACTTATGCTGCGTTTATAAAGTGGGGGATTGTATAGAAGTATATATGCATGTGCAGGGGTAGATTTTTTTATTTCTTGTGTTTTTTTTTTATTTTTTGTATTTATAAGATAAGGGGATGGAGTGAGGAGGTACCCTTAAGTCTACGCCAATAATGAATGAAAGTGACACATCAATGATAATTTTTTTGTTACAGCTCACATTTTTATTAGCAAGGGTGGGGGAGAGAATAGCGGGAAGGGATATGAGATGTTAAAAGAGAATATGGTATGTGTGGAGTACGTATGGGAGGGATGGCAGGAGCCGGTCACAGGTATAGCCCCTGGGGTTTGCCTAGATAGGCAGAGGGAGGAGGGAAGGGGGGGGGTGGGAGGGTGAGGCATGGGTTAAGAGGTGGGAGAGTGGAGTAAAATTGGATAAAACCACGAAAGTCACATTTCAAGCACAGAAAAGAAGGGAGTTTGAGACTAAAAGATTCAGGGAATACTCACATTTTTTGAAAAACACAGTTAAAAAAAGCAATTTAGTAGTAGACCAAGGGAAAAGATGGAGTAGTGGAGCAATTGTTTTTTTCTGTATTTTTTTGCTTTTTCTTTTTTTTTCTGTACTGAGGAATTTTTTTGACCGTTGGGTTTGTTTAGTATCTCTCTTTTTGGTTATGATTGGACACAATGCTTTCTTCTACTCAAGATTGAACTTATTAGGGTCCAAATGTGTATCTTTCTCCTATATGCTCTATATGCTCTCCTTGTTATTATGTAAATTTTTTTGGCGTCCTAAAACATTTAATTTAGGCTCCTGGAATGTCCGGGGGATGGGGGATCCGGTAAAGAGAGCTGCAATATTTTCCACACTTGAATGGTATGGGGTGGAGTTAATTTGTATCCAGGAGACCCATTTAACAAAAGAAACAAAGGTAAAATTATCCAATAGGAAATATCAGTGTCAGTACCATTCAGTGTACTCTTCCTACTCTAGGGGGGTGAGTATAATGGTGAAAAAGGGGATCCCTTTTGTTTGCAGAGAGGTTAGCAGTGGCGGCCCGTCCATAGGGGGCGCATGGGCGCCGCCCCCCCTCCCCCAAAGCCACGGGCGCCGGGCACAGTGCTTTATTAAAGCATCATGAAGCGTCATGCCAATGCAAAGCAGGCAAGACGCTTCATTTGCAAGTTTTTTTTTAGCTCTGTGGCGCTTTACAGGGCGCCTCCAGCCAATCTCGATGGGTCCTGCACCTCTCCAGCCACTCTCATTGGGTCCTGAGGAGGAAATAGGCGGTGCTTTCCCTGGGCGGCTGTGTCACTTTCGATTTCGGCTCTGTGGCTCCAGGACTCAGAGGTAAGTAACATTCTTCTTCTGATGCCGCGTACACACGATCATTTTTCCCGTTGGGAAAAATGACATTTTTTTTTTCGCTGAGAAAAACGATCGTCTGTGGGCTTTATGCCGTTTTTCTCGTTGAGAAAAACGGCAGGAAAAACGACGAGAAAAATTAGAACATGTTCTAAATTTTCTCATCGTTTTTTCCATCATTTTTTTCCGCGGCAGTTTTCCCATAGGGAGACACTGCCGCGGAGCCCACAGACGGTCGTTTTTCTCGACAAAGAAAAAAATGACGGGAAAAACGGTCGTGTGTGGGGGAAAATGCCGTTCCCTCGTTTTTCATTTAATTTCATGTCGTGATTCACGGCGGTGTTTTCACCGCCGTGAATCACGATCGTGTGTACGCGGCATAACACTTTATTTGTCTAATTTATTGTCTGTCCAGTGTCCAGTGTCCTGACCCCATCCATATACAGCAGCACCTTGTGCTGTATGTATTCTCAGCCTGAGATTCGGACTGAGAGTGAGGGGGGAGGGAGGGGGAGGGAGGGGGAGGGAGCCGTGCTTCACCCGACAATCTGCTGGAGCCTTACACATCTCCTGTATCTGTGAGGGGCTCCTAGAACTGCGTCCTACAGCCCTGCTTTACAGATCTCTTATATCAATCTGTCTGTCTCTCTCTCTCTCTTTATCTATCTTATCTGTCTATCCCATATCTATGTATGTATGTATGTATTATATCTATCTATCTATCTATCTATCTATCTATCTATCTATGTATGTATCTATCTATGTATTATATCTATCTATCTATTATATCTATCTATCTATGTATGTATGTATGTATTCTTTCTATCTATCTATCTATCTATCTATCTATCTATCTATCTATCTATCTATCTATCTATCTATCTATCTATCTATCTATGTGTAGCGGCCTCCACTCTCTCTCCTTGATATCAGTTCATCTGTCTCTGGCTTTTGTCTAGGGGTACCTTGGTTGAGAGAGTGCGGGGTCACCACGCCAAGTTCCCACCACAGGTGTGCGTATGGTGTGGGAAAGTCCTCTTCACCTTCGGGACGGTGTCCTGCATCAGAGCCTCCACCTCCTTTGTGGCGATGTCTGCCAGAAAATGAGCCCCACACCATTAAAGTCCAACACTCCTTTATTCTTCCAATATCAGAGTAAAACACAGACAGTTGGACTCCCTCAATGAGCAGAACAAACAGGGGGGGTGTGGATACGAGTAGGCCCAGACACAATGAACTCTTCTCGCTCTTCTGCGAAAGTGTATTGTGGTCCCTTGTTGAAAGGGATATCCCTCCAGGCGGTCTCCGGAGGCTCACCCGTCACTGGCAATATGCTGCTCCAGGTCTTCAGGCGAGTACACCCTCTGGTCCCTTACGCCTCTGGATTCGGGTACCCACTCCCGGGGTTCCCTAGGACTTCCTTCCCTCGCGGAACCCAGTGAAGGACACTGGGTCCCAGACCTCCATCCGAGTACCTCACCCCAGGCTGAAGGTGCCTTGGATGGAACATGACCTCCGAGCGTCCTCTAGGCCTAGGCCACCTAGGACCTCCAACACGACCACCGCCCTCAGGCTGAAGGTGCCTGGGACTCCAACCCCGTGACAAAGATGGTCGGCCCCTTTATACCCTCCCCCAGCAAGCATGGCGGGTTCCCCGCCCCACCATACAACCGCTGAGAGAGGACAAAAAGGGGTACGGCACACAGCAATGGTTCAACCCCAGCCCAAGGTGACAGCGCCACCCGCTGGGCTGCAGGGAACTGCACATTACTGGTGTCTCTGCCAGTTTCAAATACACAGGGAAAGTGCATGCCCGCTACATATGTATGTACTCTATCTATCTATCTATGTATTCTATGTATCTATCTATGTATCTATCTATGTATCTATCTATGTATCTATCTATGTATGTATTCTATCTATGTATGTATTCTATCTATGTATGTATTCTATCTATGTATGTATTCTATGTATGTATGTATGTATGTATCTATCTATGTATCTATGTATCTATGTATGTATCTATCTATCTATGTATTCTATCTATGTATGTATTCTATCTATGTATGTATTCTATGTATGTATGTATGTATGTATCTATCTATGTATCTATGTATCTATGTATGTATCTATCTATCTATGTATTCTATCTATGTATGTATGTATTCTATGTATGTATGTATGTATGTATGTATGTATCTATCTATATATCTATTTATGTATGTATTCTATCTATCTATGTATGTATGTATCTATCTATCTATGTATGTATGTATCTATCTATCTATGTATGTATGTATGTTTGTATGTATTCTATCTATCTATCTATGTATGTATGCATGGATTCTATCTATCTATCTATCTATCTATCTATCTATCTATCTATCTATCTATCTATCTATCTATCTATCTATCTATCTATCTATCTATCTATCTATCTATGCATGGATTCTATCTATCTATCTATCTATCTATCTATCTATCTATCTATCTATGTATGTATGTATGTAATCTATCTATCTATCTATCTATCTATCTATCTATCTATCTATCTATCTATCTATCTATCTATCTATCTATCTATCTATCTATCGGCATATCTGTCTCTCTATCTGTCTATCTAATTATCTATCTATCTGTATATCTATCTATCTGCATATCTGTATATCTATCTATGTATCTGCCTCTGTCTGTCCTATCCAATCTATCCCTCTGTCTGTTTGCGGGGGGGGGGTTTGTTTGCGCCCCCCCAAAAAAATGGAGCACCAGCCGCCACTGGAGGTTAGGCTAGACAAATTGGGTCGCTTTATTTTCTTGCATTGCTTGATAGAAAATTAACCATATGTATTGGCAAATGTCCCTCCACCTTTTAATATGGAGATCTTGTATAAATTTGTGGAGTTTGTGCTAAATAAGGAAGAAATTCCCGTAATAGTAGTAGGGGACTTTAATGTAGTACTGGACAGGACAGTAGATAGATTCCCACCAGGGACACGGCTGGATAGGGGGGGAGAGGGAGGGAGAGGGACGCTTAAGCCAGTTTCTAGAAGAGGTTGGATGGTGTGACATCTGGAGAATGGGAAATCCAGACGAGAGGCAGTATTCCTGTTTCTCAAGCTCATATTCTACATTATCCAGAATAGATATGGCCTTGGGAAACTGGATAAGCCTACAGCTGGTTAGCAAAATTGTTTATTACCCAAGAGGGGTGTCGGATCACTCCCCACTGGTGCTGACAATGAATACAGGGAAAAAGTGTCCCCCAAGTAATTGGAAAATAAGCCCCTTTTGGCTAGAACTAATGGGAAAACCAGAGGAGATAAATATAAAATTGAAAGAGATGGTGGGCTTTAATGAAGGGACAGCGCCGGTGGGAGTGATATGGGACACCCTAAAGGCCTTCCTTAGGGGAGTATTGATCAAAAAAGTGGCTAAGATAAAAAAAAACTCTAGGGAATGGGAAGAGAAGATCAGGAAAGAGGTGGTGGAGGCAGAAAAACACTATGTGGAGGACCCAACTCTGATGAAACAAAGGAAATGGCTCGAGAAACAACAGGAGTATAAAATGGCGGTTGTAAGGAAAGTGGAGAATAAGCGCCTATTTCAAAGATAGAGTACCTTTGCAGAAGGGGAGAGTGTAGGTCATACACTGGCTCTATTGGCTAAAACTAATTTGGCCCCCTCTAGTATCCCCGCAATAAGGATGTTGGGGGGCGGGATATCCTCTCAGTCATCTGAAATATTGGAGACGTTTGTGGTATACTATCAGGACCTATACAAGTCAAAGAGGGAAGATGAGACATCACAGATGGATGGATTTCTGGGGGGAATAGAAACACCAGTTTTAACAGAGGAAGATAGAAGAGCCATAGAAGCCCCGATAACCCTAGAGGAACTGCAATTGGCATTAGCGGGAATGTCCAACCAGAAGTCCCCCGGGCCAGACGGTTTACCGGTGGAGATTTACAAACAATATGGGGAGGTGCTCCTCCCAGAACTGCTAAAGGTGCTGAACTGGGCGGTAGAAGGGGGGAAGCTGCCGGCCTCAATGTCAGAGGCTACCATAATAGTACTCCAAAAAGAGGGGAAAGATCAACTAGATACATCATCCTACAGACCAATTTCACTATTGTGTTCAGACGTTAAGATATTGGCTATGGTGCTGGCGGCCAGGATGAATAAACACATTCAGAAATTAATACATCCGGATCAGTCCGGATTCATCCCTAATAGAGCTACCAGCACCAATATTAGAAGACTGTACTTGAATCTACAGACGCCAGCTGAGAATAGAGGTGGTAGAGCTATCCTATCCCTGGATGCCACCAAGGCTTTTGACAGCCTAGAATGGGATTACCTCTGGCACGTGTTAGAGAAATTTGGATTCGGTCCTGTCTTTATCAAATGGGTAAAAACACTTTCAAATTCCCCAAGTGCAAAAATAAAAATTAACAACGAATACTCAAAGGGGTTCAGGCTAGAGAGGGGGACAAGGCAGGGATGTCCCCTGTCCCCCCTTCTCTTCGCGTTAGCAATAGAGCCATTAGCAATAGCGATTAGAACTAAAAAGGGGATACAGGGATTCCAGAGGAAAGCGGGGGAGGAAAAAAAATCGCACTTTACGCGAACGACATCTTGCTTTTTTTGGGGGATTCCTCAATGTCACTAAAAACGGCGGTGCAGACAGTGGAAGCATTTGGGCGATTCTCGGGCCTGGTGATAAACTGGGAGAAGTCTGCACTTCTGCCGGTGGATCTAGTAGGCAATGCCGTTTGTGAAGGAATCCCTTTACTAAAAGTAGTGGAAGAAATGGATTATCTGGGGATAGTGGTGACACGAGACCCAGAACAATACATTAATAATAACTTAAGGCCACTCTTAGTTAAGTTCAAGCAAAAAGCCGACATTTGGGAACGACTTCCCCTATCAGTAGCCGGACGAAGTAATCTCATCAAGATGATTTGGATGCCACAACTACATTATGTGCTCCATAACTTCCCAGTATGGATCGGGAAAGTATGGTTTGAAAAAATAGACACCCTTTTCAGGGAATTAATCTGGAAGAAGGGCAGGGCAAGGATCAGTCTCCAAACATTACAGCTGCCAACAAATGAGGGAGGGTTGGCCATTCCACACACTCACAGTTATTTCTTAGCGGCCCAGCTACAGCACCCGGGGGGGTGTATAACAGAAGGAGGAGGAGGGGCTAGCGGGAAAATGATGGTAATGGGGGCCCCACATAACACCATAATAGAACATTTGGAGGCTGATTCCTTCCCCGTTAAGAATCCAACACTGAAGATGGTCATAAGAACATGGCGGGCAGGCAAACAAGCCTTGGGGTACAAAGGGCTAACGGAATATTCCCCTCTCTTGGAAAATAAACAGCTACCAGAAATTCAAGCTATGGGAAAGTTAAAGGAATGGGAAAAGCGGGGTATAACTAGACTGGCGCAATTATATGAAGGCAACACATTAAAAGCCTTTTCAGAATTAAGTAGAGAGTATGCCATTCCAAACTCCCTGTTTTACACTTACCTGCAGATAAGACATGCACTTCAAGCCCAATTCAAAACACAACCGGTGAGCTGGCAAAAAATTCCCCACCTTCAACGGTTAATCAAGCCAGGAATATCTAAAGGCCTTATCTCAGAATTATATTCACAGATTAGGGGCGGCTCTATACCTGAGGAGAGGTTGGGAAAAAATAAAGCAAAATGGGAGGAGGACATAGGCCCTATAACAACCGCACAATGGGAACGGATACTGGAGCAGGGGACAGTGGTGTCACTCTCCCTGTCGCAGAGAGTGTCGCACCTGTTCTTAGTGCACAGAGTCTATTACACCCCAAAGAGGCTACATATGTTTGGAAGGAGACTAGATGATAAGTGTCCTAGATGTCAAGATAGAGGGGACCTCATACACATAATGTGGAAATGCCCGAAGTTATATAGATATTGGGTTAAGGTAATTATCATCATAAATACGACCTTTGGGATAACCCTGGAACCGGAGGCCAGGGTATGCCTACTAGGTTGTATAGAGGAGGGACATGTGCAAAAAGGCATCTTGGAAGTAGTGCTGAGGTGCCTGAAAGGTGATAGCACAAAATTGGCAAGCACAGAAAGCACCGACATCGGCAGAATGGGTCAAAGTAATAAATGCGACAGTGTGGAAAGAAAAAGCAGTTCTGATCAGACGCGGTAACTACAAAAAAATTTAAATATTGTGGGATCCCTGGTTGAGAAGAATGGGGTGTCCTCCTTAGTAGGTGTAGTAGAGAGAAGAGAAAAATAGACCCAAACTTGGAAATTGGTTTGATGGGATAGGAAGAGTGTAGAGAGTGTAGCGAGAAAGAGAAGCTATGGGCTCTAGATAAGGTAGACTAACGAGTCGGGAGAATAAAAACAAAAGGGGAAAGGGAAGAGAGAGAAAGAAAAAGGAAAAATAAAATAAAATAAAGGTAAAAATAAAACAGACTCCAGTAATAGTGATATAGAGTGGTAGAATTTTTTTTTTTTTGTGGTGTGAAGAAAAAACAGTCGGGGGGGGGGGGGAGGTAAAGTGGGTATGGGTAGAATATTACATTAACACATTGTATGTAAAATAAAGGTAAAACAAATGTATGTATTTTTAATTGATGTTTTGCACTGAGGAAAAACAATAAAATGTCATTTTGTGCAGGGACAGTTCTAAACATGGGAAACACGTGCCACTTCACAGGCATACTTTAGACACCCCCCAGGTACGATATTTAAAGGAATATTTCACTTATTTTTTTTTCCACTTTATGCATCATTAAAATCACTGCTCCCAAAAAAACAGCCGTTTTTAAAACTTATTTTTACATTGATACATGTCCCCTGGGGCAGGACCCGGGTCCCCAAACCCTTTTTAGGACAATAACTTGCATATTAGCCGTTATATTTAGCACTTTTGATTTTGAACGTTCGCGTCCATTGTATTTAATAGGGTTCTAAAGTTTGCGCAAACTTTCGGTCCGTTCGCAGGTTCTGGTGCGAACCGAACCGGGGGGTGTTCGGCTCATCCCTAATCTTGACATCAATTCAGTGTCCTTGTCACTAACTGTGAGCTGACTTGTAAGCATAAACCAATATTTTCTTATTTCTGTAAACTATCACTCCCATTTATCCCTATGCAGTGGAGATGAACAAAGGCGGACACATACGAAGTCTAATCTGGGTGGCAATCTTGGTTTCCTCCATAGGTACAGTGGACCCCTTTCACACTGGGGTGGTTTTCAGGCGCTTTAGCGCTGGAAATGGCCTCTGCTAAGTGCCTGAAAACGCCTCCCATTCATTCAAGTGTGACTTTTCACACTCGGATGGTGCGCTTGCTGAACGTTCTGAAAAGTCCTGCAAGCAGCATCTTTGGGATGGTTTGGGAGCGCTGTATTTAGCGTTCCCAAAATGCCCTGCCCATTGGAATGAATGGGCAGCTTAATGGAAGCACCTGAAAAGCGCTTTGGAAGCACCGCAAAACAGGCATTTTTAACCCCTTCTTTGTGATTAAAAGAGCCCCGCTAGCAGCTGAAAAGCGCCGCCTAAACAGCGGTAAAGCACTGCTAAAACGAGCGGCACTTTACTGCGAACGAGGCCGGTGGTAAAAATAAAAGTAAAAAATGCCTAAAACATTTTTAACGAATACAGCCACCACATATAAGGATTGATAAGCTGCAATATAGTACATTTTTATTTTTGGATTTACATACATGGTAATCCTGTCTAAAATTAGAAAAATATTCTGGCTAGGGAGGCTCTGGAAAGAGTTTGATAGTCATCAATTGCTAACTCCAATACTGTTTTTGTTTTCTGCTTTTATGTCTCTTATGCAGATTATCCTTCAGAGGTTCAGAAGTGTTGGGACAATTTTGATAACAGAATGAACAGGACTTTTCATGACCACTGGTGTAAATGGGATTCTGTTGTCAGGTATTGACTGCATTTTCAGAAAATTCTACAAAAATGTATTTACTTTGATCTAACTACCCTGTTTCCCCGAAAATAAGACCGGATCTTATATTAATTTTGGCTACAAAAAAAAACACTAGGGCTTTTTTTCAGGGTAGGGCTTATTTATTTACTGTATTAATACCGTATATTCATAAAGTGTGCAATAAGTCTCAAGTCTGTCTGGCTGACAGTCTTAAAGTGGTTGTAACCCGTAAAAAAAAAAAAAATCCTGTTCCTTTAAAGCATGAAATAACTCAATAAAATATTTTATAAAAATTTCCTATGTCCTCTGTCTTCTCCCCCCCCCCCCCTCTCATTGTCAGGTCAGGAGAAAGTTTTTTTCATCATTATGACATTATGTAATCTGTTTACTGGTATATCGTGCATTTTGTCCACAGTTTTATATAAAGTACCCTTTCTAACACCTTTATACCGGTAACAGCTTCCTTGTCTTCTCTGAGATCTCTGAGGAGAGGAGGAAAGAGACGAGCCGAGAGTGTCGCTGAAGTCAGCCCGCTCCGGGAACTGAAGAGGGAGGGGCGGGCGACATCAGCAGGGAGGAGGGAAGGAAAGAGAAGAGCTGAGATCCCCTCTGACGTCAGCCCGCTCCGTGAACTGAAGAGGGAGGGGTGGCCGGCATCAGCGGGGAGGAAAGAGAAGAAAAAAACAAAAATTGCCGCTCAAGGCAGATAGGATAAGGGAGGTACTTCTCTCGGAGACCTTGGGTGCCGGCAATGCACGTAGCAATTGAGGAAAAAATAAGATAAAAGAGGACAGCCGCACTCCAATCCAACGTGTGTTTAATGAACAGGCACTACAAAAACCAGCTAGAACAGGATAGCTGACGCGTTTCGCACAAAATCAGTGCTTACTCATAGCGGAAAGAGAAGAGCCGAGATCCCCTCTGACGTCAGCCCGCTCCGTGAACTGAAGAGGGAGGGGCGGCCAACATCAGCGGGAGGAGGGGAGGAAAGAGAAGAGCCGAGATCCCTGCTGATGTCAGCCTACTCCGTGCACAGAAGAGGAAGGGGCAGCAGACATCAGCCGGGAGGAGAGAAGAGGACCTCCGACGTGTCAGCGGTGGGTGTAAACATGGGATTTTTAATACAGCAACAAACAGAAACACTGCCCCAGTTTTACAAAACGGATTACAGCATTTTTAATGAAATTTACTACTGCTTATTTTCGGGTTAGGGCTATAGGTCTTACTTTCGGGGTAGGGCTTATTTTCGGGGAAACACGGTAATGGGCATAATAAGCCAATTGATTCCCTTATATATATATATATATATATATATATATATATATGTATATATATATATATATATATAAAACATGTTCTAAACAGAATCAGTGTGTGACAAATGTCAGTGTGGGTGACAGATTAATGTACCTGCCGCAAACCGGTACAAGAATCTCCCACATAGAGCTCACTGAGGTTGGGGTGTCTGTACTACAGACGCTGTTTCCTAGAGCATGTTTAGCCCCTTGCTAGCTAGAACACTGTCCACATTTAAAAAAATCCCCTATGCATTACAGACATGGAGACATGGGGTTGACGATAGTATATGTATATTGATAGAAAACTGTTTACAGGGGCGCGTCCAGAGGGTGGTAATTAGTGGCGGCCCATCCATAGAGGGCGCACGGCCACTGCCCCCCCCATCCATGCATCCGGCCCCCTGATCTACATATCAGGGCACCGAACTATGGATTTCAATGGGGGGGGGGAGTGTTTTTTTGAAGCATCTGATTAGAGCCAGAGGCTTTAATAGACTTAAAAAAGGGGTGGGCTCGGGGCACAGAGGATTGCGCCCGGATCCCACCCTGTTGTGTGACGATAGCAAATAAATTTTCGCTATTTTCACACTAAAGTTCCTCCCCAGCAAACAGGAGGCAGGTCGCGAGACCTGTTTCCCGACTGGCCAAAGTGTCAGGTGAACCTATTGGACGCCTATCGCTTTGGCGGAAGTGGAGACACAAGGCGGAGGAAGCTTGAGGAGCGGAAACTGGAGCCGCTGCTGCCCACAATCCAGGAGAGGAGGAGAGGACACCACAGCCCCGTCACACGAGCTGGTAAGTGCCGGACCGCCCGCAGGGGGGCGGGTGCTGACAGTGCCACCCCCCCAAAAGAAGAACCCACCAGCCACCACTGGTGGTCATAAATAGATAAATCATCCTGGGACCAATCCTGTTTAACCACAGAGGTTGTTATAAATTGTTGAATCTCAGTGTTTGTTGATGATAGAAAGCTAAGCAGGGCAATAACTTTGTGACAGGATTTAGCAACTTTATAGGAAGACCTTGATAAAATAGAGGGGCGGGCAAACACATGGCAAATAAGGCTCAATGTAGGAAAATGTAAAGTAATGCATTTGGGGGGCCAAAAACATGACTGCAAGAGACACACTAGGGGGAGCATGCATTAAAGGATATTTACTCAAGAGATAAAACTTTAATTCTGCCACTTTACAAAACTCTGGTTCAGCCACATCTTGAGTATGTGGTCCAATTCTGGTCACCATTCCTCAGAAGTGATGTGCTGGAATTGGAGAGAATCCAGACAAGGGCAACAAAACTAATAAGGGGACTGGAGGACCTCAGTTATGAGAAACAATTACAAACATTACTTATTCTTCCTGGAGAAGAAAGTCCTAAAAGATGATATGATAGCGATATACCAATATCTTAACAACTTGCTGTCCGCCTAACTGTAAATGTACGTCATTACTTTGACGTTAAATACTAGTCAGGTGGCCGGCTTATAGATAAAAGTGGTCTCAGCTGCGGATTCACCGCGAGATCACTTTTATAGGTGGCGGCAGAGGTGCCCCCCCTCCCGCCGCTGCCCGGTGGTTTCCAAGTGTACACGAGCCGTCGGAAAGCCCGGAACCGATCCGGTGCGACCGATGGCTAGGCCCCCCACTTGGCTCTATGCCCTTGGAGGACTGGAGTGACGTCTGATGTCACTTTCTTTTCTCGGGCAGACAGAGGATTTTTTTTTTTTGCTTTCAAAGGTAAATGAGAGATCTGGGGTCTCTTTGATTCCTATCTCTCCATAACGAGGACCTGCCATGCCTATTTCTATTACAAGGGATGTTCACATTCCTTGTGATAGGAATAAAAGTGATAAAAAAAATTAAAAGGACAGTGTAAAAATCTAACATAAAAAGTAAAATAAATAAGAAAAAAAGTTTTAAGCACCCCATCCCTCCAAGCTTGCGCACAGAAGCAAACGCATATGTAAGTCGCGCCCGCATATGTAAACTGTGTTCAAACCACACGTGAAGTATTGCCACGATCGTTCGAGCGAGAGCCATAATTCCAGCACTAGATCTCCTCTGTAACTCTAAATAGGTAACCTGTAAAAACAAAAAAAACGTTGCCTATGGAGATTTTTAAGTACCGTAGCCATTCCAAGAGCTCGCACAATTTTAAAGCATGACATGTTAGATATCTATTTACTTGGCATAACATCATCTTTCACATTATACCAAAAAATTGGGCTAACTTTAATGTTTTGTTTTATTTTAATTCCTTAAAGTGTATTTTTCCCAAAAGAAATTTGGTTTTAAAGAACGCTACACAAATACAATGTGACAAAAATTATTGCAATGACCGCCATTTTATTCTCTAGGGTCTCTGCTAAAATAAATATATAATGTTTGGGGGTTCTAAGTTATTTTCTAGCAAAAAAATACAGATTTTTATATGTTAACAACAAATGTCAGAAAAAGGCCTGGTCTTTAAAGAGGAAGTAAACTTTCTGCTATTCTCTGTAGCTATGGGTAAGCCTATAATAGACTTAAAGTGTTACTGTAAAGGCTCTTTCACACAAAAATGTCCATTTTCACTGACTCTGTTTGCTCAGCGGGGATCGATCAGTTGATACCCGCTGAGCCGGCGGATGACAGATCTGTCTCTGCCCCTGTCAGATCTCCGCTCTCTGCTATGGGGGATCAGATGATAGGGTTTCCATCCATCTGAATTTAGCGGAGCGGATCATAATATGTCAGCGGACATGTCACCGCTGACATTCGTCCCTCCATAGAGCTGCATGGAGCATCCGTTCAGGTCCGCCTAAAAAACCGACAGGCGGACCCGAACGGTCCACATGTGTGAAAGGAGCCTTATTTACCTGAGGTTCATCTTTATGTCAGTGATTCAGCGCTGTTCTTCCCCCCATTTGTTTGTTTATAATATGTGTAAAATAAGAAAAATCTGCGCTAACCGTGATTAAAAAAAATGAGTAAGGAAGGACTATTCAAATATATGATAATAGTCTATATGATTAAATAAATTGATGAGTGCTGCAAAGGTAATAATAGCTGGAATAACAACTATATAAATATGCAAAAAAGTGAAAATAACAATGCGCTACCCTTAAAAAAAGCAAACACAGTGCTAATAATTCATATGTGTTCACACACATAGAAAATACAAAAAATAATAAAATATAAAAAAATATTATATAAAAAAACACACACCAAAGTCCTGTGCTAAAAATTTCAATAGTGACACCTGTGCAAAAAGAAAAATATATATACACAGAAAAAATCGAAATATCAATGAGATTAGTTCATATAAAAAATGAGCAACCACATCTGCTGGTATATGTGTAGTGCAATCTTCTATGCGTTTGTAGGTGAAAACCTCCACATCCAAATTGTTCAGATAATATATAGAAGAAATGGCAGCTTACCGGATCAAACGGATCTCTATTACGGAGATCTATAGGGGCTCAACCCGTATATCAATCCCACCGATCAGTCAGCCAAGAAACACTGGAAACAGACAACAACTTCCCCCTCCTGGGTTTTCTTCCAAGATAGGAAAAAGGAACTTCCCCCCAGGTATCAGCTGAAGCAATTAGCTCATGCAGCGCAATGAGCATGCCACAACGCTGATCTCACACCCGGGAGATGTGGAAGGGAGCCACCACATGAATCGGCTGCGACGAGGGTGGGTAGGGTGGGGAGCTTCTCCTAATTTTCTTCTGGTGACTGGCCAGTCACCAGAAGAAAATTAGGAGAAGCTCATACCCACCCTCGTCGCAGCCGATTCATGTGGTGGCTCCCTCTAGCGTTTAGTTGGAGGGGAGATTTAAGATGTGGGCCTTCCCAGTTTAGGATATACGTCTGCTGCTCCGGTTCTGCTTTTTACCTTTTGGTTCCATCTCCCTTCCACATCTCCCGGGTGGGAGATCAGCGTTGTGGCATGCTCATTGCGCTGCATGAGCTAATTGCTTCAGCTGATACCTGGGGGGAAGTTCCTTTTTCCTATCTTGGAAGAAAACCCAGGAGGGGGAAGTTGTTGTCTGTTTCCAGTGTTTCTTGGCTGACTGATCGGTGGGATTGATATACGGGTTGAGCCCCTATAGATCTCCGTAATAGAGATCCGTTTGATCCGGTAAGCTGCCATTTCTTCTATATATTATCTGAACAATTTGGATGTGGAGGTTTTCGCCTACAAACGCATAGAAGATTGTACTACACATATACCAGCAGATGTGGTTGCTCATTTTTTATATGAACTAATCTCATTGATATTTCGATTTTTTCTGTGTATATATATTTTTCTTTTTGCACAGGTGTCACTATTGAAATTTTTAGCACAGGACTTTGGTGTGTTTTTTTTTTATATAATATTTTTTTATATTTTATTATTTTTTGTATTTTCTATGTGTGTGAACACATATGAATTATTAGCACTGTGTTTGCCTTTTTTTTAAGGGTAGCGCATTGTTATTTTCACTTTTTTGCATATTTATATAGTTGTTATTCCAGCTATTATTACCTTTGCAGCACTCATCAATTTATTTAATCATATAGACTATTATCATATATTTGAATAGTCCTTCCTTACTCATTTTTTTTAATCACGGTTAGCACGGATTTTTCTTGTTTTACACATATTATAAACAAACAAATGGGGGGAAGAACAGTGCTGAATCACTGACATAAAGATGAACCTCAGGTAAATAAGGCTCCTTTCACACATGTGGACCGTTCGGGTCTGCCTGTCAGTTTTTTAGGCGGAGCTGAACGGATGCTCCATGCAGCTCTATGGAGGAACGAATGTCAGCGGTGACATGTCCGCTGACATATTATGATCCGCTCCGCTAAATTCAGATGGATGGAAACCCTATCATCTGATCCCCCATAGCAGAGAGCGGAGATCTGACAGGGGCAGAGACAGATCTCTCATCCGCCGGCTCAGCGGGGATCAACTGATCGATCCCCAGTTTGGGAGATATTTACTGTATACTGCACTGATGACGTCATCGGCACATGCGCTCTGAATGAATGGCCGCCCATGCCGTTTCTTCAGAAGTCTGTGCCGTGACGTCACGTGGCTCCGGCCAGTCACACAGTCAGAGTCCGCGGATCTGGAAGGAAGATTGGCGAAGTTGAATGAGGCTTCCAGCAGGGACGATGCAGGCTTCGTTTGCAGGTAAGTTGCACATAATGTGCTAGTATGCAATGCATACTAGCACATTATGCTTTTACTTTGCAGGTAAGAAAAAAAGGGGGAAAAAAGTAAGAGTTTACTTCCTCTTTAAAGTGATTGTTACCCCCCAAAAAAAGATTGATGCTCCTGTCCCTTTAATGTACAAGCTGTAACATAGTGCTTTTTGCTTTGTCAATTGCCCCTTTCTATCTCCTATAGTACCTGGTTGATCCTGCCTGGCCCTGACTTCCCCTCTGAGAGCTGACCATGTTTATCATGGCTGCTGAGCCCTGAAAGCGTGATCTGAATACATGCCTCCGTCACTGCAGCTCTCCTGTGTGTCTCTCTCTCCCCCCTCCCTCTGCCTGTCAGTGTCGTTGCTCTCTGTAGCTAGCTTTGAGATCACGATCCCCTCCACTCCCACCCCTCCCCTCTCCACACCACTCCACTCCACTCCTCTCCTCATCGCCTTCCCATCTCCTCGCCTCTCCCATCTCCTACAGCCTTCAATGCCCATAATATTTACCTAAAGCTGTTTCTCCCCCGCCTCATAGTAAAAGCTGCATTGTTTCAGTGTAATATCGAGGGGCTATCAGCTACCAATCGGCTCTGCACAGATAAAGGGTCAGAGAGCAGATTCCACATCTAACGTATCTTAGATACGTCAGAGGGGATCTGTGGCCCCTGCTACTCCACTCCCTTTGCTCGAGATAAGGAAAGCAGGAAGGACACGTGACAGCTACTAAAAAGCTGCAAAAAAAAAAGACACGCTGCATGGCTAATCGCCTACAGAAAAGGATGTTCAAACTATTGGGGACATTTGGGTTTACAACCACTTTAATGGTGTTTCCAACATTGGAAGGAAACCATTCAAGCTGTTTAACCTTAAACTGCGTAGGGGGCTCTTTACTGTTAGAGCGGTAAGGATGAGGAACTCCCTTCCACAATTGATGGTTTCAGCAGGAAGTATTGCAAATTTAAAGCATTTCTTAGATGGCCATCTTATTGAACACAAGATATAGGGATCTGGAAAGTGGTAGGAACATAAATACACACCCACACAGGTTGAACTGGATGGACTGGTGTCTTTATTCAACCCTACCAACCATAAAACTATGTGGATATCATAGGTGTGTGCAGCCTATTGCATTAGGGTGTGAAACCCAAACTAAAGCTGGATCTATAAAATGTATAAGTGAATAACTCCTGCGCTGTCTGAGAAAAAACCTGAAAATCTGATCCTAAGCAGAAAAAGGGGGTAAATAAATAAATAGTAGTATTTGCGCTGCACAAAAAAAGAGAGTGTAGAAAGCAACGAATGTGGTGTCTGTCTATTCCAATAGATACAATGTGATAAATCCTACGTGAAAAAAAACGTGACCGGTAGGATGATCCAGTAGAAAAGTCTGTGTTGCAATACAAATGGGTAAGTGGTAAATCCAGTAAAGCTCGGTGTCAAGTATACAATCAATATATACAAACTGCATAAGTATAAAGCTTCATAAGTAGCGTGATGAATAGAGCATAATAAAAAACGTGACCACATAAAAATAAATAAATAAAAAGAAAAAATTATCCAGTAGAAAAGTCTGTTGCACAGTACAGAGTGGTGAATAATAGGTCCAACAAAATCCGAGTCAGATATGTAAGATCAATCCCATCACCAGAGAAAAGATAAGTGCTTGAAAAAAACAGGATCTTCAGTGATGACACCTGTGTGTCTGCAAGCCGCTCACCTTACTGCCGTAAGGTATACGGCATGAATGGTCTCAGGTGCAGGATACAATGATTTCTTCCTGTTTATAGTGATCTTGATCTTTTTCAACTCTCAATGGTAAGTTTGAACATAGGAAAAAACATAAAAAGGCTCATGGCACATTTCTGTGTGATAAACAAGAGAGGGATGGATGGCAGCTGACCCAACAGAGATGCACTCACTTTTAGAGGGTATAACAGGAACAACAATCCATGAACGCCGAGTTTGTAAGCTTCTTCATGAAGTCCTTACGCTGCCTTGAAATCCAAACTCCCTCAAGCCCAGGCTCGATATATATATATATAAATAAGGTAAATTAGGAAAGAGAGGTGCCCATAGCGTAATCCCGTAGTAAAAACAGTTTATTAATACAACAGTATAAAACTAGAAAAGCTACAATTTCTGGGGAAATTGTGTGAAGTGTTCTTGCCTCCACCAGTAGTCTACAACTGGAGTGGGCGGAGTAACTGGTAAGAGTGGCTGGAGTAACTGTGGAAAGGTTGGACTGGGCAGAGTAAATTTATGGAGTGGGCAGATAACTGTGTGGAGTGTTTGGAGTGAGGAAAGATAGTAAACATTACACTAACCAATTGATTGATCAAATTAAAAAAGTGCACATGACAAGCTTGATAGAGTGAGAAATGCATTTCAACTTTTATTTATTTATATAGCACATTTAATTGCAACGTTGTTGCCCAAAGTGCTTCACAGTTACATTAAAACATACATTTATAAAAACATTAGCAGCATTAGCAAGCCTAGATGAAGGTATGACCACATGCATTTGGGGGGTCTCAGCATCTTGACATAGAATGGAGGTGAAGGTGTGCTATCTGTTTGATGATAATCAGTGTTCACAACCACTGTTTCCTGGCAACGCTCATGCCCTGTTTATGCAGGCTCTAAGCGTGTTCACAACCACTGCTCAAAACACAATACACAGGATCATGATAGCTGTTATAACTGTGCAGTACTCCTGACTGGAGACAGTGCTGCACCCTGGAGATGTAAATGTGATCCAACAGTGTGTTTTTTTCTGTGGTTGCTGCCCAGACCAGTTGGGTATATCGTCTTGAGTGAAGAAGGTCAGATATTGGCTTCTTTGCTCTGCACAGAAAATCTTCATTGAAATCTCCACAGAGTATTATAGGTCGGCAATCCATTATTTCCAAAGATTCAAAGAGGACCAGCAGGTTAGTAAGGAATTGGCCAATGCTGTAATCCGGTGGCCTGTAAACAACAGCGATCAAAGCTTGTACAGGGGACTCCAGTTTGACAACCAAGAACTCCAAGTCAATCACATTTTAGTATTGTGATGATACTGCTTTTCAAAGGCCTTGAAATGGTTTCTGACATACAAGGCGACACCTCCGCCACTTTTACTTGCAATGTCAGGAAGGTTCGTGTACGAGATGTGTCTGTTGCATTTGAACAGGTTGTAGCCCTCCAGCTGGAGACTTTCAGCAACAGAAGAGCCTGAGAGATGAGTTTCAGTGAAACAAAACATCTCTAAGTGTCAACTCGTGGTGAGATTTGATATCTTCAATGTGAGCTGGTAATCCTTCCGTGTTGTGATGGATAATTGTTAATGTTTGATTGATGTCTGTGTGATTTTGGGCAAAAAGTGCAATTTTGGGTAATTTTGGACAAAAAGTGTGATTTGGAGTAATTTTGGGCAAAAGGTGCAATTTTGGGTAATTTTGGGCAAAATATGCAATTCTGGTTATTTATTGGGCAAAAGGTGCAATTTTGGGTAGTTTTGGTCAAAACTTGCAATTTTGGGTAATTTTGTGCAAAAAGTGTGATTTGGGGTATTTTTGGGCAAAAATTGCAAAGTGTGATTTTGGGCAAAAGGTGCATTTTTGGTCAAAAAGTGCAATTTGGGGTAATTTCGGGCAAAAAGTGCAATTTTGGGTAATTTTGTGCAAAAGGTGAAATTTGGGGCAAAAAGTGCGATTTGGGGTATTTTGGGGCAAAAGGTGAAATTTTTGAGTAATTTTGGGCAAAAGGTGCAATTTTGGGCAAGAAGTGTGATTTTTGGCAAACAGTGCAATTTTGGGCAATTGTGGGCAAAAAGTGCAATTTCAGGTAATTATGGGCAAAAGGTGTGATTTTGACAAAAGGTGCAATTTTGGTTAATTTTGGGCAAAAAGTGTAATTTTGGGCAAAATGTGTGATTTTGGGTAATTTTGGGCAAAAGGTGCGATTTTGGGTAATCTTGGGCAAAAAGTGTGATTTTGGGCAAAAAGCGCGATTGTTTGTAATTTTGGACAAAAGGTGTGATTTTGGGCAAAAAGGTGCAATTTTTGGTAATTTGGGCAAAAAGTTTGATTTTGGGTAATTTTTGCTTATTATCTAATTAATCCTCTAGGCTAATTACCTGGGCCTTTTTGTAAATTAAATGACATTGAGGCCGGGTTCACACTGGTATTTTCCAGCTTTTGTCAACTCCCACTCTAGTTTTGAACATTTCGCCATTCATTCCTATGGGACCAATTTCACCACAAAAATGATATTTTGTGAACCATTCGGCGAAACGCTACACAAAGTTATAGCACACCAATCAGGAACAATTTGCACGTTTCGGTATATCACTGTCTATGTAGTGTAAAAGCTGTGGGAGGAGTTAGGGTGGTAAATTTGGCAATAATAATAATAATAACTAGAAAATCTACAATTTCTGGGGAAATTGTGTGAATTGTTTTTGCATCCACCAATACTCCTGACTGGAGACAGTGCCCCTGGAGATGTAAATGTGATCCAACAGTGTGTCGATCCATTTCGATCCATTGCCCCATCAAAAACTGCCCCATCAAAAACTGCCCCATTAAAAACTGCCCCATCAAAACTGCCCACATTAAAACTGCCCACATCAAATTTCCCCATCAAAAACTGCCCCTATAAAAAACTGCCCCCATGAAAACTGCACCATCAAAATTGCCCCATCAAAAACTGCCCCCATCAAAACTGCCCTCATCAAAAACTGCCCCCATTAAAACTGCCCCATCAAAAACTGCCCCATGAAATTGCCCCCATCCTATTGACTCATCAAAAACTGCCCCATCAAAATTGCTCCCATCAAATTGTCACATCAAAACTGCCCCCATCAAAAACTCGCCCTATCAAAACTGCCCCATCAAAAACGTCCCCCATCAAATTTAACCCATCAAAATTGCCACATCAAATTGTCACATCAAAAACTGCCCCCATCATATTGCCTCATCAAAAACTGCCCAAATCAAAACTGCCCCCATCAAATTGAACCATCAAATTTCCTTATCCTATTTCCCCATAAAAAACTGCCCCCATCAAAAACTGCCCCCATCAAAAACTACCCCCATCAAAAACTGCCCCCATGAAAATTGCCCCATCAAAAACTGCCCCCATGAAAATTGCCCCATCAAAAACTGCCCCCATCAAAGGCTGCCCCATCAAATTGCCCCCATCCTATTGACCCATCATAAACTGCCCCCATCAAAAACTGCCCCATCCTTTTGCCCCCATCAAAAACTTTCCCCATCAAAAACTTCCCCATCCTATTGCCCCATCAAAAACTGCCCCCATCAAAAACTGCCACATCAAAAACTGCCCCCATCAAAACTGCACCATCAAAATTGCCCCATAAAAAACTGCCCCCATCAAAGTCTGCCCCATCAAAAACTGCCCCAAATTGCCCCATCATATTACCCATCAAAATTTGCCCACATCAAAATTGCCACATCAAATTGCCCCATCAAAAACTGCCCCCGTCATATTGCCCCATCAAAAACTGCCCCCATCAAAACTTCCCACATCAAAACTGCTTCATCAAAAACTGCCCCCATCATATTGCCACATAAAAACTGCCCCCATCAAATTGTCCCATCAAATTTCCCCCATCCTATTACCCCATCAAAAACTGCCCCACCAAACTGCCCCATCAAAAATTGCCCCATCAAAAACCGCCCCCATGAAAGTTGCCCCATCAAAAACTGCCCCCATCAAAGGCTGTCTCATCAAAACTGCCCCCATCAAAAACTGCCCCCATCAAATTGCCCCCATCAAATTGCCCCCATCCTATTGACCCATCATAAACTGCCCCATCAATAACTTCCCCCATTAAAACTGTCCCCATCAAAATTGCCACATCAAATTGCCACATCAACAACTGCCCCCATCATATTGCTCCATCAAAAACTGCCCCATCAAAACTGCCCCCGTCAAAAACTGCCCCATCCTATTGCCCCATCAAAAACTGCCTCCATCAAAAACTGCCCCCAATAGCCCCATCAAAAACTGCCCCCATCAAAACTGTCCCCATTAAAACTGCCCCATCAAAATCTGCCCCCATCAAAACTGCCCCATTAAAACTGCCCCCATCCTATTGCACCATCCAACACTTCCCCCATCAAAATCTGCCCCATCAAAAACTCCCCCATCAAACCTGCCCCATCAAAACTCCCCCCATCAAATTTGGGGGATTATAATGTTTTGGCTGATCATGGGGGGTCATAATGTTTTGACTGATCATGGGGGGGTCATAATGTTTTGGCTGATCACGGGGTGGTCATAATGTTTTGGCTGATCATGTTGTGTTCAAAATGTTTTGGCTGATCATGGGGGGGTATAATGTTTTGGCTGATTATGGGGTGGTCAGCCAAAACATGTATATTGTCCTTTTCTATCAGTGGCCCTCCAACAAGCTGCTCCTTCATTTCCATGGGGGAAATTGTATCACTCTCTAGTATTCTAGTATTCTAGTAAAAGCAAGTTTCTGGTATAAATTGGTAACCTTTTGAGTACAATGGCTGAACAGCAAAAAAATTGGGGGTGGTCATAATGTTTTGGCTGATTACGGGGGTCATAATGTTTAGGCTGATCATGGGGGGTCCTGCGCAGCGTACAACTTTGGCTGACCATGGGGTGGTCAGCCAAAACATGTTTTGACCGATTATGGCGTGGTCATAATGTTTTGGCTGATCACGGGGTGGTCATAATGGTTTGGCTGATCATGGGGTGGTCAAAATGTTTTGGCTGATCATGGGGTGGTCATAATGTTTTGGCTGATCATAGGGTGATCATAATGATTTGGCTGATCATGGGGTGGTCATAATGTTTTGGCTGATCATGGGGGTCATAATGTTTTGGCTGATCATGGGGTTGTCAGCTTTTGTCAGCTCCCACTCTAGTTTTGAACATGTCGCCATTCATTCCTATGGGAATAATTTCACTGCAAAAACGATGATATTTTGTGAACTATTCAGCAAAAATGATGATATTTTGTGAACTCCCACAGCGAAACAATACACAAAGTAATAGCACACCAAACGTGAACAATCTGCACGTTTTGGTATATTACTTGTCTATGTAGTGTAAAAGCTATGGGAGGAGTTAGGGTGGTAAATTTGGCTATAATAAGAATAACAACTAGAAAAGCTACAATTTCTGGGGAAATTGTGTGACGTGTTCTTGCCTCCACCAGTAGTCTACAACTGGAGTGGGCGGAGTAACTGGGTGGAGTGGCTTGAGCAACTGTTGTGTGGTTGGAGTAACTGTGAAAAGTGTTAAAAAGCTTAATATTTAAAAGTTTTAAAGTAGAAATAGTAGGGAAAAAATGAAGAAGTCCCATCATTAGCTGAAAGAGCGGAACAATTTCAAAAAATTTTATTTATTCTTTTAAATTTCAAAAATTATAATTTTTTCCATTTTTAAATGATTTTTTTTCCAAAATTTTTTTTTTTCAAAAATAGAATTTTTTTTCACATTTTTTTTTTTTTTAAATGTTTTTTTTTCAAAATGATTTTTGTTTTAAATTTTTTTTTTTTAAATGATGTTTTTTTCAAAAATTATTATATATTTCAAAAGTTATATATTTTTTTTAAATTTTTTTTTTAATTTATTATTTTTATTTTTAAAAAATTACTTTTTATTTTTTCATGGGGGGGGGGTCATAAAACAGCAGAAAACAGTATTCGTCGTATTACAGTACATAGTAGAGGTACATAGTAATTCACTTACAGATAACAGAATCAAAAAAGTAAGCAAAGTTGAACATTAGAAATGCCTGAGAAATAAGAGGCGATGTGCACTGTCTTTCCCTCCAGACACCCCAACTGGGAACATACTGTGTCCTGAGGGAAAGACAACACAGCCATTAGCTGAAAGAGTGGAACATTTTCAAAAAACATTTTTTTTTTTCAAAAATTATAATTTTTTAAATTTTAAAATTGTAATTTTTTTTTAAATGTTTTTTTTCCTTTCAAAAAAATTTTTTTCAGATATTTTTTTTTAAAACATTTTTTTTTTTCCAAAATTTTTTTTTTCAAAAATTTTTTTTGTTTTAAAAAAAATATTTTTTTAAATGATGTTTTTTTAAAAAATCTTTATTTTTTTCAAAAATTATTATATATATATTTTTTTTATTTATTATTTTTTTTTTATTACTTTTTTTTCATGGTGGGGGAGGGGTCATAAACAGCGGAAAACAGTATCCGTCGTATTACAGTACATAGTATTTCATTTACAGATAACAGAATCAAAAAAGTAAGCAAAGCTGAACATTAGAAATGCCTTAGAGAAATAAGAGGCGACGTGCATTGTCTTTCCCCTCCAGACACCCCAACTGGGAACATACTGTGTCCTGAGGGAAAGACAACACAGCCAACCTCCATGTTACAACAATTTGTGATTCAGAAACTGCCCTCTGAGCTGTGGTGTATGTTAAATAAACCATGATAAGCGGAGATCATGATGATCACCGCTTATCACAGAGCATTGCTGTTTTAATATACTGAGATGAGTACTGGAGAACTATTCTCCTCCTCTCATCTCAATGCACAGAACGGCTGCATTCACTGTAACCGAAACGGCCCATTTAAAATCCAGTGATGCCACTTTATCACTGTGCTTCTCCTTGAAGTTCTCCTTTCTTGCTTCTCCAGCCCAGAGGTGGAGATAGCAGGAAGAAAGAGGAGATCTCGGCCAGTGAATAGCTTCTTCCTTGTCCATCTGCCTGTGTGGTCAAAAGTGAAAGTAAAATCTTTCTCTACTTCAGTTAAAAATACATCAAAAGCAGGTTAGAATTACATTAACTATGCAATTACACACACAGATACAGTATATATATCTGTGTGTGTGTGTGTGTGTGTGTATTTATTTATATCTGTAGTGTGTGAGTATATATATATATCTACACACAGATATACATATATAAAAATATATATATATTTTATATATATATATATACACACACACATTTATATATATATATATATATATATATATATATATATATATATATATATATATATATATATATCTGATCTGTGTGTGTGTATATGTATATATATATATATATATATATATATATATATATATATATATATATATATATACACACACATCTCCTTCGAGTCCTTCACATTTGTGTATTACAGTTGTTGTGGAATTTTAGGCTGCTGTTTACAGAGCACACAGCCTATAATTCCTGTGCTCTATAAGCACACACTTGAGATTCATCTTTTTGAAGTAATGCTATCATTAAGTTTAGTTTGCTAAAGATCCACTCACCGTTCATTCCCATTCATTCAAGAAAGGCAGCACCACAAAAGCTTATCTTCTTATCAGGCCATTCCAGCAAAGACTGTTAAGCCGACGCCTACTCATAGGCTTTTATTAAACTCAAAAGATCTCAAGACAGGAGGTGATTGGCTGCAGCAACCAATCCCCTCCCCATGGGCGGGAACCTCACAGGATGTCCGTTCCACACAGGAGAATGACCATACAAGGACATCCTTCCAACAGGAAATAAAAGGATTCAATACAATAATACATACAGTGAATACAATAACGTATGATGGCTAAAGTTACCGCTGATAGAAATCCTAATTCTGCGCCATTCCATAGAATATCGCATATTCAGATTATACTATTATTGAATGGGGGAGGGAGGCTATCTGCAGACGCGCGCTACGAATTCCAACCAATGTTGATCAGACACAGCCGAGACAAGAGCGCGCATTTGCCCATAACCAATGATGTCATTGCAGAGCGAGCATATCCCCTCCTTAACGATCGTCCATGCTAATGCACAGAGGGCCCCCGTTGGCGGACATATCCGCACCCTGCAAACATCACACTCCAACCTCAAAACGTTTTCCCCTACCAGACGGGATTCAACCAGCCTCAGACTACCCCAATCAGCTCTTTTAGAGCGGGTTGCGGAAGTACTAACACTGGGTGACACTATGACAATACATATTAAATACATCTCCATAAAAATCTCCACAACAGTCCTCCCTTTTTTGTCATATGCACCCTATGTGTCCATCGATGAGAGTTGATATGCTTCTTACACCTGGAAATCAATCAGTTATTAGTCCATAAAAAGGAAAACACGGCTTGACATGTAGACTCTACTCTTCAGGGGCATGACTTATAAAGGAGGACACGACATGGTGAGCTGTAGTGATCGCCGATCCGTCTGTGATTCTCTGTCTTGTATGTGGGTCCGGCTTCGGGGCGTCTCATCAAGGAAACTCTGGTCACGCGTCAAATCAGGCAACAGGAGCCTCTCGTCACGACATAGAAAGAATAGAAATAAAACTACATGAGTATATATATTCCCACTTTCTTTAACCACGATCCGCTGTAAAATAAAAAATTAGATCCCCAAAGATTCCCAGACCCTTAAAAAAAGGACTCCCAACCTTCACTTAGCTACAGCTCTGGCTTCAACAATTACATGAAGAACCCTATCCTTAACGGATGAGAATTGTTCAATTGTATCCCAAGCCCGAGCCCCCCCACCTTGTACATGCAGGACCCCATGCCCAGACCTGGTCGGGATTGGTGAACAAATCCCTACTAGCTGTCCCTGCCATTCTTAATTTCCTGCGCCATCAGATCCTCGCGATCGGCCGTGACCTAAAATGTTGGGACAGCTTCACCATCGCGCATGAACCTCTTGCTTTGGGGGAATTACCTTTTATAAGCTGCAGATCCACATAAACACCAAACTAAAGTTGAAACACACTTGTGGGCTGCCTAGATACCCAAACCGACAAGAGACAGAGCCATTAAAACTAAAACCAATTTTACCCTCTAAAAATGCATCGTTAGATTCCATTGACAAGTGTCTGTCTGGAGTCTTCACTAGTTTGTCAAAACTCCTCATACCCATAATAACATCATAAATGTCATGTACCGCTGTCATCGCTGGGGACTAAAACTCCTCATACCCATAATAGCATCATAAATGACATGTACCGCTGTCATCGCTGAGGACTAAAACTCGGTGAAGACTCAGAACAGACCATCGGTCCTGTTCGCTTTCTGAGCTAGTCAGGACATACACTTTAAATAATAACTTGGGATGCTTCATCGTTACCCTCGCTAAAATTTACTAAACAACAAAAATATAAATAAACAAAGATACTCCTCATTCTTTGGTGTGGTTGAACCGCTTCTTGCAGTGGCTGGCGTGGTCTCATCCCTCAAGCTTCTTTACAACGACCCAGTCACCTGGTTGGAAAGAATGTAAACTGATTATTAAGTCAGGGTCCAGGAGGGACTCGTGAAAACCTTTTGGTGGACATTTTGAAGTTCATGTCATAACGATCGCACCTCCCCCATCAGCCGAGAATATAAGTGACAGCTAATGAGGAAAGTACGACCCTGATTTTGATTGACCTCCAAACAACCCTCATATGACAATAACCCAGACATTGGGACTGTGGTCACTGCATAACCTGTGCGTGGCTTACAATACCTGGAGCCACTGACAAGGTTCTTAGCCTCTGGGATGGGAACCTACTTCACCAGACTGCTGCTTGCCGATTCAAATTCTATCAAAGAAAGACAGTCTTGGCACAAACTTGGTTAGAATTACAGAGGTTATTATTAGTTTGACAAAAATAAAATCTGTCACTCTTACATTTATCATTCTCCCCCCTTTTCTTCCTCATTACAGACTGAAGGAAGAAATGTGTGGTGCAGGAAAAAAGAAACAATGAAATAGCCTATGATACTTTTACCGCCTTAGACTCATATTTATCCATATGTACCGCTGTCTACATACACCTGTTCTCTGTGTACAAACTCCTTGGACCTGAAAAATACTTATAAGCAAAATCATTACTCTATCCTTCATATTTAACCTGCAAAGAATGGTAAACAATAATGACATTCCTGTACATTGGTAAATTGTCAATGACATTCTTTCAAAACTGATTCAAACAAAACCCTCTGTAACCCTTACTTTTCCCGTTCCTACAAACATACAACAGCCGCGACGCATTGAAGGATCGCCGTGGTAAGTTCGAACATATTCACGTTACTATATAAAATGTATCAAAAAATTAAGAACAGAGTCTATTTGATAAAACAGCGCTTAGTACTGGATAATGTCCAACTTCAAAAAATGTATGCGGTATGGTGGAAAAGAAATAAAATCACAAAGGATGCAGTAAAGTCACAGTTCTTAGTGTGGTAGGTGTTTCTAAGAGATGGATGAATCGTGCACCCTACACCAGCTCCCAATCTTCACCACAGATGTGATATAAGGTCCCCCGCTGGGGTTCAAACTCACCAGAACAGTAAATCAAATGAGCCTTGCAAGATAAATTCCTCCTAATTCAAACTTCCATCACCACCTCAGGAATCGGTATGGGTTAAAACTCCATTCGAGGTACATATAAAACACAAATTCACTGACATAGTGTAATCCTGCTTTATTTTAAATTAACCCATATAAAACATATCCCCGCTTCCAATATACGTACAATAGTTCAACTTGTAAATGACATATAGGAATGAAACATAATCACCGCTCTCCTCCGAACACAGGGGCCGCACTCGTGCTGCAAGCGCAAAACTACAGACGCTTCCTGGTTACGTTCTGGTTAGCGGTGGAACGCACACTCCTCACTTCCTGGATACGCCGTTGTAGCCACGCCCTGACGCGTTTCGTCACTTCCGACTTCAACGACGCCCTCTGTTGAAGTCGGAAGTGACGAAACGCGTCAGGGCGTGGCTACAACGGCGTATCCAGGAAGTGAGGAGTGTGCGTTCCACCGCTAACCAGAACGTAACCAGGAAGCGTCTGTAGTTTTGCGCTTGCAGCACGAGTGCGGCCCCTGTGTTCGGAGGAGAGCGGTGATTATGTTTCATTCCTATATGTCATTTACAAGTTGAACTATTGTACGTATATTGGAAGCGGGGATATGTTTTATATGGGTTAATTTAAAATAAAGCAGGATTACACTATGTCAGTGAATTTGTGTTTTATATGTACCTCGAATGGAGTTTTAACCCATACCGATTCCTGAGGTGGTGATGGAAGTTTGAATTAGGAGGAATTTATCTTGCAAGGCTCATTTGATTTACTGTTCTGGTGAGTTTGAACCCCAGCGGGGGACCTTATATCACATCTGTGGTGAAGATTGGGAGCTGGTGTAGGGTGCACGATTCATCCATCTCTTAGAAACACCTACCACACTAAGAACTGTGACTTTACTGCATCCTTTGTGATTTTATTTCTTTTCCACCATACCGCATACATTTTTTGAAGTTGGACATTATCCAGTACTAAGCGCTGTTTTATCAAATAGACTCTGTTCTTAATTTTTTGATACATTTTATATATTTACTGTTTTATGGGTGTCAGTTTCTTTCATCTATAATTTTAAACAGCTGCTGCTATTTCTTATAAGAACACCTTTTATCATTAATGTGATATTGGTTATATCTAATTTTATATATATATATCTGTATGTTATCTTTTTACTCTATTATTATTCTGATCTCAGAATAAGTTAATTGGTAAACCGTTCCCCTTGGCGCCGAGAAGTGCACTTGTGGGCCCCTATAGTTTATGTGCACCTTTTTTAGATTATTTTATATTCACGTTACTACATACAAACATTCCGATACAAACGTGGGGTAAATACTTCCCAGTTTCCAAAACCACAAATGAAAAAAAAACAAAAACAGCCAGGATTCTACCTTCACTCTTTCAGCAATAGAAAAAAATACAATGGGAATATGAGAGCAGCTCGAGAAGCTTGCATGGACCAGCCATACAAAGTTCAAACAAACAGGCATGAGACTACACCTCCATCAACACTCATCATTACAGATTTCTGAAGCCGCAGCTCAACTACATCCATTCCAGAGGGATACCCAAAATAGTATCCTTGGACCACCTATGTTAATCTTTTTGGGGTTCAAAGGCCTTTGCCCCAAAACTAGGCTTCGTGCACTGTGTGACCGTCTGACTATGGGAAGCCTCCATTCCTTCCCTTTTCACAGACCTCCTTGTGTCCATGGCGATTTGAATCGGCTTATCGTCTTAAACCTGCGTCCAGGTTAAACCGTTGCACCCATTTCGGAGATCACCGCCCGGTGTCTTCTTATACGGTGAATTGCAGAACTACAACCACCATATGGTCAAGTCCTCCAACTAGAAACCCTAACCGAGGTGTCAACTCTATGGCTTGTTGTCCCAACACTTTTGGAACTACAGCAACAACCACAGATCAACCCCCGAATTAGGCCTCTACCCCTCACAGTGTATGCATACACAAGCATTTTCCGCTATACACCCATACACTGCGTTGTCAGACTAAACCTCACAGAACACTTACTCCAGTTTACCACCTGCAGAACAATGTGGCTTCTCTCTGTATCTAGATGATAAAATAATGGTGCTACCCCCTGTTTTTCTCTCTACCCAAAACTGTATTACACAGTACAAAACTGGAACAAAATACAAAACACTTTTAAACACCAAAATGCTTTCCATTTTCCTTCTAAGCACAAATCTCATTGCTCACCTTTAAAAACCCCAAGCTCCTCCCACTAACTTTCTGCTGATATATAAATGCTGAAAAGAAACTTCCGGTTATGCTCAGCTACTTAAAAAAAAAAAACTGGTTTATTTACATATCAATTGTTCAGGAAGAGGGAGGGGGAGGGGGGAGCCCAGCCACATTGCTGTGTCTATCAAGACTCCAAAAAAAATCCATGGCTACACATTATATATTTCAACAATTTAAAACCTTGTCAAGAAGATGGTGGAATAAAACCCCCCTTTGCAAATGGGAGGGTCCTGACCCAAACATCCCCTGCAAGCAAAACCACAAGTTGACTCAAATGCAAAACTCCTGCAAAAAGATGGCTCTAGGGGTTTCGACCAAAACCCCCACTCCTCCTCTACAGGCTATACAATACAAGCTTCAAAACATATGAATTGCCTTCTGGGAAGGAAATATTTAAACATAAAAACACATCATTGTACAAAAACTCTGTTAGTCTTACAATCCATCAAAATTCAGTGTAAAGTGAAGTTTTTCATATACTGCAAAGCCAGCCGACCCTGCAATAGCTCACATCTACTTAAATGAAAACAGAGAAATCCCCCCTCCTAACACCATCTGCATGGAGTTTGCATGTCCTCCCTGTGTCTGCGTTGGCCTCCTCCCACACTCCAACTGCTGGTAGGTCAGCCAGATCCTATCCATAAATAGGCCCCAGCATGTGCGTGTGTCCGCAAGCGCGTTGTGGCCCCTCAGGGTAAGACCGCGCTATTTTAAGATACCACTCAACTCAAAAGGCGATGCTTAGAAAAGCAATTTAAACCAGCAAATTCATTAAACAAAAACCAGTCTCTCAGTATGTCCCCCTGGTGTCTCACTACTCTCCCCAGCAGTGCACAGGTCAAACTGTAAACGCATAAAACATAAGAAAACTGCGCCGATCAACAAATGCCAATACAGCATATTCAGGAGTCGTGTTTGCCAAACTGGGACTTCCTATCTCAAACTGTAAACGTCTCTCAAAATGGCCGACAAGCCAGGACTACAAAATGGTGGATGACCCACCACAGCACCTCATGGACAACAAAAATTGCGCCATTGACGCATGCAATTTTTCCCGCCAAAACCAGCATCTCTTTAAAAGAAAATCAAAAATGTTTCTCTCCACAAAGACTGACTACACCATTGAAACTTTTCTAAATTATCATCAAAATCCACTGAAAAAGGTGTCAGCTACACTCTACAAGGACCACATGTACACTTACAAACTTAGCCTCCCTTTGGCCAACTAAACAGCACATTCAATAAATGTGAGTTACATGACAATATTAAAAACATATTCATTTCTCTAAGTCCATATACTCTGAGATATTCACCACGTCTCTACCTAAAGTTCACACACAGTGGCCTCAGCCTGGCCACTTGGCAGGAACTTTCAACTCAAAAACCAAACACTTAATATTTTTACACTTATGGGGACATGTGTCTTTGTCCCCTATAAAGGCAAAAATCACAATCTATTCATTTCTATTTTTCATAGAAATCACAAACACTACACACATACAGTATATTGTTGCTTGTACATCTGCTTAGAGTGTCTTTCCCTCAGGGCACAGCCCCTGCAACACAAAACAGTGGGCAAGCCCTTCCCCCATTCAAGCACATGGCAGCCAAACAAACAATCTACTTACAAACTTCTCAGTGCACTAAATACCACAGCTATACCTTCATTTCATACACAATATACAGTCTATATTTCTCGCTTAGTTACACTCTTACAGCCCACAGTTTCTATCAGATCATCTCTCAGGGCCCTCCCACTACAAAACTCCTGCATGCTATTTACAGAAAGTCACCAACTTTTACCATTGTAACTGAGATGCTGGCAGCCCCACCCCCGCTAAACCTCATGGCTCACAAAGACCAGGACAATGCAGCAGCCATTGCTGGCAGCCAACTGCTCAATAGATCGTACAATCTAATCACACAGGCACATGCAGGCATACCCACACACAATCAAATTCACAGGCATACGATCCATGACAAAATCACACACACACACACATGCGATTCGCAGACATACACACGCACACATACACACGCTGCAAACTTGAAACATTATTTCAAAAAGACAATTTTTTTTTTTTTTTTGTTCGTTTCAAAGTACAGCCTCTTTACACATCACATCGCAGGTCCACTCTCCCCCCTCTGCTGATCTGATGCTCAAAGAGGCCGCAATTGGTCCCAACCGTGAGTCGCCATTACTGTTGTGGAATTTTAGGCTGCTGTTTACAGAGCACACAGCCTATAATTCCTGTGCTCTATAAGCACACACTTGAGATTCATCTTTTTGAAGTAATGCTATCATTAAGTTTAGTTTGCTAAAGATCCACTCACCGTTCATTCCCATTCATTCAAGAAAGGCAGCACCACAAAAGCTTATCTTCTTATCAGGCCATTCCAGCAAAGACTGTTAAGCCGACGCCTACTCATAGGCTTTTATTAAACTCAAAAGATCTCAAGACAGGAGGTGATTGGCTGCAGCAACCAATCCCCTCCCCATGGGCGGGAACCTCACAGGATGTCCGTTCCACACAGGAGAATGACCATACAAGGACATCCTTCCAACAGGAAATAAAAGGATTCAATACAATAATACATACAGTGAATACAATAACGTATGATGGCTAAAGTTACCGCTGATAGAAATCCTTATTCTACGCCATTCCATAGAATATCGCATATTCAGATTATACTATTATTGAATGGGGGAGGGAGGCTATCTGCAGACGCGCGCTACGAATTCCAACCAATGTTGATCAGACACAGCCGAGACAAGAGCGCGCATTTGCCCATAACCAATGATGTCATTGCAGAGGGAGCATATCCCCTCCTTAACGATCGTCCATGCTAATGCACAGAGGGCCCCCATTGGCGGACATATCCGCACCCTGCAAACATCACACTCCAACCTCAAAACGTTTTCCCCTATCAGACAGGATTCAACCAGCCTCAGACTACCCCAATCAGCTCTTTTAGAGCGGGTTGCGGAAGTACTAACACTGGGTGACACTATGACAATACATATTAAATACATCTCCATAAAAATCTCCACAACACAGTGTACAACCGTGCAAAGGCAGTGTTGTGGCTACAAAAGTACAACCGAAGCTGTGATTTTGACTGCTGCGCAGATGATGCATCGCTGATAACGCAAGGTGATGTGTACATGCATGGCTGTAAAATTAAGAGCATCAGATGAGTCCAGTAAACACTGCATTTGCATAAGTGTATATGTTAGTACGCCTGTGTGAAAAACGCCATATATACTGTACACACATACATACATACATACATACATACATACATAAAGATCTCTAAAAACATAACATGATAACATGGGGACATACACCACAGGCTGGACCGGGCTTATGTCAGGGCTGTGGCAGGGAGAGAGCAAGCAGGACTGGAATAGGGCAGCCATGAGGTGGGTGGTGTGCTCTGCTTTTCCTAACATTCACCTGGCATGGATTAATGGACTCTCTGCAGGGGGCACTCTGGAGGTACTATCTGTGTGCCTCCAGAGTGCCCCCTTACTTCCTCCAGAGTGCTCCCTTACTTCCGCCCCTTACTTTCTCCAGAGTGCCCCTTTACTTTCTCCAGAGTGCCCCTTTGTACAGTAGTACTAAGGGGGCACTCTGGGGGAGGATGTAAGGGGGCACTATGGAGGGAGATGTAAGGGGGCACTCTGGAGGACCAGAATGCCCCGTTACATCAGCCCTTACAACCTCCAGGGTGCCCCTTAGTGCCTCCAGAGTGCCCCTTTACTTCCTCCAGAGTGCCCCCTTACATCCTTCGGAGTGCCCCACCACCAAGGTGATATAGCAGTGGCTGACAGACTATCAGGAGGTGGTATTGCACTCCTCTTCCTCCTCTCTCCACTAACTACCCCCGCCATACACTCCACGCTCCTCTCCTGTACATATTACCCACCTCCATACACTCCACACTCCTCTCCTGTACATATTACCCCCCCGCTATACACTCCGCACTCCTCTCTCTGTACATATTACCCAACGCCATACACTCCACACTCCTCCCCTGTACATTCTACCCCCCGCCATACACTCCACACTCCTCTCCTGTACATTTTACCCCCCGCCATACACTCCGCACTCCTCTCCTGTACATATTACCCCCCCGCCATACATTCCACACTCCACTCCTGTACATTTTACCCACCTCCATACACTCCGCACTCATCTCCTTTACATATTACTCACCACCATACACTCTGCACTCCCTATTTAACATTACCACATTCTGGTATTATTTAAATTACATTTTCTATATTTTATTTAAGTCTTTTAATTATTTTTTATTTATTTTAAACCTAACATTTGGTTCAGCTCATGGACTATTCTAATTTTATTATACAGGGGTTTCTCTTTATTTAAAATGATTTTTTTTAATTTCATTTAAATTTAAATATATATATATATATATATATATATATATATATATATTAATATTTAATTTAATATTTTTATTGTTATGCTTTTTTAATATTATTTTGAACTATTTAATATATATATTTATTGTTTTTATATGAATGGTGCATAGCTGCATGACAAATACAGTACAATCATTTCAGAATACACCATTCACATAAATATGCACGTGTTATGCTTATGTATTAATCATTATAATGTTTTGCAGTTATGGGGTGTCTGTTTATTGGGTAGGGGGATTATAACTTTATTATTAAGTTAATATGTGCAGTGTATGTGGAGTGTTTCGTGTTTCACTTTGGGGTTCTGATAATGAAATCTCCCGTGGTATCTCGAGATTACAGCAACAGAAGCCGTTTGGGATTCTCAAAGCATTTGTAGATCACTTCTATTCACAGTGGGAGAAGTGATCTACACTGTATATTAAACTACCACAAGGGGGAGAACAGATATCTCTGAGAAGAACCGTGAACTCAGCAGCAGTGAAATATCACGGTATATTAAACGTACACCTGTGTGAGAGGAGCTACAATTCCCCTCAGAGCTGTGTGGGAGGAGCTATAGGTCCCTCAGCATTGCCAAGGAAACCAATGTTTGTTTATGCAGACTCTAACCACAGGTCACAGTATTTTCAGCCTCTCCTGAATGCTTGCCATTCTTCAAACGGTCGTATTTTAAAAACTATAAATCCTACAGCGAAGAGCTTTATATTGTGAGAATCAGACCAGACCTACATTTTGATATATAGTATGTTGCTGAAATATTAAAATTGAAGGCACACTTGCAGTTTAGAAATTGCCCTTCTAATTTGAAGTGTCTAGAGGGGAGTTTTAATGAAAGTCAATGGGTGGCGTGAGTTGCAAACAAATCATCATATTGTGAAAACTGTAAGGACTATGGCTTAGCTGTGGACACGTGTAGTGGCAGCAGAGATAGCTGAACGTTTTGATATAAAATTTGTGTAGGTGGGCTTAAAAATGAGGGAGTGGTGGCAGGTTAGATATCATGTCCTGATTTTTCAGATTTTGTCAGCTAACACTCTAGTTTCGCCATTCATTCCTATGGGACAAATTTTGCCGCAAAAACAACGATATTTCGTGAACGATTTGGCGAAATGTTCCACAAAGTAATAGCACACCAATCGGGAACAATCCGCACGTTTTGGTATATTACTTGTCTATGTAGTGTAAAAACTGTGGGAGGAGTTAGGGTGGTAAAATTTGGCTATAATAATAATAATATATATGTGCGATAACAATAAGTTCTCTTGCTATACAAGAACACTTAATAACTAGAAAAGCTACAATTTCGGGGGAAATTGTGTGACGTGTTCTTGCCTCCACCAGTAGTCTACAACTGGAGTGGGCGGAGTAACTGGGTGGAGTGGCTTGAGAAACTGTTGTGTGGGCTGGAGTAACTGTGAAAAGTGTTAAAAAGCTTAATATTTTAAAAAGTAGAAAAAAAATGTAAGTCCCATCATTAGCGGAACATTTTTTTCAAAAATGATTTTTTTTTTCACATTTTTTTTTTAAATAGATTTTTTTTTCAAAAATGATTTTTCTTTTTAATGTTTTTTTTTCAAAAATTTAAAAATTTAGAAAAAAAACATTTTTGAAAAAAAAAAAAAATTTAGAAAAAAAAGAAAACATAAAAAAAAAAGTAAGCAAAGTCGAACATTAGAAATGCCTTAGAGAAATAAGAGGCGACGTGCATTGTCTTTCCCCCCCAGCCCCCCCCCCCTACTGGGACAAACTATTTGGCGAAACGTTCCACAAAGTAATAACACACCAATCGGGAACAATCCGCACGTTTCGGTATATTACTTGTCTATGTAGTGTAAAAACTGTGGGAGGAGTTAGGGTGGTAAAATTTGGCTATAAGAAGAATAAGAACTAGAAAAGCTACAATTTCTGGGGAAATTGTATGACGTGTTTTTGCCTCCACCAGTAGTCTACAACTGGAGTGAAAATAAAAATACAAACAATATTCGCGCTGCTAACACATATGAGCAGCTACAATACCTGTGGAAAAAGGGCAACAACAAACAATATACAAAAAATGCAGCGCTATGTGTATGACAATGTGAAAAACCAAGTGCTCCAAAATTAACTGAATCACAGAAAAAATAATAAATAAAAATCCAAATATATTAGTGAATAAAAAGTCCAATTGTATATAGAACTCCAAATAGATGTGATGAAACATATATTCAAATCAATTCCAAAAGGTGCAAGTGAATCTTCCAAAGTAAATATGTGACTTGTAACATAACCACCACCACGTGAAGGGGAGGCTTACCGGATGTAGTGGACCCAATACACATACGTGTATGGGGTCAAACAGGCTGAATATGTATACGTCCGTGCATATGGAACCAGATAAACACTGCACACCCTTATATCCAAGGTCCAAGCTCAGGAGGGGATACCAGAAATTCAAGCCAATAGGAAATTTGACTCACATAAAGTTCATGTGGAAAAAGAAGGGAGATGGCACATAGCGTAATAACGCAAAGGATTTTAATGAATATAGGCAAGTACACTTACATTCAATCCATAGATTTGATGCTTTGCAAAGACACTCAGTAGCAGCAGTAGAGTCTCCCTGCTGCTACTGAGTGTCTTTGCAAAGCATCAAATTGGACTTTTTATTCACTAATATATTTGGATTTTTATTTATTATTTTTTCTGTGATTCAGTTAATTTTGGAGCACTTGGTTTTTCACATTGTCATACACATAGCGCTGCATTTTTTGTATATAATATACAACTGGAGTGGGCGGAGTAACTGGGTGGAGTGGCTTGAGCAACTGTTGTGTGGTTGGAGTGGCTGGAGTAACTGTGAAAAGTGTTAAAAAGCTTAATATTTTAAAAAGTAGAAATAGTAGAAAAAAAATTAGTCCCATCATTAGTTGAAAGAGCGGAACAATTTTTTCAAAAATGTTTTTTTTTTTTTCAAAATGATTTTTCTTGGACTGGGCAGAGTAACTTTATGGAGTGGGCAGAGTAACTGTGTGGAGTGTTTGGAGTGAGTAAAGATAGTAAACATTACACTAACCAATTGATTTATCAAAATTTAAAAAGTGCTCATGACAAGCTTGATAGAGTGAGAAATGCATTTCAACTTTTATTTATTTATTTTTTTTTATTTTTTTTTTAATTGAAAGATGTTTATTAAAAGTTTTTCAATAGTATACAAGGAATAAGTAAATCAAAGAAACATAAAAATAAGAAATAACAATGAGCAACAAAAAGAAGCACATAACTAGAGTAAATGTACTTATGCATATAAAATTGTTAGAAACTTAACAGTGTATATATATATATATATATATATATATATATATATATATATATATATATATACATATTTAGATATTTAGGCAGTATTATAGTTGCTGGTCCAAATTTCCCACATGTTATCAAATATACAGCATTTGAGTGAATTGATTGCTAAAAGTCGTTCAAACGTGTAGTTTTGGTGAACTTTTCTGGTTACATCAGTAAGATTAACTACAGGAATGTTTTTCCAATTTTGAAGTATCAAGGACCTAGCAGCTAACAGGATGTGAGATACCACCAGTCTCATGGTGTATGGAAAGTTTTCTAGACCAATGTGTAGTATAGCCAGTGATAGGTTAGGGGGTGTGAGTATTCCTGTAGTGCATGGATATGCAATTAGCAGACCTCCAGCTGTTGCAAAACTACAAGTCCCATCATGCCTCTGCCTCTGGGTGTCATGCTTGCTGCTGTCAGAGTCTCGCTATGCCTCATGGGACTTGTAGTTTGGCAACAGCTGGAGGTCCGCTAATTGCATATCCCTGCTGTAGTGGATGAAATTAGTTTGAATACTTGATTCCAGAAGCTATTTACACTGGGACACTCCCAGAACATGTGAAGGAGGTGGCCCTTGTGTCCGCATTCTCTCCAGCACAAAGGTGAAGAATTGGGGAACATCTTTGCGATTCTGTAGAGTGTATATTGCCAACGATTAATTATCTTGATCATTAATTCCCAATGACTAATATAGTGTGATGTGTGTTGTATAGTTTGAAACGCAAACTCCCATTGTTCATCTGTGGTATTCATGCCCAGATCAGTGTCCCACTTGTGTGTACAGATGATTTTTTAAACGCCTTTATATTTTTAATTACCGTTTATTATAATATAGTGATATTCCCTTGTTGTGCAGTGAGCCGCTCATGAGGTGTCGCCATACTACTGTCGGAAGGTGGGTTATAGGGTGCGGGTGTGATTTCATAAAGTGAGCCACACGTATACAAGTGAAAAGCATGTGCTTTGGCATATTAAATTCCCTTTTTAAACAGTCTGCTGATTTAGGACAGTTATTTTGGAGTAAGTCATGCACTGTGTTTATCCCTTGGGAAGGGGAATGTTTTCAAGAATAGCATTGGTACATTAGCTTCAATTATGCTTAGAGGGAATTTGAAGTCTATCACCTTGCAGTCGCTAAGTTGGCAGGTTAGGAGGAATCTCCAAGCTTGTAATGAGATGGTGATAGTGGGGGGTGAATTCTTGGTGTCCCAGGGTATCCAATTATCTCCCACAAGAACTGTCTGAAGATCTGGTATAGGAGCTAGTGATTTTTCAATTTCTACCAAAAGTGGTATGTCAGTGGGAAAAAAAAAACAGAATTTGAGTTGGTCAAGCCTGGTTGCCCTCATCGATTAGTCCTGCCCCACCTACACTTTTATGAGGGATTTGATTATTTCGTAAGCATCTAGCTTTCTTTGTGCCCCATAAAAGTGTCCATTTAAGATTGGAAAAGGCCTTGAGGTGTTGTGCTGGGATGACTATCGGGAGTACCCTGAAAACGTATATAATCTGTGGTAAAATAAGCATTTTGAATGCTGCCAACCTGCCCATCCAAGATAGTTCATTTTTGGCTATATTTCTGGTTTGGATTTCTATTTTACTAATAAGGGGTTTTAGATTCGAATCTGCTAGTGAGCTAGTGGTACTAGTCAGGGTGATGACCAAGTATGTTATACCCTTATCAGTCCAGGAATACGGAAGAGATTGACATAACTTGAGACATTCTGTGGCTGATACCCCCAGATTTAGGATGAGGGATTTGGTGAAATTTACTTTATAATAGGAAACATCCCCAAAGGATTTCAGAATTTCATGTGCTGTAGGTAGTGATATAGGGGGGTTTGTTAACAACAATACTACATCGTCCGCAAACAGATACATAACGTGGGGAGTGGAACCAAATTGAAAACCTGATATGCTATCATGTGTTCTGACGGCCTCCGCCAGGGGTTCAATCATAAGATTGTTGGAGATAGGGGACAACCTTGGCTGGTACCGTTGGTTATCTGAAAGGGAGTGGAGATCATACTGGACGTGTATACCTGTGCTGAGGGGCAAGAGTATAAGGCTAGTACTGCATTCAGTATATGACCACTAAATCCAAACTTAGATAATGTCATTGACATGTATTCCCAATGTACTCTGTCAAACTATAGAAAGCAGCAGAGAAGGTGTTTTGTTTTTTTCAACATGGTGGATTATGTTAATTATTCTCCTTGTAGCATCTGAGGTTTGTCTCCCCCTCACAAAGCCCATTTGGTCACGCTGAATAAGGGATGGAATGAAATCCGCTATTCGTTTGGCTAATAGTTTGGCGTAAAATTTGACATCGGTATTCAATAGAGAAATAGGGCAAAAATTGGGAGGTGTAGTAGGATCCTTGCCTGGCTTGGGGAGGGTAACTATGTATGCTCGTAACATTTCTGGTGGAAATATCGCCGTATCTGCAGCCTTAGTGAAGACTGTTTTCAGATTTGGCATAAGATAAGAGCTAAACGTTTTAAAATATTCATTTAAAAACCCGTCAGGCCTAGGTGATTTGCCATTTGGTAGTGAAGCTATGACAGCTTCTATCTCAGATGTGGCAAACGGGGATTTTAATGAGAGAATTTGGGTCTCTGAGAGAGAAGGTAAATTTAATTTCTGTAGGAAGTTCTGAATGTTTTCTTTTAAACAAAAAGGTTTTTATTTGGTAATATGTACATACAGGTTATACATGCAGATCAATAACATGTAAACATAAATGGCAAACTTGAGTGCAGTATAGTAAAAGGGGGTCACATATACATCTGGGGGGTACACTGAGAACCACTAAGAAAGGGTGTCTGAAACTCCTAGCCACCGGTCCCATATTTTATTGTACTTAGTCGGGCATCCTCTATTAATATACATAAATCTGCGATAAGAAAGAGCACCGTTAACATCAGCTTTCCATTCAGCCATAGTCGGTGGGGATGATCTCATCCACTTCCTCGCTATCATTTTCCTTGCTGAAAAAAGGGTTTCCTTAAGAAACGCTTTAGTAAACGTATCCATTTCAGGGCCTGGGTATATACCTAGTAAGCATGCCCGTGGGTCTAACGTAAGAGGTGAGCCCATATTGTCATGGAGGAAGTCCACTATTTGTTTCCAGAAGCCCTGGATCACAGGGCAGGACCAGATTAAATGGAAGAACATACCCATCTCCCGCGTACACATGGGACAGGTGTTGGGGAGGTCCCTCTTATATCTGGACACTCGAAGCGGAGTGAGATAAGATCTATGAGTAATGTATATTTGGGTGAGTCTATCCAAGAGTTTTGGGGAAGCCTCCTTGCAGGTGTCCAGGGCCTCACTCCATTCCTCATCCTCAAGGTCCCCTACCTCCCTCTCCCATCGGGGCTTAAGAGCATACGCTAGTTTCGTAGAGGAAGGTATGAGAAGCATATTGTAAAAGTAGGAGATGAGCTTCTGGGGGTCAGTGCCCTTAACTATGGCCATGATGGAGTTAGGGGAAGGCTGCGGCAATGCCCCCCGAAATTGTGTAGTGAGGGCGTGGTGCACCTGAATTTATCTAAAGTACATACTGTCGGGGAGCGCAAACTCATCTTGGAGAGCAGGGAAAGATTTAATGTTGCCGCCCGCAATGATTTGTGAGAGGTAGATCACCCCCTGAGAGCACCACAGTTCAGGGTCAGGAATTCGGGAGAGCTCAAGCAGGTGACCATTATGCCAGAGGGGAGTGTAGTCATTGAGCCGGTCTATGGTCAGCTTAGTCATAGCAATGACCCAGATTTTTCTATATTGGTATAGAGTGGATTTGGCCTCTGTAGAGCAGGTGCCCCGTATTCCCAGTGCAATTGCTGCAATAGGGTCCCGTGTGTGTTGTGTTAAGCGAGGGCATAGCAGGGTCCCAAACCTGTCCCTGTCGGTTTTATCAACGTGGAACAGTTGGGAGAGCTGTGATGCAGTGTAGTAGAGGTGTAAGTCGGGCATGGCAGTTCCTCCCAAATCCGTGGGATTCTTAAGGGTCCGTCAGGCCAGCTTATGTCTGTTCCCACCCCACACGAAGGGCTTGAGTAGGGAATCAAAGCATTTAAAATATTTGAGAGGGATGTATACCGGGGAATGACAAAGTACATAAAGTAGTTTGGGGAGCAACACCATTTTTATCAGGTTTATTCTGCCCCATACTCCAAGAGGCAATCGTGACCATATTTGTATCTTATCCTTCACTAAAGAATAGAGAGGGTCTATGTTAAGGGCAATGTAATCTGACGGCGACCTAGTGATCTGAATTCCCAGATATTTCACAGCACTTACTCGCATTAGCGGGAGCTCCGACTGCGCCCGAGGGGGTGCATAGGGGTCTATAGGAAGGATCTGTGACTTTCCCCAATTAATTTTTAAGCCCGAAAAGGTCCCAAAGCGTTCGATGGTATCGAGTGCGTGCCGCAGGGAGGGCCCAAGTCGGCTAGGTATAACAGGGTGTCGTCCGCGTACATACTAATCTTTTCCACCAGTCCCCCAGAGGTCAGCCCGCGTATCTCAGGATTCTGTCGAATGGAAATGGCCAATGGTTCTGCCGCAAGGGCATATAGCAGGGGAGATAGGGGACACCCTTGACGGGTGCCCCTGGTGAGCCCAAAGGATTCAGAGGGCCATCCATTCGCCACCACTCTGGCAGTAGGATCCTGATATAGGAGACGGACCCACGTGAGGAATCTGATGCCAAAGCCATAGCGCTCGAGACAAGCCCAGAGGTATCTCCACTCCACGGAGTCAAACGCCTTGGCGGTGTCAAGTGTCACCACCACGCGTTCTCCAACCATGTCATGTGAGGCCTGAAGGTTAATATACAGCTTACGGAGGTTAAAAGAGGTGTTACGGCCAGGCATGAAACCCGCCTGATCAGTGTGTATCAGGGACAGAATAACTTGATTCAACCGATTGGCGAGGATTTTAGCTAGGATCTTGATATCCACTTGGAGGAGGGAGATGGGCCTATACGATTCCGGGTATCCCGGATCCTTCCCCGGCTTGGGGATTAGTACTATTATGGCCTCTCTCATGGATGGGGGTAACACCTGGTTATCGAATAAGTAGTTGTATAGGGTAAGGAGCTTTGGAGTGAGTATGTCACTAAACTGCGCATAGAACTCAATGGGCAGTCCGTCTGAACCCGGGGCCTTGGATTTGGCAAAACCCGCTATAGCCCCAGTAATTTCCTCTATTTTAATAGGTTCTTCCAGAAGGGTTACTTGTTCGTCAGTCAGCCTAGGGATCGGAATGCCCATCAAAATTTTTTCCATCTCCACATCGTCAGGGGGAGTTCTAGAAGTGGAATGAAGATGTAGCGCTAAGTGAAGAAATGAAGCCCAATGATTTGGGCCTCCAATCAAACCAAAGTGATAAATAATATCAATATAATGAGTCCATACAGTGTCCATAGAAAATTTTTTGTGTTGTGAAGAAAGAACATGTAGCACTGAAGGGTCATCACATAACTCTTGTAGAAAAAGAGAGGTAGAATACTCTTACCGGAACATTAGACCTGTGGTTTAGGCAGGTCAAATAGGCATACGAAATCCCAGTGGCACTCCTCATCAGATAGGCCTTGTACACATGGCCGAGATTCTCGTTGAAAAAAACGTCGTTTTTTTCGACGAGATTCTTGGACAAGAAACTTGTCCCGGCCGAGTGTACACACGCTCGTTTCAAAGAACCCGCGGTTCTTTGAATGGAGCGTACGCGGTGACGTCATCGACTATGACGAGCATGCGCTCGTCACATTCGATGCCGTCGCCGCCATCTTGGTATACCCTACGTATGCCTATGAAGCTACCGCGCATGCGTCGAATTCATTTCGAACATGCGCGGGCTTCCGGGAGGACAGGTAAGTGTACACACACTCACTTTTCTCGTCGAGAAACATGCCGAGGAGAATCTCGATGAGAAAATAGAGAGCAGGTTCTCTATTTTCTCGTCGAGGTTTCTTGTCGGTTTTCTCGACGAGAAACCCGATAGCCGCGTACACACGACCGATTTACTCGGCAAGACCTCTCTGCCAGCAAGTTTCTTGCCGAGAAAATCGGCCGTGTGTATGAGGCCTTAGTCTGGAAACTGGATCAGATGGGTCCCCAATGTAGACTGTCCGGTAGGCTCCCCGACTTGACAGCAGACTCTGGGTTTCACACCAATCCAGGTGGTCCTCCGATGGAACTGGAACCGCCACTCAGCAAGGAGACTCTTTACCACGGTGAATATTAGTAACCAGTGGCCAAAGGAAGCTATTACTTGACCAACCACCCATGTGAGGAGAAAAGAAGGGAAGGAATGCTCCAATGGTGCAGGTCAATGAGGGTTTATTCAACCAACATAAAAGTGATCACAAACAATAAAAACGTTTAAAAAGGGGCAGTGAATGAGGTAGTGTACCAAGCCCTACGCGTTTCGAACAAATGTTCTTCAACAGGGGCCCCTGTTGAAGAACATTTGTTCGAAACGCGTAGGGCTTGGTACACTACCTCATTCACTGCCCCTTTTTAAACGTTTTTATTGTTTGTGATCACTTTTATGTTGGTTGAATAAACCCTCATTGACCTGCACCATTGGAGCATTCCTTCCCTTCTTTTCTCCTCACATGGGTGGTTGGTCAAGTAATAGCTTCCTTTGGCCACTGGTTACTAATATTCACCGTGGTAAAGAGTCTCCTTGCTGAGTGGCGGTTCCAGTTCCATCGGAGGACCACCTGGATTGGTGTGAAACCCAGAGTCTGCTGTCAAGTCGGGGAGCCTACCGGAAGTCTACATTGGGGACCCATCTGATCCAGTTTCCAGACTAACTGATGAGGAGTGCCACTGGGATTTCGTATGCCTATTTGACCTGCCTAAACCACAGGTCTAATGTTCCGGTAAGAGTATTCTACCTCTCTTTTTCTACAAGAGTTATGTGATGACCCTTCAGTGCTACATGTTCTTTCTTCACAACACGAAAAATTTTCTATGGACACTGTATGGACTCATTATATTGATATTATTTATCACTTTGGTTTGATTGGAGGCCCAAATCATTGGGCTTAATTTCTTCACTTAGCGCTACATCTTCATTCCATGTTTATTAATTTTAGTCACATTTTATGTAGCAGCTTTATTTTTATTCACTATTTTAGATTAGTGCAGTATTTTCTTTCTTTATATGGAGTTCTAGAAGTGTAGAGGTCTACAAAAAACTTGCGAAATCGTTCGGTGACACCTGGGGGATCCGTTATGCGTCCACCCCCCTGATCGTGCAGCGAAATTACAACAGGGGGTCTATCTTCTCTGTGAACCATATAGGCCAATAGCTTGCCAGCCCTTTCTCCATGCTCAAAGAGCTTCTGTTTGGAGAAGAACAGCTTACGGCGGGACTTTTCGTAGTGCAACTGACTAACCACTCGAGCCCGCAGTTTCATAAGATCTGCCTGGGCAGGGGCAGGGTCACCCAAAAATCCACGTTCGGCTGCAACCAGTTCTGCCTCAGCTTTCTCGAGAATATCAGCCGATCCTTCCTTTATTTTATTAATCTTGTGTTTGAGGAGTGAACGAGCATGCATTTTGAAGGTTTCCCAGACTGCCAGGGGGGATGCGGAGGTGTCATTATCTGTGAAGTACTGATCAAGCTCAGTCGGGAGCGGATCTTCCTCCGGCAGTAGAGTGAGCCAGAAGGGGTTAAGGCGCCATGAGCCCGGGGGCTTGGTAACAGGGACAGACAGCAACGCCCAGTACGGGCAGTGGTCCGAGAGAAGTCTCGGGCCAAAACCTGCAGCCCACACTCTGGGCAGTAACCGTCTTGAGGTCAGTATATAATCAATGCGGGACATTGTGCCGTGAGTAGAGGAAAAGCAGGAGTATGACCGCGTCTGAGGATGGAGGTGTCTCCAGGTGTCAGCCAGGTCAAATGAAGCGAGGATCCTAGAAAATCTGGTGGCTCAGGGACTAGTGACCCAGGCAGTGGGTTTGAGCCTATCTAGGGATGGGTCAAGCGTTTCATTGAAGTCGCCCAGCCATATGGCCTGAACTGTGGGGTGACGGGACATATATGCAAGGCCCTCTACAATAATCTTGGTGTTAAAGGGGGGCGGGACATAAAGTGCCAGTATGAGGAAGGGTTCACCATACAACTTGGCGTGCAGGAACACATAGCGACCTTGGGGATCGGTGCAAATGTCACAAAGTTCGAAGTGTAGTGATTTAGCCACCAGGACTGAGACTCCGCGAGCATGAGACGTATGGGTGGAGTGAAAGGCCCACCCTATCCATGGCCTGCGGAGTGCCAACTGTAACCTGCCCTCAACATGGGTCTCTACGAGTACGATTACATCAGCCCTCTGTTTCTTGAGATATGCAAGGGCCGCCGAGCGCTTAATTTTGTCTCTGACTCCCCTCACATTCCAGGTAAGGAATTTAATACTCGCCATAGTTCAGGCGGATGTGCATGAAGTGCAGTATGGGTCTGCCAGAGCTCCTCCGATCTAGTGAACTAAGGGTGCAGCGAAATAATATACAGAAAAAGAAAAAAATATACAGCGAAAGAGTAGCACAACAACATTTGGTAAAAAAGGGAGACCGCAAGTATATAATCAGCACAATGAGTATTAAATCAAAATGTACCCAACCAGCATAAAATATCTTAGAACAGTATATAATCATTGACTGTATGTGAAACGTAGCATTGCCAATCAAAAACACAAACTAATCCCCCCCCCACCCCGCCCTACACCCTCCCAAACTGGTGTGGGCATCAACCCAAAACATGGTGTGTCCCATCCTCCTGAGAACAAAGTTAAACTCCAGTGCAGTGTACTCAAAAACAACCACTAGATGGCAACGTGGGATAGGGAAAATTAAAACTGAAGAACAAGAACTGTCCCAGAGGTCAGCAAAGGGGTATGCCAGTGGCTGTGAAAATGGTAGAAATGAGCACATTGAAAACAAGCACCAGAGACTGTAGTACACTAATGGAGACAAGTAGATACAGGATGGTGTGAACAGTGTCTCAGGGGATGGACGGGCGAATCCACGCTGTTCCGTGCACGGAACCGTCGTGTCGCAGTGCAAGCCGGGGGCTCGCTCAAATTATCAAATAGATATGTCAGCACAAAAAGTAAGAGTTTCGACTCCAAAAAAGGGATCCGTTAGAGTCAGAATGTGAGAGCAAGGGGTGTATAGACAATTGCTAATGGGACCCCACCTGTAGGCAGCATAGTAAAGTACTCCGGGAGTGGGAAAACATTACTGTGGGCTGCAGTCGCATCCTCATTTATGGTGATAGGGAAATAGGGATGGGGGTATCAGTCGACATGAAAGTGGGGTGCAGAGTCCAGGATGGTGTTGGGCCCCTCCCGAGGAGACTGAGGGTCACTATAGAGACCCCGCAAGTGGCAGTTCACATAGGAGCCCAGCCGGGGGGGGGGGAGGTGGGAAGCAGGGGCAAGATGGCCGCAAAACAAGACAGGGCAAAAGCAAAAAGTACTCACGGGGACCAAGGAGAGGAATCAGGGCCGGGGCCTCCAGATGCTTTTCTTGTAGGAGCAGGACTATTAGCGTGGCGGTTCACCTCGAGCCTCCCTGCGGTCCAGCTAAGCAGTAGCGTCCCCGGGGTCCTCAAAGAAGAGGACTTTGTCGTCAGCTTCTATCCGCAGCTTCGCTGGAAATAGCATGGCATACTTCAGATTCTTCACTCGGAGCCTGCGTTTCACCTCCATGAAGGTCTGCCTGCGACGCTGCACCTCTGCCGAGAAGTCCGGAAACACCGCCACTCTGCCATTTCCAAACGGAATGTTCCCCTTTTCCCTTGTCAAACGCGAAACGGCATTGCGGTCCTTGTAATTAAGGAATTTGGCTATAGAGGTACGGGGGGGCCCTGCGGCGGGGCCTTAGCAGGCATGCGGTGGGCCCTCTCCACTGCCAAGATGGCCGAGAAGGCCTCACGGCCATAGGTGGTAACTAGGAGCTGTTCAAGAAATACAGTGGGATCCCCCCTCTCCGCACCCTCAGGCAGGCCGATGAACCGGAGGTTGCACCTTCTCAGCCTATTCTCCATATCATCTTGCTTTGCAAGAAGTTGATTGATCTGGAGTTGCATCCTATCTGAGCCTGCCTGGAGTGGCTGCACTGCGTCCTCCACCATGCCGATCCTGTCCTCTGCCTCCGTGACCCGACCACGGAGGGCCTGAAGATCTTGCCTGAGGAGGGAGATGTCCACCTTCACCTCCTCCATCTGCGCAGTCAGCGCGGTGCGGCATAGGGTGATGGCCTCAAGGAGTGTGGTTGTATCTGCACTCTGTGCAGGTGGACCTCCGCACGCGGCGCCACCATCTTCCCCCCCCTCCTCGTTCAGTCTGCGGAACTGCGCCAGCTTGTCTTTTGCTGCCTTCTGTGCTTTGGTCGGTGACATGGAGCTGGGAGTGCCTGGGGGTCCTCCGGAGGCGATGGGGTCAAAAAAAAGTGACTGTACGTCTAAGGATATGGTGCCTTACAGGATCACAGGACGGAGCTCCCTCTCTGTGCGACCTACTCCATGCCGCGCTGGCCACGCCCCCCAGTTCTGAATGTTTTCAGTTGTAGGTTGATGTGTGGAGGGATCGTCTTTGATGTTATATAGATTACTGTAATACATAGCGAATTGGTTTGCGATGTCCTGTGGGTTAATGATTTTGTGTTTGAGAGTGGGATGTATCAAGTGGGCAATTCTTGTCTTAGTGTGTGCAGCTTTTATCCTATTGGCTAAATATTTGCCTGCTCTGTTGGCATTGGCGTACAAATTCAGTTTCAGATGTCTTAAGTGGTAGTCATATTGTTTGGACAGAATTGTTCTCAGAGTCTCTCTTAATTGGGAAAGTTTTGTGTGAGGGTATGATCGAGTGCTTGTTTATTTTGTGCTTCCAATGTATGTATTTCAGTTAGGATAGAGTTGATCTTAGCTGTATGGCGTTTTTTATCTCTACAACCTAGTTGTATTAAAATGCCCCTCATGTATGCCTTATGGGCATTCCAGAGAGTGAAAAGATTCTCCACAGAATCAGCATTGTTTAGAAAGAAAGTACTTAGGTGTTGGGAGATTATTGTGGAGGTTCGGGGTTCTTGCATTAATCTGGTGTTGTTGCGCCAGATGGGTGGGGAGGAGGAGACAACCTGATCATTAATGGCAATAGTAATAGCGGCGTGGTCAGGCCACATAATGTCATGTATCATCGCAGAAGAAACTTTATGCAGTAACCATTTGTCTGTTAGAAATAAGTCAATGAGTGAGTAGGAACAATGTCTGTGGGAAAAGAAGGTGTAGTCCCTTGCATTCGCGTTCAAGCATCTCCAAACATCAAATAGTTCTGCGTTATGAATTGTTTTGTTCAAATATGTGGACCTGTTTGTTTTTTTTGTAGACGTATCTAGTCTAGGATCTACTATGAGATTGAAGTCACCACAGACAATGAGGTTGCCATATTGTTGAGACTTGATTTTCTTTAGTAGTCTGCTAAGGAAGCAGATCTGATGTGAATTTGGAGCATACAGAGATACCAATGTATATGGATGTGAGTTAATATCTCCTTTCAAGATGATATATCTACCCTTTGGATCAAGAATGGTCTCTTTATGCTGGAAAGATAGAGTATTCCTCAATGCAATCAATACCCCTCCCTTTTTATGACCCGGCGTGCAGGCCAAGAACACATGAGGGTAGTCTTTATGTGAACATTTTGGAGTTTTGGATTCCTGAAAGTGAGTCTCTTGGACACACAGGATATCTGCCCTGCGTTTCCTGGCTTCTGTCCACATGGATAGTCTTTTCGCGGGGTGGTTCAGCCCTCTGGCATTGATAGATAGGCAGTTAATGATCATGTGGAGGGTTGTGAGAAGTCTGTAGTGCCATGTATTGCATATACTCACTGTGGCCATGGTAGAAGTCCAGGGAGGGAGTATGAATTCTGGCTTTGTCCTGGGTGAAGTGTGAGGTCGCTGCTGGTTTGCGTGCTTCAAACAGATAACGTGCAAAACAAAAGTAGTAATAAAGAAAATACAAAGTTAATAGTGAAAATTCAAAAAAAATAACAATAAGAAAAGGATCAATGAACCGATCCATGTGCAGGCGTAACTGCTATGAAAGGTCTAGGGGGAGAAAACAGGGATTATAATTTGGAACCCCTGTGTCCGGAGAGAACTGAATGATATGCATTGCTTTAAACTCACACGTTTCCACCGGCATTTTTCTTGGAGGAGCATTTGCGTGAGACCACTTGCCAGTCCTCTTGTATTTGACTAGGATTTGGAGTAGGAGCAGCTGGCAGAGCGTGGTCAGGTAGAATGCCCCATTGACGTAATGCTGCAATACCTTCTTCCAACGTTGAGATCAGGACCGATGTACCATTATGGGTAACTGAGAGCTTGGCAGGATACTTCCATTTATGGAGGATATTGTGGTTCCTCAGAGCTTTAGTTATCGTCGCTAGGTTGCGACGTTGTTGGAGTGTATGCCTGGATAACGCTCATGCTATGCCTGGATAATGCCTGGCAACGCTCAGGACCTGTTTATGCAGGCTCTAAGCGTGTTCACAACCACTGCTCAAAACACAATACACAGGATCATGATAGCTGTAATAACTGTGCAGTACTCCTGACTGGAGACAGTGCTGCACCCTGGAGATGTAAATGTGATCCAACAGTGTGTTTTTTTCTGTGGTGGCAGCCCAGACCAGTTGGGTATATCCTCTTGAGTGAAGAAGGTCAGATATTGGCTTCTTTGCTCTGCACATAAAATCTTCATTGAAATCTCCACAGAGTATTATTGGTTGGCAATCCATTCTTTCCAAAGATTCCAAGAGGCCCAGCAGGTTAGTAAGGAATTGGCCAATACTGTAATCCGGTGGCCTGTAAACAACAGCAATCAAAGCTTGTACAGGGGACTCCAGTTTGACAACCAAGAACTCCAAGTCAGTCACATTGTGATAATACTGCTTTTCAAAGGCCTTGAAATGGTTTCTGACATACAAGGCGACACCTCCGCCACTTTTACTTGCAATGTCAGGAAGGTTTGTGTATGAGAGGTGTCTGTTGCGTTTGAACAGGTTGTAGCCCTCCAGCTGGAGACTTTCAGCAACAGAAGAGCCTGAGGCCTCGTACACACGGCCGATTTTCTCGGCAAGAACCAGCAAGAAACTTGCTGGCAGAGAGGTCTTGCCGAGTAAATCGGTCGTGTGTACGCGGCTATCGGGTTTCTCGTCGAGAAAACCGACAAGAAACCTTGACGAGAAAATAGAGAACCTGCTCTCTATTTTCTCGTTGAGATTCTCCTCGGCATGTTTCTCGACGAGAAAAGTGAGTGTGTGTGCACTTACCTGTCCTCCCGGAAGCCCGCGCATGTTCGAAATGAATTTGACGCATGCGCGGTAGCTTCATAGGCATACGTAGGGTATACCAAGATGGCGGCGACGGCATCGAATGTGATGAGCGCATGCTCGTCGTAGTCGATGACGTCACCGCGTACGCTCCATTCAAAGAACCGTGGGTTCTTTGAAACGAGCGCGTGTACACTCGGCCGGGACAAGTTCCTTGTCCAAGAATCTCGTCGAAAAAAACGACATGTTTTTTTCAACGAGAATCTCGGCCGTGTGTACAAGGCCTGAGAGATGAGTTTCAGTGAAACATAAAACATCTCCAAATGTAGTGATGAGCCGAACACCCCCGGGTTCGGTTCGCACCAGAACCCGCGAACGGACCGAAAGTTCGAACGAACATTAGAACCCTATTAAATACAATGGATGCGAACGTTCGAATTCTAAAGTGCTAATTATAACAACTATTATGCATGTTATTGTCATAAATAGGGTTTGGGAACCCGGGTTCTGCACCAGGGGACATGTATCAATGCAAAAAGAAGTTTTAAAAACGGTCGTTTTTCGGGAGCAGTCATTTTAATGATGCATAAAGTGAAAAAAAAAAAGTCAAATATTCCTTTAAATATCGTACCTGGGGGGTGTCTAAAGTATGCCTGTGAAGTGCCACGTGTTTCCCGTGTTTAGAACTGTCCCTGCACAAAATGACACTTCTAAAGGAAAAAAAAGCCATTTAAAACTGCTTGCGGCTTTAATGTAATGTCTGGTCCCGGTAATATGGATGAAATTCTTTAAGAAAAATGGCATAGCTACCCCATGACCCCCCCCCCTACCCCAGCCCATTACCAGCCCCTTTGGGTCTTGTATGGATATTAAGGGGAACCCCGCACATAAAATAAAAAAGGCCCTATATACTCTGAACAGCCCTATACAGGCGGTGCATACAAGACAGGGACTGTAGGTTTGTTCTTATGTAGAATCTGTTTGTAATTTTGAACAGGTACATTGTTGAAGTGTAGCTCCAGACCAAAAATCTATTTTTAAACTTTTTGGAAAACATAGGTAAGGGTTATCACCCCTGTAACATTTGTTTTGCTGTCTGTGCCCCTGTTCAGAACATTTCACCTCACTTTCCGTCCCAATGACAACTGTTTTTGAAATGTGGTGTTTTTCTTGAAACAAGGATTGCTGATAAAGCATCAGTACAGAGGAGACACCTTTCTCCCATATTTATTCTTACAGGAGAGAATTTTCCTTCCTAGTGGTAGATTTCCTCTCACTTCCTGTTGTCTTCTTGCGTTTGCAAGTAGGAGTCGTTTGTAAGTTGGATGTTTGAAAGTAGGGACCTGCCGTATATACTCTGCAGAAATAGGCCCCTTAGTTGTTGGTGTTGGCACAACACTGTAAGCACTCACAGTTACTCTTGGTTGGTGCTGGAACGCCCTGCTGTCAACTATTATATCAGGAATTTTAATTACATATAATTGTTGAACAGTGGTAGTAAAAATTGGGCCTTTGATGGTGGTGCTGGTGCCACAACACTGTAAGCCCTGACAGTTACTCTTGGTGGGTGCAGCAATGGGCCCTGCTGTGAATTATTAGATCAAGAATTGTAATTACATGCCCCTGTTGAACAGGGGCTGAAAAATTGGGCCTTAGGCACTGGTGGCACAACACTGCAACCCCTCACAGATACTGTACTTGGAGCACAGCAATGAGCCCTGTTGCAAAGTATTGCTTCAAAAATTGTAATGACACGCCCCTGTTAAACAGGGGCTGAAAAATTGGGCCTTAGGCACTGGTGGCACAACACTGCAACTCCTCACAGATACTGTACTTGGAGCACAGCAATGAGCCCTGTTGCAAAGTATTGCTTCAAAAATTGTAATTACACGCCCCTGTTAAACAGGGGCTGAAAAATTGGGCGTTAGGCACTGGTGGCGGCACCCATAAACAAAAATGATCTTCCAAGCTATCATCATCAATCGTATCATTGAGGACTCGGAGGAGGAGGATAGCCAGTCAACATAACAGCACAGGCACTCAGCATCAGCATCAGTCTTGAAGGGATGTGACATGTTAAAATCAATTAGTCTGTTATATCAGCATCAGGTGTGTGGTAGCTGGTGGTGATCCAAGACTGGTTCATCTTGATGAAAGTCAGTCGATCAACCGAGTCGGTGGACAGGCGCACCCTGTGATCCGTGACAAATCCTCCAGCAGCACTGAATGTGCGTTCCGAAAGAACGCTGGATGCAGGACAGGCCAGTAGCTCAATTGCATACTGTGCAAGCTCTGGCCAGTGATCCATCCTCAAGACCCAGTAAGCCAGAGGATTTTCGGTGGGGAAGGTGTCCAAGTCTGACCTTGCCCCTAGATATTCCTGCACCATGTTTATCAGACGCTGGCGATGGTTGCTGGAACCGATCATACTTTGGGGCTGCGGACTAAAGAATTGTCTGAACGCATCGGTCAGACGGCCACCTTCCCCACCGCTCCTTCTTTGACTGGCCGAAGCCTCAGCAACTCGTTGTCCAGGACCAGGAGTTTGCAACCTCCCAGTCTCTGGGAACGCGTTGCACAGACCTTTCTGCAAGGCCTCCCGGAGTTGTCTCATCCTCTGCTCCCTCTGCGACGGTAACATAAGGTCCGCAACCTTACCCTTGTACCGTGGATCAAGGAGAGTGGCCAGCCAGTAATGGTCCCTCTCCTTGATCCGAAGAATACGAGGATCCTTCCGCAGACTTTGCAGGATCAGGGAGGCCATGCAGCGTAGGTTTGCTGAGGCATTCGCTCCGGAGTCCTCTGGGTCACTAAGGACGACATGATCCGCAGCCACCTCCTCCCAGCCACGTACAAGTCCACTGGTTTCTTGGGACTGTAAATCATCCCTAAAAGACTGCTGCTGATGATGCTGAGTGCCAGCCTCCACCTCCATGCTGACACAATCCTCCTCCTCCTCCTCCTCCTCCTCTTCCTGTGCGATGGATGGGACAGAAGGAACACTGTCTGGGTAAAGGGGGCCTTGAGAGGCAAGGAAGTCCTCCTCTTCCTGCCTCTGTTCTGCCTCAAGTGCCCTGTCCATTATTCCACGCAGCGTGTGCTCCAACAGGTGGACAAGAGGTACAGTGTCACTGATGCATGCACTGTCACTGCTCACCATCCTCGTGGCCTCCTCAAATGGTGCCAGGACAGTGCATGCATCCCTGATCATGCCCCACTGGCGTGGAGAAAAAAAACCAAGCTCCCCTGACCCTGTCCTGGTGCCGTAGTCGCACAGGTACTCATTGATGGCCCTCTGCTGCGTGTGCAGCCGCTGCAGCATGGCCAACGTTGAGTTCCACCTGGTGGGCATGTCACATATAAGGCGGTTCTTGGGCAGGTTCAACTCCTTTTGCAGCTCAGCCAGGCGAGCACTGGCATTATAAGATCTGCGGAAATGCACACAGACTTTCCTGGCCTGCCTCAGGACATCCTGTAAGCCCGGGTACCTGCCCAAGAACCGCTGCACCACCAGGTTAAGGACGTGAGCCACACAGGGCACATGAGTCAGTTGTCCCTGTCGGAGGGCGGAGAGGAGGTTGGTGCCATTGTCGCAAACCACCTTTCCTTGCTTAAGCTGGCGTGGCGTCAACCACCTCTCGGCCTGGCCCTGCAGAGCAGACAGGACCTCTGCCCCAGTGTGGCTTCTGTCCCCCAAACACACCAGCGCAAGCACGGCATGGCATCTTTTTGCCTGCGTACTTGCGTAGCCCCGTGAACGGCTACGGAGCACCGCTGGTTCATAGGACAAACCACAGGAAGAGGCCATGGAGGAAGAAGAAGAGGAGGGGGTGGAGGAGAGAGGTGTGTCACAACCAGTAGTAGCATTTTGGAGGCGTGGCGGTGGGACAACCTCCAACACTACTGCACCTTGTCCTGAATCCTTCCCAGCTGCCAAAAGAGTGACCCAATGGGCCGTGAAAGAAAGGTAACGTCCCTGTCCATGCCTGCTGGACCATGAGTCAGCGGTAATATGCACCTTACCGCTGACCGCCCTGTCCAGCGAGGCCAAGACATTGCCTTCCACATGCCGGTAGAGAGCCGGAATAGCCTTCCGTGAGAAAAAGTGGCGTTTGGGAACCTGCCACTGAGGAACCGCACATTGCACAAACTCACGGAAGGGGGCCGAGTCTACCAACTGAAAAGGCAGCAGTTGAAGCGCTAGCAATTTAGCCAAGCTAGCATTCAACCGCTGGGCATGTGGATGGCTGGGAGTGAACTTCTTTCGACGGTCCAGCAGCTGGGGCAGGGAAATTTGCCTGCTAGAATCGGACGTCGGTGTACTGCTAGCAGAGTGGGCGCAAGTACTTGGCTGTGACACACCTAATTCTACACCTTCATTCCTCTCAGTGCATGTTTCAGAGAGGACTGAAGTTATAGTGGGGTTGGAGATCCCAGCTGATGCGGTGCAAGGAGAGGTCCGCTTTGTTCTTTGGTGTGGGTCTTTGAGGTAGGCTTGCCAACGAGCTGCATGGCAGGTCAACATATGTCTGGTCAGGCATGTGGTACCCAAGCGGCTGATGTTTTGGCCACGCGATATACGCTTGAGACATATGTTGCAAACAGCAGCTGTGCGATCTGATGCACTAGCCTCAAAAAAGGCCCACACCAAAGAACTTTTTGAATGACGGGCAGAGGCAGCGCCCTGCACAGGCGGAGCTCTGCGGTGTGATTCCGTCGGTGTACTGCCCTTACGCTGGCCACCAAAGGGCATCCTGCCTCGTTGGAGATGTGCCTCCTCCTCATCCTCCTCCTCCTCCTCTCTCCTATTAGGCACCCACGTGGAGTCAGTGACCTCATCATCCCCTCCCTCCTCATCACTGGAGCCAATCTGGCAGTATGCTGCAGCTGCTGGAACATGACTGCCAGATTGGTGTCCTTCTTGAGCATCCCCTCTGTCTGCTCTCACGCTACTGCCTTCCTCTAGCTGGGTTTCATCATCAGACCCTTCGAAACGCTGGGCATCCTCCTGGAGCATGTACCCAACACTGTGCTGAAACAGTTCGGGGGACTCCTCAGGAGGAGGACATGGTGGGTCTAGGGAAGGAGTGACTGATGATTTGTCTGACATTGATACCAGGGAAGACGACGCTTTGGCAGCTGCTTTTCCAGTACCCTGAGCCTGGGTGAGAGAGGATGAGGAGGAGGAGGAGGGCTTGGTCATCCACTCTACCAAGTCTTCGGCATGATGTGGCTCAACATGTCCAGCTGCCGAAAAGAAGGACAAGCGTGTCCCATGGCCATGTGCTGATGACAATGCACCGCGTCCACGACCAGCACTGTTGCCCCCAGACACAGAGCCTGCTTGCCCTCTTTTATTGCCTCCTGACTGTCTGCCTCTCCTTGTTTGCCTTCCAGACATTCTAATAGATGGCCTGCAGGGAGATGGGAAAAAAGCAATAAGGGCTACCTTCAGGTGTCCTTCTCTGTCCCTTGAAACAAGGACTTTCACAGTGAAAGAAACTGACACTCTCCCTACCTACAGTTTTCTGTCCCTAGAATAAATGTTTTTTTTAAGCACAATATAGCACAAGGACAATTCACTCACTGTCCTTACAGGTCCCTGGAAACAAGGACTTGCAGAGTGAAAGAAAAAAAACACTCTCCCTACCTACAGTTTTCTGTCCCTAGAAAAAATGTTTTTTTTAATCACAATATAGCACAAGAACAATTCACTCACTGTCCTTACAGGTCCCTGGAAACAAGGACTTGCAGAGTGAAATAAACTGACACTCTCCCTACCTACAGTTTTCTGTCCCTAGAATAAATGTTTTTTTTAAGCACAATATAGCACAAGGAGAATTCACTCACTGTCCTTCCAGGTCCCTGGAAACAAGGACTTGCAGAGTGAAAGAAAAAAAACACTCTCCCTACCTACAGTTTTCTGTCCCTAGAAAAAATGTTTTTTTTAATCACAATATAGCACAAGGACAATTCACTCACTGTCCTTACAGGTCCCTGGAAACAAGGACTTGCAGAGTGAAATAAACTGACACTCTCCCTACCTACAGTTTTCTGTCCCTAGAATAAATGTTTTTTTTAAGCACAATATAGCACAAGGACAATTCACTCACTGTCCTTACAGGTCCCTGGAAACAAGGACTTGCAGAGTGAAAGAAAAAAAACACTCTCCCTACCTACAGTTTTCTGTCCCTAGAAAAAATGTTTTTTTTAATCACAATATAGCACAAGGACAATTCACTCACTGTCCTTACAGGTCCCTGGAAACAAGGACTTGCAGAGTGAAAGAAACTGACACTCTCCCTACCTACAGTTTTCTGTCCCTAGAATAAATGTTTTTTTTAAGCACAATATAGCACAAGGAGAATTCACTCACTGTCCTTCCAGGTCCCTGGAAACAAGGACTTGCAGAGTGAAAGAAAAAAAACACTCTCCCTACCTACAGTTTTCTGTCCCTAGAAAAAATGTTTTTTTTAATCACAATATAGCACAAGGACAATTCACTCACTGTCCTTACAGGTCCCTGGAAACAAGGACTTGCAGAGTGAAATAAACTGACACTCTCCCTACCTACAGTTTTCTGTCCCTAGAATAAATGTTTTTTTTAAGCACAATATAGCACAAGGACAATTCACTCACTGTCCTTCCAGGTCCCTGGAAACAAGGACTTGCAGAGTGAAAGAAAAAAAACACTCTCCCTACCTACAGTTTTCTGTCCCTAGAAAAAATGTTTTTTTTAATCACAATATAGCACAAGGACAATTCACTCACTGTCCTTACAGGTCCCTGGAAACAAGGACTTGCAGAGTGAAATAAACTGACACTCTCCCTACCTACAGTTTTCTGTCCCTAGAAAAAATGTTTTTTTTTAAGCACAATATAGCACAAGGACAATTCACTCACTGTCCTTACAGGTCCCTGGAAACAAGGACTTGCAGAGTGAAAGAAAAAAAACACTCTCCCTACCTACAGTTTTCTGTCCCTAGAAAAAATGTTTTTTTTAATCACAATATAGCACAAGGACAATTCACTCACTGTCCTTACAGGTCCCTGGAAACAAGGACTTGCAGAGTGAAAGAAACTGACACTCTCCCTACCTACAGTTTTCTGTCCCTAGAATAAATGTTTTTTTAAGCACAATATAGCACAAGGACAATTCACTCACTGTCCTTCCAGGTCCCTGGAAACAAGGACTTGCAGAGTGAAAGAAACTGACACTGTCCCTACCTACAGTTTTCTGTCCCTAGAATAAATGTTTTTTTTAAGCACACTATAGCACAAGCACAAAACACACTGACACTCTCCCTACCTATCCTTCTCTTTCCCTAAACTAAAGGAATCCAGGTTAAGCAAGAAAGAAATAACAGTCACTGTCCCTGCCTATGCTGCTCTATCCCTGCTCCGGAACACACTACACTAGGCCGCCGTGCTGGCGGCCTTTTATAGTGTGGGGCGTGTACTAAACACCCTCAGCAATAATTGGCCACAGGCATCCTGCCTGTGGCCAATCATTGCTCTCCTCGCTGCCGGCGCTGTGATTGGCCAAGCATGCGGGGTCACAGTGCATGCTTGGCCAATCACAGCGCCTGGATGACACTGCGATGGCGTAGTGCATTGTGGGCCGTTCGCGTCACTCGAATTTGGCGCGAACGGCCCAAATCGTTCGATCTTCGTCGAACGATCGAACAGCCGATGTTCGAGTCGAACGTATGTTCGACTCGAACACGAAGCTCATCCCTATCCAAATGTCAACTCGTGGTGAGATTTGATATCTTCAATGTGAGCTGTTAATCTTTCCGTGTTGTGATGGATAATTGTTAATGTTTGCTCTTTGTCTGTTGTCTGTAGAAACTTTAAGAGGGGCATAACACTTTCCAGTGATGCATTCTTCATTGAGTCCAGGGAGGCTGTAATTTCAGGATCAGCAAAGATCTTCTTCTCATCAAAGTCGGTTATGTGCAGTCCTTGCAGTGTAGTCGTTATACTCAGAGCAACATAGGCCATTCCCGGTTGAAAGACCTGTTTCAATGAGACCACTCCCGACTGTATGGACATCCCCTGACACTTATGAATCGTACATGCAAAAGCCAACTTCAGGGGGAACAACTCCTTTCTGTCTCAGGTTTTCCTCTACCCTTTCTATGTACACCAAGTTGTCAGCATCACAAGATGACTTGTTACGGTATCTCTGTCCTGCATTTGGATTGTCCAGCACAAGTCCAAGCTTGTTTATCGTAGTAGCACCATTCTCAGTTTGGATGATTATTCTTGCAATCTTTCCAAATGTCCCGTTAACAAGCCCGTCTTCAACATCAATGTTTCTTGTGATCATGATACGGGCACCTTCAGCTGCTTGCAGTGTGTCAATCAGGTTGTCTTTGTGTCCCTTGAAAGGTTGGTGTTGCCTCAGCATCACTCCTGTTTTAGGGTCTTTTCTGTAATCGTCGGCATCTATGTTGGTGATGTTTGAATGGAGAACAGAAACAGTTGCGGCATTATGTTTGTGAACCTCTTTGTTGGTGGCAAAAGATGTGCAGCACGTCATTAGGGCAGTGGGTGGGATCTGTCAAAGCCTGAGCAAGAAGAGCTTTGTCATCATTGCTTAAGGTGCCAGTCTTCTGCTTGACTCTGATTCTATTCAAAAGCTCAGCAAATGAAATGTCATCCTTCTGTCGCATGATCTCTGTCAGCGTGATCATCTGAAAGTAGTCTTTCCAGACGTCATTGGTATTTTCCTCAAACACGCAGAGTGGCTTACTTTTTCCCAGCGGGGGGACCTGGTAAAAGTCTCCTACTGCTAGTACTGACATACCACCAAAAGGTTTCTTACTGCCTTTGATTTGCTGTAATCTCCAGTTGATGTAGGCAAACAGGGGCTTTGAAATCATTGACACCTCGTCAATAACAATGATCTCTGCATTTGACAGCTGTGCCCTCACTTCATCTATGAGATTTCCAAGTCCTTGATAGGGTGGCTTCAAACTTCTTGGAAACTTCAGCAGAGAATGCAAAGTGTTGCCTGAAATGTTGAAAGCTGCTGTTCCTGTAAATGCAGTTAGTAAAACGCTGGGCATGGATATGTCTGCTTCCTCCCGTAGTCTAGTAAGTTTACAGAGTATCTTTGTCGCCTCAGCATAGATGCACTTTATCAGGTGTGATTTGCCTGTCCCTGCGCCACCAGTGACAAAGTAATAGAATGGGTCAGGATTTAGGCCACGCACACGGTTAGTGCACCAGTCACAAACTGAGTAGAATGTCTGAGCTTGTGTCCGGTTAAGGTTTCTGTACATTTTCCGAAGGAAATCGGGGCACATTTGTGGGGCCTTCACAGTAAGCGCAATTCCACCTGTTTGTTTGTGACGTGTATACTCCGGAACATCATCTTGTTCATTCTCATGAAGTGGCTCCCCTTCTTTGCGTTCCTCTATACATTCCAACCTATCCAATTCAGCTTCTGGGTGTCAGGGTCACCTGTGGCCAGGTGACAGATGCACACCGTAGGGGGACAGGAGTGCACCGCGAGGTAGTGAACCCTATGGCTGGCTTCTGTGGATAGGAAACTGGGTGGTTGTGGAAAGCGGGACCAGAGGAGCACAACCGGGATCCCAACGGAAGCGAGAGCCAAGATTCCCCAGGGCGCGGAGTCTAAGACCCAGCTGGTCTTCTCCAGGGCCTCTAGTGGTGAGGATGTTACGCTGCAGGCTGGGACCAGGTCGCGGCCCCTGGAGTTTCCTAGCTCACGCCCCGTAGGATAAGGGGAAGCAGCAGCACACGATAGAGAGAACCGAATAACAAGCCGAAGGTCAGGGGCCACAAGCAGACAAGGATAACGAAGAACGAGCCGAAGGTCAAGGGTCACGAGCAGACAGGGATGGTCGGGGACAAGCCAATAACGTAACAGAGAGACAGACGTAGCACACGGCAGGCAGGAACCCAAACACACAATGCCTAACAAACACGTTGATCAGCAAAGCAGGCTTGCAGTGCACAGGTTAATATAGTGTTCAGTGATAGGGCCTGGGGTGGAGTCAGGCTGGGAGGAGATTATAAAGGAAGCCAGGTGAAGGAGGTCTGGTCTCTAGATGAACACATGAGGAGGAAGGTAAGATGGCAGACAGACATTAATGCATATCCATGACAGTACCCTCCCTCTTACGAGGCCTCCCCCTTCCCCGCCTGGGCCCAGGTTTAGAGGGAAACTTCAGATGAAACTCCTTTAACAGACGAGGTGCAAAGACCTCAGATGCAGTGATCCAAGACCTCTCCTCAGGACCAAACCCTTTCCAATGAACGAGGTACTGAAGAACGCCTTTACAGAGTCGGGAGTCCAGAATTTGACTGATCTCGTACTCCTGATTATCCTCAGAGACAGGCGCCACGGTAGGAAGAGGACGAGAGAATTTATTGAGGACTAAAGGCTTTAGAAGAGCAACATGAAAGGAGTTAGTAATTTTAAGGCTCTTAGGAATCTGGAGTTTGAAACAAACCGGATTCAGTTTAGCAGTTACCGTGTATGGACCGATGAATCGTGGAGCAAACTTCAGAGAAGGAACTCGGAGCTTGATGTTCCTGGTAGAGAGCCAGACTTTGTCCCCTGGCTGAAGAGAAGGCGGTTTACGCCTGCGGCGGTCGGCAAAGCCTTTGAATTTTTCAGCAGCTGCCCGGAGGGAATCATGAACGTGACCCCAAACGGAATTGAGAGACTCCTGAACCGAAGCCAAAGCTGGAATGTCTGGAGAACAGATCATAGGAAGAGGAAGTTGAGGGTGTTTTCCATAAACTGTGAAAAAGGGTGTCTTCTGCGAACTGGTATTCACATGATTGTTATGGGAGAATTCTGCCCACGGGAGTAGAGAGGACCAATCGTCATGGTGAGAAGACACAAAGGTGCGAAGAAAGACCTCTAACTCCTGATTAACCCTCTCAGTCTGTCCATTGGATTGGGGATGGTAAGAAGAAGAAAAATCCAAGACAATATTGAGGGATTTGCAAAAGGCTCTCCAAAAACGAGACGTGAATTGGACTCCCCTGTCGGAAACAATATGAGAAGGGACCCCATGTAGGCAGAGAATTTCTCGAATGAAAATGGGAACCAAGGCAGGGGCAGAAGGAAGACCAGGAAGAGGAACAAAATGAGCCATCTTGGAGAATCGATCGATTACCACCCAAATGACTGTATTATTCTCAGACAGTGGGAGATCGGTGATAAAATCCATGGCAATATGGGCCCAGGGTTCCTTAGGAATAGGCAAGGGCATGAGGAGACCAGCAGGAGCTTGTGTGGAGGATTTGGACTGAGCACAGACATGACAAGCTTTAACGTAGTCTTTGACGTCTGAGCGGAGATTAGGCCACCAGTAGTGACGACTGATGAGTAGGAAGGATCGGAGGAATCCAGAATGCCCTGCCACCTTGGAATCATGTCCCCAACGAAGGATCTTAGCTCTTAGCTCAGTGGGGACAAAGGTCTTACCAGGCGGAATTTTAGACTTCAGGGTGGTAGAGTGGGCAACAATGCATGAGGTGGGAATGATCGGCTCAGGTTCAGGGGCGGACTCCTCGTCCAAAGTGTCAAATGACCTAGAGAGCGCATCAGCCCGACCGTTGCAGGAACCAGGTTTGTAGGTAATCGTGAAATTAAAACGGGCAAAGAAGAGACTCCACCTGGCCTGTCTAGGATTCAGACGTTTAGCATTCTGTAGATACTGTAAATTCTTGTGATCGGTAAAGATCGTTATGGAGTGAGGGGAACCCTCCAAGAGATGACGCCACTCCTCTAACGCCAATTTAATTGCGAGAAGTTCCCGATCACCGATGGCATAATTCCTCTCTGCCTGAGAAATTTTTTTGGAGAAGAACGCACATGGTTGGCGTCTCTTCTCAAAGATTTGAAGAAGCACAGCTCCCACCCCCATTGAGGAAGCGTCCACTTCAATAAAAAATGCATTCCCAGGATTTGGTCTCCTCAAGAGGGGGCCAGAAACAAAGGCCTGTTTCAGGTTGTGAAATGCAGAGACAGCTTCGGGAGGCCAGTCTCTGGCATTCACACCCTTCTTGGTCAAAGCGATAATAGGCGCGGCAATGGAAGAGTAATTCCTTATGAACTGCCTATAATAATTAGTGAAGCCAAGAAAGCGCTGTGTGGCCTTGAGGCTAGCAGGAAGAGGCCAGTTGGTGATAGCCAAGACCTTCCCAGGGTCCATACGAAGCCCCGAACATGAGACAAAGCACCCCAAAAACAGGACCTCAGAACATTCAAAGGAACATTTCTCCAGCTTGGCATAGAGATTGTTCTCTCTAAGACGTTGAAGTACAGTGCGGACATGGTTTCTGTGGACGAGCAGATTTTCAGAAAAGATCAGAATGTCATCCAGATAGATGACAACAAACTGGTACAGCAGATCTCTGAAGATTTCATTGACAAAGTTTTGAAACACGGCTGGAGCATTACACAGACCAAAAGGCATCACCAGATATTCGTAATGCCCGTCTCTAGTGTTAAATGCAGTCTTCCATTCGTCACCCTCCCGTATTCGAATGAGATTGTACGCGCCTCTGAGATCCAACTTGGTGAAAATGGAGGCACCCTTCAACCTATCGAATAGCTCAGATATTAAGGGTAAGGGGTATCGATTTTTAATAGTAACCGCATTTAAACCCCGATAATCGATGCAGGGTCTTAAGGTACCATCCTTTTTGGCAACAAAAAAGAACCCTGCCCCTGCAGGCGATGAGGATTTCCGGATGAACCCTCTCTCCAGATTCTCTGCTACATACTCCGACATGGCCTGGGTCTCTGGGATGGACAGAGGGTAGGTACGACCCCTGGGTAGAGTTGCTCCGGGGACAAGATCAATAGCACAGTCAAAAGACCTGTGGGGAGGAAGCACCTCAGCTGATTTTTTACAGAACACATCCCGGTAATCGCTGTATGCGGCGGGAAGATCAGAAGAAACAGAAGTGGCAGCAACCGGAAGACTCTCCTTGGGGGTCACCTTGAGAAGACACGACGAGAAACATGAGGAACCCCAGGCCAGGATCTGCCCAGAGACCCAGTCCACATGTGGAGAGTGGAGCTGTAGCCAAGGGAGGCCCAATACAACTGGGGTAGAGGCCTTGGGTAGAATAAGAAAGGATATCCACTCCTGGTGGAGAATCCCTACCGACATCCTAATGGGTAGCGTCTGGAAGCGAATAGGGCCCCCTGGGAGAACAGTGCCATCAATTGCCGAGACTACCAATGGGGTAGTGAGAGGTGAAAGGGTAAGCTTCATAGAAGAAGCAGTTCTCCAATCCATGAAATTGCCGGCAGCCCCGGAATCCAGGTATGCAAGGGTTGACTGAGGAGAAGTGCCTACATGAAGGGACACCGGCAAGAGCAGGCGAGAAGGTGATGTTTCTGGGTCCAATACTCCACCTTCCAAATGTATTAGACCCGAGCGTTTCCCGGACGAAGCGAGCAGGAGTCACGAAAATGACCCTTGCCCCCACAATAGAGGCACAAGCCCAGAGTTCTGCGCCTAGCACGTTCTTCGGGGGTTAGTCTGGTCCGGCCCAGCTGCATAGGTTCTTCAGCAGGTAGAGGATGCTCCACGGAATGAAGGGAGGGGAGCTCAGACTGGCTAGGACCCAGAGAGTGCTGGCGTCTTTTTTCTAAGGACCTCTCTTGAAAACGAATGTCGATCTGGTTGCATAATGAAATTACATCGTCCAGACCGACGGGAATGGCTCTTCCCGCTAATTCGTCTTTCACTCGGTCAGAGAGGCCATGTAAAAAGGTAGCGACCAGGGCCTCATTATTCCAGCTCAATTCAGCTGTGTGGATACGGAACTGAAGAGCATATTGCCCCACTGAACTAGATTCTTGGCGAAGACGTAAGACAGCACTAGCCGCTGAAGAAGCCCGAGCCGGCTCTTCGAAGATATTACGAAAGAGCTTCAAGAATTCGGACAGACTGGAAACCACCGGATCGTTCCTCTCCCACAGGGGGGCAGCCCAGGCCAAAGCTTCACCGGAGAGGAGGGAAATGATATAGGCTACCTTAGCCCGGTCAGATAGGAAGCTTTGAGGCTGAAGCTCAAAATGAATAGTGCATTGGCTGAGAAACCCCCTGCAGGCCT